>CM027586.2:11012530-12212530 GCA_015852605.2 Populus deltoides
TGATACATTGTGATAGGATGTGTTGATAATGATGCAAAATAATGAAGGATGGAAGATAAAAATATATATGGGTGTTATGAAAATGAAAAACAACAATGTCGGGTTAAATTTGAAATAAAAAAGAAGGAGCATGGAATGTAATAAAGTTCGGATAATTGTGTGAATTATATTGGTGAAGCCATTTGATTTACTTGATTCGAGAACAACATATTATCGCAGAGGTTTTGATTTAGGATTTTGAAAATGTGTTTTATTTTGCATTCATTATTGGGAGGTAATCTGCCATGGTGGTGGTAATCTTATCAAATCATTTAATATCATTGCAGAACCTTGAAACAAAGTTCCAGTAATAGTGGACAAACATGTGTTTGTGCAAACGAATAATTGTGCAAGAGGGTATCCAACTTGTAGAATTACAAACCCAATTTTACCCTTTAAATTCTAATTTTATATGTAATGTTGAAATATGTAACGTGACAATGAAATTATGAAAGTGTTACAATCTCGATATGAATATTGTAACAAGCATACCTTCCTTATATTTAGGGGAGGAGCATTCATGGTTGGAACCATAATGAGGGAGCTTCAACACCGAGCCGTTGGTAGGTGTTTTACGGCTTTAACTATGTAAAGTTATTGTAGTTGTTCTTTGTTTTTCTTATATGTGATTAGGTTGTCTTTGTTATTTACATTTGATAATTATTAAAACCGAATTGTGTCATGGTTGTAAGAGAAATGATGAGAGCACATGGTTAAGAATGAAGAGAATTATTCGATGAATAAAATTAATTAATATAAAAGATAATGTGTAAATGTAATTTAGTTATCTAAATGGTCAAAACTAAGGAGATATGAATATTGATTTTGACTTAGTTTTCCAAAGTGGTGGAAAGCTAAGGTGAACGATGACTTAGCCATTTGGAAAAGGCATGGCTAAGGGGTGATATGGGAAAAATGATTTAGTCATCCGTAGAAGAAACGTAAACTAAGGTGTGGTTATAAAACTTAGTCCCATTCATGTGTAAAATGGCTAAGGTGGTAATGAATTTGATCAGAATTGAGGAAGACCTAGATTACCTAGTGGATTACTTGGACTTCCATTAAGATGGGGACCAAGGTGGAAAAAAAAGAAAAAAAAAAAAAGAAACCGAGTAAGCTTTTATAAGCAAACCATAGAGCTTGATAATGGAGAAGTCATCCTGTAATTAGAGTCGAAGAATATGTCTCTGAAAATGTAGTAGAAATTATGGTGTTAAAAAAGGAAAAAAAAAGTGTAAACTATATATATATATGTGTGTGTGTGTGTGTGTGTGTAAATAAATTAAATTAGTATTACTAAATAAATTATGATGTATTTGTTCATGCATGGTCTTTTCTCATCATCAGACAACCTTAATTTTCTTCTTTTGTGGATAGTTACTTACCGTGTATATTTTGGGTATGTGGATTATGTAACTTTCTAGTTCACTAGGATTTAAAGTTATCTTTTAGGCTTGTAATTAGTGTCAAGTCATATACCACTTGTTAGTTAATTAAATCTCTTTTGTGTAGGCTGCTGAAAGAATTTTCAAGATGCATGTATATAACTTTATAATATGCTTGTTTTAATGATATCATGTGAAGAGAAAAGATATATAACACTACCGGTAGAATGGAAAATGGTGAAGATATAAGGAAAGTGGATAATGTGATGAGAAATCAGATTTCTGTTGAAGAAGTCTAGAATGGTTGGATCATAAATATGCAGGATAAATTGTGTTTTAGGTTGATGTCAACACTTGAAAAGGTCAATTTTACGTGAGGAGATTCCATCTAATTTTGTAGCCAATTAATAATAATAAGCTTAAAATTTTTGTCGGATAGTTTGGGATCAAGGATATATATATATATATATATATATATATATATATATATATATATATATATGAATAAAAAAAATTTCCTAATTTTTCAACTAATTTGACATAAATAAAATAGAGGGTGTTACAATTATTGCGTTAGTGTTAGGGTGGAACTCATTTTATGATTGCTTGTTCATTTTCTCTAAGAGAAATATCCCTCAATTCTCAGGAAAGATTTGTTCTAACCCCTTTTTTCTTCAAAGACACCCTTGATGCGTAAAGACATTGTTTTAAAGTCATTTGATTTGCTTATACTATTGCTACTCCCTTTGAGTTGGAAAAATCGTCGTCAAGTACCTATGGTGATGATAACATTGATTTGATGAGAAAAGGTCTACCCATAATAGCATTGTAAGTCAATGCCATGAAAGTTCGTTTGAAGGGAGACATACCCTGTAGAAGGTGTGCTAATAGTAACTAGTGTTTCCGTGGCACCCTTTACCGGGGCTACCAAGCTTATATCCCAATGAGAGAAGTCTTCTTTGGATCCAGTCTTGAGGGGATATCCATATATTTGCCATCACTTTACGAGAAAGAATGTTGATCGCGATTGTTATCATCCACCAATATTTGATGGACTCAATGGTCGAAAGGATTGTGGAGATGACCGGGCATCCCTATATAGGAAAGTTACTCCCCTTCCATCTTCTAAGGTAAAGACGATGAGCTCATGCTACTAGTTCAGAAGATGAGTAATTGTAAGGACATGTTTCCCATACTTTCTCTTCTTGTGTTGAAATCACCCATAACTCCAGGTACCACCAAAGATCATGTTGATTTTGGGTAGTGCCTATATAAATTGGCTAGGCTCTTCCGAAAATAACCTTTATCTCGCAATCTTTTGATTTCTTTTTCAACATACAACAATTTTTAGTTTTATATCCTTTATCCCGAGCAGAACATACAATACTTTTTGAAAGTGCGAAGGTACTAGATGGTGATCTCATGGGTGAAAAGTATAAGATAATTTTATATCCCTCAATGGCAGTGAAGATTTCTATTAGGATAACATTCAATAGAGTCGCGGTGCATTTCAAGGTAGGTTGTAGGCCCCCGACTAGGCCTTTTCTTACTTTTTTCTAAGGTTGTTGTCCCTCATAAAAAAATGATCTTGCTTGGAAGACCTCTCGTAAAATTCTTTTTTAAAGAAAACAGGAGGCTCTTTGGAAGCAACACACTTCGATCTTCCAACCGTAGATATGGTTCTCCATGACCTACTTCACTTTTAACAAGCTTCGCTTTGGTAGAGTGTAAATATTTTCTATAAATCTCCTCTTTTTACTCCACTTATTAAAGCCTCAAAAAAGCCACATGCTCAATTAATTCCTCAATATGGAACATTTCCTCATTAAACCTTTTTATGTAGTGTTTTATTTGGACTTGTCATCTTGAGTGACCCAAAAGTTCTCGTGAAACTTTTTTTATCACGATGCTTGTGTTGACTTGTGCTATTAGCTTGGTCAAAAGCTCTCCAAGTTATTATACCATGCATGTACTAACCCTGGAAATTGTAGGAGGGATCTTGCATATGACATAGCTATCCCGATAACCAATTCCAAACTGCTCTATATGTTTTGCATATGTTCATTGGGTTTAGCAAGACTCCTATAGTTGTCTAAAAGTCATCTTGGTATAAATATAATCCTTAGACATATGAGACACAACACTCATCTTGAGAATAGAGAATCTCAAATTAAGTGAAGGGTATAGACACCCTTATACATATACTCCCTTTGAGGTTGTTTCTCACTCCTGTTTATCAAGTTTTGAGAGCTTGAGGTTTCTAGCATAGAACAACGGGACCGGATGGCCAAATAGGGATCTAGAATACTTGATATGAGCATGAGCATTTTACGATGTGAGCACTCTCCGAAGGGGTTTGGGTGACCATTAAGGTTGAAAACCCTCAACATTTCATTCTACCCAAACTCCCTCTAGGTAGTGTAACGCTTCATGAGCTACCGGTGCAACTTATGGTTATAGTTAGAAAGAATGGTGTTGCTATAGGTGCCATAACTTTCTAAGGTGGCAAAGTCCGATTTGGCCCTTGAGTTGCCAATATAACCCGGTAATAACTTGCACCCTGGTTGATGAGCTATGGAATGTTTGGTTGGGAAGAAATCTTTTGGTGTGGCAAGGAGGTCTATCACACATCCTATTATAGGAGTATTTTGATTATCTACCATTGATGGTGATTAGGATATCAATAATGTAATATCTCACATCTGCAAATTGAAGACTTGGAGGAAGGTCTTATATGAGCATGCTCTACCTTGACTAGTAAGACGCGTTTGGGGCCATGTGGGCTGCCAAGAACAAATCCGGAAGGCCCGTGGGATAAAGTGGACAATATCTTGCTAGTGGGGTAGGGTGTTACATTTGGCATCGAGCTCAGCTCACTAGTTGTCCGATGGCGCTAACGGGTCATGCAGCCTTAAAAGGGGCGGATTATAATATCTCACATCGACGGTGAGGACTTGGGGAAGGCCTTATATGAGCATGCTCATCCGGACTAGTAAAATGCATTTTGAGGCTATGCGTGGCTGCTAAGAACAAATCCGGAGGCCCTTGGGCCAAAGCGACAATATCTTGCTAGTGGGGGTGAGATGTTACAAATAAACTAGTTTTAAAAGAACAATTAATGCCTTTTTTATCATATTTTCCATAGACAACGCCAATTGATGATGTTCCAAAATCTAATATACTTAGGAATGATTTTTTTTTTAGTGTTTAGACAATAGGTAATCATACGCTCACATCAATATTCCTTTCTTCAAAGTTCATGAAGTTGATGGTTTGTAATAGAATATCTAACACCCGCAAAACAATCCTTTTGGTGTTTTTTGGAGACCCTCCGGAGAATAAAATCAATGACTTTTAAATTTTAAGAATGAGCTTTTAAATTTTAAGAACAAAGAGTCTTTGTTCTTTTTGTATATGATAAATGCTTTAAGAATAAAAGTATGAATTCTTAGAAAATAGAAAATTATGAACCTTTTTACCAAAGTGGTTTAGGAGGTATATAAAGTTTCTTAACCTTGTTATGTTGCTTGAATGGAGAGGTTGAAGTATCATTTTCTCCTATAACATTAATGGGGGTAGATATTCCTTACATAATATTAATAAGAGATAGATATCCCTTACATAATATTAATGTTAATAGAAATATAGTAGGCCCTCAAGAGACTTCTATATTATTAGGGATGTGGGAGATTGTTATTCTTGACTTTTAACATTTTATGTTAAGAGCCATAGAAATAAAACAAACAAAGCCGTGGCCCAATATAGAGCCCATAATGATTGTTAGTTCCATCCACATTTAAACCCGAATTGATCTCAAGTCCAAGGGTGATGGGTGTTGGCAGCTCACCAAACCCACATATACTTAGGCATAACTCGTAGTTGAGACCAAGGATGTTGGTTTTGACATCTTACCTAAATCACATGTATTTGGGCTTAATGCGTAACTAAACCCAAAACATTAGGTTTGGTAGCTTTCAGACCCACCCTATACTTGGACTCAACGCGTAATCGGGAGCCCAAGAAAGTTGGGTCCAGTAGCCATCGGACCCATTCGTATTTGGGCTCAGCGCATAGCTGGGCCCCAAGGATGTTGGATCTAGAAGCAAGCTATACCTATGTGATGTGAATCACTTGATCACATTGTCAAATAACCCTCAATGAAGTAGATAACAACATGACAAAAATGAAAATCAAATTTGATAAAACCATAACCCAGAGATAGCCCTGTACCTAAAAACTAAAGGTATTGGATAAAGATTTAGACTCGGAGATAACTTTGTATCTAAGAACCCCATATGTCATAACCCATATATGGGTTATTCCCCAAATTCAATTTTTTATTTTCTTCCAAAATAAAATAACAAAAAATAAAATAAAAGCTAGCAATATGGAGAAAGCAGGCCGAGGAGGATTCTAAACATGTAGGAAAATCAAGCTGTAATTTGGAGGAAATTTGAGACCTAATTGTACCCCATTATATCCAAGACTGAAGAAACAATGCAAATTTTAGGTCAAATTAAATGATTATTGAATGAATCTAGATAAAAATAAGTCCAAGGATATAATTAATTTTTTAATAGGCCAATTTGATTTAATCATGGGCCAAATTGAAGGTTTAATTATGTTTAGGAATTAATTTGGGTCCAATTGAAAGATTTAATTAGGTGTAAGGACTTAATTAAACTTTAAATAGGTCAAATTAATTTTATTAAGAGCTTAATTGGTGGAAAATTAAGTTTAGGAACCCCATTAGAGCTTAATTGAGAAAAATTAGGAATTTTAAGAGATCAAAATTAATTTTTACTAAGTTAATTGATAAAAATCAATAGCAAGAACCAATCGCAAAAAGGCGTCGAATTATGAGGACCCAATCAATTGAAATCAGAGATGAAATTAAAGAAATTGAAAGTTTAATGATCAATTGAGGGTCAAATTACATAAATCTAAAATCAATGACCAAAGAGAAAAAGGCAAATCAAGTTGAAATTGAAGTTTTCTTAGGGACATAATTGCATAAAATTAAATGTGTGAAGCCAATCTGGGTGTATTTAAGACAAATCAGAAATTGAAGAGCTAAAGTGAACTTTACTAAAACGATGTCGTTTTGGTGACTGTTAATCTTTTTCCTCATTTTTTCCTCCCAAATGATAGCTTAGGGAGACTACTTTGTAGGTGCATTTAATGTCTCAAATCTTTATCAAAATTGACAAATCTTGCATGGAAATGATCACCTGACATTTTTTTATAGCCTAGTATGGTATGTTCATGCTTATTAACAATACAACGGTCGCGGTGCCGGCCTAAAAAGGCCAACTCAGGCAACCTTTAATTGTCAAATTTGACAATTCATTGTGCTTATTTTGAGCCAACGAATGGGATCTTTCCTAACTAAATCAAAAGCCAAACCTTTTCCTTAATGAAAACAAGATTACCCTTTTCCATATCCTATAAATAGGGATAAATTTCAAGGGCTAGAATTTTTCCCCAACTCAAACAAGATTATCCTTTTCCTCGGCCCAGCCCAGACTAAAAAAGAACAAAACATCTCGTAGGGTTGAGATCAACCCACCCTCTTTTGGGTCGAGAACAACCCCCCCCTTTCAGGTAGATCACCTCAGTTAGTTGGGCTGACCTAACCTATATATATATATATATATAAAGAAAGTTTCAAAAAAATTTCAAAAGTCCTATAAAAAAAATTGTGATTTTCTTGCATGTTTTTTTTTATAAATCAATTTTGCATAATATTGGGCTATATATTTACACTGTAAGATACATATCCGATATTAGAATATCATGTTTTCTCTAAAATATTTCTAAAAAAAATCTCAAAACTTTTAAATTAATTTCTCTTTTCAAAAGACAAAAAAAAAAGAAAAAGAAAAAGAAAAAAATGTTTGGTTTTCATGCTTATGATCAAATGCTAAAACATTTCCAGACATATTTTCATATAAAGATATAAAAAAAAGCATCTTTCTCATGTTTTAAAAATCCAAAAAAATATGAATATCATAACCAGTTTATGATTATCCATTGAGATTTGGTCAAAATATCAAAAACTCTTCATTAATCATTTTGATCATTTTTTAGGGATTTTGATGTAGACTTTAATATCTGAAGGTATAAAACTGCACAGTAAAGTACACCCTCAGGTACTAAAGATATAAGTATAAAATAAATGCGATACTAAAATTTAAACTTTAAAACGGTTAGAACTTTATCTAATAAGATAGAGACTTTCTCACGAAGGGAGATCTACCTTGAACGTTAGACGAGATCAATGAATAGAAACTCAACCTAAAAAACAATCAAACAACAATATAGTTTATCTTTGGTAGGTTGCACTGGGAATGATGCATCTTTCCCTTGCACAACCAGTCTCTTACTCAAACCCTCGCAGACCATAGGGTTCCTAGTAACTATAATACTAGATGGTGACTCATAAACCTTAATCATAATTTTATGATTAAATTAAAAAACATTTCCTTCCCAACAACAATACCTCTCAAGAGGCACGGAAAGCTCGTCGTCGCCTGACGTCGCCCTTGTGACATCATGTATGCAAATGACATCATGAAGCTAGTTATTCTTCGATAAATCAATGTCTGATCTTTTTCCGTGTAAAGAAAAGTTATTTTGCCACAAACAAACAAAAAAAAATTCATATTTATTTTTTAACTGGCTGCTGAAATTTGTAGCTAAAAAAAAAACATAATATAATCTCTTTCAACTAACTCTATTACACCCCTTTTGTGTTGCAAACTAATTGACCCCAACTAATAATCAACTAACATAAGTCAAATGATAAAATATACCCCTAAACAATGTTTAATTGGCCAGGAAAAATTCAAATTAAAAATAATTATTAAACATTAAATAAATAAGATAATATAATAAAAACAAAGTCTTCATGCTAAAATTTCTCCATGAAGCCCGAATCTCCAATATTCATAAATTCTTGGCAGATTTCAGTCCTGACTTTAAACACATTGTTATCTCTTATTTGGATGAGTTACTAAGCCTACTATAGATGGTTGAAAGCTTGAGATGTCCAATTTTCAGCCTAATTTAAATCGAAGTACAATTTCACCTATAACTTTTGATATGTCCCAAACTGTACATGAAGGTCTAGTTTGACATATTTGACAAGATTCATCTCCAAAATAATATGTTTCTAAGATTTGCTTGACCTGAAAATCTACTGCAATATAGTTCTATATGTCTAGTATTTTTGTATAATGTTAGCTTAATCCAATGTACAGTTTGAGAGATATGCTCAATCTCGCAAAACTGGTTAGCAAATATTTTAAGGTTAAATTTAGACCTGTTCTAATTCGTATCACCATGTATCTTAGATAAGTTGGATTATTACCATGCTTTTAGCTCTTTTTAGACATGATCTTTAAGAAAAAATATATATATATAAGATACGTTGGTTTATCACTTTCTAGTAGTGTTTTTTTCAAGATTATAATTGTTATCTGAAACCAAACCTTTTTATATTAAAAAGTAAGAAAAAGAGAACAATTTTTTTTTATATAAAATTATTAAAATATCATTTTTTTTAAGAAGTAACATAACTCTTTGTAAAAGAAAATCTTATTTTAAGAAAAAATAAATCTTAATCATCCAAACTATCACTATAAATATTACGTGAATATAGTATTAAAAAAACTCTTATATGAATCTGCTACAGCTTTAGCTCATGCATCAGTTAGATAAAATCATTCAATGTAGCAATGTAACGTAAAAAAATATTGATTTTTTTATATATATAAATTTTTTAATTGTTGCGCAATCATAATAATTATGTATAATTTTAATAAAGAAAATTACAACTTCAGTGAAGAAAAATTTAATACTTAAATAAATAAATAAAACATTTTTAATTGACTATGAACTAATAGATTATTGAATATATTGCGTTGTAAATAATTATTTTTGTAGAAAATAATTTGTTGCTCGAATTTTGTGCCACAAAGATAACACGAAATACAAGCAAATGGACTGCTGTTATATTTGTGGCATCAAATTCGTACCTGAAGCATTAATTAATTAAAAAATAATAATTATAAAAAAAAACACGCTAAGGTCAAGGCTAGTTATTTATAATTTTTTAATATTTAAAAGATTGTAACATGTTACTATATATTCTATTTCAAATATTAATCAATAAATTCTTAAATTGATAATAAATTAATTAATTTTATTTTATTTAGTATTGTAATTTATATCCGGGTTAATTTATTAGAAAACCTAATGGATTCCATACATTATTGTTATAAATTAAACTATGATGATTAATCAAATATAACTTGATTATAAATAAGTTTTAGAAATTAAAGATTGAAATATAATTTATATAAGGAATTACAATTTTATATCTAAAAAATCAAGTAGAGAATTTATTGAATAAATTTATAAAATTATAATGAAATAATATTTGGTTTTTAATTAATTATTATAATTTAAAAAATTTCTCACAAGTGATTCTTATAGATTATTATTAGGGACTGAAAACTTAAATAATTTATAATTTATAATAATCTAACTTTGAAGTAATTATTTAAAATAAAAAATATATATGTTTTTCAATTAATCATGTATCATAGTAGAAACTCTAAATAAGTCTGAATTTGACCAAGAAAATCTTAAAACTCTAAAAAAAAAAAAAAATTACCTTTCTGCTGCGTAGTGTTTTGGACAACCTAACAATCTCATGTGCCGTGACAGTGCAATTTAGACCTTGCCAACTTGTTTAGAATTAGTTAGAGGGTGGCTGTGCTGTGAATGATCAACTAAAATAGTTGTCTCGGGTTCGGACCTCTCTTTTTTAACTGAAAAAATAAAAAATGTTTGCACGTGTAAATGAGCGGCGCAAGCGTAACTCTTTAGTTCCAACCTCTACTCTGTTAGAGAAAAAATAATTATGTGGCACGTGCATGGGTGTCGTCCCAGAGACCTCTGAATTCTACTGCATCAAGATCACAACCAGTCGAGGGATACCAGCTTGTGAGCTCCTCCTGGGACTTAAAGTTGAACATTGATAACTTGAAACAGACCCGATCCCATTAATTAAACATTCTTCAACAAAGTACATAACATTTTTCTAATAAATCACTGATCTAAAAACTATATAAACCGTTAACAAAAAAGAAAACACATGAAAGAGTAGGAGATCAAGACAGGAGACTTTTTTTCTGCAGACTACAGCTAAGAGAGATGCATATGTTTTCCTGAAAGAAATCAAGTTATTGAAGGTGATCGGCATCACGAGGAGGATGAGGATCGGAGCTGTTGTGGTGAATGGCAAAGATGTTATCCAGTGTAAATATGAACACCAACTGCGATGAGAAAAATGGTTATGAGGCCAAAGAAGATAACGGTATGAACAAATATAGAGAGCCCACTGGTTTTCCTGTTGCAGAATTCTATCACTCGGCTATTCCCTGGTAGCTGGAAAAGCAGTCCCGGTGTCAACAGAACAAACAGAACCAAAGCTACTACCACTGGCCCCCAATCTCCCATTTCCCAGTCTTCTGAACTTCCTTTCCTTCTCTTAGCCGTCTATTGCTTACTCAGTAGGAGTGGTGAGGATGGAGGAGTGATGCCGGAGATATGTGAGAAGTTAAGGAATCCAGAGATAACAAGGTGAATGGGACTATAAAGACATGATGGGAAAGAGTTACCTGAAGAAAGACAAAAGGGAAATAGCTTGGGACAAATGGAAATCTGAAGGAAGAAGACAAAGTCAATATCTGGAAGAGGGCATTGGATTTGACGTTGCATTTTTAGCTGTATCCCCATTGACGGCAGAGGATGTGGCCCTTCTATTTCCTCCGGACGGCTGTGAGAAATATTTAGATAGTTTGGCTATTTCATTCTGTAGGTGTGTGATTTCTTCGTAAACATAAAACGCTGCTTAGTTATTCGGGTCTATTAAAGAAAGGATTTTCATGAGATGTGTTTGCCGTCTCATTTGGTTTTCAGTGAACAGTTTCTTCCAGTTGAGTACATTTTAATTATCTGTTACTAATTATTAATGATTATGCTGTGATTAATTTTTAAAGTATTTTTTATTTAAAAATATATTAAAATAATATATTTTTTAAATTATTTTTGATATTAATGAATTAAAATAATCTAAAAACATTAAAATATATTAAATTAAATAAAAAAATTAAATTTTTTCAAAAATACTTTTAAAACGTAAAAATAAACAAGTTAAATGATCAAATAATGGATCTTAAATATAAATATAAGAGTAACTAAAAGGAATATAAATGGGAATACCTCAGGTTTAATCTAAATTCAATTAAGTATCTACTTCCATAAGGATATCTTTTTAGGCATTTTTGTTTTATGAAAAATAATTTTTTAAAAATGATTTTTTAAAATTTTTTATGTTTGTTTATCATTATAAAAATTAGTTAATGAAAAATACTTTTTCAGTCAAAAAAAATTGATTTGATTTTTAAGAAAGTGTTTTTTTTTTAATTTTGAACAGAAAACACTTTCTAGAAGTTTTGAAAAATTATAAAATATCTTGTTATTTATTTTCATTCCTTTAATTAATTTTTTTATCATTTCTTTGATTGTTATTTGTTTTCATCTTATTTTTTTTAATTGAGATTTTTATATATCGGATTTAGTCTATATTATTTTAATTATTATTTATTTTATTTGAGATAATTTATGATTTTTTTTTATTTTATTATTTTTTAATTCTTTTATCTGTCAAATTGATTTTTTATCATTTTAATTGCTATTTGATTTATTTAAAAAATTTTATAAAATTGATTTTTTTAATTTCTTCCTCCAATTTTTTTATCTACTAGATTCGATCCTATTTTTTTAATAAACTTGAAAAAAATTATTAATAAATTATTTTCAGCTTATTTTTAAAGATATAATTAAAACTAGAAAGTATTTTATTACTCATTTTTCATTTTTTCATGACACTACTTAGATATAAAAAAAAATAATCAATTTTTTAGGAATTAATTATTTTATCTAAATGAAACTATTTTCTAGCGGGCATTAGAAACATGGAAATGGTTGCATTTAATCTGGAAAAGGCCCTTGTTCGATTAGAATAAGGCACGGTATGCTACACCATGTTCAAAAGCTTGTGTTCAACAGATCGATTTCATGCCTAGGCATGCTCATCAACTTCTAACACGTTAATCTGAGGAGCTTGCCCTGTTTTCTTAAACCGACTCTACTAATGGGGATGATGCTATGATAGACTTTCTTGGAGGACAAATTGAGAGATAGTCTAAAGAGCATTCCGAATCTCATTAGCAACTCAATGTTAAGGGTTGAGGAGTTCTGGTATTTGCAAGAGGCTTCTTTGTTGTTTGGTTGCTTGTTTTGTAGCTGGTTTTCTCTTGATAAGTTTCGGTTGTTGCCTTTCTCTCTGTCTGCCCCTTTGTCCTGCTTTCTTTTGGTGGTGGCTATTCAAGGTGTTAGCAGGTCATCCGATTTTGTGGCTTGTCTTTTCGATATCATTTGTTCTGTGATGGGGTTCTTAGTCTGTCATGAATGCTCGGTTTTTCTTCTTCCGTTTTGGCTATAGGTCTTGCGATTCTGTAGGTGTGCTGTTCCCTTGTGTTTTGTGCGTTGGTTGCTAGTCATCATATGTTTTTTCTGCTTCTGATATTATGTAGCAAGCTGTATCTCTTTTCATCAATTTGGTTTTCAAATTGATGTCTTAATAACATGGTCTACTGGCTTAAAAAAAAAAGAGATTGGATTATCATCATTTTTTTGCTGAAATGCGTAGATATTGATAGGTATTTTTGTCTGTAATTAACCGAAAGGATAGCCTATTCACACTTGTTCCTCTTGTCTCTGCCTACCGAAGTGTCAAAGACAAAGCCATAACACCAACGGCTGGAGTCATGGAAAGGAAGCTTCAGAATAGCGATCAAGGAGACTGCTGCATGCCTTGCATAAGAAAGATAAACGAGACAACCAAGCATTTCAAGACCTTTACACATGCACCTGCCTGCCTGATTGTTTATTTTATGTTTTTTTTCCAAGGCTTATCTTCATCAATCTGTAAAGCAGGCAAAAAAGAAGCCTATAAGGGAGCAATTATTAGATGGCGGTGAAAGAAAACTTGTTTCTTTTCGACTTCATAAAGAAAACCCACTACAAAAGCATACCTTTCCTCCCTTCATAACCCAACTATCTTCTTTCTCAATAAGTTTCGCATCCCCACCTCCTTCGTCACCAAGAAAATTAGACTTATTCGTCCTCCTCCATATTTAAACCCACATCATTATCTTTTGTGACCAAACCAGCTTCAAGCAATACTCTGAAGTTTTAAACCTCAATCCACGTTGAGAGAGATGAGGGCCGATTGGGGACCGGTTGTTGTTGCAGTGGTTTTGTTCATTGTCCTGTCACCAGGGCTGTTGTTCCAGCTACCAGCAAGAACAAGAGTAGTAGAATTTGGGAACATGTACACAAGTGGGATTTCCATTCTAGTTCATGCTGTTATATACTTTTGCATAATCACCATCCTGATCATCGCAATAGGTGTTCACATACATGCCAACTGATTAGAAAATTCCCTTCTTTAAGTGGGAATGATCAGTAATCAATCAGAAACAGCCTAGGCGAAGGCCACTTTTATAGTTCTATATACTATTGTTTTCTTCCATTTCCTTCTTATACATGAGTTTCTTCTTTCTTTTCTTCTGTATTAGCATTACTGTTTCCTAATCTTCTTTGCCTCGTGTTCAGTATAGTTTTAAACGCGAAACCTTGAGGTTTTTTTAGCATGGTTGACATGATGCTTGATCCTAGTAATGTTCCTCTTTGTCCTATTGATTATTTATGTCTCAATATATCATAGAATAAAGTGATGGGTACTTCTGTTAATGAATAATACATATTCTAGCTGGGCAACAAATACAACAGCACCATTTAGCATTTCCCTTTTCTTTTTTTCTTTAACAAGAACCCTCGAGCATTTAAACTGTTGCCATAGTCTTCATTGAGCCTTAAGATGCTAATTATGAGCCTTTAAACTTGAAATCTCCACAACAACAAAACGATAGAGGATTTCTATGTACTGACTAAGATGAATCTTTCACCTTCCATACCTACTACTTAACAGCGGGTCCCACTAATGTGGAAATGACAGCACTGGTCAGCCAATCCAGTACTAAAACATCAGTGCTCCATTTCTCTGATTCAAATTAGCAGCCAAGGTTCTATTAAATCATGATCCACAACTATAAATGACCATCTTTCTTTTCCCACCAAGAAAGAAAGAAAAACAAAATAAAAACGAGAGGGAAAAAATGGGCACAAGCATAAAGAGATCTCCACCATCCAGCAACAACTTTGTCAAACAAAGCTTACCAGTACAATATGACTAATCACCAGTATAGATGTGAACATGAACAGCCAAGATGAGAACAGCATAGGCAGCGAAAAAGATGAGAGTATGCACAGCTACAGCCATGCCATTCGTCTTCAAACTCCCGAACTCCACTTGTTTGCTGTTACCTGGTAACTGAAACAAAAGACCTGGTGTAAGCAACACAAACAGCACCACCCCTATCAACACTGGCCCCCAGTCTGCCATTTTATGCAGCTCCAAAGGATAAAGAAAAAAAAATACAATTATGGGGATTTTCGGTTCTTTGGTAGTTTTTAATAGAGGAGGTAACTAGGTTAAAAGCTTATCTTGAAGGCGCGAGGCTATGGCGATAAGGATGGAAGTGAAGAGTTTTCTCTCTCTCTCTCTACCAAGCTTTCAGTTTGACACTTGGGGTATGGGAACTTGAAGAGAACATTGTGGTCTTTGGTTATAAGCCGACGTGCTTCCAAGCCTTTGTTAAATGAGAATCTTGTTGTTTATTAGATGAGAAAAAATAAAAAAAATAATTGATTAAAGAAATAAATATAAAATAAGTTTATTTTAATATAATCTTAAGATAAAATCGTATATTACAAAATGACATCTCTCCTCTCTCTCATTATTTTTCTTTTTCTTATCTCAATATGAGAATCAAATGCTAGAATTTGCAAACTTATCGAGCCCTAAATAACGAGCACAGCTTAGTTAAATAACAAGAAAAACAGTGTGGGTCTTTGGGTTGGTGCACGTCACACAAGAGGAACGACTATCTCCTCCTTTTCTTTTATATATATATATATATATATATATATATAAAGATTGGTGGATATTTTTTAGGAGGTAAGGAATCTTCAGAAGAAAAGACCAAGCCCATACCTGTTTATAACTTAAATATAGATAATCAATGGCATTGGAGATTGTTTTTTTATTCGGGTATCTTTATCTAAAGAGTGAGATTAATTTTGTTCGGAGTTTTTGGTTATTTTTTTTTAATAAATGTGTTTTATAAAAATTAAATTTGTATTTTTATTTTTACAGGAAGACAGTATTAAAGATTGTTAATGTTCCTGAAGGTGAAATAAAAGCCATCAAAACAGCGATAAAGTAAACAATTTTTGAGGTAATGTGCGTTAGAAGATAATGAAAAGAATTATGTGTGTTTTTTAATTTTATTATTTTATTGTTAATATTAAAATTATTAAAAAAAACATAAATTTAATAATTTTTAATATCAAACATTCTGCCGAAAGGTTGAAATAATGACTACCTCGGTCGAAGCAAGAGAATGGACCTACACACGCTTTGATTATTCCTCAAGGTAAGCTTCTTTTAGAAAAGCTTGTAACCTAGTGGAATTCTAGTACTGTAATGAACGGTGATGGTGCGGGTAACCATACTGCCACTTGGTCCTGCCATTGATTACAATCAATCAGCCTTGACATCAATAGAAAATGATGCTCTCCCTTATCCAGCAACTAGTTCAAAAAAGCTTACAAAGTGGGTGATTGAAAGGATAGTCCATGCCCTAAGTTCATGGGAATCCTATTCCCTAAAGCAAGGACCCCATTGCCCCTCTCGAGGAGCTGCAAGGAGCATGTACATTATTATAGCAACCAAAGTCTTTAACCTTTGCTTAATTCCCCTAGCTCCTCCTACTCTTAAGAGTTGAGGCACCAAGAGCTCAAAAGAAGGAAGGTTGGGAGATTTCTTGACGCTTAGGATGAACGACTGGGCTGCTTCTCTCATAGCTGCTGCTTTGTTTGCGTTCCTGTCACCAGGTTTGGTCTTTCAAATGCCAGGGAAGGAACGACCCCTTGATTTCATGAATATGAAGACGAGTCTAGCTGCCATATTTGTTCATTTGGTTATCTACGGTCTGCTTCTTGTTCTGTTTCTCGTTATTCTTCACGTCCACCTTTATGTCTAGTCTGCCGGCAGTGTTTTAGTTCTCTTTCTGCTCTACTAGGATTATAAAATCAGGTTGCTCTTCTCTTTTTAATTAGCATCATGTCGTGCACCATATGAAATCTGAATTTTGCCAAGGGGTACAGAATCTCTGTGGTTTCTTTTGTTCTTATGCCTGTAGCCATCCCTGCCAGCTCTTTGAATTGAAAAAAAAAAGAGAGATTACTTGTGTACAGGATGGTGTTCAGCATCATGATTATCCTGTAGGAAAGCAAGAGCAGCTTAATTACTGCAAAATTACTATAGTCAAGTCAAGATTACTTTTTCATTAGAAAATGGTGATTGTAGATCTCGACAAAATGGAAGTGGCCATGAGGGAATTAAAGTATTTGACATTTTGAAGCACTTTTTGACTAAGAAAACATGATGCTGAAAACGCACTGTCTGGTTCTCTGCAACCATACCAGTTTGATCTCCATTTAACAGAATCATCAGCTTGATCCTAGAACTGGTAGTTAGGTTATGTGGGGTTTTCTGAATTAGACACAGCACAAATGATATAAATTTTTTTTTCCCTAGAGTCATAAGAATACTATCAGACAATTTAGAGTAGTGGAGGTTTAAGTCATAAAAAATCTGATTTTTTATCTTCGTTCTAATTCTTTAAAATTGTGCTCTTGAAAATTATAAATCATCCAATTATTTTGTCACGAATCATGAATAAAAAATATTTTAAAACTCTAAAAAAAAAGGGGTTGTTACGCTTTTAAATACTTGCTTTTTTATTGTAATTTCAATTATACCGTATGTTCTGTAATATTTATACAACTCTCTCACACACTGTATATTTTGTAACATACTTCTCTACTTGATCACACCAGTTCTTATTTTAAAAAAAATAAGGCATAACATTCTATTTATAAAAAAACATAATAGTTCTATAAATGAAAAAAAGATCAATTTTTTTCTTGAATAATATTACATTTATTATTTCAAGATAATTTTAGAAATTTATTCATTGAAATCCCTACATGATTTTTCTAAGTCTAGAATTGTAGTCCATTGTATTAATTACATTTTAATCCTCAATTTCTAAAATTTATTCACAATCATGTCACACTTGATTAATCATCCCAATTTAATTAATGAACAATGATTTTTAATATCTATAACTCATAAGATTCCTAATAAGTTGGTTCAAATATAAATTATAATCATAATGAAAATAGAATTAAATAAATTAAATAATTTAATTAATATCAATTCAACAATTGATTGATTTATATTTCAAGACCAAGTGCATCATCTAGTATTGTGTCATGATCTCTTGAATATTAGCAAAGTCATATGTGGTTTGACTTAACCTTTTAGTGATCAAATGTTTTGATTTAGGCATTATAATATGTAGTATGTTTATTCTCAACACTATAGTCATTGATTATTTTAATAAGATTTAAAACTCTTTTTAAATTTTAGTTCACCTTGCGTAAGGATTTCACAATCAATATTTATTCGATAACAACTAGAACACTTTTTCTAATTCACATAGAATGATTAATCATCTCTTGATCACACAAATACCTTCATATATTTCATGATATACTCAATATATATCTACCTGTTTATCACCCTTGATTAGAACAATATGTAGTCAGAATTAAAACATAATATTCTCTATATAGGATAACTTAATGATCTCAAGTTTAAGAATCACTTACACAATTGTCATATGAGCATTTCCATAGACATATATGATCTCTTCGTATACAATTCATGCGAGTCAGTTCAATACACATGACATCTAACAAACATCTAAATGTTAGTTCTAGATATTCTATACGCCTCAACTTATGAAAACAATTGTTTCCTATCATAAAAAAAATATATATAATATGTATCATTCTCCACAACTCCAATTAATATACAGTCTTAATAGAGCATCAACCATGAACATTTAGAAACAATGCTTTTATGTAATAAAAATCTCATAAGTATAACAACTTTAAATTTCTCTTTGCAAAACAATGTTGTTTTAAGGACTTAATCTTTACTTTAGATTCCTTAAACAAATATAAATAAATATTAAAGATAAAGAATAGCTTTATAAATAATAAATATATTTTGTATGAATAAAATCAGTGTCATGTGTAATCAACTAATTGGCTATAAAGCATATATTCCCTGATAGGTTATGGTTATAATATCTAGTGAACATTAAAGATGCTCAAATAGATAATACATCAACAAGAAGGATCTAACACTTCACATATTCATCTTGTTGCCATTTGAACTAATACTAAAGTTGCAATTTTTAAAGCAAGTCATGGAATAATTAGGTCCTCACGTGATGCATAAATAACACTGATCATTAGTCTATGCTATATTACAGGTCAAATTAAATATTTTTTAAGGTAAAAAAATTATTTAGGCATTGCTAACGTGTTTTCTATTAAAGAAATTAATCATGAACTCAAAATCCGATACATATTAAATGATATCTTTTTTAAATATTGAAATGATGACATATTAGATAAATATTTTTTCTTGAAATATGAAGACAATGACATATTAATTGAATTGACCTAATGAGTTAACCTGTCAAATCCATGACTTAGATCATAAGTAAAAAACAAATCGAAATAAATTATGAAACTCAATTTTGAATTAACATAATGTTGAAGGATGAAATTGAAAAGAAAAATCAATTAAAAAATTATTAAAAAAAAACTTGAGCCAACTCGGGTTAACCTGTCAAACCCGTGACCTAGGTCATAAGAGCAGGATAATTCATAGAAAGCAAATAAAAAAAAATTATAAAGCCAAATTCTTACATCATCTAATGTTTATTGGACGAGATTGAGAAAAATCAATTAAAAATAGACAAAAAATGACCTGATCTAACCTGATTTAACTTATCAAATCTGCGACTTGAGTTATGAGATCATGATAACTTCATAAAAAAAAATTAAAAAAAAATTATGAAACTCAATTCCACCGAATTCAATGTTAAGAGTTGAAATTAAGAAAACCAATTAAATTCATGAGACCAAGATAATCTTATATAAAACAAATTGAAAAAAATTATAAAGTTTAATTCTTAAATAATAAAAGATGAAATTGAGAAATAAATAAATAAAAATGGGTTAATTTATTGGAGAGATAACATTGAAAAATATATAAAAAAAACTTGTTTTATGAATGTGTTACTGTGATTTAGTGTGTTTTTTTTGTTTTTTTTTTTTTTTATGAATGTGTTACAGTGATTTAGTGTTTTGTTAAATATAAACAACACGTGGCATGAAAAAAAATTGGTATGGAATTTTTAGTCTCTCTCCTTCAGTGTCAAAAATTCCTATATCGTTTCTAGCCAGGCGATCCTTCAGTCTCTCTCCTTCAGTGTCTCTATCCAATAATCGTGTTTGTGCAAAGATTGCAAATCCTCCAACCCTTTCAATCCACTCTCATTCAAGTTACCCCTAGTCATCTTCATGGTGGCGGAACCAGGAGGGCTGGCAGGGGCTCCGGCTCAGGCTCCGGTAAGGAATTTTATTTTCAACTCCTTCAACAACTTATATTTTTAGCCATAAATCTAGAAAATTTTATGTTTTAGTTTTCTCTGTGATTTTTTCCCTGATTTAACCGTGACTAAAATTCCCACCCCCTTGCATCTTCAACCTAATTTTCTGCTTCTCTTTCAAGTTTATGAAATCGCTATTCACTAGCAACACTTAAAGAGTGACAGGTAACGCAGAACTTGGTGCCTATTGCGTGTATATCCAGGCTCGTCTGTAATTGATTCAGTTAGGAATTCCAAGTTGCAACCACAAAGCACACATAGAACTCCATTACATCTTTTCAATGGATTAAGTACAAATATTTGCCACACGAATCAAGTTAAAAGAACATTTACTTGAAACAAAAACCCAAAAAAAAAAAAAAGAGCAGATTTATTACAACATGTTATAACTAGGCGTCACATCTCTGTGTCAAAGGCAGATCCGCAATCGAGGGCTATGAACCAACATACATGTGGACACCAACAGCAAGCAAGAAGATGCAAATGAGAGCGAAGTAGAGGATGGAGTGAACCAGTATGGAAACTCCGCTAGTCTTGAAGTTGCCAAATTCTATGAATCGGTGATGACCCGGCATCTGAATCAGCAAACCTGGTGTTAAGAGTATAAATAGCACCACCGCCACAAATACAGGCCCCCAATCCGACATCTTCTCCCTTGCTTTGCTTGCCGTGCGAGTCTCTCAATTCGCACTCTGGGAGACGATGGCAATAATCATGGTGAAAATGGTATTATAAAGGCGAGGTATTGCTTTGAGAAGAAGGCACGAGCTGTAATGATGACTAGGAAAAGCGAAGGTTAGAGAATCAAGCTATTCAGATTCACATGTTCTTACCTCATCAAATGCACTCCAACTAGAAAAATGAGACCTCCACCTAAAATTATACTATATACTTGGAATTTTTTAATTTAAAGGCCATGGGATGAGTACTTTCAACTTCACAATAATGATGTTTATAGATATATACTTGCAATTCGGTTAAACCATATTATTAATGGATCAATGTGATCATTGAGTCTCATATTGGATCATTCCATCTCTAATCCTTGTTCTTACAATTTTAATGGAAGCCCATTAAGACCCGATTCATATTCTTACAGTTTTGTTGAATCAAACTTCGCCTCCAATTTAAGGTAGGGGGGCTCGGTAAAGTAGTTGGAGCATGGTAAGAACTCAGTAGGAAAACAATCATAATTAAAAGGTTGTTTGAAAGTGTGATTGTAGTTATTTTTTAAAGTGTTTTTTATTTAGAAAAATATATTAATAATATTTTTTTATTTTTAAAAAATTATTTTTGAGATTAGTACATCAAAATGATTTAAAAACATAAAAAATATATTACTTCAAAGTAAAAAAAAATAATAAATTGTTTATGGAAATTCGGTTCAAAATGCTTGTATTTTTTAAGTTTAATTTCGTTACTAAAAATTCTGCGGAGATATAAATTTCTTTTATGTTTAGAAAAATACGAGATTCCCATAATAATATAAGATGGATACATAAGCTATTTTACATATATTGAGAGGAAGAAGGAAGAAGATGGGATGAAGAGTGCTTTCCATTACAGCAGAGATCATTGGCTGATGATAACTTGATGATCCTTATCTGCCACAAAATGATATTTTATCCTTTTGTGCAAGGCTATCAACATGTTTGACATGTTTATGGAGAACCGACAAATCACTCGGCGCGAGGACAAGACAGATCTAACTTTACAACGAGTCTCATATCAACTAGCATAATTTGATAAAAAAAAAAACAAAAAAATTAAGATACAGCAAACAAAATAAAAGTATTTAGAAAATAATATATTTTAACTCAATTGTTGTTGAAAAATACAATTTTATTTAGCAACTGCTAATAATAATAATAATAATAATAATAATAATAATAATAATAGCGTTTGTAAATATTTACTGTTGTTATTAGCGGTTGTGATATTTTATCATCAATTTTATTTATTAATTATAATCCTAGATTAATGTGTGTGTTTTTTAAAAATTGTTTTTATTTATATGTATTTTTATTTCAGCTCCTTTCATTTAGCTAGAAACCACAAAATCAAGAAACAGACTTTTTTGTTGTTGTTGTTGGTGTTTTAGTGATGATGGGCAAGTTGCCAGATAGATTTTCTGGGTTCATCAATAATAGATGGCTAGTTTTTGTGGCTGCAATGTGGATACAATCATGTGCAGGAATTGGATATTTATTTGGTAGCATATCACCTGTTATAAAGAGCTCACTGAACTACAATCAAAGGCAGCTTGCAAGTTTAGGTGTTGCTAAAGATCTTGGTGGTAGTGTTGGTTTCTTGGCCGGTAGTTTATCAGAAATCTTGCCTTTATGGGGTGCTTTGTTAGTTGGTGCTTTGCAGAATCTTGTTGGATACGGTTGGGTTTGGCTTGTGGTAACAGGCAGAGCTCCTGTTTTGCCATTATGGGCTGTGAGTGTCTATTGATCTTTTCACTTTTATTGTGGTTTATCATCTGATATGGCCTTAAAGTTGATGATTTGGTTGGTCCATTTTTGTTCAATTAGGAACTTTTTTATACTTAATTTAGCTGGAAATGGATCTCCTGCGTTCAATTTCTTCTTCTTCTGTTCGTGCACATAATTTTGACTCGTATGGTGGATTGTTGTGGGTGGGGATTTTGCACGTTTGATCTCTATTGGTTTTGACTTATCTCTGTTGTTATTGGAAATCCTGTTATCAAAGGAACTGCAAGCCCTTCTTTTCTCCCTGTTGCTTTTAACTTTTTATGTTTCATCTGTTCAAATTGGTCTCGCAGAGATTTATGATATTTGATGAAGTTCTACAGCATTGGATCCTTCCTTCCTCGCCCTTCTTTTTCGTTTTGTGTTTTTCTTTTTCGTAATGGCTCATGCATGATAGTGGTCTATAAGATATTAAAAGGTTTACAATTTATGGTGTGATTTTAATGGATTTGTGAGCATATTCTTTTATGCTCTCAACTATCATCTGGAATTTTGTTTCGTGGGACCAAATTATGCAAAATACATATAACCTATAGACCTGGAAACTTGTGTGCGCTGCCAAAATATAAATTTATTGAATCTGTTTAACAGGCAGTATCATGGCATTTGTTGGCGATTAGATGTTGCCAAACCAAAACGCAAGCGGTGGTTCAATCAATCATGCATATAGGCTGCTAAACTTTTGAAACCAACAGATTACTATCTTTTTTTTTATTCCCCCTCTCCCAGTCTGAAAGTATCTTTCTTGGGTCTTCTATTTTATGAAATCAATTGCTTTCTTGGAAAACATATATAAACGTGATCTCTATACCTTTTGGAAAAATGTCTTATAGAAATCACAGATTTACTGTAGAATTTGAAGTTGAACTGGCTTCTCCATGTTTTGGACCAGCTTAATGATCATCGCATTAATATGTTAACAGAATATGTGTTTCTGTCATATCTCATTTCTTAGGAAAGGATGGTATGATGATGAGAATTGACATAGAGAGAGGACATGGCTGGTGATCTAGGAGGAGCTATTTAACATAGAAATTCAAGACAAAATGAAAATGTCATATTGGAAAGAAAAAACGTGAATGCTTTAAATAACACTGAACTTAGTGATATTGGTTTGACTGGATTCGCTATGCTTCTAATAGGTGTTTTCGTATTGTATGTGGTTTGAGATAGGAATATATTCTTTGGAATCAGGCTGATACATTCTTGCTGCCACAATCGCTTCTGCTATTCCTGTCTGCCAAAGTAACTTTTGCCTAATGAGTTCTTTCATCTTCTCATGTGCATGCTGTTTTGGTCCAAGGATTTATTGAAACTTTACAGTACCTTGCGGGGTTAAGTGGTGCAATTTCGACCCAAATACATACAATCTAATTTGTATCCCTATGCAGATGTGCATTCTTATATTTATAGGGAACAATGGCGAAACCTACATCAACACAGCTGCTCTAGTTTCTTGTGTGCAAAACTTTCCAAAGAGCCGTGGTCCTGTTGTGGGAATACTAAAAGGCTTTGCAGGATTAAGTGGTGCAATTTTGACCCAAATATATACAATGATCCATTCCCCCGATCATGCATCTCTCATTTTTATGGTTGCAGTCGGGCCTGCAATGGTAATCCTTGCTCTAATGTTCATTGTCAGACCTGTTGGAGGTCACAGACAAGTTCGACCATCAGATGGAACAAGTTTTACATTTGTAAATAGTGTCTGCCTTCTACTAGCTGCATACTTGATGGCGGTTATGCTTCTTGAAGATCTAGTTGATTTGAGTCGCATCGTGGTTGTAATTTTTACAATAGTTTTGTTTGTTCTCCTTTTGATTCCTATTGTGATTCCTGTGTCATTGAGTTTTTTCCTTGATCCAAGAGGTCCAGCAGAAGAGCCCCTTCTACCCGAGCCACCGAAACAAGAACCTGGCAAATCTGGGCAGGAGACCCCTGAGTTAATATTCAGCGAGGTTGAAGATGAAAAACCCAAGGAAGTAGATTTGTTACCAGCATCAGATAGACAAAAACGGATTGCATAACTGCAAGCAAAACTGTTCCAAGCAGCTGCAGAAGGAGCAGTGAGGGTTAAGAGGAGAGGTCCACACAGGGGTGAGGATTTCACCTTGATGCAAGCATTGATCAAGGCAGACTTTTGGCTTATCTTTTTCTCACTTCTATTGGGATCTGGTTCTGGACTGACAGTGATTGATAACCTTGGTCAGATGAGCCAGTCTCTAGGGTATGATAATACACATATATTTGTGTCTATGATTAGCATTTGGAACTTCCTTGGCCGTGTTGGTGGGGGTTACTTCTCTGAGATTATTGTCAGGTAAAAACTAATTTCGTATTTTAATGCAGATTTTGATCTTGACTCATTCTTATCCCTTGTCTAACTAATATCACCAGGGACTATGCTTATCCAAGGCCAGTGGCAATGGCCATTGCTCAAATTGTTATGGCAGTTGGGCATGTCTTCTTTGCGTTTGGATGGCCCGGGGCGATGTATATTGGTACCCTGTTGATTGGACTCGGCTATGGAGCTCATTGGGCAATTGTGCCAGCTGCTGCCTCCGAGTTGTTTGGTTTGAAAAAATTCGGGGCTTTGTACAATTTCCTCACTCTGGCAAATCCGGCAAGTTCACTTGTCTTTTCTGGTCTAATTGCAAGCAGCATATATGACCGTGAAGCTGAAAGGCAAGCTCATGGAAACAATTACCACATTCACAACGGAGGGTCATTTTTTTCAGGCATGTTGGATCTGAATGAACCTTCAAAGTGTGAAAGTTCCATATGCTACTTTCTTACTTCTATGATCTTGTCAGGATTTTGCGTTGTTGCTGTAGTCTTGAGCATGATTCTTGTGCATCGGACTAGGATCGTCTACGCAAACCTCTATGGAAAATCACGCAGTTGACTTCCATTTTATGATAGTGTTTGTGTATTCAGACCAAAGGTTTTGATGGATTTCTTCATGTTTGTGGCAACACGTTGCCAGAGAGCTGGCAGAGTCAAGCATACTACAGGAAACTCTCAAGTAAAAGTACTATAATATTTGTAATGGATTTTATGTTATTTTCTCTGATTTACCAATTGACCCATGAACTCTTGTAGTTCAACTAGATCTGGATAAAACATTCCCGCATGTACAGTCAAATCCTTGAAGCTATACCAGTGTTAATGTGCCTGTTCCGACTGTTGTTTCAACTCTTAATCTCTGAAAGCACAAGGCACATTAGATCACACAAACTATAGTATCTAAATACTATAGTCGCGCATCATATTAATTCATATATCACTACACTTAGAATATCAAGGACGTGACAACCTTCTTGTTGAATTGAAAATGTTGGCAAAGCTTACACACACACACACACACACACACGTGATTTCAAGGACATGACAACCTTGTTGTTGAAAATTGTAAGGGAATTAGAAATGAAAACGTTGGCAAAGGTTATACACGCACGGCGTGATTTTTTACAATGTCAAATGTTCTACGTGATCCTCGAATTATAAAATAATTGTTTTATATTAAAAAAACTTCCACTTAAAAACGATGTGTTATATTCAACTCCATGTATAATTTCCTTGTATGCATTAAATTTGATATATATGATACCTTTGCCACATCACCAAAGAACTAGTCTTTGGTTGATGCATCTCGTGTGTCAAGTTCTTCTATTGTGATATCAAGGTTGTTAATACCGTTTCGGTAGGTATTTTATTTTTTCAATTGAAATGGAATATTTTGATTTCGGAGCATTTCGGCGTGCCGTTTCAGGATTATATTGTTCATCTATATATATATATTCAAGATAAATTAATTATAAATTATGTATTACAAAGTACAAATACAATGTCAAGCAAACATAATTTTAAAATTTAAAATATTTCTAAATAGTTAAGATTAAATAGAACTTTAACTTAAAGTTTTAAAGTAATTCAACTTAAATAAAATACCAAAATATTATGAAAGTAAAATGTTTTAACACAAAAAAACATAAATCAAACATCATCTCCATCATTAACATAGAAATAAGGATCTTGATCTTGTGATGGTATGTAGGGAAAGTCATCAACTAGACATTCCAATAGTTGATCATTTCCACTAAGCTCATTCTCTTCATCAAAATATATCTCTTCATCCTCTAAAATCAAAATAGACAAAGATGCTTCTATAGTATCCCAACTTATATCATCTCCAAATTATATTATTAACTACCAGACCTAGCAACCTAGCAATTAATCCAGTTATTTTGTTCTTTGTTTCTTGAATTCTAATCTTGACGTATGCAGTATAATTTATTCCTTTAAATGTAATATTCTTATCTAGGCTTAACTCTGTTTAGCTTTAATCTTGATATATAAATAAATAAAACAGATCATTAACTCTGTTTTATCAATTTCATTTACTTAAAGAGCTCTGACTTGATTTGTTTAGGATTGTGCACAGTTCAAACATCAAAGTAGCATTCAATTTCAGATAAAGCTTCAAAGTTCAAACTAGCTAGCCAAGCCCGGTGATGCAATAAAATGGTAAATACAATACAAAGTTACAAACCCAACAGTAAGATTATATACAAAGAAAAAGATTGCATGCGTTTTCCATTTCAGAATATTAAATTAGATACATTCATGAGACTGTTGAAAACATAAACATTTGGGATGACCTTCCAATTGATCAAGTCCTGCAGCAAGATTCATTTGTCAATTTCATATCTTTGCCAGCAAACAAATTGCTAAAATGTTGCAAAACAAGTGATAAGTGCATGTTCAAAGCCATCAAGAAGTTGAATTGGAGAGTAATAAGTACCAAGATAACAAGCAATTATGAATTTGCAAGACTAGAAAAATGTTATCTCCTGTATCTATAAGATAAACATAAAACTCAGTTCCAGCATGCCCAAAAATTATGGCTTATTAACTCAGAAGATTTGATACAAGAAACCCATACTCAAGATGGACCTGGGGGTTGAGGGGGACTAAACGGGAAAGATAAACCCACTCTTCTATGTAGAAGGAATAAACACATCTATGCCAACAAATAATAATGAACCCATTATTTGTTGACAATTTGAATAGTTTGTTACTAATTCTTCCAGTAAAATGGGCCAAATTTCACCAACTCTATTTTTTCTTTGTTTTCTTGCAACCCTAACTAAATAATCTAAGAATGCTTAGCAATCAATTTGATTGAAAGCAAGAAATGGATGCATACAAGGTGGCCAGGTATTGCCACAAAAAAAAAAATTGATCATGGAAATGATGGACTATTTAATGTCAATATGCAAACTAAACCAGAAGCGAGACATTTAAACTAAATGAAGCTCATAAACAAATCCAAGGAACTTTAGCAGATGAAGGCAGTTATGTCCATTATCTTATAAATATACCTAGATTTCATGTAGTCACAACAAAGACCACAGACGTCAATTATAGTACGATGTAAACGTAAAGAGCAGAGACAATTATTCGAGAAGGGAGCTAATGGCCACAAAGCGAGATTAGATGTCTTGGAGTCCGGTATGAGTCTTCTAGTTCTGTGTGATATAATCTTTATGGGGAGGTTGAGAATTCTCTGAAATTCATTGATAATTCTTTGCCAGGTTCCAGAGGGGCTCCTTCTCTTTTTTATCGATCGAGCCGCTTCGGTCGGGAAGTCAGGTTGCAGCAGTGCAGTATGTAAGAGCAAGACAACAACAGAGAAGAAGGAAGATTGGAGGGGGAGTTTGTGAAAGTCAAGATGCTGATTGTAATTGTTTTGGTTGGGAACTTGAGTCTGCGAGGAAGAGAAATTAGGGATTTGGTATTCAGAGTTCAGAGAAAAAGAGCATTTATACGTGGGTGCACTATGTAGTTAATGAAACTGAACCAGGTTCAATTTTAAGTCTTTGACTTTGACTCAGTGGCTTTAACCCGAAACCGGAACGCATGGAATCCGATCGAAACGTTCCGGCCGGAATTTGACCGGAAAATCTGGATCAGCCCGAGATTTTATGCGAGGTGAAAATTGTTCCGTTTTATTTTGTTTTTTGAACTGGTACGAGATGTTCCGGGCATTCCAGCCGGAACGGAACGGAATTAACAACTTTGATTGATATGGTTGTTGGTTTGTCATCTTCTAAATTTAACGTGTCAAGTCTCTTAAATCTAGCATGCCAAATCTCTTTATGCTCACCTAGTCAAACATCTGGCTTGCTTACTAGGTAACACTGATATTTTATTGTAATAGTAAGATTCTTGAGTATTTCAAATATATATACACATGTAATAAAAATAAATTTTTTTTTTAGAGTTTTAAGGATTTTATTAGATATATCTAGAATTGTTTAGAGTTTATATAAATATCATCTGAAGATTAAATATTTTTTTCGACTTTGAATAATTACTTCAAGGTTGAGTTGTCGCACACCATAAGCCGTCAAAATGTCTGGCCTTTAAACGTAATCCATATAAATCACCGGTGATAAATCTTCTAAATCTTTTTAAAAGAGAGAGATTTCTATGCATTTGAATGCTAACTTTTTTTCTTTTATGTTTTTCAAGAGTTCTGTAACTTATGTAGTTTGTGTATTATTTACTACACAAAAAATAAAAGACATAACATTTTATTTATAGAGAAACCTAAAAACTTTATAAATATCAAAACATCAATTTTCCCCTTGAATAATATTACATATATTATTTCAGAATAATTTTATAAATTTATTCAATCAAGTTCCTCCTTGATTTTTCTAAGTTTAGAGTTGTAATTTTCTATATAAATTACATTCCAGTCCTCAATTTCTAAAACTTATTTACAATAAATTCACACTTGATTAATCATTCCATTTTAATTTTTGACCAATGGTTCTTACATGTGTGACCCATTAGATTCTCTAATAAGTTGGCTCAAATATAAAACTCAATCCTAAATAAAATAGGATTAAATAAATTAATTTATTATCAATTAAATGATTGATTGATTTATATTTGAAGTTCAAGTACAATGTCTAGTAATTTGTCACAATCCTATAAGTTTATTTTTAAAAAATTATTTTTGACATCAACACATAAAAAAATAATCTAAAAACACATAAAAAAATCAATTTTTTGCAAAAGCGTTTTTGAACCGCAAAAACAAACAGGACCTTAACTTTTCAGTAACTAATTTCTTAGTGTAATTAACATCCCTTCATTATTAATATTCTAGTTTAGACATTATAGTATGGAGTGTCTACTCTGTCAAATCATGTTTGTTTTCAATACCATATTTATTGATTATTTGAATAAGATTTGAAACTCTTTTCAAATTTCATTTTACAATCAATACTATTTTAGAACGTATGAAATATTTTTTCTAATTCACCTAGGGTGATAAATCCTCTATTGATTATTCAAATACCTTTATATAGTTCTTGTTATATCCAATATCTATTCGTTTGTTACCCTTGATTATGACAATGTGTAGTAGGATCAAAATATAACATTATATATATAAAAGATAACTTAGTAATCTCTAGTTTAAGGATAACTTACACAACTGTCATGTGAGCATTTCTATAGACATATGAGGTCTCTCCATATAGAATTATCATGTGGGCTAATTTAATGTAATTTCATCTGACAAGCATCTACATATTAGTTTCAGCTATCTCTCATACATTTCATAAATGAAAGAACATAATATGTATCGGTTTTAACAACTCTAATTAATGTTTAATCTTAATAGAGTATTGACCAAGAATATTTAGGAACAATGTTTTGATGCAATAAGAATCCCATAATTATAACAACTTTATAATTTCCTTACAAAATAGTTTTCTATCATTAGAACTTTATCTTTACTCTAGATTCATTAATCAAATATTAGATTCATTAATAAAGTATTTGATGAGTATTAAACATAAATAAGCCTTTCTTAATTATTAAATATGTTTACATGAACAAAATGATGCCATATATAACCAATTAATTGACTACATGGTATATACACTAATAGTTACCTCATCTTTAAATGTTAAGGACCAATTATGTTGAAGGTCGGTGGTGAAAATTAGATCTGGAAAATAACATTGAATGCTTGCATGAACAAAATAAATGTCACATATAAACATCTGATTGGCTACATGACATATACACTAATAGTCACCTCATCTTTAAATGTTAAGGACCAATCATGTTAAAGGTTAGTGGCTACCCGAGAAATAACATTGGATTGTAGAACACGCGTAGAGGTAAAAGATCCCAGAAACTATCACTTTGGGCTTGAATGTTAGTAGAATAGGCAAGGGTTATTTTCCTTGAACCCATCATTGTACAACTAATAAGTAGCCTAACATAGAGTCCTAGACTTAGAGGTTATGAAATTATTTCTTCGTTTCTCATTTTACCATGAAATTGCTTTTTTTTTTTTTTTTGTCTTGAAAAGAGGTTATCCTTTTCATTATGATTTAAATGACAAGGAGGTGTTCTTGCATTTTAAAACATAGTGAAATGACTAAATTATCTTTGGAAGCACATTTTCATTTAATTGGCAACCAAGGGATTTTTTTTATTTTTCCTTTTCTGTTAAGTAATAATTAAGTTGGATAAGGGAAAATTTGATATTTTAATAAATATAAAATATATTTTAAAAATCAAAATTGGTTGGTGCTATTATGTTGGAAACTACTACGGTCTTGAAACGACATATAAGATGCCTTCAAAAGACCAAAAGATAGCATTCATAGTGGTTTTCAAAGCCTTTCGCTGTTTATTTTCTAGTGGTATGACGTGTGTTAGTGAAAATGTCTTGGTTGGGCTCCAATGAGCTTTTTTATTCTTTTTTTTATCTCTCCTCTCATTGGATTTCATTGGAAATCGCACTATCATACCAACACTGAGAGTTGTCATGTTATTTCATTTTTGTATCAAATTTGGTCATTCTTCTTTTAATTGTTTTATATATTTTGTTTTGGATCTTTTTTTCACTGATTTTTGTGTTCAATTTTATCCCTTAACATTAAGTTTCATTTATTTTTTATATCAGATTTAATTCTCATTCTTTTGAATGATATTTATTCTTTTTTATTGAATCTTTTTTAAATTTTAACCCTAAGCATTTTATTTTTATGTCAAATTTCATCTCTCAATATTTTATTGATTGGGGATTTGGTTTTATGGTTTTTTCAGGTTTTCCTTCTATATGGTTGGTCCAGCCTCATAACCCAGGTCATTAGTTTAAAGATTAGCTCGGGTTAATTTTGGTGTTGAAGTTGACTTTGATATTTTATTTAGGTCCTCTTTTGAAATCGTTTTTTTTTAATTATCCTTCAACATTGGATTAGGTGAGGACTAGGCTTAATGATTGTTTTTACTTTCCATTCTATGGAGTTATCCGGGGTCGTTGTTTTAGCTAGTTAACCTGAGTTGACTCAAGTTTTTTTTTCTTTTTTTTTGGATTTTTTTTTCAATTTTCCCATTCAATATTGTGTTATCTGAGATTGGAGCTTTGTTGTTTAATTCAATTTGATTTATACGAGGTTATCCCGGTCTCATGATTAGGTCATGTGTTTGATAGGCTAATTTAGGTGAACTCATGTCAATTTTATTTGTTTTTTCTATTTAATTTTTTTTTTTCAATTTCATCATTCAACGCTTTATTTGCTAGGAATTGAACTTTGAATTATTTTTTTCTTCTTGCTTTCCATGGGTTATCACATTCTTATTTAATTTTTGTTTCGTTATCAAATATTAAAAAGGTATCTTTTTGTGATATTGATAAACATTTTTTTTTGAGTTGATCATTATATATATTTTTTATATTTGATTTATTTACTATCGTTACCTGTTTTTTTTAAATTATATTGTTAAATTAATTGTATTTATTGAACCAAGTTGAGTCAATGACCTAATTAATGACTTGATTCTTGAATTTTTCTTGCTTTTTTAAAAACATGACTCAATTTTATTTTTTTTTGTAATGTTGAAAGAAATTTTGGCACGTGCCATCTATCTGGTGATAATCTAAATTGGAATCAACTTAATTAATAATAATTAAAAAAAATACACTTATTATGACTTCAAAACTTTGATGTTCAACACAGTGAAATACACTTATAAAACTTTGATGTTCAACACAGTGAAATACACATATTATTACTTCAAAACTTTGATGTTCAACACAGTGATTCAATGCATTATTAAAAGAAACTTCGAAACAAGAAATTAGCAACCTAGAACAACAATAGATTGAATTTTCAAGAATTAATGACTGTACAGTCTGTCCTGATCCTTCCTTGGCTACCTGTCTTAACTCCAACCCTTCCAAGCTTTCTCATAGCAGTCGCAAAAGCTCCATTAAAATCGCCCGAGTTCTTAGCAAAATCATTGACAGTTGGCTGAGAAGCTGGATCGCTAAACAGCACCTCATCTGAAGTGAACAATCCTTTACCAGAAACCAGATTTTGGAAATACACATTGTCAAAGGTTCGTGAGGTTACAGGGTCCATGTCAATGGCTATGCTGGGGTCTACATTTCTAGGACAGGCATTCATCAACTGCTGGGCATACTCTGCGTCTAGAGAAGGGTCAACGGGAGAGGACGAGGAAAAAGAGTAGAGTCTCTTCGCAAAGCGGTTGCAGTGGGAGAAGCCTAGTGTGTGGGCTCCTGATAGTGCAATCATATCAATCTGGTTAAGGTTGTTTTTAGCAAACATAGCGTTAAGTTGAGAAAGAGTGAAGTCGGGCTCTGGTAAATTTCCTTTCACAAGTGATGCTTGAGAAACCATGCCATCACGACGTCCTAATTCTACGTTGAATGAAGGACCTCCAGCCTGAGTTTTGATCATATCAAACCAGAGATTAAGTTAGTTTCTCCTTCGAAATAGAAATACTATAATTAAGAACTTGTGCTGGCTTGTGAATTTCTTACCAGGACAACAACATCCCTAGCAGCTAATGCTAAAATGTCTGCACAGGAGACTACTTTGGGGCAAGCTGCTTCCACTGCTTGTTTTGCCTTCACTACGGTATCGAATCCATCTCCTGCTAGAGAAAGATTGTCTGGAGCGTCCTTCTCTGCGTCTCCATTTGGTGAAGAAACCATGGTGGAAGCATCACAACCCTATGGTTTCAGATAGGATTAAGCAATTTATACGAAGTACACGCTTTATGAGCATAAAAGTCAAGCAGTATATCGCTCAAAATCAATTCAAAATGTCCCCTGATCATTTAAAGTGGTTTTAAGTTATTTTCATACTGGGATTGTGAAAGAATGTGCAGATTGTAATTCAGGGACCAAAACAGAGTAGGTATTGCCTCTGTTCAACCACTAATATTCCTAGTTTGATACCTTGAATTTAGTATAGCTTGGTGTCTGTTCGGCCATGCGTGAATACTATGTGACACCTGTACTTGCTTTAATTTGTTTAAGGAATTGAGAGAAATGTTGCAACATGCGACAATCCAGTTGAATTTTCCTGATTATTAATTACCATTAGGCCCCCTGTAAAGAGCAAAAACAAGACAAATATAGAAGTGATCGCAGTCTTGAAAGCCAAGAGTTTAGGGTGCTATATTTTGGGACAAACTATTCAACAGTTAACCATGAAATGATGTCTGAGGGTACAATAGACTTTCCATACATGATGTCATGGTGACCGTCGACTAAAATGCTTAAATTCCATCAATGAGATTAACGAGAGTCAATAATAAATACATGTTTGACCGGCACTCTTAGGGTGTGTTTGGCGGTCACAAGCGATGCAATATTTACTACACTTTCAAGCGGGTCTTGATCTGCTGCGATTGTTGGTTCCAAATCAATGCAGTTGTTGAAAAATATTACGTTCCTATGTAATAACTTGTGTTTGTTTCTATTAGTTTTGTATTCAATGGCTGTATCAGATACTAACCTCCAATCGTGACCAATAATAATTTCCCATACATAACCCAACAGCCCAGAAACCAAAAGCATGTTCAGATAGCCAGGGAAGAAAATATAAGAAATAAAAACACAACCAAAACTAGGAACAAAAGTCTCCTTGTCCAATCAAAGAAGACTACTTTCCCTCTTAACATCCAGCATATTATGAATTGCTTGTTGAACTACGCTCCATGATGATCATTTATGGGACTTGGGCATGCAGTTAAAAGGCACTATGATCAGTAGCTGGAATTCATGGATGTGAAGAATGAATAATTGATAAGTGCATATGTAGTAACAAAAAGAACGATCAATATAGTACCGTCACAAAGCAGTCATGAAAAAACAGACGAAGAGTTGCTGGGATTGTAGTGAATGTCTGCCTGAACTTCGTGGAAACAGCCTGCCTCACTATACCTTCCACGTTAGGACAGCTAGAGCTGTAGAAGTTTTCCACTAGTTGTCCCTCTCCCCTTCCTGTGGCAATGATCAAAACCACCAGCAGAAGCATATAACCTCTCTCCATTTCCTCCACAAGCCCACACTATCACCTCTTTCTCGTGAACACTCCAAAATCGAGATATATTTTTATATAAATATATATATATAGGCGAACCAGAGAGGAAAAGAAAATGAGAATGCTAGCTTCCACCCTCTTACAATGGTATAGACAAGTTGCTTTGTGAACCAAGTCCACATGATGTATGCATATATAAGGGTCCAAATCCTATTCTAGCCATCCTGTAGTCGTAATTGGCTTGTTATTGGGTAAAAGTCCTTTTCTTCTAGGTCCACCTACCCAATAAGATATAGCCACGTCAACTTCATTTTCTCAAATTCAACCTGTGGTGGGTACTTATGTTATATCCTTGTTAATTCTCAAATGCCCAGAAGGACTTGCTCTTCTCTTAATATAGATAGGTAGATGTCCAGCTAAAAAAACACATAAGCTTTGAAACAAACAACATGATATATCATGAAAGTTATGCACAACTGTCCACTTTCAAGCTAGCTCTGTTGGGCTATATACGCAGGTAGCCATCTGATTAATTCTTTGTTTTAACCCTGCAAGTCAAGCTCCAACGCTGGATATTCCTTTTCAGTTCGTTGAATGGGTATGGCTGCTACTAGTTTCTAGATAAGACTGGTACTAAATACACCTTCCTTGCACGTGAAAATGACACAATAACAAATCCTATCTGTACAATTATAATAAACCATTCACACGTATAATTAAAAAATCACGATACTAATTATGAAAAGTGTGGTTTAACTGGTCAGATTTTAAATTTATTTTCTAGAATTTATTAATTCGAATCTTACAAATCTTAGAACTATCGGAGATTTACATAATTATTAACTTCAAAGCCTATGAAATTGTTAAAATACACACAAGTAGATCCAAATACCCATATTAATCAAAAAAAAAAAAAAACACCATGCTTAATCTGCTACGATATGCCAGGTTAAATGAATGGTTATATAAATAGCATTTGGAACTCTTCAAAATCCTACAACTCTAGACCAACGAGCAGATGCCTTGAATATAATACTACTAATTAGTCTCGACTTTGACAAGTTCAGAGATTCATTAATTTATTGGGTTTAGATTACCAAGTCATTAGGCATATTCCTAAGTACTAACACAACTTGTAGCAGGTGGTACTTAATTTTTCCAGATAAAATGGTTACCGAGTCTTATATATATATATATATCCTCAAAATCAACTTATAACTTGTTCCCAACATTCTCTCTTTCGTGCACAAATACGAAGATTAATTAGTTTCATGGCTAAATAACCTATATTGTTATCATTTGCAAATATTCATGTCTAAACATATGACCCTTCACGCATATTTCACCATAAAATCATACAACTTTTGCCGACGAAGTTAATAAATTATTGCGATTAGTTATGTGATTGCAAGAGATGATGATTATGTGTTCGCAATCACCCAGCGTGACATGTGCAAGACTATGATATTAGGCAGCATGTTCTTGTCTTTCACCAAATTAATCATTCAATATGTGCTTAATTGTAAGTTACAGCAAAAAAATAAGCACTGGTCATTTATTTGAAAAAACCCTTTGGGAACTTCAGATCGACAACAAGAGAGTTGAAATGGTCATATTTTTTAATTCTTCCACCCACCTCATATCACTAGGAAAAAACAAATCCTATCAACTAGCAAGACCAGGATTTCTATGTTCAAATTTCAAAAAAAGTTCACTACTGGCCGCCTGTAAGATTTGTTTAGAAGTGTAGAAGCAAACATTTGACAGAATGAAAATCGTGTTCCTTTTTTATTGACCTTTGACATGTAAAAATTAAACTTATATATCATGCAGTTCATATAGCATAAGACACATGTTCGGTGAGATTAGAAAAACTACGAATTTTAAGAGTTCCTCCAGGTAACGTTGCTTCTTTTCTGTTGCTTGATATATATTTAACAACTTGATTCTTGGTCTCCATATCTGCAGCATTATCAGTAGAGAATTGAGATGCTGCTGTTTGGCTAAGAGCTTGACTTTGCTCGGTATTATCTACAACGTCAACTTTGTCATTATCTGCTATATTATTTTTGGGAGATTCAAATCCTTCAATAAGCCCCCTCAACCAAATGGGTAGCTCCTGCACATGAAGGTTGCTTCATAACAAATGAAAACGAGCAGCAGCCAATAGTTTTGTAAGAAAATCTGCCAGTTGATCTCATGTAGACAAGAAAGATACTGTAAGCGTTTTTTTTTTTTTTGGAGAACTTCATAGTGAAAATCAATTTAAATGTTTTTTTGTTCATGCACCGAAAACAGAATTGGAAGACAAGTATGTTGTTCCAAAATTGTCACACCAAAGAGATGCATACTTAAGACTCTATTTAGGAACGCGGTCGAAACCATGTTCCCTCAAATTTCAAAAAAAAATTATTAATTTTCTTTTTATGTTTTCAGATCGTTTTAATGTGCTGATCTTAAAAATAATTTTTTAAAAATAAAAAAAAATCATTTTGATACATTTCTAAGCGAAAAGTACTTTGAACCGCAACCGTTACCATAATCTCAAACAAGCCTAGGCAATGGAAAATAAGTGGTGGACAATAGGGACTGAAGCTATTGAATTTCAACTGCTCTGTTGGATAATGATTTGTACTATAACTTGATATTGCTACGAGCAACTATTTATAGCTCTACGAAATGAGGTTTTTTCCATGAAATACATAATAAGAACCAACACTAAAACAATCATCAATATCCCCCGCCTAATCAACATCACTATAACCATGAAGAGAATAATCAGATTGACTTGTAATTCATAGGCCAAACAAAATTGTATCTTCAAGATATCTAAGGATCCTTTTTATAGCATACCAATGTGGAACTTAAGGCTCGTGCATATATTTACTTACTTGATGCATACTACAAGCAATATTTGACCTTGTGAAGCCAAGATAGTGGAGAGCACCAACAATGCTTCAATACAATTAAGGATCTTTAAAGACACATCCCTCAAATTTAGAAAGATTATATGGTATGAACATAGAGATGGCACATGGTTTAACTTTATTTAGCTTGGCTTTACACAGAAAGACATCAATGTACTTTTTCTATTCGAGAATAACATATTTGTCATCTTGTATAGTTTTCATTCCAAGAAAAAATGATGAGTGACCCAAGTTTTTGACAAGAAAATGAAGCGAAAATCAATGAATAAGTCAAGCAATAACACTATAATTTGAACCAGTAATGATAATGTCATCAACATAAATCAAGACAAGTAAATGTTGGTCATCATCACAAAGAGTAAGTATCCATCTTGGAACCCTGAAAACCATAAAATTATAAAGATTCAATAAGGTAAGAGAAACAAGCTCTAGGAGCTTAACAAAGACCATATAAGCTTTTTTTAGGCAGCACACATGATTTGGAGAATTTGGATGAATAAAATCTTGTGGTTGGTGTATATATAGTTCTTCATTAAGAATGTCATGGAGAAAGACATTATAAATATCCAACTATCATATAGGCCACCAATTAGTTACAGTAAGAGAGAGCACAAGTCTGATCTTACTTGGCTTGATGACAAGGCTGAATGTATCTGAAAAATCAACACCCTGTTGTTAGTGATAACTCTTGGCAACAAGTCGGGCTTTATATCTTTCTATGATGTCAATTGCATGATATTTAATTCAGTATACCCATTTATTACCAATAAGATTGTAGGAGCTATGATGTGGTACAAAATTCCACGTAGCATTGGAGATTAAGGCATTGAACTCAATGTTCATTACATGTTTCCAAACAACAACCTTTGATGCTTCGGTGAAACAAGATGGTTCAATAATAGAGCATGCCTTAACAAAGAGAGCCTTTGGAAGAGGATACTTTATCATGCCAACAATTAAAGTCTTAGGTTTCAACAAGTTTGTTTGTTATTTGGTTAGTATACGCCATAATGGAGAAAGAAGTCCAATCTGTATGGGAAGTGTAATAGAAACATGTTGAAGAGATACGTTATCAACTGTTGAATTTGAAATAGCATGTTGGACCGAAGCATGAAGATCATTAGATTGGTATTTCTATGTGATAAAAGTATGAGAATGATGATCAGATTCTTAGGTGTAACACCCTGTATTCTAAGTATGAGTTTCATCTTTCTAATTGTCTTATACATGAAAATTAAGGATATTTTTTTATATACAACTATAAAAACTGTCTCAACTTAACATCTAACAATTTCATTAAGAAATGCATTGGTACACAAACTCTATTTACATTTTTGTATGAGTACATTACTTTTCAATTTATTTAATGAAATTTATTTACTAACATTCACCAGACAATACTAGAACCTATTCAATATACAAAAATTAAGTAACTCGATAATGCTTCATGAGGAGTTATGATATCCTAAAAATAATACCTATAAAATATACAAAATCATGAAATTCACAATGAATATTTGTGTTTTCAGGGTTACCAACAATTATCAATGACACAAGTAGAACCAATTTCACTAACTTTTTTCTTATAGATACATCAATCTATGCTAGATTCAAATTTAATATATTTCCATCAATCATTAGTGAACTTTTTATATCATCATGGTATTCATTTAACAATCACAATAACATCACAATAACTCTGGTTAACAACACGTTTGACTCATACTTCGATTAACTTTCTCAAATACACTTAACTTATACAATTGTATATATACCTCACAACCATTTCCGGTTCACACCATTATTTCAATTCCAACTATATTTAATTTATAACACGTTTTGCTTTACAAACATGTTTATTTCCTTTCGGTTTCTTGAATATTCAATTTGTTCCAAGCAATACTCATGTTATTTTAACTCATTATATTCCATTTTGGCTTCCCCCTTGCGATTCATTTTAGATACACACTAGTTAGATGACCCGCGCGATGCCGCGGGTAAATGGTTTTTGCATAAAAAATATCAAAAAAAAAGTTAAGATTTAAAAGTATTAGGTTTTTTTACAAAGCTATACCCAAGAGTCTTGTATATGGCTGCAACGTCTGACCCAAGAGTAATATTTATAACATTAATAATAACATTAAACTTGCATAACCCAAGTTTAAGTGGGTCTGACTGCAATACCAGACCTAATAGTCTTTGATATGGGTCTGGCTGCAAGGTCGCGTCATAAAAGTGTGTTAATTAAATAGATTAATTAAAAAAAAACAAAGCAAAAAAACCAAAAGGAAGAAAAAAATTAATGAAGAAAAAGAAAAAAAAATCTGAATTAATTGGGTTAACCCTTCAAACCAGGTAAACCCATCAAACCTTGGATTCGTCTCGTGAAAGTTTGATAACTAAATAGAAAAAAAAATGACAGGTTAACACAAAATTAACTAGGCTAACCCGTCAAACCAGGTTAACCCGTCAAACCCGGGATCCGTGTCATGAAAGTTTGATAACTAAATTAAACGAAAAAAATTAATTAAAAAGGAAAAAAAACAAATAAAAAGGCATCAGCCTTTTCACTTTGGACTCAGTATGTAGTATACAGTTAAAGACATAAAAACAACAAAAAAGCAAAAAGAAAAAAAAACTAAAAGTATCAGTCGATAACTAAATAGAAAAAAATTTAATATTGATGAACTAAATTAAATAAAAAAAATATTAAATAAAAAGAAACAATAAAAGAAGAAAAAACTTATAAGAAGAAAAAAATAATGAAGAAAAAGAAAAAAAATCTAAATTAACTAGGTTAACCCGTCAAACCTGAGATCCGTGTCATGAAAGTCCGATAACTAAATAGAAAAAAAATTAATATCAACAAACTAAATAAAAAATAATTAAAAAGAAAAAAAAAGAATGCATCAGCCTTTTCACCGTGGACTGCACTGTGCAGTCCACAATGAAAGGCATAAAAAAAGCAAAAAAAAAAAACAAAAACTAAAGGCTTCAGCCTTTTCACTGTGGACTGCATAAAATATTAAAAAATGAAATCGGAAGAACAAAACTAATGAGAAAAAAGAAAAAAATATATGAATCAATCGGGTTAACCCGCCAAATTAGGTTTACCTGTCAAACTTGGAATTCATATCATGAAAGTGTGATAACTAAATAGAAAAAAGATTTACTATTAATGAAATAAATTAAAAAAAAGATTAATTAAAAAGGAAAAAGCAAAGAGAAAAAAAAAACTTACAGGAAGAAAAAAAACTAATCAAGAAAAAGAAAAAAAATATGAATAAACTGGGTTAACCCGTCAAACCTGGGATCCATGTCATGAAAGTCTGATAATTAAATAGAAAAAATTTAATATTAAGAAACTAAATTAAAAAAAGACAAAAAAAAACTAAAGGCATCGCTTTTTTCATCGTGGACCTATGCTATGGATTCCACAGAAAAAGGCTAAAAAAGGTAAAGAGAAAAAAAAAAACAAAGGCACGCGCCATGGGTTAAATTTTTTTTTGCATAAAAAATATCAAAAAATACTAAGATCTAAGAGTGTTAGGTCTTTCTGCAAAGATATGCCCAAAAGCCTTTAGTTTAGTTGCAACGCTTGACCCAAGAGTAATATTTATAATATTAATAATAATATTAAACTTACATGACTTAAGTTTAAATGAGTCCGGTCAAACACCTGGACCCAAGAGCCTTGAATGTGAGTCTGGCTGCAAGGTCGTGTCAGAAAAGTGTGATAATTAAATAGATTAGTTAAAAAAATAAAGAAAAAAAACCAACAAGAAGAAAAAAACTAATGAAGAAAGAAAATCTAAATTAACTGGGTTAACCCTTCAAACCAGGTTAACTCGTCAAATCTGGGATTCGCTTCATGAAAGTTTGATAACTAAATATAAAAACAAATTGACGGGTTAACCCGTCAAGCCCGGGATACGTGTTATGAAAGTTTGATAATTAAATAGAAAGAAATTTAACATTAAAAAACTAAACTAAAAGAAAAAAAATTAATTAAAAAGAAAAAAGCAAAAAACAAATTTCGGGTTAACTCGTCAAACTTTAAAAAAGCAAAAAAAATCCCGGGTTAACTCGTCAAACCAGGTTAACCCGTCAAACCTGAGATCCGTGTCATGAAAGTTTGATAACTAAAAAAAATTAACATTAACAAACTAAATTGAACAAAAAAAATTCATTAGAAAAAAAAAACCATAAAGGCATAAAAAGAAAAAAAAACAAAAAAAAAAGCAAATTTAAAGCGTTTTACGTGGATCCATGATAGGAAACACCTGAACAATTTTAGTGTATGTTATAAATTAAAAAGAGAATATGTGTGTGTGTGTGTGTGTGTGTATATATATATATATATAATTGAACAAAAAAAATTCATTAAAAAAAACACAAAGAAAAAAAAAACTCATAAAGGCATAAAAAGCAAAAAAACAAAAAAAAATGCTTAGCTGTTTTTTTTTGTTTTTTTGCTTTTTATGTCTTTATGAATTATTATTTTTTTCTTTGTGTTTTTTTTAATAATTATTTTTTTCAAGGAGTTTGAAGTTATTTTCTTTCCAATGGCCGCACTTATTTCTAGTTATTGCTTTACCATTTTCAACGAGAAAAAAAAAGCTAAAAGGACAGTTTTTACGGGAGAGGGAATTCAAACTCTAACTATTTTTTTGAGCACACGTTTTCAAAGTTATACAATTTGACCATTCCAAGGAGATGAAAACACGAAAATGTTTTGCAAAGGATTGGTGGCAAACATAATGGGACCAAAATGTCTCCGTAGGCCACTTTATTTCCCAGTAAACTCTTAACTATCTTGAGTTGATATTAGACTGGGCCTTGTAAAAGCCTTGAAGGCCCAAACAAAAAAACCCAACACGCTTTACAACTCACGGTGCCTGCTATTGGCACACTAGAATTGCTAATGACACAACCATCGAGCTGTAAGATAATAATGGTGACGTTCCCTCCATCTAAAATACCAATATTACTTCCTCATTGATAATTGAATATTCCATGTCAATTATGATACTCTAATGACATAATTATTAGGTTGTATGGTGGCAATAGCTCTATCCCTATATTTTAAATCTAAAAATTACTCTTTTTGTAAATAATATAATATTTTATTATATCAATTGTAAAACTCGAATATATCCTTAATATTTAAATACAATAGCATAAAATACCACATGGCATTTGTTAATCTTAGTTTTTCATTTGCTTATTTAATTCAATACCTATGATGCATTTTGTAACAAATATCCCGGTTTATTTTTGATGAAATATAGATTTTTTTTTTTAAAAAAAAAGTATACCTTCTATATTTAAAATGAAATTCGTAACAAAAGATATTATACCCTAGACAAGTGCATTTTAAATAATAATTAAAAAAATTTATCTCAAGTATTTATTTTATGATTATACTTATATTAAAAAACAATATAGATTTTTTATAGTAATAATGTAGAAATACTTTATTTGTCTATCCTAATAGGAAAAATAGATTTAGTAAAAACAAAATGAAGCATTAAGTTAAACAAATTAATATCTCTTAATATTAGATTAAATAAATAAATAAATAAAGCATTAACTTTAACAAATAACTTGTGATTTAGTTCATGGGTTTATTGTGCTTAATGTTATATTTTTTTTAAGATCAAGGGTTCAAATCCCACCGTGATGTTAACAATTTAGATAAAATTAAATAGGTAGTTTGTGCTATGTTGCGAGCCAAGTTAATTTTTTTTATGTAAAAAAAGATGCTCATGTGATGATAGTATTTTTAAGTTAGAAAAATATAAGATTCGGGCTATTAATTTGAATGTGTTCAACAATCTTGGTTAATTTAATAATATTATTAAAAACAACTAACAACAAAAGATATGTTAATGACTAATCGGAAACAATGAACACTTATTAATATTATGAAAATATACCATCTAAATATTCTAAAAAAACACGATACTATTTGATAACAATGTAAAAATTTAATGAGAACATGACAACTTCATATAAAGAAAAATAAAATAAATCTGAAACTCAATTACAACAAAGCAAAATTTAAAGCATGAAATGAAAAATTATTTAAAAAAAAGGAAAAAAAACTTGACTGAAGTCAACATGCTAAATTTATAGCCTGATCATGAGACTAAGATAACCTTACATAGAAGAAATTGAATAAAAAAATTAAGGTTAACTCTCAAGTAAACTAAACGATGAAAGGAAAAACTACAAAAAAAAAAACCAAGAAACAATTCAAAAAAAAACTTAAGTCAACTCGAGATAACTCGACTAACTCGCAACCTAAATGAAAAAATAATTTTTTAAAAAAAAACTGAATTGCCCCCATTCAAATTGGTTATAACTAAAAAAAAAAAAAACTTGATGAAAATACAAAAAAGCCCATGGATTTTTTTTTTTAAAACTTTTAAAGGTCAAGTGATTTCACTAGGCATTCAGATTGTTAAAAGACCGAATAACCCTGGACCATAATTTTAATTTTTTTTGTTTTTAAATTTATTTAAGTCATTTTATCGTGCATCTAAATTATTAAAGGAGTGATTTATCTTCGATCAATATGATAATGACAAATAGATTTTATAGAAAAGATATTTTTTCCCTTAATAGCTAGTTAAATGATTTTGTTTGAGAATGAAAAATAATCATTTTATTATTTCAATCCACAGTAAATATGTCTTGGTGCACAATGAAATGTTGATCTATTTTAGCTTTTATTTTAATAGGGCATCATTGTCATCTTATTATGAATGCCATTAACAATCATAGTTGTCAAATTGTAGCAAAACTTATAAAAAAATATGGAAGAATGAAAATTATAAAAAAAAAAAAGAGAAAACAAATTACTTGAGCCAACCTGAGCAACCATGTCAAAAATACAAGCCAAGTCATGAGATCGAGGTAAGCCAATAGAAAGAACAAAAAAAGTTAAAGTCCAATTCCAAATAAATCCATCATAAAAAGATGAAATTGAAAAACAAATATCAATTACACCAAGTAAACCAGGCAAGCCAACCAAACTTTGCAATTTTGAATCATGCATATGAGATGACCCAATAGAAGGCAAACAGAGAAGCATTCCAAAGCTCAATTCTAAAACAATCTAATGTTAAAGGACATAATATAAAAAAATGTTAAAGTTAAAAAAACTCGAGCCAACTCGTCAAACCTGCATTATAAGTGATGGACCAAGATAAAAGAATAGAAAGGAAATCAAAAAAATCACAAAGCATAATATTGAAAAAAATCAAACTTAAAAGATGGAACTAAAAAGAAAATTAATTCTCAACCGGTATAATGTTGAAGGATAAAATTGAAAAAAAAAATATCAATTTAAAAAATTTATCAAAGTAATTTTTTTTTAAATAATAAATAAAAAGATCCAAGATAACCAGGGTCATTTTAAAGATTTATAAGAAATCTGATAGAAAGCTAATAAAAAAAGAACAAAACCTAATCGCTAATACTATAAATGTTAAAGAATAAAGCTGAAAAAACATGAGTTTAAAAAAAACACATGAAAACCTAAATGAACCTCGTAAACCTGAGTTAGTGTCTCAAACTCGCAATCTATGAAATTCTTAACCCAAGCTAAATTAAAACTCTCAATTCCCAACCAATTTAATTTTAAAGGATGGAATTAGCAAAAAATATCAATTTAAAAAATTAGCCGAAGAAAATTCAATGAAGAATGACAAGTAAAAAAGACTTGAGACAACCTAGGTCATTTTCAAAATCAATGAAAAAATAAAATAAATAAAAATAAAAAAGTGTTCAATCTCCAATTGAATAAATATAGAAGAATGAAAATTAAAAAAAAAATATGAGCTTAAATAAAAGGGAAAAAAAAAACTCCAGTGAACCTTTTAAACTTGGATTAGTCTCTAAAACTCGTAACTGGTTAAATCTTATACTCATGCTCAATCAAGAAACTTAATTCCCAACCAATTTAATGTTAAATGATGAAATTATATAAAAAAAATAGCAATCAAAAGAATGAAGACCAGATTTGATAGGAAATAAAACTTAAAAATGATGAAATTGCAAAACAAAACCAATTTAAAATATTATCTCAAATAAAACAAATAACAATAAAAATAATATGGATGAAATTTGAAAGATGAAAAAAAATTGAATGGGAATGAAATTGAAAAAAAAAACTCAAATATTATATATTATTCCAAATAAAACAACTAGTAATAAAACTAATAAGGACCAAATTTGAAGGAAAAACAAATGAAATGATACTTTAATATTTTTAAAAGCCAGACATGAAAATCAAAGAAAAGAAAAGAATAAAAAGATAAAAAGAAAGGTCATCGGTGCCAAACCGAAGGTTTTTTGGTCACTAGCAGTCCTGCATTCATCGCCTATAAGGTGTTGGGGCTACTCACTTGCTAACGCGTGCAAATGTTGTTTTTAAGAATACTTATCATTTATTAAAATATAAAAACGCCTCCAAGTCACATTTATATCAACCAAAAAACTATGATTAAAGGAAGAAAAAGCCCATGGATGACAGTTGAGTAAATTTTGGATTTAAAAGTAATCAAGTCTTTTTACTATGCAAAAAATTAAAAAGACTAAAAAGCCCTTAAATATAAGCTTATTTTCTTTTGTTTTAAAGGTAACTAAGTAATTTTACTATGCCAAAAAAGAGAAAAGACCAATCTATCTCCATATAATTTAAAAATAACAATTGTATCCTGGTGAAAATATCATTTTCCTCTTATGCATAGCTCAAACGTTTTATGGTTTAACAGCAATTTTGTAATTATTATATTACAATGAATAGTATTCAGGATCTTAATAAATAATAATTTTGTTTTTAGCTTTAGGTTTTTGTTAATGATATGTTGGAAATGGTATATGCAATGAACCTTAATCAAATCGGCAATTCATTCATCCTCTCCTATACTCATCATTTTCTCTATATCATTAATTCCATCCCTAGTTAACTGAATGGTGGATGGAGCATTGCATCTCTTTTACTCTTTTATATATATATATATATATATATATATCTCTCGAGGTGGGGTTTCCTGTGGAGAAATCACAAGAGTTTTATTGGATTCTAATTTTCAAATGTCTTCCTTTAGTAAAGTTGGTTAAAAATCCAAAGAAATAGAAAAAAGTACCATTTCAAATAAGCATTAAATTTTTTATATAGGGGCATTTAGGTCAAAAAAACATTTGAAATCATCACATCCTTTCTTTCTTCACTCTGTTAAATCCTAGACTAAACTATGAGTTTTTTTATGTTTTAGCGTAGAGAAAAAAAAATTGGTGAACACAATGGAGAAAATAATTAGGGATATTGCATAGTTTTAAAAGTCGTAGTTGCCTTCTACAACATGCAAGTCGCATATTACACCCATGACTCTTATTTTTTAGTTGTCATTTACGACACATGAGTCGCAAATGATATTTGTGAATTTATACAAAATTAATACCTAGAGCCCCTTTCTTTCCCTTTCTCCTTTTCTTTCTCTTTTTTTCTCTTAACACAGCCAATTGCCTCTATGTTCTCCCCATCGTCTGCCCCCCTCTCTCTCCCTACCACAAAACACCATGAGGTGTTTTATTACGCCTACCTGGTCGTGTTTCCCGATACTTCCACATAATCTAATGCATTATACACCTCAATATCCAAGACAAAATCGATTGATATGCAATATTATTTTACATACAACATATTTTTAATGTTATTATGGATGATGACTACTAATTAATTATATATATATATATATATATATATATTCATTAATCGGTACAGGAGGCTTGGAAAACAACAGTGACTATCTATGAAAACATCGATGGGATGGAGGTATTGTGGTCAATGCTACACTCAATTTATGTCTTGGTGGACTTCAAGAGATTGGGGAGGCTGGGCATCTTAAAGTGGAATTAGCAAAAGTTAAGATTGTTTATCATGGGAGTGTTGGGGATGTTGGTCCATCCACGAGCATCTCAGGCCTGTCCATGAGCATCCCAAATCCATCTACAAACATCCCAATTCTATCCACAAGCTAGGATGATATTGGATGTTATAAACCCGTCCTTGAGTTAAACAAGTTGGTGTGATGCCCCAAACCCATCCACGAGTGCTCCAAGACTTTCCATAAGCTATGACGATTATTAGATATAGTTACAAGTTATTATATGTTTTGAGAATTATGAATAGATGTATAGCTAGTTTAATTTTAATAAAATGTTATGTTATGTTAATTGTCAATCTAATTTTGTTATTTATGATTAAAGATGATATGTGCTACTTATGTGAATTGTGTTTTGATGCTGGAAAACTGATTATTTGAATTGTGTGATTTTTTATTTTATTTGGTAGGGAGTTATGGCAGAAGAAATGTTACAGGATATGTCTCTTAGTCGAGTTGCAGATGGCATCTGTGACTCGAGAATCATAATTGGAATTTACAACTCACAAGTTATAGATAATGAATACGACTTAAGTGTCACAGATGTTATATAAGACTCGATCAATTATGCTACTTCCCTAAATATTTTTTTGCATATGCAATTTTACTAAAAAAAATTAATTATGCTAAGTTTCAAAAAAAAATTATTCATCACCCCAAATAGAAAGGGAGATAAATAAAAGAATTATAAATGGAAGCAATCAACTCGATATTTAATCCATTAAAAGAGTTCACAAATGATAACAGTCGCCTAGTAAAGCGCTGCCACAAACTAGATCATAAAGGTTAGCAATAACAACAACCTTTTTTTATTCTCTTTCAAAATTTGATTGAATTGATCATTCTAACTAAAACAATGCATTTCATTTATGGGTTGTTTCAGATTTTACAAAAGTGGTATTCCGTACAACAATAAGATTCATAGTGATGGGATTCATAGGTTTCATCGTGAAACTCATATTTATGCCCTTCAACAACATCATTGTTGGTTTTGCTTGGGTAAATGATTGATCTATCTAACTTTTTTTTTTTAGGTTTTCTATTTGATTTAGGGTTTATGTGGTTGGTTTGTAGTATGTTACAAATGACTTATGGTGCATGTGGTTTAGTCCATCTAGAAATTGGATTATTGTAACGATGTTACAAAATGCATACGTTTTCTCGCCTTCCACTAAAAAATAAAATGAAGCAAGGTGTTGTTAATTCCTACAATTATTTTAAGGTATAAGGAGATATATGTTTTGACTCTTTTTCCCTTACATTTCATAAGGGTTTTTTTTCTTGTAGTGGGGCGATGGGAGTTTCATCTTGAATGATCCTTTTCAACATAAACAAGTTACTTATGATATAAATATTATATGTATGAATGTGTTGTGCTTACATAAACTTTTTTTTGTTTGTATCAAATCTCTCAACTTGATCTTGTTTAGGACCTACCTTAAATAATATCTTGAAACTTTATATGATGCGATTCAAGCAATACTCAGAGATCTATTAAAGGTTTTAGTTTGTCCAGTGATAAAATTTAGGGCTAAGAGGTTTAAAGATATATTCAATGGACTTCTTCAAGACACTTGAACCAAGGTGGACTTCAAAAAGATATTAAATAATGAAGAACAAACCTTGATTAATTTAATTCATGTTCAAAAAGAGTTTGTTAGTGGGCATTCAAATATTACAAAAAAATTAGAATAAGAAGATTTCAATTTGCCAATTTTATCCTTTCACTACTGTTTTGGTCATAATTAGAGCTATAAAAGGAATTGTAATGCACTTATAGTTGTATTGAAAAGTATATAGTCATAACTTTCCATTGAAATGTGGCATGCCTTTTAACTCATTAAGTTGAGTGAGAACCATGCGTTTGAATTTGGGCTTTGATTCAATCAGCAGATTACAAAAACAACTTTAGTCTTATTTAAATTGGGCTATTGTTTTATTTATCTTTTAGTTATTATTAGACCTTTTAGAAATATTAGGGCTTCTATTTAAATTTGGGTTTATTGAATTATTATCATCATTATTATTATTTATTAGGCTTATCCATATCCATTAGGGACATCTTATTAGTCTTATGATTCTTTCTAGTATAAATATTTTTTTTGTTGAGACTTTCTAAGGTAAACTATTTTTTAATAAAGAGATCAATATTCTTGATATCTGTTGTGTGGTTAAGTAATTCTCATACTAAGTTTTTTATTAAACTTGCAAACTCTTTGAAAGATTAATCAATTTTGTTGTGATTTTATACTACTTGTTCGTGTCTTTTTATAGGCATAGGATGGGGGTAATCATTGCGTATAGATTTGATTCTCCAATACAGGTTCTTATTGGGTTAACTTGCAAATCATTCAAATTTGATTTTTGCATATCTTGTTAGGTATCTGTATCAGTTGATATTAGAGTTTATGCTATTATTAGGTTATATCCCTTTAATATTTATTTTGTGTCATTTTTTAATTTTCTTTCTTCCTAGTTTCAACTAGGGTCTTGTTTCTTAAAAAAAAGTATATACTTCTCTTAATATTTCAAAGTTTGTGTCAATATATATATATATATATATCATCTTTCTTAATTTCTTGATTTTATTGAAAACATCAAAGAGAAATGATGTTCTTGATCTTCATATTTTATTTTTCTTGATTTCAACCTAGAGTAAAAAAAAAAACAGAGAAAAAGTGGAACAAGAATTGCAAAAATTGATTGAATTGACAAGTTAGGGCATAATAAAAAACAAGCCCTTAAATTTTAGGGTTGACCAAAAGTTTCTTAAATATTTTCTTGATTCTTGTCGAATAGGTATACACCAAATCTTAATATTGCCGAATTGAACTCTCGTTTTCTTGGATTGTCTTGCCTTGCTTCATTTAAATTTGGGTATTATAAATCTTTCTTGCTTTATTTTAATTTATTTCTTGAAATTCTTAAAGCAATATTGACTTATTGAATTAGTTAGTTTTCTTTGAATCTTTAACATAAAATCCATTATTTTTATTTTGCGTCTTCTTTTCATCATTATATTTCACACAAATTTACATTACTATTTGTAAATTTATCCTCGAGTTTTGTTTTGATTAGTTTCATATATTATTTTAATTCTTGAGTCTTTATTATTATAAGTCGCTATGTTGTTTTGATTAATTAGTTGCTAAGTTGCTAAGTTACCTTTAAGAAAATAAGTAAAAGAATAGTGAGGTAAAAGACATATGAGGTTATTATAGTAAAAAGTCTGATTGAATTATATGAAACATGAAAGGAATGATATTAAATCGAATGTAAACACATAAGGGAGTATGTGAGTAAATTTTTCTTTACTATTAACCTTTATTGCAGGTATTTATAATATCATCAAAAGGTATGACACAATCAAAGGCGAAGGATCCTATAGAAAAACAAGATAAGTTATAGGTAATGATAGAGACTTTAAATGGAAAGATGGATAAATTAAGTACTAAGATGATGAAAATATGGATGGAAGAACTCAATTGTGAAGTTTTTAACCTTTGGAGATCCAATTTCTTAAAGATAAATTTAATTGATATATGGCTCATAATTTTGATATTTATTTAGCCTTGTCCCTATGAGTTGGCTTCCACAATTCCAAAATAATAATAATAATAATAATAAGAGAGTGTTGCTGGCAAGTAAATTAATTTAATGATGATGTGGATAATTTAAATAAAACAATGTTTAAAAGAGAGTTTTGCTAGTATTGTTCTTGTCTTCATAACATCTTAATTTTAAGAGATTGATTGGGTGATTAAGGAGGTTTTGTTATTATTTCAGAGCATGTGTGACCAATTTTGCAAATCATTATTACGTAAGATAGGGTAGGTGGCTAGGATACGAAGTAAATAAGAGCAGGTTGTAAGAATGAAGAAACTTTAAATTAGTTGCCTATTCATTTCCTTAAGGACAGAGATTGCCTTCTTTTTTGGGAAACTTTAGGGTGCACTGGTTTGGGTACCAAGCAAAGAAGAGATGCTAAATAGTAAAAAGATGCAGTTTGCAAGATTGAATTGGCTATCCTTTTTCTTGATGGCGAAGTTTTCTTTCTTTTTTGGACATGATTCCTAATGGTAATTTTGTGAGGTTTGGTTTTCTTTGGAGGATTTTTCTTAAAAAGAGATTTTATTAGGAGGTTACTTTCATGAGAGGATTTGTTGAATATTACGCTATTATTATTTTGGGTTAAATGGTATCAAGAATTGGAATCTAGTTCAAAAGAATTCACCAAAAGACAAACGATGCTCCAGTTCAAAGAACATGGCACTTTTGAGCACATTTGGCTTTTGATCCATTGCTTTCAATGAATTTAAGCTGTGTTTCAAAACAGGAGTGATATTAGTGAATCCCCAAGTCACTTGCAACAAAACACAAAACAGTTTCTAGATCAAATTAGCCAAGGTTTAAAACTTGGTCACAACATGAGATAATTATATGCTAATAATGAAGTTTCTTTACCTATGACAGATTATAACTAATAGCCACTCCCTTAAACTTGCAGAATGAATCTTTTAATTTGATACATTGAAAGCAAAATCATGATTTACACTTTCTATGAAATAGCCGCCTTGATTAAACCAGCTTTTTTGGCAGGGCTAAGGGGTAGGCTGCTAAGAATTTAATCAAGAAGCATCAAGTTAAAGCTGCTACCAAGGTTTCAAGTCACCGACTGGGCCTCCAGTCCAGTTTAAGATCTTCTCACCTGAGTTCAGGTAAACACTTGTATCATAAGGCAATTTTCGAGCAAGTCCATTCAAAACTCGATGGAAAGCATCTCTTGCTTGAGCAGGTTGTGGGAATAGCATTGTCTGCTTCATTAAAGGTGTTGAAAGAATGTCTTAGAAAGCTGTAGAAGACCAGGAAGCTTTGTTGTTGCTTGTTCAGGGGATTTCATCAATGAAGATATCTACTTGAAGACCAAGATTTTAGGAATAAAATTTCTGATTACATTTGATTTGTTTGTTATGCAATTTTTAAATTTTAAATAGTCTTTGTTTCCAAGTAAAACTCTATCTCTATTTAAGAGTATTCTGAAATCAATAATATCATCTTCTTCCAATTCTTCTTCACTTCTGCTATTCTTTTTCATCTTGTGCTCTGCAACTAGAGAATTAAAACCAACAAATTGGTATCAGAGCTTAGAATATCTTGAGGAACTTGTGAGTTGAGAGAAACAAAAACACAAACCAAACTAAACTAAACCACAAATACAACAAAAAAACACAAAAATGGATTCTGAATCAATCATCTCACACGGTTCACCACCAATCTTCAATGGTGAAAACTATGAAACTTAGGCTATCAGAATGACAGTTCATCTTGAGGTGTTAGACCTCTGGGAAGCTATGTAAGAAAATTATGTTGTTTCTGATTTGCCTGCAAATCCAACAGTGACTCAACTAAAGATTCACAAGGAAAAGAAGACAAGGAAGTTCAAAGCTAAAGCTTGCTTATATGCTGCAGTGTCAAACATAATATTCACAAGAATCATGAAATTGAAATCTGCAAAAGGTATTTGGAACTATCTTAAAAAAGAATATCAAGGCAATGAAAGAACTAAAAATATGCAAGTTCTTAACTTAATCAGAGAATTTGAAATGCAAAAGATGAAGGAAACAGAAAACATCAAAGATTATGCTGACAAATTGCTAAGCATAATAAACAAAGTAAGATTACTTGGAAAATAATTTTCTGATGACAGAATTGTGCAGAAAATACTGGTCATTATGCCTGAAAAATATGAGTCTAAGATTTCTTCATTAGAAGAGTCAAAAGACTTAACCAATATTTCTCTTGGAGAATTGGTAAATGCACTGAAGGCACAAGAGCAGAGAAGATCAATGAGACTTGAGGAATCAATGCATGGAGGTTTTCAAGCAAGAGCTCAATACCAAGAAGGAGGCAAAGACAAAAGATTCAAGAAAAAGAAAAATGTTCAAACTTACAGAAACAAGGTGGAAACATTTCCACATGTACTTACTGTAAAAAAATAAATCATCAACCGATCAAGTGTTGGTAGAGACCAGACATCAAGTGCAGAAAATGTGGATATATTATACATGTTGAAAGAATCTGCATGTCACAACAACATGAAGAAAAGGTGAATCCTGTTGCTCAACAACCTAAAGAGGAGCAGTTGTTTGTTGCATCATATTTTTCAACAAACAACAACTCGAATGATTCATGGTTGATTGATAGTGGTTGTACAAACCACATGACAAATAATCATGATTTGTTCAAGGAACTTGATGGAACTGCTATTTCCAAAGTTAAAATTGGAAATGGTGATTATATTGATGTCAAAGGCAAATGAATTGTTATTTTAAATAGCCTGTCAGGTTTGAAGTATATTTCAGATGTATTATATGTGCCTGACATTGATCAAAACTTGCTTAGTGTTGGACAACTTATGGAAAAAGGTTTCAAAGTAATGTTTGAAGATCAATGGTGTTTGATCAAAGACAATTTGGGCAACAACATGTTCAAAGTAAAAATAAAAGCAAAAGGTTTTACTTTAAACCTTATGGAGGAGGAGCAAAGTGTGTTCTCTGCAAAAGCATGCAATGACGAACTGTGGCATGAAAGAGTTGGGCATTTTCATTATGCAGGGCTAATATATATGCAAAAACACACTCTTGTAAAAGGACTTCCAAAACTGGAGAACAAATCAGCCAACTGTGCAACATGTCAATATGGAAAGCAGGTCAGAAAACCTTTTCCTCATGCTACCTGGAGAGCAACATGTAAACTTTAGCTAGTACATATAGACATTGGAGGTCCTCTGAGTACAGCTTCACTAAATGGCAGTTGATATTATATCATCTTCATTGATGATTATTCCAGGTTTTGTTGGATTTTCTTTCTTAAATTCAACTCAGAAGTTGTTAATGTGTTCTGGAAGTATAAAACATGGGTGGAAAACCAAAGTGGATGTAGGATTCAGACACTAAGATCTGACAATGGAAATGAGTATACTAGTGGAAGATTTCAACAATTTTGTGATGAATCCGGAATTGAACATCAGCTTACTGCACCTTACACCCCACAACAGAATGGTGTTAGTGAAAGAAGAAACAGGAGCATCATGGAAATGACTAGATGCATGCTGCATGAAAAAGAGTTGCTAAAGAAATTATGGGCTGAAGTTGCAAACACCTTAGTATATTTGCTGAACAGAATGCTAACCAAAGCATTGCAGAAAAAAACTTCATTTGAAGCCTGGTTTGGATACAAACCAGACCTGCAACATTTAAAAATCTTTGGTTGTATTTGTTTCACTTATATACCACAGGTGAAAAGAGATAAGCTAGATAAAAAGTCAGAACCAAGAGGGTTCATTGGATACAACAGTCCATCAAAAGCTTACAGAATCTTCCAACCTCAAAATGAAAGAATTATTGTAAGTAGAGACGTCAACTTTATGGAAGATAAATAATGAAAGTGGGAGCAACCAGAAGAAAAGTTGGAATCATCAACAGAGAAGCAGGAATCTTCAATCATGGAGATTATTAATGACAACTTTGTCGATGAACCAGTCAGAGGTACAAGATCCTTAGCTGAAATTTATAAAAGTAGCAATATTGCTATTTATGAACCTACAGAATTTGAAGAGGCAATGAAGAACAATGAATGGATTGAAACAATGCAGGATGAACTTAGAATGATTGAAAAGAATGATACCTGAGTGTTGATGGACAAGCCTTTACACAAGAGGGCCATAGGAGTCAAATGGGTTTATAGAACCAAACAAAATGTAGATGGTTCTATAAACAAATACAAAGCCAGATTAGTTTATCAATTAGATGTAAAGTCTGCATTTCTGAATAGATACCTGCAGGAGGAGATTTACATAGAACAACCAAGAGGCTTTGAAGTCAAGGGACAAGAAGGTCTACCTACTGAAGAAGGCTTCATGTGGCCTTAAACAAGCCCCTAAAGCATGGTATAACAGAATTGATAAGCATCTACATAAATTTGGTTTTGTTAAAAGTCTAAGTGAGGCCACGTTGTATGTAAAAGGAACTGATACAAACTTAATTATTGTATATGTTTATGTTGATGACTTACTTGTAACAGGAAGTGACAAGACACTAATTGAAGAGTTCAAGACCAAAATGTTTAATGTGTCTAAGATGACAGATCTCGGTTTGATGTCTTACTTTCTTGGAATGGAGGTGAAACAAAGCAATGATGGAATCTTCATATGTCAACAGAAGTATGCTAAAGAGATATTGAAGAAGTTTCACATGGAAAGCTGTAAATGCACAAGCACACCTATGAATCTGAAGGAAAAATTCAGCAAGAATGATGGAACAAACAAAGTAGATGAAGGTCAGTACATAAGTTTGATTGGGTGTTTAATGTATCTTACAGCTACAAGATCAAACATTGCATTTGCTGTGAGTTTGCTGTCACGTTTTATGCATTGTGCAAGTGAATTGCACCTTCAAGCTAAAAAAAAGATGGTATGGTATAAAATTCTCTCATCTTCAGAATTTTATGCTTCATGCATGGCTACTCTGATAGTGACTGGGCAGGATCTGTGGACGACATGAAGAGCACCTCAGGCTACTGTTTTAGTTTTAGATCAGGAATGTTCTCTTGGTGTTCAAGGAAGTAAGATAATGTAGCTTAAAGCACAGCTGAAGCTGAATATGCAGTAGCTACTGCTGTTGTAAATCAAGTCATTTGGATAAGGAAAATACTCATCGATCTACACATGAATCAACTGGAACCAATGAAGATTTATGTTAACAATCAAGCTGCAATTTCTATTGTAAATAATCCTGTGTTTCATAGCAGAATTAAGCATTTTAAAATCAAGTTATATTTTATAAAAGAAACTCAGAAAGAAGAAGAAGTTACTTTGCTATATTGCAGAACTAATGATCAGATTGCAGATGTTCTAACTAAAGCTCTTTCAAAGTCAAGTTTGAATATTTAAGAAGTAAGCTTGGTGTCTGCTACTTTTAAGACAAAGAGGAGTGTTGAAAGAATATCTTAGAAAGATACAGAAAACCAGGAAGCTTTATTGTTGCTTGTTCAGGGGATTTCATCAATGAAGATCTCTACTTGAAGACCAAGATTTTAGGAATAAAATTTCTGTTTACATTTGATTTGTTTGTTATGCAATTTTTAAATTTTGAATGGTCTTTTTTTCCAAGTAAAACTCTATCTCTATTAAGAGTATTCTGAAATCAATAATATCATCTTCTTCCAATTCTTCTTCACGTCTGCTATTTTTTTCATCTTGTGCTCTATAACTAGAAAAATTAAAACCAACAGAAGGGTTTGGAACATCTTTCTCGTCTATAAATCCCCAATTTCTTCCCATGGGATTGCATCAGCAAAGGGTAAAACAATGTCGTCACCTATAATAACAAGGATACGACCAAATATCACTGCTTCAACCAATCTCGGACTTAATGGGGCCCAGCCAAGGGGACACAAACAGAAAACAGCTCGTTGCATGTCTTTATAATACGTTGTTGGGTGCTCTGTGGAAATGTCAAAAAATGGATTGTCCTTGAAATTCTCCCAGACTACTGCTCGTGCACCTCTGTAAACATAAGAAAAAAATTGATCGATGATCTCCACTTAAGCCTCTATCACATATAGGATAATTACTAAAACATGAAATCTATTCTTTCTTCCAATTAGCTTGACAATTGAATGAAGAAGTCCAAATATTGTATTTGACTTCTTTCATTCTAATTGAAAAATATGAAAGGGTCATGATTCTAGTTTCATAACCCATTCCATAAAGGTTTCATTTCTGTTGATATTTAGTTTGAAAATATACTTAAGCCTCATATTCTATGGAAAAGAGTTGAAGTAATTGAACATCTAATCACTTTTTAAACATGTGAGAATTCCCTTTTGTAGTAGCCACCTTCTGGTTCATTTCCTATATCATAAAACAATCCTCTGAAGTAAACAAAAATTGACCAAGGTGTTTTTTCAGGAATCAGGTGGGTTTGCATTTTCCATGGAGGAGCATATGGAGGAACTGTAATGGAGCCATCTTTTTAGCAAACATGATTTCTTTGTTCAAAGGTTTGCACCAAGGTGGTACGTTGGAGCAAGGGAAGAATTCCTTTTTCGATAGCCTTTTTTTCCTACAAAAAGGATAAAGAATGGAGGAACATAAATTAAGAGTTGATGGAACTAAAAAGAAAATGCCAGAATGCAACACTTTATTACTAATATATATCAATAATTAGATATATAAGAAAGATTAGAATGCATTGAGAAAATTTCTCAACAGAATCTAAGGGAAACAAGAGAAGGTAAATAAAAAGGAAAAGGTTTACTCACTTGAGAGTGGAAGCATGCACCAAAGTCGTGTGGCACAACAAAAAAATGGTCAACACCTTCAGTCCGATTCCAATAAGGCTAGTTTGAAGAAATAAGTTGTATAGCACTTCTCATCATTCGTGGTGATTTGAAAGGCAAAGAAAGGCCATTTAGAGTCAAATCACAAGTTGTATATACAAGGGTATTAAACCATTCAGCATCCTTAGGATTGAGCATTCGTATAGGGCTAGATAATAGGAACTGATACATAAAGATCTCAGCTGCAAACATGTGGGTGAGGCATCTTGGGTCCTTTTACAGAATCTTCTTTTTTGTATTTGCTTGGAAGTTCATAGACAAAAACTTTCATCCTTCCAACAAGATCATCTTCCAAAACATCTACGGCACTACCTGCATGTTGCATAGCCCGGTCATACTTAAAGATCTCTCATTCATTGAATTCCAAACTACTTTTATAGTTTCTGAAATCTACACATTATCAAATTCTGATTCAACAAATCCATTATCCGAAATAGAAAACTTAATGTTTCATTTAAATCAGCAAGAACAAAACCTTCATTTTACCCTTTCCTTGCCCTCACATTTACCAAATCACATCTGATATTGCCAATTGTTTTTATTATCTTTCACATTGTTTTCCACAAGTCCCTATTCCAAGATGTCATGTGTGTCTAATATACAATACTTGGACAGTTACAATGGCTTAAGCATTACTATTTTTTACTTTTCAATCTCTAAATTGAGACAAATTGACCCTCCAATGTGATCTAGCTTTCCAGACTTGGGTAGTTCCTCTTCATAGTGCATGTAATAATATAAGGACATAGAGCAAACAAAAACAAAGAGTTAGGAAAGCTCTTTCATCATATGTTATGGCCACCTATGTCATCATTAATAGAAATGTACCAGGTGCTGGACACATTAGCGCTCATCTTCACGCCAAGTTGTTTCCCCAACATGGAAACTCAAGACATTAGATACCTAAAAAATTCAATCATGCTTTTCCTTGACCAAGTCTTTATTAGCATCCGATCAATTGAAGTACAAGCTTAGACCATCTCAACCAGATATGGTCACCAAGGTAAAGCTCAAAATAAGCCATAGAGAAGTTGAATTTTACTAGAATAGCTAACAATCCTGATATCATCCCTTTCCATCTATCCTACTTCAATAGCACTTATCTCTTCCTTAACTCGTCTCATGAATGCTACATCAACAAAGAAAGATTACTACATTACATTCCAGTTAGTTTCAACAATAAATGTTAAGCCTCAATGCTTCAATACATCAACAAAGAGATGTTATCACTGTTATACTAGTAGACATGGACTAAACTGGTAGACATTCAGCAATCAAACTGAAGTCAGCAAATCATCAATTCTTACTTAAATTTAAGTAAATCCCAAACATCCACCAACCTAACTATGTAATATAACTAGTAAAAAAAATCACTTCAAATAATTTAGACCTACATTACAGTTAAAAAACTAAAAATTACCACAAATTTATCTACTAATCAACTGAAAACTATATTAGACCCCAAATAACATAAAACAAGATAAACCCAACAAAAATTTATAAACTTTAACAATGAATAATTTAAAGAAAAACTAGCCTGAAATCCTCTCCGTGCGTTGACTCTTGCATAGCTCCACAGCACCGATACTTAAAACAAGACCAGCATACCAAATAACCCCAACAAAAACCCATTTCCAAATTTTCATTTTCTTGCTTATAATCCAATGAAATCACACAAAGAAGGAACTTCATAGAATCAGAGAGCAAGAAAGGGGGGATTTCTAGAGGATATGCCCATAAAGAAAAACGCTTTTTTTAGCTTACGAGGATAAATGAGAGATTTTTATTCTTTAGAAATATTATTACAGTTGAAATGTCACAAGAAGTAATTAAGAGAGAGTTTTATATAAAAGAATCACAAGAAATAGAGATAGAACCGAAGATTTTGATAGGGAAGGCCAAGCAAATTGGCTTCAAGAACACATAATATTTTTTAAGGATTTTTTTTTTCAAGGTTTTTTTTTATTAAGTTTTGTGAGCTGTGTGGTTTGATGGAAAGTCCATCTCATCACCAGACCATAGCCATGTTGTTTAACAATTCATCCTCCTCTTATTTATTTATTTATTTATTTTGTTTTTCTTTTTTTTTTAATTTGTTTTAGTGTTTAAAAGTTTTTAGATTTAAATAATTTAAAGATTTTGCAGTTGAAACTTTGCTGGTGCTATCAGTCCTATTAATTTAGTTGGCATTAATAAATTACTAAGGTGGCTAATTAATACTTAATGACAAGGAAAATGGGTGAACTGGGTCAAATTTGGAATAATATTGGTCAAAAATGTTTAAATAATATTTAATAGAATAATGCTCTAAATATAATTAATTTTTAATGTAAGATAAGAAAGTGCTATGTGATGTATGTGTTTTAAGGCATTGTGAATTTCTTTTTATTTGTGAAATAAAAAAATTATGCTTAATAAATAAATGAAATGAAATGATGAATAAAAAAAAAGGTTAACTCTAATTGAATAATAAAGTTGAGAGCTAGTGTTCCTAGTAAAAGCAAAAAATAGATATAGATGCAAATATTTTATACCAGTATTCTATCTTATTTTATACATTTTAATTTATTTTATATTAGAGGTTATTTTTTATTGTTAATAACAAATAATTTTTATTTTTATAAGATCGCTATTAAAATACAACTCATTTAAATATAAAAAAAATTTGCAAAAAAATTATAATAATTTCTTTGAAACATTATAAAATTAAAAATATATATATTTAAAAAGACCAATCACCAATAAAAAAAAAAAGGAAATTAATCCATACAATTTAAAAATTATTTGTTTAAAAGTATTTTCATACATGAACGAAGGAAGGAAACTAGAAACATATGGCTTTATACTGAATGGATAAAACAAAATTACATGCTTAGGTTTATTAACTTTGTCTTCAAGTTAAAAGTTGGGGAATCCAAAAGCATGTTATTGTCCAAGATGCTTCATAAATTTACTCCATCCAATTTTGAATAATCATTTCTTAATTTTGTTTAAATAGCCTATATATTAAAAATTCTATTCGTGATTTTTTTATAATATTTTATTGATATAATAATTATAGGTATCCTCCTTTTCATAAAAATTACCAACCGCAAGATCACCTACGGAAAAAAATCGTTGCTAATTCTGTCAGTGATCTTATTTCCGTCGATAACCAGACAAAGAAGGGATAACAATAAATAAACCATAAAAAAGGTTTAATTATCCCTTTGAATGAATCAATGCTAGTATATATATAAAAAAAATTGCATAATTTAATTATTAAAAAAAAAGCAAACCTTTAAAATTTCAATCATAAATAAATAAAACATAAAAAAGGTTTAATTATCCCTTTGAATGAATCAATGCTGGTATATATATATATAAAAAAATTGCATAATTTAATTATTAAAAAAAAAAAAAAGCAAACCTTTAAAATTTCAATCATAACTAAATTGGTATACCAACGTTTCTAAAAAAAGCGATGCTGGCTAATTTTTTCTAGGGAAACAAATTTGGTATACCACGTTGGGCCACAAGAGGGGCTAATTTTTTTTTCCTAGAATAAGAAAAAATTATTTAGATGATATTAATTTAAAAAAATAAAAAAAAAATTTGAGTTAACTTAAGTTTAATAATATAATTAAAAAAATTAACAATAATTAACTATAAAAAATGAATTAGCAATATTATATTTGGAAGGAAAATGAAAAAAAGTCCATTGAAGATTCATCGTCGTTATGCAATAGATATCACTCTACCACCAGAAAAAAGCTAACCAAGACGGTTATAACACTATTGCAAAAGGTTGTACGATGACATCAAAAGACATCGCACACGCCATCATAACAACGATCAAAAAACAAACCAAGCAAAATACCATGAAACTAGCATCTCATGTTCATATTTAATCAATTAATCTAATTTAATTAAAAAATAAATTTATTTTTAAAAAGCTAAAGTTAACAAAGAACAATAATAAAAAAGACCGAGATAATCCGAGTCATTTTCAAAACTAGAGAAAAATCTTATAGAAAGTAAGTAAGAAAAGAAAGTAACAGAGCCTAATTTTCAATAAAATAAATGTTGAAAGATGAAATTAAAACAAAGAGATAAAAAAATGAAAAAAAAAACTAAGCAATCTCATGTGTTTCTTATACTTGGGTTAGTCTTTTAAATTTATAACCAGTGAAATCTTAAATCCATGTTAAACCAAGAAGCTCATTTCCCAATTAATTTAATTTTAAAGAGTAAAATCAGAAAAAATATTTAAATCTAACAAATTTACTAAAGTAAAACAAATAGCAATAAAAAAAAATATAAGGACCATATTTGACATAAAAAAATTAAATGATGAGGGGTGAAAATAAAAAATAAATTCAATTAAGAAAATGATTCAAAACAAAACAAATAGTAATAAAAAGAACAATGACCAAATCTGATAAATAAAAAATTGAAGGAGGATGAAGTTGAAAAAAAATTCAATTTTACAAATCATTTCAAATAAAATAAATATTAATAAAAGAACAAGAAATAAATTTTAGAAAAAAGTAAATTAAATAGTTGTTTTGAAAATATGGAGGTTGAAGCATTAAAATCGAGGAGTAAAGAGAAAATAATGAAAAAAAGTTGTTAGCATCGCACTAGAGGTCCGCATGATACAAGCATTGCCCAGGAACTGAGGGGTTGTTGACCACCGCACCACCTTGTATGTGCTGCTTAAATGACATGGCTTCAACCCACGTGTTGATTGTGTAAATATATGCATCAAACACCTTTTTATAATAATATTTATAATAGCAAAAAATTAAAAAAAAATCAAAATATAAAGATGAAAAGGCCCATAAATGCTAGATAAAGAATTTATGATTTTAAGTTTGTTCAATATTTTTTTGTTTTCAAGAGTAAATTACACTGCAAAAAAAAATCTATCATTTTACTATTTCAATTCACAATATAAATGTGTTTAAAGCTACAGTTTCAAAGATACTTTTTTATTTTTGTTTTTTTCATAATGTTTTCAATAAACAATTTTCTATTCTTAATTTTTTTTTAATTCTCAATTAAAGACTTTAGTTAATTTTTAAGTTTTTTGTCTATATTTTTATCTAAATTATACTTTCTCTATAAAAAGTGATGTCATTGTTTACCTTTAAGTATTCTAACATAAATCCTAAATCATTATTTGGAAAATTAAAATAATTTAATAAAAAATTAGAATAAAAAGTAACTCGAGTATAAAATTGATAATAATCTAATAGATATATTAGATATTTGTCTAAAAATTATTATTTAATTTGAAAAAAGTAGCTTAGCTAATCAATATCATAAATTTTATAGTATTTAACCAGTAATTAATAACATTCAATTAGATGAAGATATTTTTATTATTTTTTTTAAACAATAAATTTTATTATCGCTTCTATTTATATTATTTTAAATTAACTAACAATATAACACGGATTACAATTTAAATAACATAAAACTTTCCACGATTGCTCCTTTTTATCATTATACAGTCCAACCCAAGTAATTTGCTAGGAAGATATTCTTATCATTTTTTATAGGGGCTGGTGATCTGGGTTTTTTGGAAGTGGTGGGTACGTGGGTTTTCCCTTTATCTCTTTTGGAGAGAGGTTTGAAAAGTTTTTCAGTGTCTGGGTTTCCGAATAGTTGAGGTATGGTAGGTGGAGGTTGGGGGTTGTAGGAAAGGGAATATTTAGCCCTATAAGGGTCTGGATAATAGGAGGTCATCCGAGTTTGTGGAGGTTCAGGAAATGGTAAAGGCTTAGATTTGGATTTGGCTAATTCAGCCTGAAGAGACTTGAGTTGTATTTTGAGAGACTGAATCTTGTGTTCCTTCTAAGGGTCGACATGTCTGCCATTAGAAGCTTGAAGGAGTAAATACTCATGAATGGTGAAGATCCTTTGTTGAATTTCAACACATAGTTGTTCGAGATGAAGAATTCGAGAATCAATAGTGACAGTCATCTTTTTCAGATTAGTCTGAACCAAGTAAACCTTAGATTCGATTCTATGAAGAACAGAATTTTGAGCAATGGCATTTTGAATTTGCCAATTCATAACTGCTTCCGCTTGGGTGACTTGTTTAGGGTCGCCATCAGCATCTACGCCTTGAGGGTTATGAACTTGGGGAAGAGTACGAACCCTATCTTTTACCTGTTCTTGTAAAGCAGGGAAATCATCATCATAAGGTCTTGTAGGTTGATACATGGAGATTGTAGGGACGTGTTCTGGAGAGGCCCAAGAGGGAGGAGTATATTTGACAAGATAGTCAAATTTTCCAGAAGGTTATCCCAAAATGTCAACTGTTCTGTCTCCTTGATTGTATCTAGCTTTCAGCTTCTTACCGGAAGATTTCCTTTTTTGCTTAGGGGAGTCATCTTCCATATCTGGACTACAGCAATCGTCACAAGTACAAGTGTCCCAAAAAACATGATTATCCTGAGCAAAAGAATAGACGGGGAGACCGTCGTTAGAGAAGGACTCTATAGGTACTGGTAGAGGATCGTTAGCTGGTTGCACCATTGAGATGGAGAAGGAAAAGATTCCTGGTGGAGAAGTAGAAGATTCTCCTTTCTTAAAGATGATTTCAACAGTACCATCAGCCTTTTTGGTGAACTCGGGTTCTATGGATTGGATAGGGACAAAGCTTTGATGCAGCTTTTCATAATTGGTAATCCAAGAAGAGGGGAGTAGCTTCTGTAAGTCCTCTTTCAGGATTTGGCGCGGGACATGAGTACAGGTGGCTCTTTGATTGGTATCAATAGTAATTAGCAAAGCATCATTGGTTACAGGGAGTACTAAATCAAAGGCATGATTTTGGACCGGGTAAGCCATTTGATAATGTAGAGTGGTTTGATAGGTGTCCAAAACTTGATCAGCACCAGTGATCTGTAGTTGGACTTTCAAAAAGTGATGAAGTTGAGGATCATCCAAAGCCATATTGAAGTTGGGATAGAAAGTGACAACTACTGTGCCACAATTGAGTGTGGTTTCATGAGATCCAATGCATGCATGTTGATACTCTAGATATATAGTATCTAGAAGATCTAATCTTGCTGTAACAGGTAAATCTTTTCGGCCATGATAAGACAAGGCTAGTCGGATGGCACCAAAATGAATATGGGTATATCCCTGGGAAATCCATTGGGCGGGAAATTCGAATGGAATTTCAAGAGTAACAAATTGTTCTCGAGAAGTAGCAGGAATTTTATGTTTGTCAAAAGAGGAGGCTTGAACATATTCTTTGGCCACACGAGAAGGTTGTTTGATGAGAGTTTTAATACTGCGGATAACAGAAGGAAACTTTTTGGCAAAAGCACGGTAAAGATTGACAAGAGGAAGGTCTGTTTCAGAGATTTTTTGGGTATCATCGAAAAGGCTAACCTCATAGAGATAGTCAAGTTTGGTAGATGTAGACTGGCGAATGGAAGGGGAAGGGGGAAGATGGAAGGAGGAGAAAGAAGTCAGAAGGGAAGAGGGAGGAGGGGAAGATAGAAAAGAAGAGGTCATGGTCACTCCCAAACCAGAAGGCTCTGATACCACAATTGTTAGACATATACTCTGATAGAGTGGCTTAACACAACCATTCTTTTAGGCACATAACAGCTAGTCACTGGAGTCATGTCTTATCGGATGATCAAAAGCTTTTGGTTTTTGAATGTAAATAGGGAAAAGGGCTGGAAGAATAGAGAATTAGAAAAAACAAGTTCTTTATTTAAGAGGCTTCTCCTTCAAGATCTACCCTTTGAAAGTTCTGTCTTTTAACATTACAAACAGCCTTTATATATACTACATTTGAGGCTTTTGCTTACATCACTCATTACATCATACTGAAGCACACTTAATTGCTTACATCACTGATTACATTAGAAAGCACTGAAACACACTTAATAATACACCTTATGATACAAACGACAAGCTAATCAGAATATCAACCAACAATAGGTTCATGATCTGGAGAGAGATTCTGATCGAATAGGTTATCCTGATCTCGAGTAGTTTGGACTTGTAGGGCCAACACATAGTCATAATCGGTAACCATTTCCATCTCATGTGGTTCCAGAAGCGTTGGGATGCCCAAAATTATATGCTTGAGTTTTTTGTTTTTGTACTGCATTTGCAGGTCATGGAGATGAGCAAAATATTGAGAGTCATACAAATCATAGTCAATTTCTTCATCAGGATATGTTCCTTTAGGCTAGATTTTATTAGGAATAATGTTGTTCTTTAGGTATACTATTTTTTGCAAGGTCCTGAGTTCCATGAGGTTTTCTAAGGGATGTTCATACAGGGAGTATGGATGAGTTTTGTAGATGGTAGCCTGTGGAAAACTCATAACCAGATTGTCTGTTGAAGCTTTGAAAGGCCTGTGGAATATGAAAATAGAGAACAAATAGGCAAAAGCCTGCTTAACAGACTTATTTTGAGATGCACTACGATGTACTTCAATCCAGCAAGGATGTGGATAGGGCCATTTGGATTTTTCTTGTTGGAAAAGGGAGATCCATTATGTGGGGTTGTGGAACCAAGTGAGGAACTTCAAAGTATATTACCAAGAATCTACTAGCCAAGAAGTCTTGAGAAGGCTGGAAAAAAAGCACTCAGTGGGAAATTCGATGGCAATATGGTACAGGAGACAGAAATACCATAAGAAGAAGTAGAGTTCTTTGGGGAACAATCGAGAGGGTTTGAAAGTGAAGAGATGAATGAAAGGATATTTAGGGTGGATGCCTAAGCTTTGGAAACAAATGGAAGACATATCATAGTTAAGAAGAAGGTGGTCTTGGAGGCTAAATAGTTTGTCCTTGGCCTACAGGTCAAGAGTGTGGTTAAGAACCATTTCTTGAGCAAGAGGGGGTAGGTCATCAGTAGGGAAGTCTTGGTCGGGTGGAGGTAGGTTGGAAGAGGAGGCCATAAGAATCAGGGGAAGGAGTAGTGTTTGTGTTTTGGGTGGTCTGGTGAGCATGTATGGGATCAAGTTCTTGGTGCCTTTTATATGCTCGACGGTGAAGGTGTACTTGGAAAACCACTCTGCTAATCTCAGAAGCCAGGGATGAGGAAGCATCTTGTGTTTGAACTGTAGTATTTTTGGAAAAGAGGAACAGTCCATGACAACTATAAAGTGATAGGCTGCCAAGTGGAACTCAAATTTTTTGATGTCATGCTTTGCAGATAAAATTTCCTTAAAAGTGGAGTGGTAGTGGTTTTCTGACTCCTTGAATGACCCATTTTTGTATCCATATGTGTCGGTGGCCATTTTTGTCCTCGAGGAGGACAACACTCTAGTACTGGTCACTGGCATCGATTTGAAGTATGCGCTGGCCTGTGGATGGAATGACTAAAGCAGGCAGATTTTATGTGGCTGTTTTTAATTTTCTGACAGCTTGAGTCTGCTTTTTTGTCTAAGAGTCCGCATCTTTCTTGAGTATAAACTGGAGTGGTCTTGTCATTTGTGCAACTCGAGGGATAAAATTTCTAAGATATTGGACAATGCCCAAAAACTGTTGAATTTGCTTTCTCGTGAGGGGGTCGTCCGGGAACTTTTGGAGTTATTCAGCTATATGAGTGCCAGATGTATAAGCACCATCTGTAAAAACCATGCCAAGAAATTTGATTTTTTATTGACAGATGAGCATCTTGCTTTCAGAAAGCATGATGCCATGATGGTGAACAATCTCTGCAAATTACTTTAACAAAATAGCATGCGAGTCCTCATCTTTGGAGAAAAGTAACACATCATCAATGTAGATTAAAGCTGATTGAAGCATAGGTTCAAATACTTTAATCATGGCCTTTTGAAATAATGAGGGTGCCACTTTGAGACTAAAAGGCATGACTCTCCATTGATAATGATGATCGAGTATGCAAAAACTTGTTTTGTATCGGTCTTCAGGATGAATACCCAGTTGCTAAAAACCTGCCTTGAGATCAAACTTGGAGAAAACTTTTGCATTGTGAAGGCATGAGAATAATGTCATTGTGTTAGGTAAATGGAACTTATCATCTTGGAGGAAATGGTTCAAGGGTTGGTAATTGATGACCAGCCTGAGTTTGCCTCGTTTTTGTTCAGACCTTTTATTAACATAAAAGGCTTCACAGGACCATTGAGAGTCTGTAGGTTTAATTAAACCTTGGGCCTGTAACTGGACACATTCCTCTTGGGCTAGTATCTTGTGCTCAGGATTCATTCATGAATGACTAGCTTTCATGGGATTGATATCTTTATTAAGCTTGAAAGGAAGTTTAATAAAAAAAAAACTATGGATTTTGCCATAATTGATGAGGACATTTAGCAAGAAAGTCTTGATGAGAGTTTGAACATGAGTGTTGGATAATTTGGGCTTTGAGGAGGGCAATGTTCTCTGTGGAAGAGGGTTGGATTTCATAGAGTGAAGGGATAATGGTGTATGGAAGGAAATGGGATTTATACTAAAAACCACGAGGAAGGATTTTGAACTTGGATTTGAAGTAAACATCAAACCCAATGACTAAGTCTTTGCCAGGTAAAGGAAAACCAAGGACATGGGTTTTAACAGAACATTGGGGCAGGATTTGTATGGTAATAGGCTTTTTAGTTTTGAATTGGGTGCAAAAGACTTGATTATCAGCAGCTTGAAAGTATTCTTTATGGGTGACCCAACAATAAGGGGGAAGAATTTTTCAGTTAAGAATGGTTTTGTGGGCTCCTGTGTCAAATAATGCTATGGCTTTGATGGGCTTAGCATATTTAGAGGTAAGAATGGTAACAGGGGCTAAGGGTATTGGATGTGAAGGAGAAATGGTAGGTTGGGCTTGGTAAAGTTCGTAGATCTCATCATCAGAACTTTCATCTGCTACAGCAGCTATGGTATCAGGAGTGATTTCATTCGTGAGTGAGAATAAGGATTCAACTTCATCATCATCAGGATTGAACTTTGTATTTTGGGCTAGAAAATCAATTAACTTCTACGACTAGGCCTTTTTTTGGGGACAGGCTTTTGCAAAGTGACCTTTGCGCTTACAGATGAAGCATTTGTTAGAGCGGGGAGTGAAGTGTTTGAGGCGTCTTAAGAACTTCCATTTCTTCTAGCGACCATTGAAAGAAGTTCGGTGGATTTTCTTGAAACGCTTCTTCTTTTTCATGGAACAATTGCAATCAGTATTGTCTGAGCATTTAATCAGCAAATCTGATTGTTTGCAAGCACAAAGCATATTTTTGTCAGGCTGTAATATCTTGGTAAAATATTTGTGTTGATCACATATTTTGTTGAGTGCTTCCAACACCTGATGAAAGATGGTGCCAAGAGATTGGTTGTCAATAACTTCTTTTCTGGTTTTGAATAATCTAAAAGTCTCATTAGCCAGATCTCTAGGTATGGATGCCAAAAAGGCATGTTTGAGGCTTGGATCATTGGGACCAGAGAGAATATGGTAGTGTCTGCACATATCTTTAAAATGCCTTTGAAGCTCATATCGCAAATAGGAACAACACTTCATTTTGAAGTACTCATACTGTGCTATTTCTTTGTCATTTAAAGCCTCGCCAAGGAATTCATAATGAAGCTAGCCCAAAGCTTCAGAAAGAGGCGCACTGTTCACAAATTGCATATGCATGTAATCACCTAAGGCATGGAACCAGTCCCATAAAGTGCCAGAGAACTGTTGTAATGCATCTTTGAGGGTTGCGCCGTCCTTGAGCATATAGCTAGTTAGCCATGAATGAAATTCAAGGATTCTGTCTCGCCATTTTACTCATGGGATATCATCCAGAGTAAAATAACCACCGGTACCTGGAGAATGGGTATGGGGATGATAATGGCGAGGATTGAGATTCACCTCGTCATCACTGCTAATTGGTTCATCCACATTAACTCTTGTGGTAGAGGTCGGAGGAGGCTCTTGCCGAGTCCATGATCATTGAGGATCTGATGTCTGTGCTGGAGGAGGATCAGCCATCAGTAATGGTGGCATAGAACAAGTGTCAGAAGAATCTTCTTCAATAAAAGAGTCTTCAGAAGTTACCAGAGTTTCATCATCAGGAGTCTCTTGTTCATATGTATTGGTAAGGGGTTCATGGGTAAGGATTTTAGGAATAGTCTGTTGGGAATAAGTGGTAAGAAAAGACTTGATAGGGTTGGAAGGGTGGTTTGACTGGATCATAAGTTGATAAAGGTCCTGGAAGTCTTGGAATGGATCATCAATGTCATGCTTTTTAGATTCAAAAGAATCAGATGATGAAGAGATGATAGGGGCTGGTGATCTGGGTTTTTTGGAAGTGGTGGATACGTGGGTTTTCCCTTTATCTCTTTTGGAGATAGGTTTGAAAAGTTTTTCAGTGTCTGGGTTTCCGAATAGTTAAGGTGTGTTAGGTGGAGGTTGGGGGTTGTAGGAAGGGGAATGTTTAGCCCAATAAAGGTCTGGATAATAGGAGGTCATCCAAGTCTGTGGAGGTTCAGGAAATGGTAAAGGCTTAGATTTGGATTTGGATAATTCAGCCTGAAGAGACTTGAGTTGTATTTTAAGAGACTGAATCTCGTGTTCCTTCTAAGGGTCGACATGTCTGCCATTAGAAGCTTGAAGGAGTAAATACTCATAAATGGTGAAGATCCTTTATTGAACTTCAACACATAGTTGTTCGAGATGAAGAATTCGAGAATCAACAGTGACAGTCATCTTTTTCAGATTAGTCTGAACCAAGTCAACCTTAGATTCGATTCTATGAAGAACAGAATTTTGAGCAATGGCATTTTGAATTTGCCAATTGAGAACTGCTTTCGCTTGGGTGACTTGTTTAGGGCGGCCATCAGCATCTACGCCTTGAGGGTTGTGAACTTGGGGAAGAGTACGAACCCTATCTTTTACCTGTTCTTGTAAAGCAGGGAAATCATCATCATAAGGTCTTGTAGGTTGATACATGGAGATTGTAGGGACGTGTTCTGGAGAGGCCCAAGGGGGAGGAGTATATTTGACAAGATAGTCAAATTTTCTAGATGGTTGTCCCAAAGTGTCAACTGTTCTGTCTCCTTGATTGTATCTGGCTTTCAGCTTCTTACCGGAAGATTTCCTTTTTTGCTTAAGGGAGTCATCTTCCATATCTGGACTACAGCAATAGTCACAAGTACAAGTGTCCCAAAAAACATGATTATCCTGAGCAAAAGAATAGACGGGGAGACCGTCGTTAGAGAAGGACTCTACAGGTACTGGTAGAAGATCGTTAGCTGGTTGCACCATTGAGATGGAGGAGGAAAAGATTCCTGGTGGAGAAGTAGAAGATTCTCCTTTCTTAAAGATGATTTCAACAGTACCATCGGCCTTTTTGGTGAACTCGGGTTCTATGGATTGGATAGGGACAAAGCTTTGATGCAGCTTTTCATAATTGGTAATCCAAGAAGAGGGGAGTAGCTTCTGTAAGTCCTCTTTCGGGATTTGGCGCAGGACATGAGTACAGGTGGCTCTTTGATTGGTATCAATAGTAATTAGCAAAGCATCATTGGTTACAGGGAGTACTAAATCAAAGGCATGATTTTGGATCGGGTAAGCCATTTGATAATGAAGAGTGGCTTGATAGGTGTCCAAAACTTGATCAGCACCAGTGATCTGTAGTTGGACTTTCAAAAAGTGATGAAGTTGAGGATCATCCAAAGCCATATTGAAGTTGGGATAGAAAGTGACAACTACTATGCCACAATTGAGTGTGGTTTCAAGAGATCCAATGCATGCATGTTGATACTCTAGATATATAGTATCTAGAAGAGCTAATCTTGCTGCAACAGGTAAACCTTTTCGGCCATGATAAGACAAGGCTAGTCGGATGGCACCAAAATGAATATGGGTATATCCCTGGGAAATCCATTGGGCGGGAAATTCGAATGGAATTTCAAGAGTAACAAATTGTTCTCGAGAAGTAGCAGGAATTTTATGTTGGTCAAAAGAGGAGGCTTGAACATATCCTTTGGCTACACGAGAAGGTTGTTTGATGAGAGTTTTAATACTGCGGATAACAGAAGGAGATTTTTTGACAAAAGCACGGTAAAGATTGACAAGAGGAAGGTTTGTTTCAGAGATTTTTTGGGTATTATCAAAAAGGCTAACCTTATAAAGTTATAATCAAGTTTGATAGATGTAGACTGGCAAATAAAAAAGGAAAGAAAAAGATAAAAAGAGGAGGAAGAAGTTAGAAGGGAAGAGGGAGGAGAGGAAGATAGAGAAGAAGAGGTCGTGATCACTAATTACAGTTTAAATAACATAATACTTTCCACGATCTCTCCTTTTTATAATTATACAGTCCAACCCAAGTAATTTCCCAGGAAAGTAAAAAATAAAAAGAAGCCCAGCAACTTCTTTTCCATCTGTAATGCATGACAGAAGAGTACTTCATTTTGCCAATCCAGCACATCTGACGCCATCATATCATTTCTGTTGGTGGTAATAAATATCGTTCATTTAAAATAAATTGTCGGTTAGCACGTGGCACCGAATACCTACGCGTAGAAAGCGACCGAAGCTTGAATTCCCACCTAACCTTGAACGCAAGCATCAAATTCATATTCAATTCCCCCTCTCCACGCCTGCATGCAGTCTATTCTCGACGGACACTACAGGTTTCTTTTCATGGCATAACTCTTCTCTCCATAATTGTATATTTGTATGCAACAATCTATCTCGATACAGTTTAATATTGTAATTAAGTTATATATATTTTTTTAAAAAAAATTAAATACTTTTTATTATTTTGATATCAAAAAAAAAAAATTATTTTAATATATTTATAAATAAAAAATAATTTAAAAAATAATCTTTGTTATACTTTCAAACAAACTATACTTGTATTGAATTGAGCAAAATGTACAAGGTTGATATAATTTGGATATGTGATTATTTGACATGTGAAAATTAATAAGATTTGAGTTTGGCATGCATAATATGAGGATAATTTTAACCGATAGCATATTATTAAATGAGTAATGCTAAAAAGAAAAAAAATATTTTCTAAAGAATATATATATATATATATATATATATATATATGTATGTATGTATGTATGTATGTATGGAAAAAAGAGAGTAGTGTATACGATGGTCATAAGTTCTGGTAAAATATATTATAAACTGGTTTCATGAGTTACTGCAAGAAAGAATTTACAACATGCATGGAGCTTTTGGTACGTAGTTGCCATGACATGTGCAATTTGATGACATAAGTTTGACTGAATCCTTGAACTGGAAAAATCAATTAACCCTTCAAAATATTTAATTCAAATGTTTTATAAATTCATTAACATGAAGATTTCATCCTCGAAAAATCCAGAAATTAAGGCTTCTGCTATATATAAATCTAGTCTAGGTGCTCTTTAATATGGTATTTAAAAAATAATCTTTAATTATCAAACCAATAAACCATTCAAGCATTATCATAACTCTTTCTTACGCATCAAAAAAAGAAATACAACGAAAAAGAATTAAAAGATGATCAAACAATATCGTTGAATTGAAGTGTCTGATGTTGAGATCTACTACATCAGGTCTTCTGACCTTGTGCTGAAATCACAATAACTACTTTTCTTTCTATTATAGAGTCTAGTATTTAATGAACATGTCACACCCATGTTCTTCCACACCATTTGATAGGGTAGGAGCTAGGGTATCATGAGTAAGGCAGAAGAGAGAAGGCTAGCTAGTGGATTGAACAGCATGTCCATGAACTGCCAAGAGATTATGGAGTCCAAAGAAACAACCGAGGATAAAGAAACTAGGAGTGAGCAACAAGATAACATGAAAAACAATTTGATGGAGCAAACTAAAATACCTCAAGTGAGAGCAATTGTTGAAAGACAGGATCCCTCTTCTAAGGTGATCTTTTTACTCACTCTTGCTTCATTTTGCGTCATTTTTATTTGCAGCCGTTGATGTTCTTGTTCTTCTTCCTAGCTAGTATGCTGTTTTTGCTATTTTATAATATTTGTCGATTTTTGACAATATTTCTTATCTATGTACGGAGCAACATAGCTACTAGACATCCTAAGAGGCGGCAATGACCATCCTTTATATTTTTCAAGCCAAGCTTACTCAAATTATGTTACTGTCTCAGTTTTTTTGAGCTCTGCAGTCTTTCACATTCTTGGTGGTGATAACAGTACTGGAAGCTGCAGTACTGGTCTGTGAGCGTTGCTTTAATTTGTTCTTATAATTATCGAACTCCCTGTTACTGTCATAATTTGTGACAGGTGGCGGCAACGTGGTGTATATATATAATATGTTTGATTTTTCTCAGAGTTGATCTCTTTATTCAATTGACAATGATCTTGGAATTTCTTATTTAAAATCGAGGTGCAGGAAGTAGATGACCTGACGATTAGAAGATTTTTGCGTGCTCGTGATTTAGATATAGGAAAGGCTTCTTCCATGCTCCTCAGGTACCTGAAATGGAGAAGGGAATTTGTTCCAAATGGTTCAGTTTCTCTGTTGGAGACGCCAAATGAAGTTGCACAGAACAAGATGTTTCTGCAAGGATCAGATAAAAAAGGACGACCTATAACAGTTATCCTTGGAGCTAGGCATGTTCGGAGCAAAGGAGGTCTAGAAGAATTCAAGCGTATGTACAGTTACCATCCAAGCCTTAAATCATCTGACAACTTGCAACAGATCCTATGATTTTTTTGTCTTAATTTATCTTTCAACTGAGACAGTTTTGTTATTGCTTGTGCGTATAGGTTTTGTAGTCTATGGTTTTGACAAAATATGTTCGAGGTAATTCCTTGCCTACCAGCCATTTCTGTCTTCGAAAAATATTGAAAACTGCAGATCAGTGCAGCACCTTGGCCGTAACATATTTTGATATATATTCGACATTGACGTATCAGGATGCCACCGGGACAAGAGAAATTTGTTGTCATTGGAGACCTTGAGGGTTGGGGATATGCAAACAGCGATATCCATGGATACCTTGCAGGTTTATCCATTTTGCAGGTATTGAGCTCGACTACGCACCATTTTTCTATAGCTGATTATAATGGTATTTGAATAGCCTGGCTGAAATTTCTCGAGTGCAGGAATATTACCCAGAAAGGCTTGCAAAGGTATTCCTTGTGCATGCTCCCTACATTTTTATGGCAGTGTGGAAGATTGTTTATCCTTTTATAGACAAAAATACCAGGAAGAAGGTAAAGTATGTGCATTCATCTTGTATTCCTTTGACCAAAAATTGATCATATGCATGCAATCAGTTGAATAATTTATCTGTGTGTGGATTGCTAATGTATTGTAGTCCTGCATCTCTTCACAGATAGTATTTGTGGATAACAGGAAGCTGAAATCAACTCTCCTTGGAGAAATTGATGAGAGCCAGATCCCTGACATTTACGGGGGGGAAATTCCATTAATTCCTATCCATCAGAGCAAGTGATGCAGCCAGCAAGCAACTGTAGGAAAACATGATCGAAGACCAATGTACCCTTACTATATTTAAAGTCAATGGGGACCTCTTAATGTTATTTGGCAGGTCTTGCCACATTATTGTTGGTTGCCTTGTGGCTCCCTTCAAGTTTCTACTTTAAAATAGCTAGAGGTAAATGCATGATTTTCAGGTTTTCTGGCTTTGTTTTAATTAATTTAGATTTCTCATTGTCGGCATTTGTTTTCATAATTACAAAAAGAAACTCAAGGTGCTGGTGAATTCACTGTCACTCTAAATACATGAATAGTAGATGGGAACAGTAAATTCACCATCTTGCCCTCCAAAAAAAAGTATAAAATAATAGTTGAGAGTAAAATAATAGTTGTGAGTAAAATTGTAATTACAATTTATGAATTACCATCCCAATTAAATTAAAAAATTATGCAAGAGTTTTTTATAATTACAAAATAAATAAAAAAAAATCATTGGAGGTATTCCTGTCAATAAACATTTAGTAAAAAATGATATTATCTATACGAAAAAAAGCTCGCATAGAAAATATTTGGATTGAAAAATTTTTCATTTGAGTCTTAAAAAGAAAATTGATATTGAAACCTGAATTGAGAGATTATTTTGATATTTTTAAATTGATTAAAGATAAGATGGATATTTCACTTTATTTTTATTTTTGCACCGTAAAAGTATAATGGTGCCCTTGCACAAAAGAAATTGTTAGCATGCCATGGGGAGGTAGTTTTGTGTTTTTGTTTGGTTGTGCATAGTAAAACAAACTATATTAACCTTGAAATTTGAAAAAAAAATGAACCGACAATGATTTTTTTTATTTTTATAAACACACAGTAAAAGATCTACTTGTCCTTAGAGTTTGTATTCTTAAGCCTTAGGTCAAAGGGTATTTTAGTCATTGAACAACTATTATTTTTTGTTATCATGTTGGGCTATGGCCAGTTTGGTCTTCTAAAAAATAAAAAAATTTGTTCACATGTGCTGAGCATGCGTCAACGCATTAGCCGCTTCGTTGTCTTTGAATGACACTTGCGATTGATTCTAATGGTCAAAAAAGCTATTTCGGGTGGCATCCATTTCTTCTCATCGTTTCTTCTATAAAAATATAACGTGTGTACCGAGAAGAACTCTAGTTTGGTGTCAATGGCCATTTGTTTTTCTTCTTTCTTTCCTTTTCCTTGGTATTTGCTCCATGCCCCATGAATTTTCAAATTAGCCCTTAAACTTCTCTTTTTTTTCTAGTCTTTGTTTTTTTTTTCCCTAAGTAATTCATTAAATTAGATTTTTATTTCGATTTCATCCTCATTCAATTTTTTGCTTTGTCAAATTTAATTTTTATTTTTTTAATTTCTATTTTTGTAATGTGAGATATTTTTTAGAATTGTATTTTTTTTTATTCCACCCCCATTAATCTTTTTTCTATTAAATTTCATCCTCATTCTTTTGATTATGTTTTTTCTTTCTTTGTAAAATTTTCTAATTTGGTATTTTTTTCTAATTTTATTTTTCAACATTTAATTGATTTGGATTTGATCTTCTTGGTTAAACTCGTGTCTAGGATTTCACGGTTGCAAACTTTGAAAATTAACATAGTTTCACGAGGTTTGCCGATGATTGCGTTGTTTTTTTATTTTTTTATTATTTTTTTAAGATAATATTTTTTTAATATTTATTTAATTGGAAATTGAACTCTATTTTTTCCCTGCTTTTTATGACCTTTGTTTTATCTATTGTTTTTTTTAATTAGGTTATCTCAAGTTTTTTTATTTTTTTGTTCTTTTTTATTTTTTTAAATCGATTTTATTCTTCAATTAAAATAGAATTGATTGAATATAGTTGCATACTCACTTCATTTTGTTTTGTTTGGTTTACTTTTCCAGGATGTTGCTTTAGTAGCCCATGCAGCTTCTTCTGAAGTTGACGTCGTCCATACTATTGTAATTAGATTTGAACCGTTTCGGCAAACTCTTTTTGTGATGGGCAATGTCCATAATGGAGTGACGGTGAGTCTCTAATGATCTTTTTTTTTTTTGTTCTCTTTTCCGGTATAATATCAGTGACTCATTTGTTTTATTTAATTGCTGTCAAATATCTTTTTTAGAACAGTCTACTATCATTGCCTATAGTTTAAATCAGATCATTAAACTACCCGATCTTATTAAATCTAGTCAAGTTAATGAATTAAATATCGTATTTTTCTTGTTATTTTAAAAATATTTTCATTGATTGAGCATCTTTTTCGTAAGCTTAAATTTTTTTGATCAGCTTGTGACATAACGCGAGTCACCGATCTAACATTCCATAGCAATAAATTCAAATTAAAATTTGGTGTCATGGCTATATTGAAAGTTAAAGACATATAGTTGGACAGGAAATGTTAAAGGGATTGTCAAGCTTTGGAACTAGGAGTATGCTAAGATGCTATCACAAATATCCAACTTCCAAGGATTGATTCACCTTGTGGGCTGTCTTTTTTTTTTATTATTCTTTTAGTTATTTATTTTTTATTTTTTTTAATTCTTTAGGAATTTATCTATTAAATCAACTGGATTAACTTTGGATTGATTTTGTACAACTCGGAACGAGTTGTCTAAATACTATATCGATACGCCCTCTCTCCTTCAAATCCTTATAACGATTCATAGCCCCTTCAATTTCTCTTGCTAGTGCCCCTGCTATATTTGGGCACTGTATATTATCTTCTGCAAGCCCAGCTTGACCCAGAAGATCGACCATGGATCCATAACGATTCCATAATTGAGTATCGATTTCTCATTAAATCAAAGTATTTGTGCCCTTCTGTGACCGCACCACAATGGCTACACGCTGTTAAAACTCCAAGAAAAGTTATAGAATCAGGCAAAACATTTTCTGCTGCCATCTTCGTGAAGACTTTGATTGTATCTCTAGCAAGCTCATGAACTGCTAAACCATTGATCATCCAATTCCAAATACAAACATTGCTGCGTTGGACACTATCAAAAATCTCCTTCGTAGTCTGAATTTTACTGCACTTCGAATCATTGTCTATCAATGCTAAACTCAAAAAAAAAAAAATGACTCAATTCTTTTCTCGATCAACAATTCATATGCACCCTCTGAGCATGATTAAGGTCTCCGAGTCTTGCACGCCATTTATAACCATGCAAGTGTAAATATATCTGGTTCAACATTCGATCTAATCAAAGCTCAAAAAAGTCTCAATGCCTCCTCATATCATGCTTTTCTAACATAACCTCCGATCATTGTGTTGTTCCATATAAGTTTATAACCACATCTTGTGCACGAAATTTATAAAAAACCGTTTTGGCAATCCTATAATATCCCATTTTCATAAACTTATCAATAATAATATCCAGCTCCACCAAATCAATACTCCAACAGAAAACATGATCAATAGCTTTGAAAACAGATGATGGCAATTACAGTGATCATATTTCGATACCAAAGAAGCCATAAGAGATGGACTAGTTCCTTAACCAAATGTAATAATTCTTGAGTGCCTTTTCGTTACAGTTTTGATATCCATTGAGGTTTTGCATGGTTGAAGAACGTTAAATAATACTTGATAATCTGCAAAAATACCATTAATTGTCACAAAAATGGTCTAAACTTAGAATCATTCACTAAGGACAATAATTACACCTCATATATAATCTGTAAATTTTTTTAAGGGAATCAGTATCAGTAAAGGGTCTTAAGTTACAAATGTGATCGCTAGAAGGGTCTACTAAAGTTTCAATCTTTCATTAATGAAAAATACAAGAAAAAATGTAACATGTTCTGAGACAATATATAGCAAGCGAGCAAGCAATACCTCTATTGTGATGGAGAGAAGGAGAAGATATTAGAAATGAACTGTAGGAAAGGCTCCTCCTCATAATTCCCCAACGGGGCTGTGTAGTTAGTGTCTTTATCACATTCACCTCCATAGTTCTTTTACTCTCCGTGGGCGGGTTTCAGTGTTTCTGCTTTGAAATGAAAGAGAAAGTGGAAGAGAGAAGTGTCCAAAAATGGGCTAAATCAATACCATTTATGGGCTGCATAAAAAACGGGCCTTGTGGGGCCTTTGCTTTTTTTTTTTTGAACTTACCGATTCAAAACCGGCGTCGTCTCAACGAAAGCAATCCCTTCCAACGGTCAAAATATTTCATTTCTATCAAGCAAACCAAACTGCGTGTATATAAACGAAGAAAGGAAACCCCTTTCTTCATTTTTCTCTCATGCCTCTCTTTCTGGGTTTTCAAAATCCTCTCCCTCAAGAAAAACCCTAAGAAAGACCGTTCATCAAGTTTCACTTCTAAGGTATGATTGAAGATTCACGCTCTTAAGATTTTATCTTTTATTTAGTTATTATTTCTTTGTTTAATTTTCAGTTTGAATATTTCTTTGTTTGATTTCCAGTTTGAATTAGAATTTAAATAGTTCGTTCTTTGTTAACTTTCTTCTCTTTTATCTTCTGTTCTCTCTTCTGTTGTGTTTTTTTTTATTATTTAGTATGATTATGTGGTTTCTTGCATGATTGTCTTTAGAAAGAAATTTCAATTCAGGTCATGAACATTATTTCTCCGTTTTAATTGTATTTATCTTATGTCTTGCTTTATGAATTTTAAAATATTCTTGGTCATTAATCGCTAAAATCCTAGGTTTAGTCTTTTTTCTCTCTATTTTTCATATTTTTTTTAGAATTTGGCAAATGGGTATGTATGCTTTCTTTTTTCCTTCTTTGTATGGTTGTAGGCCTACTTTTGCAGAAACATGACACCTTGGTTCAGCCAAGCATTCAGGTTTTCCCTAATTTCCTGTATATTTTCTTTGAGGCATATCGTATATTTTTGGTGTACTCATCAAATTTTATGTTCAAGTAACAACCCACGTAATGATTTTTGTTTTAGAATTTTGAAAATTATGTTATTTGGGTCTATTCAGTTTCTGTTTCATATGCATAGATTCATTTAATTGAGTACACGAGGTGTTATTGCATTGTTAATAATCTTTATTTTCTTCTTTCTTCATTGTAAGACTGTAGACAATAATCTGCTGCCAGAAATGTTCTTTCTTGCTTTATAATTTTAACTTTAATGGTCATAAAGTAGTGTTAGTACCTGGGTTTGTTTTGACTATATTAATGCTCTTAAATTGCTATTTCATTTTGTATGTGCGTTGTCTATTTAAGAGAATATTCATGTAGGATTGTCTATTCATCCCTTTCTCTAGTATCCATTACTATTAAGTAAAGCCTCACTTTAGTTTTCATTTGTGCAAAATCTAAGCTAACAAAGAACATTTTTTTGCAGAACATCTTCACAGAGATACAATTTGTAACATGATCTATATGTTGATGAAGAGGGAAGACTTTATTAATACCTGCCTTCAGGTACTTTTTTGATTCTCTGTAGGTACTTTTTTCATTCTCTGTATATCTTCTTTTAGGCATGTGAGAGTGCCTGATTTACTTGTCTCACAACTTTGTCTATGTGGGGCTGTTAATATTGGTGTTGAGCCATCAACATATCCATAAAGTTTTTGGCATTGCAGCAAAGGAACTACTTGACTGCGCCAGAGGAGAAAGTTGGTGGAGGATAGCTTGATTGTAACCATGTGAACCATGGTGTTGAAGGAGAGAGTAGAAAAAGAGTTTTTTGAGGCCATAGAATCGAATGGAGTTTAATCGTATGGCTCTGATACCATGTAAGGTTTTAAGACCAGTAATGAAAAACCACAGCATCTGCTTATGGCATTGGAGTTTCATTATATGGAAGAACTTTACAACAGTAGAGAATAAGGAAATAGCTGTTACAGGCTGGCTATACAAGGAATTATATCTATATATTCTATAATTAGAATTAATCAATTCCTAAACGTTGCACAATCAACTATAATGCCATGGTTTTCTTCTTAATGCTTGGACTGATTCTCTCCTTGATTTCTATCTTGATTGTCTGCAGAAAATAAGCCTGTGTTAACGCCAATAGTTAACAGTAATGTGTTTGCTGGTATTTTAAATTACTTCAATTTGATATGATGGATAAAATGGCTACTGGCTTGTTATGGTATTGTGTCAAGACTACCCAGAAAAGATATCTATCTATCTATCTATAATTCTAACTTTTACATGGTCAAATATATCTTTTATGTGGATAATTTCTGATTCTGTGGTTTTTAAAACCTCTAAAGTAAATCACTTAAATTCAACCATTGTCAGATATTCTTGATGGTAAAATTGTCAGAAATCAGTTGGGAAATTATGTGAGTGTGGTTAGAATGAACATATTGAAGCGAAAAGGTCCCTCACCTTGATTTTGTCATTTGCAATTCAAACGAGACTAATAATGTGATTCAAATTTAATGCTCCTAGTACTCCGACTTTCTTGGAGTGGAAACTTGCATGAAAATTAGGAACACATTGAGGAGTATTTTAGAGAAAACTAAAGCTTGGATGAGGAGATGTTACTGGATAATAAATTTCTTTGTAGAATGCAATACAGTTAGGATAATTTTTTGTTTATCTTCGAGGCAACCTTTAAAATCCTGTTTCAGCTAAATATACTAGAAATCCTTTTTGATTGGGATGTCGATGAGCAAAAATCTTTTTTGTGTTTTACTTGAACTCTGAAATTGAACCAAAATACAGAACTTGTATTTGTGTGCATGTATAACTCTGGCCTTGTACACATTTCACTTCACTTTTTTTCTACGGCAACTAGTCTTTTATTACTGTGTTTTTAAGGCTTTCACTCTTATAGGCAATTTTTTTATGAATGCGTTGGGCAAAGAAAGAGTCAAAAGTGGAGAAAGACTGATGCTTTGAATAGCTTAATACAGATAAAACGAAGTAGGCATCTGAGGTAATAATTTTGTAGTTTCTTATGTACTGATAATATGACTTGCTTGGTCTAGTCACTTTGTAGTTGTCTACATGATTGCTTGGCTTAATTATTGAAATAGGTTATATTTGTTGTTAAGATACATGGTTGTTATTACTGTTTTCTTTTCGTTGCCACCTTCATACCTAGTGAAGCAGCTAGTTTCTTTATCATATTTAGCTGCATAGTTTCATGTTGCTCTCCCTCCATTTGTCTTATTGTCTCTGCTTTGAGAGGGAAGAGTATGAGCATGGATTATTGAGAGGGGTTAATATAGGAGGAATGGTTTGCTTAATTGCAGAATCAAGTTTTTCTATTGTTATTGGAGATTTTTATTTACTGGTATGCAGCTCACTTATAAAATCTCTCTCTAAATTTTTTAATAATCACTATTTTTTAGTTTCTTGAATGATAATTATTAACTAGGAGAGTGAAGTGCCCCCGTAAGATTAGCCCCGGGGATAAATGAAGTCTAGAAGATTGGCTTTTTTAAGTATCCATTCATAAGACCACTGGGCTTAATTCTTGAAGAGTTCAAATGTAGTTAGTGTTTTTCTTTCAGTGTTGATGAGTCAATTGGAAAGTTGGTGCTGCATTCTCCAAGTCAACAGATCTTCATATGAGGTAAGGCTATTTCGATGATCATGGCCAGCTTATATTCCCTTTAATTTCATATAATTGATCCTGGTTGATCTATTTCCATGTATGTATATCCTTAGGTAATTCAATTCTTGTGAAGTAGCAAGATTCTTATTTCTCTCTTGGTTTCCTACACTCTACATAAAATGGAGGTAGGCATTGATGGAACTAGGATAATGCTAACTCGGATGGGTTCCATGTAGTCTATGCTTTTTTGCTTCAACCAAGTCAATTATTTGAAATTAGTCGTTGTCCTGGGCTACATGGTTTCAATCAAGTATGATGAGCCATTGAAACAAACGGAGAGATTCGCGCATTGTTGGAAGCTTTCAACATGTAGCCTGGCATGAAATGGGGTAAGAGATGGCCATTTTGTTCTCTCATTTCTTTATTCTTTCTTTGCAATATTGCATGGTTATGTCATGACTTGGATGCTTCATCGCTGGCATGTTTTCTACATTCTTTAGTTTTGACTTCAATCTTTTTCCCTTCTCTCGTTTAAAAGATCCCTAAATGAAAGAACCTTAATTCTCGACTCCCTCAATCATACAATCGTTATCATATTTTTATTTTTCTTGAAATTCGCAAAAAAAGTTTTCTTTTCTTTCCCATCTAAAAAACGCAACTTGTTTTGTCATCACACAAGATCCTCTCTTCTTCTTCAATCTATGGCATCACAATTTCTTGAAATATTGTCAGGATTGACAGAGAGCGACCTTATGGCAAGTGTAAAACCACTACCACAGTAAACAATCAAGGAGGCTTCTTTATTCTGAATATCAGGGCTTAGACTGACTGTTTGAGGGATAGTTTGGTCATTTGTATTCCCCAGGCCAAGTTGACCGTGTTCACCCCAACTCCATTTCTTCATTGCTCCATCCACTGTGAACAAAAATTTACGATGTCATCAACAAAATGAAATGACACAATGGCTCACTAAAGAAAAAGAAGATGGGTAGCAATTCATAGTAAATAAGCTTACCAGTCACCAAAGCAGAGTGCCAGTATACTATTGTCGTAGCAATTGGAAGTAGTCGGAAAACAATTTAGAATTGTTTTTTAAAGTAGTTTTTTTTTTTTTTTTTCTCAGAGACAGAAAGAGAGTTTGCTTTCCATTTCTTGAACAGTTAAAGGAATATTGGGTTGGGCACAAAGCAACGAAGAAATGCTAGATAATAAAGAAAGCTGTTTATAAGGATGAAGAAACTTTAAATTAATTTCATTTTCTAAAATTAATTTAAAATTGCCAACCCAATTAATTTGTAATGATAACTCAATTTTATATCTTTCGCTATGCGTTATGTTATTATGTCATTTTTTTTATTGTAATGTATTTGATTTTAAATATTTTATTGAGTTAATTTATTTTTTCAATTTCATTTCTTGACACTTGATTTTTATATATGATTTGGTTATTATTTTTTTAATTAATATGTATTTGGTCTTGAATTATTTATTGAGTTTTTTTCATACATTTACACTTGATTTTTGTATTAAATTTTATTTTCATTCTTTTAGTTATGGTGTGTTTGGTCTTGAATCCTTAATTAAATTAATTTGACTTTGAATTTTATCCCTTGATATTTTTTTTGTATCAAATATGATCCTCACTCTTTTTATTGTTAATTTTAGTTGTTCTTATCCTTTTCTTTATTAAAAATGTTTCTCAATTTCATCCTTTATAATTTGATTCTTTTTCTTTTCAGGTCTATATTTTTTAAACCACTTCTTTTTGTAATTTATTTTTTCAAGTTTATCTCTAATTATTTTAGTTGGTAGGGGATTTTGCATTGTTATTTTTTCAGATTTGCCTTTTATGCTATGATCTAGCCTCATAGTCCATGTCACCCGGTTCTTATAGTTGGATAGAGTTGATTTCAGTCATTTAAAAAAAAATCCATTCATCATCATTAAGTTTGTTGAAAATTGGTTTTTTTATTTTTTATTATTTTGTAAATATGATTTTTCATTGTAATTTTTCCTTTCAATTCAATATTTGATGATATTTAGGGTTTGACCATCAATGTTTGATTTCTAATTTTTTTCATCCTTCACCCTTTTTTTATCAAATTTTAATTTTTATTCAATTTCATCCTTAGATTCATAATCTTGATTTTTTATTTTTTAAAATTTGATCCTCATTCTCTTGGTTTTTATTTTCTATTTTGGATTCATTTGTTAATTTTTTTTTTCAATTTTGTCATTCAATTCAAAATTTTTGTTTATCCTCTTAGTTTTTTTTTTTTTTCAAGTGAAGTTCGTACTCTCTCAAATGCTTTTTTTAATCCTTTAAATTTTTTGTTTCATCATTCAATATTTTGTTTATAAATATTTGATCTCCTCGATTTTTTTTGTTTTTTCTATGTCCTACCCAGGAGTAAATCTGGGACAATTATCGGGTCACAGGTTGAGTGGGTTAACTTGAGTGAACCCAAGTTAACCAAATTTTTTTTGTGTTATAAAAAAGTCAAAATGATACCATTTTGAAAAATAAAAAAAGGAAAATAATCAATGGGTTTTGACCTTATTTTGATTGGATTTTTCACGGGTTAACAAAAACATGGTTTAACCCAGGTTTTTGGCTGTCTTACAATTGATTAATGTTCCATAGGTTTATTTTGATGATCATTATTTTTTTTAATTTTTCTTTTCAATGAGGTTTTTCATATCTCATGATCCACGTGTAAGGTTTATTCGGGTGACCCAAGTTTTTTCTAATGTTGCTTTTTTCATCATTTTTTATTTTATCCTTCAAAAGTCAATTATTTTTACAACTAAACTTTTTTTCTATTTTTCTTTATATTGAGTTATCATATCCGTTTGGTTCTACTCGTGAGTTTTGACAACCACACTTGGTTTTGCTGGTGTTTTGTTTTTTAATATTTTTTTCCTAATATTATCCTTATACATTTTTATTTCAGGGGATTGTCGATCATTTTTTTTAGCTCTTTTTCTATAGTATTGAGTCTTGGTTTTTTTTCATTCTTTAAAATCTAATAACAGCACTTGGATATCTTTTTTTACACTACAGACAAAATCAGTCTAGCCCACAGCAATCGAATTTCATGTATGTTTAATTATTATATATATTATTTAAGAATAATTTTGTAAGATAAGTGTAAAGTATTTTGATTTTTTTATGGATAATAGACTTTTTTTAATGGAAATATACTAGCAAGATTTGTATCATGAATCTTTATCCAATAAAGATAAGTATGGAAACTGAAAATTAACTTTGATTGATGTTAATGCAAGTATAGAATTTAGAAGCAATCCCCGAAGGGAGAGTTAAACCTTTATTGTCATCCCCAAGGTGCCTCTAGTGGTGATTTATCAGTCACATAACTTGGTTTAAAATGAACATATTAAATAACATATATGATATACAAAAATATTATTTGGCAAATTTTATTTTTGTATGTATAGATTAATTAATGTTCTGGTTATGCTCCTACAGTTTAAACTTTTTCAATATTATCCCTCTAGTTTTAAAATTACCAATGTTACCCTAATAGTTAAAAAGCTTACCGTTTAAAATTGGTTTTTGAATTTTCTTTCTTTCTTTTTTGGGAATTTTTTAAGTGTTTTTATAACATATAATAACATATGTGGGAATCTGAGAGGAAGTAAAAGAGAAATGTAAGGAAAATTGAAAGTTTTGATAATTATTTAAAAAAAAATGGAAACTATAAATTGAAAGGTTTTAAATTATTGAGATGGAAGTGGAACATACCTCATCGGGACTAGACGCTGACCCTGTCCACGCACGAACTTTGTCAAATCACGTGAATTCGTATTGTTCGCTCAAACCAAGATGTAGCATGAGAAGGGAGACATGAGTGAGTAACTCTTCACCTCTTCTCAGTTGATGAGTATGTTCTTTCCATGGACAATGAGTTGTTGCATAAGCAACCATTTCCATCCAAACTTCATTTATAATCTCCAATCGCTTCTTCAATCCCAATAAAAGCAATTGCCTGGCGAGTTTGATCACACAACGTAACACTGGCTTTTTTGTTTTCCAGCGAAATTGAAACGCTTTATCATCATAACCACGATTCACTAGTGCGAAAGTCTCACAAGATACATTGATATTCCTCATCATCAGGATCGTGATCTTTTAGACCCCACAATTCTCGCAAGGTATGTTCCTCATCATCAAAACCATGATATTTAGACGCCGCAACTCTCGCAAGGTACATTGATATTCCTCATCACCATAATATTTTAGACCCCACAACTCTCGCAAGGTTTCTAGATATCCCTCATCATCGAATCCTTTAGAGAGCATATTTGGTCTAATCACCAAAAGATACATCATGTATTCAAATAGGCATCAGCACGATAACAAAACTCTGTTACGAGATGCTAGACAAGAATGCTCCAACTAAATTCTACTTCAATCGTGCACCACTTGTAGTCTCGTAACAGTCCCTCTCTTTCTAGCACACCATCTCCCCTCTGACCAATTATTTTACTTCTGAGATTCTTATCAAAGAAATTCAAATCTTCCTTCATCTTCTCAGATTTTTTTCGAAGATGTTCAAAAATAAAACCTTGTAGTCCAACATTCAAATCTTTCCGATTCACATGCATTTGCCTCATCATTTCATTGATTCCCAGCAATTCCAAGCATTTAGGTGGCTCGCTTTCAAAGGAAGAGCTTATCACGTTATACTGTGATATGGATCTCGACCACCTCTCGCTTCTAGTTAACTTCCTTAGCTGAGGATAAGTTGCATTAGTCAGGTCGCTCCCTCATTTATCAATCAACCAAATCATTGTCCAAACCGGACAAAACAAGGCATAAAAAGAAAAAAATCAAGAAAAACAGAGGTCGCAAACAATAAATACATAATTGCAATGTCAGTCGTTAAGTAATCATGTTTGTCAATCTTGACTTGGAAGGTAATAAACGTAGTAGCAGAGAGCAGAGAGCTGATATAGCGAAGAATGATTCTGGCACGGAAGTAAATCAGAGGCGCTTTAGTATAAAGTAGGGGTGTTCAAAAAAACCGATTAACCGAAAAAACTGAGAGAACCGATAAAAAATTAACCGAGAAAACCGAACCGAGATAGAAAACCGATTAAACTGATTTTTAAAACCATAAAATCTTGTCGGTTCGGTTTCGGTTTGACCATTTAAACCAGTGAACTGAACCGGTAGTATAAATAACATAACTAAAGAGTAAACCACTAAGCCTAACCCTAATTGACATTCTAAAGCCGTCGCCCTTCAATTTTCATCCTCCCTCTTCGCCCTTCTGTATCTGTCTTGCCCTCTACCCCTGCATCTTGACTCTTGCCCTTTAATTTTCATCCTCCCTATGTCTTGCCCCCTGCATCTGTCTCTTCTCTAGCTGAACAATAAGTCAACAACCCACATCTCCATATCCATTTAGTCTACTTGCAGCTGAACAAAAAACTGAACAAAACCCCTTAGTGATTTAGGAGGTCTTCTATTATTTTAGAGCATGTGTGACCAACTTTGCAAATCATTATTACATAAGATATGGTAGTTGGCTAGGATTCGAAGCAAATAAGAGCAGGTTGTAAAAACAAAGAAACTTTAAATTAATTGCCTTTTGATTTCCTGAAGGACAGAGATTGCCTTCTTTTTTGGGAAACTTTAGGGTACACTAACTTGGGTACCAAGCAAAGAAGAGATGCTAAATAGTAAAAAATGCAATTTGCAAGATTGAATTGGCCATCTTTTTTCTTGACAGCAGAGTTTTCTTTCTTTTTTGGACATGATTCTTGATGGTAATTTTGTGAGGTTTGGTTTTCTTTAGAAGATTTTTCTTAAAAAGAGATTTTATTAGAAGGTTACTTTCTTAAGAGGATTTATTGAATATTACGCTTTTCTTATTTTGGGTTAAATGGTATCAAAAATTGTAATCTAGTTCAAAAGAATTCGTCAATCGGTATCAACACTCATTGGTCCGGCAGTTGACGAGTCTCCTCTCATTCTACAGATAAAACCAAAAGGGATGTGATCTTCTGTTCCAATCATTGAACATGACCACCCAGGAAAAAGGTTAGGGAGGTCTTAACACGTGCAGTTCAAAAGACAAACGATGCTCCAGTTTAAAGAACATGCCAATTTTGAGCACATGTCACTTGAAACATAACACAGAATAGTTTCCAAACCAAATTAGCCAAGGTTTGAAACTTGGTCACGACATGAGATAATTATATGCTACAATGAAGTTGTCTATCAAGGGGATTAAAATATATAACAATTCCCTATTTAAAGTTTCTTCACCCATGGCAGATTATAACTAATAGCCACTCCCTTAAACATGCAAAATGAATCTTTTAATCTGATACATTGAAAGCAAAATCATGATTTACACTTTCTGTGAAATAGCCACCTTGATTAAACCAGCTTTTTAGCAAGGCTAAGGGGCAGGCTGCTAAGAATTTAATCAAGAAGCATCAAGTTAAAGTTGTTACCAAGGTTTCAGGTCACCGAATAGGCCTGTAGTTTAGTTTAAGATCTTCTCACCTGACTTAAGGTAAACACTTCTATCATGAGGCAATTTTCGAGCAAGTCTATTCAAAACTTAATGGAAAGCATCTCCTGCTTGAGCAGGTTGTGGGAATAGCATTGCCTGCTTCATTGAAGGGTTTGCAAGCAATCTCTGCTTCCTCAATATCACTTCAGGTGGAATGGAAATGAGTATGGTGTCCATATTTGGAACATCTTTCTCGTCAACAAATACCCCAATTTCTTCCCACGGGATTGCATCAGCAAAGGGTAAAAAATGTCGTTTACTATAATAACAGGGATACAACCAAATATCACTGCTTCAACCAATCTTAAACTCCATGGGGCCAAGCCAAGGGGACATAAACAGAAAACAGCTCATTGCATGTCTTCATAATACGTTGTTAGGTGCTCTGTGGAAATGTCAAAAAATGGATTGTCCTTGAAGTTCTCTCAAACTGCTGCTCGTGCACCTCTATAAACATATGAAACAAATTGATCGGTGATCTCCATTTTTGCCTCTGTCACATATAGGATCATTGCTAAAACATGAAATTTATTCTCTCATCCTCTATTCTCTTTTCCAATTAGCTTGACAATTGAATGAAGAAGTCTAAATATTGTATTTGACTTCTTTCGTTCTAATTGAAAAATATAAAAGGGTCATGATTCTAATTTCATAACCCATACCATAAGGTTCCATTTATGTTGATATTTTGTTTGAGAATATACTTAAGCCTCAAATTCTATGGAAAAAAGTTGAGGTAATTGAATATCTAATCACTTTCTAGTGGCACGTTGGAGCAAGGGAAGAATTCCTCTTTCGATAGCCTTCTCTTCCTGCAAAAAGGATAAAGAATAGAGGAACATAAATTAAGAGTTGATGGAAATAAAAAGAAATTGCAAGAATGCAACACTTTATTACTAATATGTATCAATAATTAGATTTACTAGAAAGATAGCAACCTCAATAGCTCTTCAGGAAACCATATATTCAGGTCAATTGATTCAAAAATCAGAATGCATTAAGAAAATTTTTCATCAAAATACAAGAGAAATAGGAGAAGGTAAATAAAAAGGAAAAGGTTTACTCACTTAATAGTGGAAGCATGCACCAAAATTGTGTGGCACAACAAAAAAGTGGTCAACACCTTCAGTCCGATTCCAATAAAGTCAGTTCAAAGAAATAAGTTGTATAGCACTTCTCATCATTCGTGGAGATTTGAAAGGCAGAGGAAGGCCATTTGGAGTCAAATCATAAGTTGTATATACAAGGGTATAAAACCAATCAGCTTCATTGGGATTGAGCGTTCGTACAGGGCTAGATAATAGGAACTGATGCATAAAGATCTTAGCTGCGAACATGTGGGTGAGGCATATTTGGTCCTTTTACAAAATCTTCTTGTTGTATTTGCTTGGAAGTTCATAGACAAAAACTTTCAGCTTCCAACAGGATCATCTTCCAAAACATCTCCATCACTACTTGCATATTATATAGCCCAGTCATACTTAAAGATCTCTCATTCATTGAACTCCGAACAACTTTTGTAGTTTCTAAAATCTACACATTATCAAATTCCGATTCAACAAATCCATTATTCGTAAGAGAAAACTAAATGTTTCATATAAAATCAGCAAGAACAAAACCTTCATTTTACCCTTTGCTTGCCCCTCCATTTACCAAATCACATCTAATATTGCCAATTGTTTTTATTATCTTTCACATTGATTTCCACAATCCCTATTCCAAGATGTCATATGTGTCTTATATACAATACTCGAACAGTACTTACAATGGCTTAAGCATTATTTCTTTTAACTTTTCAATCTCTAACTTGAGACAAATTAACCCTCCAATGTGATCTAGCTTTCCAGACTTGGGCAGTTCCTCTTCATAGCGCATGTAATAATATAAGGATATAGAACAAACACAAACAAAGAATTAGGAAAGCTCTTTCATCATATGTTATGGCCACCTATGTCATCATTAATAGAAATGTACCAGGTGCTGGACACATTAGTGCCCATCTTCATGCCAAGTTGTTTCCCCAACATGGAAACTCAAGACAATAGAAACCTGAAAAAATTCAATCATGCTTTTCCTTGACCATGTCTTTATTAGCATGCGATCAATTGAAGTACAAACTTGGATCATCTCAACCAGATATGTTCACCTAGGTAAAGCTCAAAATAAGCCCTCGAGAAGTTGAATTTTACTAGAATAGCTACCAATCTTGATATCATCCCTTTCCATTTATCGTGCTTCAATAGCACTTATCTCTTCCTTAACTCTTCTCATGGTTGCTACATCAACGAAGAAAGATTATTACAGTACATTCCAGTTAGTTTCAACAATAAATGTTAAGCCTCAATGCTTCAATATATCAACAAAGAGATGTTATCACTGTGATGCTTCAATATTTTGCACTTTTATTTTTAAATTAGCAGAGTTTGAAGGAAAATTTCAGAAAAATAAGTTTGATACATTTTAAATCCATCTTAAGATTCCACAATATTTAACCATTTCGTTAAAATCTTCACGAGTCAAAACCTGTATATATATGAATAGTCCACACATTCCTTTTATCTTTGAAACTTTTTGTAATTTACCCTTATTTTATACTTATATCTAGTTTACTTAAACTTATAATTTAAACCTATTCTGGCACAACGGATTAAATAGATAAGATGTTCTTAGTTGTAAGAGAAAAGAGGTTAAAAGATCTACTAGACAAGCAATTTCTCCTTCAAATGAAAGTGTTGCTGAAAACTCCATTGATGATGATGAGGATAATGTAGTTAATCATAGAAGAAAGTCTCGTACACACCAAAATCCTTTATATGAGACAATACCAAAAAGAGAGTTTGGGGGTAGATTTTGGCCAAAAAGGAATTTCAGTCAAAGAACAAATTTTGATAGTCATTGTTGCTACCTAATTTTATACCCTTTTTTTATAAATTTTTGAAAAATAACCAAAATATAGCAAAAAAAAACAATAAAAATCCAAAAAAATATGTTTTTGATGTCTTTGCATTACTTGCAGCGTCATTTTCCCACGTGTTTAATTATTAACGTGCTTTTTAAGGCAACATTAAAGTTAAATTTTTTTAAAAAAAATCAAAATATAAAAAAAAAAGAAAAATCAAAATTTGCAAAGGACCAAATATGAAAAAAAAGAAGTTGAAGGACCAACTTATTTTTTTGGCTTGTTTGGTCACCAAGTTTGCTTGGGGACCAAGAAATTAAAAATAACAAAAAAATTTACCTATAAATAGGTGGTGGTTACACACATAAAAAAGAGGGGAGAAATTTTAAAAAAGAAAAACATAAACAGAAAAACGATATTCACACATTCTCCCCACATCTATGCAACACAAAAAACCTTAAACTTAAAAAAACCTCGACTAGCTGTCGTCAACCCTGGGAAACGATTTTTGCCCCTTTCATTATCTCTTCCCTATCACTACAATTACATGTCCAAACCAAGCAAAAATGTCATTCACCATATACCTCAGCTCTTCCACCTGCTGCCTCTTTCACATCAGACCACCACTAGACTTCCCTCTCTATTGCCAAGACAACCACCACCCACTACCCATTCATCATGTAGCACAACATTCGACCATAAGGCTTTAGCATCCTCTTCAACCTCTCTCACCATCATAACCTATAAACCATTATCACGATAGACCAGCCGCAACATCAAGATTAGCCTAAAGGTTCCTCCTCGTTGCTACCATAGACGACTGTGACAGCAACACCACCAGAGTTTTTCCATTAGCCACCGTGAACGCCAGCTCCTCAAGTCAGCATCTACAACTTCAAACCAAAACCACCCATAACATCTCCTTCCTTTCTCTTCTCAATCATCACTACCATCATGGACCAAACCCCATTTCCAACCTAATACCTCACTGCCCAACGTCATTTCCCTTCTTCTCCAATGAAAGTAGACCCTTCCAAACCGGACCCTCTCTTGGCCGAAACATCACAACTATGCCAGTAAAGCAACGACTTCTCCTCCTCCCAGTAACGACGTCCTTCACAGCATATCCTCACCATAACCAGCAGCAGCTTCTTCTTCCACCATGGATCCACCCTTCTCCAGTCACCAACAAACAACCCCGTTTACTCCTGCCATTACCTCTTTCATTTGTGGTAGTATTGACCATCTGCAGTAAAAAAAAAAATTAAGAGACAAAACTAAGAGAGAATCAGAAGAAAAAAATTAATGATTTTTGTTTCTATAAAGATTTTCTTTTGCAGGTAACTAAATCCTTCACTGCCAGCACAAGAAGAAGGAAAAGAAGAAATCAGTCCAGGTCTATCTCCGGCCTTTCCTAGTAACAGCGCGTGGTTCCATGCACCACCAAATGGTAGCTGATGGAACAGACATGCCGTCACTATTCCTACAACTCAAGGACTCCCAATACTATTCTAGAATTCTCAGCAAATTGATTTGTGAATTTTTGCAATTGTTTAATGTGTTATTTGGATTATTTTCAATTTTGATGGTTTGTAAATTGATAATTGTGGGTGTGTGAGTAAAATATAGTAAAAAGAGATGGGTGTGTGTTTGTATTTTTTTTTTATGATTTTGAATGATCAAAATCAAAAAGACAAAAAGAATTAAATGTTTTAATTTCATACGGCCAAATGTCTCAAAAATACAAAGAAAACAGTATTGCGTAGTGTTTCCACACGAAAATTCAAAATGCATGCATTTAGGATTTAATAACCAGTTTATTAAATTCATAAGAATTTAGTCAATATTTCAATAAACCATCATTTTTTAATTCATGAGAATTAATGGTTAAAAATCTTAATATAGAACCCTGGACCTACAAGTGAGTTTGGTATTTGAAATATTGGAGTTGACTAAAAAATTCTCAGAGTTATTCTAAATATTCATCGATTTTAATTGGGAGTATTTTTCTTCGTAATACATAAATTACAAAGAATCTTTTTTTTTAGTATTTATTTGGGTACAAGAGTCCATAATAAATTCTTAAATGTTTGGTTTATTCATACGATTAAATCTTAAATCCTAAACTACAAATAGACCACTAACCAGAAAACAATCAAAATCTCTAAACCACAAAACAACTTACCACATGTAGAGTGCGCTAGGGGTGTTAATACTTTTCCTAGCCACAATCAGTCTCTTTCTCTTAAATCTCTGATAAGACCAATATGCTCAGGTTTTCCTAGCGATCTTGAACCAAACAACTAGATGGCAACTAACCCCTCGACATCGCATGTCTACATGCGACAGTCACAATGGTTTAGATTGTAATTTGGGTTGCATAAAACTTAAAATTCTAGCATTTCAAGGAAAAAATAATCCAAAGGCTTATTTAAGTTGGAAAAATAGGTTTGAATTTATGTTTGATTGCCATCAATATTTGGAGGAAAAGAAGTAAAACTATATGTTGTTGAATTCACTAATTATTAATTGGTAGGATCAACTTGTTACAAGTAGGAGATATAATGGAGAAAGACTCATTAACACATTAAAGAAAGCAATCATGAGGAAGAGTTTTGTCCATAATCATTACTATAGGGAAGTATATAATATATTGCAATATTTATCTCAGGGTTCTAAAAGTGTTGATTAGTATTTTAAAAAGATAAAAATAGTTATGATTAGAGCTAATGTTTTAATATAGGGAAGTCACAATAACTAGATTTTTAAATGGTTTAAATAGAGATTTTGCTGATGTGGTTGATTGCAACATTGTTTAGAAATTAAAGATATAGTGCATATAGCTTTAAAGATAGAAAAACATTTGAAAACAAAGGTTGTGCAAGATTAAGCGGTTATTTGAAACCTTGTCAGGGTTGGAAGTCGAATTTTAGGAGAGAAGGTAATTCACAAACAAAGACAATTGCAATACCTAAAGTTGTTGAACCCTTATATGTTAAAATACAGGTTGTGACAATATAGGAAAAAGGAAGAAATAATGTTCAGTGAAAGTATAAATAAGAGACTTTATTTTAGATATCAAGGACTTGGGCATTACGCATCCAAATGTCTGAATAAAAGGATTATGATTTTGAGATATGATGGAGAAATAGAGTCAACTAGTGATGAATCTAAATGTGAAAGCATGACAACACTTGAAGATGCTAGTAATGTTGAATATGTTGTTAATAGTGAATTTTTTGTTATAAGGAGATATTTGAATGTTCAGGTTAGTAAAGAACATGTTGAGCATCAAAGGAAAAATATCTTTCATACTTGATGCCATATTAAAATTAGGATGATTATTGATAATGGTAGTTGTATTATGTTGTTTGTACAACTTTGGTTAAAAAGTTGAACTTAACTACTACTAATCATGCTACACTGTATAAGCTTCAATGATTGAACAAATATGGAAAGTTAGAGTGACTAAAGAGGTTTTAATCTCATTATAATTAGGAAAATATAAGGATGAGGTTTTATGTTATGTTGTTCTTATACATGTCACACGCCTATTGTTGGGAAGACTTTGGCAATTTGCTAGGAAAAACATGATAGTTTTACAAACAGGTATACACTAGAAAATGATGGGCAAACATACATGTTTGCACCATTGTCACATAGATAAGTGTATAAATATCAGTTGAAGCTGAATAAAGCAAAAGAAGTTGAACAAACCTTCTTACAAAATAATGGTGAGGATGTGAGGTTGAATGAAAATAAGGTGATTCATGAGTGTGAAACACCAAAAGATAAAGTTTCAACCATTAAAGACAAATTTGAAGGCTTTAACCAAGATTTTTTTTAAAAAAAAAAAAAAGGTCGAATGTGGAGAGAAAATAAGTGGAGAAAATAGGTGATAAAAGAAAAGTGTTTAGGAAAAGTGGGTAAACACCTTAATTTTTATGCAAAACAATGTGATCTTACACATGCTTATTTTTTTTATATGCCTATGATTTTACTCTTGTATAAAGAAACATACTTTAAAACTAACAAACTTGATTCATGTGTTCCTAGTATTTGTATTTCTTTATTATAGAAATTTAAAGATGTATTATCTAATAAAATTCCAAGTTGATTGCCACCTATAAAAGGAATAGAACATCAGATTGATCTAATAGTAAGTTCAGTTATTCCTAATATACCAACTTGTAGAAGTAATCCTGAGAAATAAAGGAGCTTCAAAATCAAGTGGAGTTAATGTCAAAAGGGTACATTCAAGAGAACATGAGTCCATGTGTTGTTCTTATATTTTTAGTATCTAAGAAAGATAGTATTTGAAGAATATGAGTTAATTGTAGAACAATCAATAACATAACAGTAAAGTATAGACATCTTATCCTTTGAGTAAATGATATGTTTGATGAATTGCATGGATCTTTTTTGTTTTCTAAAATTGATATTAAAAGTGGATATCATTATATTAGAATGAAAGAAAGTGATGAATGAAAAATTATTTTTAAAATTAAATATGGTTTGTATGAGTGGTTAGTCATGCCTTTTGGACTTACTAATACATGTAGTACTTTTATGATATTAATGAACCATATATTGTGTCCATTCATTTATAGGTTCGCATTTATTTATTTTGATGATATATTAATTTACAATAAAGGATTAGATGAACATATAGATCATTTAAGACAGGTACTTGATATGCTTAGAAATAAAAGTTTGTATGTTAATCTAAAGAAATGTGACTTTTGCTTGGAAAAGATTGTTTTTCTTGGATATGATGTTAGTGCAAAAAGTATTGAGATAGGTGAGACTAAGGTTAAGGCTACAAAAGAGTGGCATACATCTAAAATGGTAAGTTAGGTAAGAAGTTTTCATGGATTGGCTAGTTTCTATAGAAGATTTATGAAAGATTTTAGTATAATAACTGCTCTATTAACTAAAATTGTAAAGAAGATGGTAGGTTTTAAATGGTGAATTAAACAAGAGAAAGCTTTTAATTTTTAAAAGAAAAGCTTATTTCGGCCCCATTACTTGTTTTGCCTAACTTTACAAAAACTTTTGAAAATGAATGTTATGCTTCAGGTATAAGTATTAAAGCTTTTTAACACAGGATAAAAGGCTCGTAGCCTATTTTAGTGAAAAGCTTAAAGGCGCAACTCTAAACTATCCAAGATATGATTAAAAAAATAAATTATATACATTAGTGGGATTGGAGACTTGGCAAGATTACCTTTATCCTAAGGAGTTTGTGATTTATACTAATCACCAATCATTGAGACACTTGAAAAGTCAAGATAAGTTGAATCATAGACATGCCATGTAAGTGGAATTTATTGAGACATTCTCATTTGTCATCAAATGCAAGCAAGGTAAAGAAAACATAGTTGCAGATTTATTATCGCGAATGTATGTTCTTCTTAATACTTTGAATACTAGACTTTTAGGATTTGAGTATGTGAAAGAATAATATCCATCAATACTAATTTTGATGAAATTTATTTCCAATGTGAACTTGCGGCCACTAATGGATTTTTTAGGCGTAATGGATTTTTATTTAAATATAAAAGATTCTATGTGCTAAATTGTTCAATGCGTGAATTGCAAGCTCATAATGGCGGATTAATATGACACTTTGGGATTACTAAGACTTTGAAAGTTTTAAATGGATATTTTTATTCACCTAACATGAAAAGAGATGTGTAAATAATTTGTATATGTGCATAATATGTAAACAAGTTAAGTCTAAAATGATACCTCATGGATTATATATACCTTTACCTTTTCCTAAGGAACCTTAGATTGATTTCTATGGACTTTATTTTAGGTTTATTGAAGTCAAGGAAAGAAAGAGACTCTATATTTATTGTTGTAGATAGATTTTTTAAAATAACACATTTCATATCATGCAACAAATATAGCGGATCTATTTTTTAAGGAGTTAGTTCGATTATATGGTTTTTAAAGGAGCAATGTGTCTGATTGAGATGTTACATTTTTTAGCTACTTTTGAAAGGTTTTTTTTTTTTGGTTAGTTAAGACTAAACTTTTATTTTCTTCTACTTGTCATCCATATATAGATAGTCAAACTGAAGTAGTAAACATTACTTTAGCTCAATTATTAAGTGTTATCCTTCAAAATAATCTTAAAAATTAGAAAGATTGTTTTTTATTTATTGAATTTACATATAATCGTAATATGCATTGTACTACTTATTATCCACCATTTAAGGTTGTTTATAGTTTTAATCCCTTAACACCATTAGAATTGATTCCTTTATTTATTGATGAAAAAGTTAATCTTGATAATAATCAAAAAGCAGATGTGGTAAAAGACTTACAACATAGATATGGTAACAGATAAAGAAAAAGAATAAGCAATATGCATTAAAGGTTAATAGATGATGCAAATTAGTAAGATTTAAACTAGAAAATTGTGTTTAGGTGTGTATGAAGAAGGAAAGGTTTCCTGAACAAAAACGATCAAAATTGATGCATCGAGGAGATGGTTCTTTTCATATCATAGGGTTAATAACAATGCTTACAAAGTAAATCTACCAGGTGAATATAGTGTTAGTGCTACATTCAATGTTTCTAATCTCTCTTTATTTGATGTAAATGATGATTCGATCACAAATTCTTTCAAGAAGAGAAGGAATAATGCGATCCAAACAACACTAAAAAATCCGTTAGAGGTTCTAGTTGATTCAATGACAAGACTTAGAGCTAAGAGGTGCAAAGAGGCTTTCAATGAACTTCTTCAAGACACATAGGCTAAGGTGAACTTGATATTAAATAATAAATAACAAACCTTAATTAATTTAATTCATGTTCAAGAAAAGCTTGTTGGTGGGCATTTAAACATTACAAAAAGATTGGATTAATAAGATTTCAATCTACCAGTTTTGACATTTTGCTATTGTTTTGGTCATAACTAGAGTTATAAAAGAAAGTTTAAAGTGATTTTAGTTTCATTAGAAAGTAGACATTCATAACTTTTCAGTAATATATAGAAAGTCTTCTAATTTATTAAGACAACAGAGAACTAAGCATTTAAAGTTAGGCTTTGATTTGTCAATAGATTACAAAAATAATTTTAGTCTTATTTAAATTAGTTAGACTATTGTTTTATTTAATTTTTAGTTATTTTAGGCCTTTTAGAGATATTGGAGCCTTTATTTAAATTTAGGTTCGTTGGATTATTATTAATTATTAGGCTTATCCATATCCATTAAGAATATTTTATTTGACTTCAGATTCTTTATAGTATAAATATTTTTTTGTAAATATTTTTTAAGGTGGACTATTTTTAATAAAAAAAAATAGACATTCTTGATATCTTTTTTATTATTGAGTGATTCACATACTAAGTTTTTTTATTAAACTTACAAACTCTTGATTTATATTACTCATTCACATCTCCTTAGGCGTAAGATAAGAGTGATTTTAGTAAGTTTTTTGTTTTTTGTGTTTTTGGGTGACTTTTTGGGGTTAGAGTGGTAACATTTTGTTAAAATTGCAGATTAAGCTGACAAAGATAGCATGGTTCCCGGCCTTGATTGCAAAATCCAGAGAAAGATGACAAGCAGTCAAAAGGAATTGTATTGGACTTTAATGTTCCAATCAGGCACAGTTTGTTTCAAGTGTTTCCTCGTCTTCATTCTTGATATAATGATAGAAATGTAGTAGACACTTGGGCAGATTTTCATAAATTCAGATTCCAAATAAGGTAAACAAATGACTTCTGATAAAGCAAACTATTAACACGTTGATAATAATGCACAAAGAACAAATTGTTGTAGCGGAACACGTCTGTTTGCTACAGCATAAAGCAAAAGCAATTAAGAAGGTGCACCAACTTTCAAAATCAGCAGGCAGACGGGGCTGCTATCTGCAGCATCACATTGGAGGCAAGCACTAGCTGTGGCTGAGCAACTATACCTTCCTTTCTTGCCTTTTTACGTTCACGCTGCAACCTGAAGCATTCTCTCTTCCTTGCCCGATTGCTCAGGCTGGATTTCTCGTGGGTGCACACTAATCTGGCAACCATACAAGACCATTATGCATTTCAATTTGGAATATCAAACACTCTCACAAACTGTGAGGTTTAAGATATAGAATCCACCTCCTTTCTGTCAGGCCCTAACTTCTCAATTCCACCAATCCATCAATGAAAGAAAAGATGCTGTGGTCCTTGCCGATCCCCACATTCTTCCCTTGATGAAACCGGAAATGCAGACAAATACTCTTGACACGGAACCTAACATACGCAAAAGCGGTAGCATGAAACACTAGCCACAGTACAATCCAATGCACGTTGAATATTAAGGGGGAAAGTGCAGATACGTGATTTTAAGTGCTAAGAACACTACCTCTATTTTGAGAATTTTTATGTTTTTTTAAAAAAGATTTTGTTCGATTTTGAAATTTGGGTCTGGAAATGGAAGTTTCACAGCATCTGTACGAAATCACAGACACAGAAGCGAGCAAATTGAAGAGGGGGGAACCCCCGTATAATAATAAAGGCAGTAAGAGATCCATAATCCTAATTCCACAAACAAAGACTCTAAAAATCTTCATCCATCTTAAACACATGATTCCCACCATTCCCATTAATACTAGACATAACTGAGGCCTTTTGATACTCTCCTACTCTTTTCTCGAAGAAATTAGTCTTCCCTTGCAAAGATATCAACTCCATCCAATCGAATGGATTAGCCACATTGTACACCTTCCCGCACCCAAGCGCACCCAACAGCCTATCAGCTACGAACTCAATATACTGACTCATTAACTCCCCGTTCATCCCTACCAACGCGCATGGCAGCGCGTCCACCACAAACTCCCTCTCAATATCCACTGCATCCTTCACTATCCCCTTCACTTGCTCCTCACTCAGCTTCTTCCTCAGCAAGCTGTAGAGCAGGCACGCGAAATCACAATGAAGCCCTTCATCTCGCGAGATCAACTCGTTCGAAAAGGTTAACCCCGGCATCAACCCACGCTTTTTTAACCAAAATATCGCACAAAAACTCCCCGAGAAAAATATCCCTTCCACGCAAGCAAAAGCAACTAGCCTCTCCGCGAAACTCTCGCTCCCGTCAATCCACCGCAAGGCCCACTGTGCCTTCTTAGCCACACACGGCACCGTTTCGATAGCATGAAACAGCCGATTCTTCTCCTCAGAATCCTTGATATAAGTCTCCAACAGAAGACTGTACATCTCGGAGTGGATATTCTCAATCGCGATCTGGAATCCGTAAAAAGCACGCGCCTCCGAGACTTGGACCTCTTTCATGAAACGCCCGGCGAGATTTTCGAGGACAATCCCATCAGAGGCGGCGAAGAAGGCAAGGACGTGAGAGATGAAGTGCTTCTCGTCGGGAGTCAGGTTTTCCCAGTGGCGGATATCCGACGAGAGATCGACCTCCTCAGCAGTCCAAAAAGAGGCCTCAGCTTTCTTGTACATCTCCCAGATTGATGGGTACTGAATGGGGAACATACAGAACCGGTCTGGGTTTTCAGCCAGGAGGGGTTCTTCTGGGATTGCAGGCATTTTTCTAAAGAGTTTTTTTCGATTAAGAAAACTAGGGACTGGTTTCTTCTTCTTCTTTTTCCTGGTGGTAAGTAGAGCGGGCTGTGGGGGTGTTGATTTTATAGGGAAAGGGGGAGAGAAAGAGAGGGAGGGATTTGAAATTTTGAGAGGAGCGGCGCGGATTTTAAATTTGAGGTGTCTGGTATTCGAAAAATTTTAGGGTTTGGATATTGTGACAGACCAAGAACTGAATGGAGGATTGAATAGTCATTTTGTCTGATATGCTGATGTAATATTTCTAGGTTGTCTGGGGGTTTATCAAGTCCTGATATCGATGGAGGGGAGATTTTTTTTTTTTTTGGTGCAAAAATTAAATGAAAATAGAGATTAAATATTTGTTAGGAAGAGAAAGCCTTGGGAGGGAAGTTTGTTGTGGCACTTGAAGATTTTTTGACCTTGTGATTGGCGGGGCATTTTATTGGCGCGGTATTTTCGAGGTTTGAAAAGAGCACACAGTTTAAATTCAGCAAAGTGTAACTATGACGGTTTGGTGTCGCATGCCTGTGCGTGCCAAGAAGGATGACCCCACACGCGCTCCTGCCAGTTTTAAGTGCAGCACACGTGATTAAGTGCATTTACAATTTTCACTTGCAATTTTATGAATTCTTTTTTTTCTTGAGAAAAATATAGTTTGGTAAAAATTTTTAAAAAATAACACATTTGAAAAATAGCCATTGTGTTTTTAAATATTAATTGTGTACATAATCATTCTTTTAAAATCATCTCTCGTGCAAATTAATTAATAAATATATAAGTCAACTCAAAATTTTATAAAAATCCAATATTCAATAAATGAAATTTAAGATTCAATGACCGGAAAAAAAAAGTAGATAAATTGATGTTCTAGGAGAGAAAAATAGATGAGAAAAAAAAAAGAATCATTAGAGACACTCCAGGCTCCATTTTCAACCCATTGAAAATTTTCGACAAGACAATTTTAATCATGTCTTCAAACATGCCTTGTAATCAATCGATTAGTTACACATAACACTAATTTATTTGTGTAAAACATATTTATTATTAATAAAAAAAATTATCTTTAATATTTGATTAATGAATTTAAAGTAAAGATAAAGTCTGTGGAATAAAAATGCTTTGTATAGAAAATTATAAAATTGTTATAATTATAAGATTTATATTGCATCAAAACAATGTTTATAAATATTCTTCATCAAGGTTCTATTAAGACTGGATATTAATCAGAGCTACTAAGACCATTGCATATTATATTACTTTCTTTATGAAAAGAAGTAATTACTCTCCTAAACGGAGATACGAGAAGTATCTAGAACTAATATGTAGGTGCTTATTAAAAAATATGTGCATTGAATTGACCCACATGAGAATTCTATATGGAGATATCACATATGTCTATGGAAAGATTCACGTGATAGTTGTGTAACTGATCCTTAGACTTTATATTATTAAGTTATCTTATATAATGAGTGATATGCTTTGTTCCTGACCACATGTTTTCCTAATCAAGGGTTACAAACGGGAAAATATTATGTATGGTAAAGCTATATAAAAATATTTAAGTAATCAAGAGAGAATTCATCACCCTGAGTAAATTAGAAAAAAAAAAGTATTCTATTTTATCTCAAATAGTATTGAATGTGAAATTCTTTGCCAAAGTGGAATGAGATTTGAAAAAAGTTTCAAATCCTATTCAAATAATCAATGATCATGGTGTTGAGAACTACAATGATTTAATAAAACAGATATACTTCATGTTATAATATCTAAATCAGAACATTCTTGATGAAAAAATTATTATTATAATAAAAAATTATTCACTGAAATGTTAAGTCAAACCATTTATAACTTTCATAATATTTAGAGGATCATAACATATTGTTAGACATTGTACTTGATCTTTAAATATAAATCAAACAATTGTTGAATTGATAATAAATTAAATTGATTAATTTATTTAATCCAATTTTATTTAGGGTTTTGATTTATATTTGAGTCAATTTATCAGGGAACCTAATGAGTTACAAACATAAGAACCATTGGTCAGAAATTAAAATGGGATGATTAATCAAGTGTGAGTTGATTATAAATTAATTTTAAAAATTAAGAACTAGAATGCAATTAATATAGAAGATTACAATTCTTAAGATAATTACTAATAATTCTACAAGTTGTGTAGGAGAAATTGAATTGTGACTTGTACATTTTTTGTTGAAACTTAATGCAAAAGGCCATTTAAAAGTTCTTACCGTAGTTTTGAAACCCGGCCCGGCTTGGCAGGTCGACCTGGGACCCGGGGCTAAAACCGGGCCGGGTTAAAGAAAAAACGGGGGAAGGAAAAACCCGATGTGACCCGGGGACTCGGTTGACCCGACAAGACCCGGTTGCAAACTCGTTGACTTTTGTTTTTTTTTTGTTTTTTTACTAAAACGACATCGTTTTGATTTTAAAAAATTAACCCGACCGACCCGGTGATTCTGTCAAAACCCGGAACCCGGGTCTTGGACCGGGCCGGGTCTTAAAACTATTGTTCTTACCTGTCTAATCTATATTAATAGTCAAAGTCCATACTAACAACCCAAGTTCATAAGAGAAATATGTGCAGCTTATGTCAAGCTATAGAGAAACCAATCTACCCAGAAACTAACCTGAACCAATGGAGAAATTTTAAGAAACTAAGTAACTTGGAAGTTGAAGTTGAAAGTACGAAAAACAAACTTAACAAGGAAAGAATAAGATATAGAATCAATTTTATATTACATGGAAAAGATCATGCTATTCAATTTACATGGAATTAGCTTAAGAAAAGAAATGAAATCAAGATAATATTGGTGAAGATATAAACCAGCTGCAATACGATTATTGAAAAAACTTGTTTGGTAAACTAAACTAAAAGATTTAGGATTAGCAAAGCAAGAATCATAGAGGTTAACAAAATCTAAAAAATGATGTATTTAATGTATACCATATGTTTGTAAGAAGATGAGTATGATAAAAAAAAAAAAAGAATAAGATATAAGAAAGAATCAATAACTGTTGTTGTTAGTAAAAAGATTTAAGTAAAGAATCAATCATAGAGGTTGAGCTTGTAAGATTGTAATAACATAAGATTTGTAATATCAAACACATAAATCCATCAAGTAGTGAAAATCTCATGGTCATCCTTGAGGACTAGACTACCTATAATTTGTGGGGAACCAAGATAAAATATTATGTGTAATTTTTACTCTTTTCCTTTTTTTTGGCTGAATGTATATTTTATACCTATGATTGATTTCTAGAACAAACATCATAGTTCCTGTAAGGTTACATTGAATAAGATAACTTAAAATTGTTCTGAAAAATTTTCTCACTATCAATAAATTCACCCCCTTTTTGATTAATTTTATTGCCTGCATTTGGCATCACAATCATGGTGCTCTTATTTTGGATATAACAAACTTGAGTTTGATCCATGACAGCTTTAGGTGATGGACTCTTTGAAGGATAATCATAGACATGTCATCTTTATTTGATAGGATGAACTACAACTACTACAAAGATTGAATGAGAATATTCATCTAGTCAATTGATAATGAGTTATGAAGAATGGTTATGAATGGTCCATACATTCCCATTAAAATAGTAAAAGGTAAAATATTAGTTAAATTTGAAGATGATTGGAATGATAAAGATTTGAAAATGGTACATTTAAATACTTAAGCTATAATTTTATTCTATATTGTTTTAAATGTAAATGAGTATAATAGGATTAGTTTATGTGAAATTGCAAAACAAATATGGATAAACTTGAAATAACACATAAAAGAGCTTCACAAGTAAAAGATTCAAAGATAAATAGACTCATGCATTAATTTGAAATATCTAAAATTCAAGAACATGAGAACATTAATGAAATGATGACATGATTCACACACATCATAAATCAACTAAAATACATAGGAAAAGCTTTTTCTGATGTTGAGATAGTAATAAAAGTACTTAGGTGTTTGCTAAAAATATAAGAGCCAAAAGTGACCTAAATATAATGGAACTTGATGAAATATATGGGTTCTTAACCACCCATGAAATGATACTTCAATGTAATGATCAAGAAATAGCCAGGAAAAAGAAATGAGTAGCACTTAGAAGTAATCACAAGTCCAATTCTAAAAGTGAAAGTAGTAGTGAAGATGAAGACATGGATTTACTCGTACAAAAATTTCTCAAGAAAAAGAATAGGTTTGGTAAGAAAACACTTGGTAAGGATCTTAATAAAGACTCCATTATTGTTTTAACTATAATAAACTAGGACATTATACTTTTGAGTATTTAAGTACCAGAAAGGACAAGCATCAAACTTAAAGAAATTATTCAAGAAGACAAGAAAAAAAAGTCATGATGGTAAAAGCATGGAGTAATAATGATGATTCTGATAAAAGAAAAAAAGATTTTTGAAGAAGAAGGAAACAAATGTCTCATATATAAAGGCAACCATGAAGAAGAAGAGGATGAGATAATTAATGAAATATATAATTTGTATACTAGGTTACACAATGAAATTAAGAAATGTTTAAAGAAAAATGTCATGATTAGTAAACAAATCACTTCCTTAGATCTGGAACTAAAATTGCTAAAAACAGAAAATAAAAGTTTGGTTAAACAAACTAACAAATTAAGAACTGAAAATGATTCCATCTTAAATGAAAATAATAACTTAAAAGAAAAACTTGTAGTTCTACAAAAAGAAAAGGAGAAGTTAGCACTGGATTTAATACAAATACCTAATTATACAGTGTCTGAAAAAAAGCTTGTAGAACTTCAAAAAAAAATACTGACTTGAAGTCTAAGATCAAAGATCTTGAAACAATTGTATTTAAATTCATTGAAGGAAGAAACAAGTTAAAAAAAACTATTTCGATGTAAAAAACAAAGACTTGGCAAAAACAGGTTGGGATATGATTCATATAAGCAACCTCAGACAAAACCTAGTTTCATTAAAAGTATGAGTTTAGGGACACATGATATCTCTTGTTGTTTTTGCAACCAACAAGGACAATATATGGAAAATTGCCTTTTTAAAAAACTATAGATATTATAATAATCTGCTTAGACCAATCAAGTTTATATGTGTTTGCAAGTTTGTTTAAAGATGAAAAAAAAGAATACCTAGTACTTAGATAATGGTTGTTCCAAGTATATGATTGGGGATAAAAACAAGTTCATTTCTTTGGAAAGAAAATCTAGTTTAGTAACCTTTGGTGACAACAAAAAGAAAAAGTAATTGGTATATATAAAATTGAAAAAGATAAATCCTCCTTAATTGATAATGTTCTTAGTTCAAAGTCTAAAATATAATTTGTTAAGCATTAGTAAGCTATGTGACAAAGATTATAAAGTACTTTTTGAATCTTCACATTATGTTATTTAATGTATAAAAGACAATAGTGCCAAATTTGTTGGATATATACATGAAAATGTATATGTAATTAATCTTGATGATGTTAATTCATGTACTAAAACATGACTACCTGCCTTCTATAATGATCTCTATATATGGCATAAGAGATTAGAACATTACAAAATAGACGTTATATAACAAATCAGTAAACTAAATCTTGTTAAAGGTTTTCCAAAACTATCTTTTATTAAAAACAAAATATGTAAAGCTTGTGTATATAGAAGACAAACTAAAGTCTCTTTTAAAAGCAAAAATTTTCTATCCATATCTAAACCTTTAGAATTGTTGCACCTTGACCTTTTTGGACCTACGAGCATTGCTAGCTTAGGAGGAAAAAAGTATGCCCAAGTATTAGTAGATGATTACTTTAGGTTTTCATGGACTTTATTCCTAACACACAAATGCCATGCTTATAAGGCATTAATTAATCTTTCAAAGAAAATTCAAAATGAAAAGTATATGTTTATAGCTAGCATCATATCAGATCATGAAGGTGAGTTTAAAAATAATGAATTCATATATTTTTGTGATAAACAAGGCATGTATCACCCTTTTATTATAGCTCCTAGAACTCCTCAGTAGAAAAGAAAAATAGAGGTCTACAAGAAATGACAATAAACACTATTAAATAAAAGTGGGATACCATCTTATTTGTGGGTAAAAGTTGCAAACCTAACTTGCTATGTCCTAAACAGACAAAAGTTTTGTGCTAAAAAATGTTAAAGATAACTTCAACAAATTTAAGTCTAAGTTAGATGAAAGGATCTTATTAAAATATTTTTTTACAAGTAAGGTATATAGAATATATAATAAAAAAAAATTAGTTATTGAAGAGTCAACTTATGTTATCTTTGATGAATCTTATATTCTGCCTAAAAAAGATATTGATGATAATGCATAAAATATATTAGAAGCTAGGCCTTTAGATATTATCAAAGAAGTTGAAATCATAGATAATACCAAACTAGAAAATAGCTACGCCACTTATGAACTACTAAAAGCATGTAATTTGTCAAAAATCATCCTAAGCAACAAATTATTGGTAATTTGTAACAAGGGATTCAAACAAGAGCTATGATTAGAAATAAAATAAATAATATGACCATGCTCTATCAATTAGAGCTCAAAAATATTAAGGAAGCTTTTGTTGATGAAAATTAAATAGAAGCTATACAAGAGAAACTACTTTAATTTCAAAGAAATAAAGTTTGAATTCTTGTACCTAAACCTAAAAATAAGTTTGTTATCGATACTAAATGGATTTTTAGAGATAAAACTGATGAAAATGGTATCATTGTATAAAATAAATCTAGATTAGTAGCAAAAAGTTATAGAAAAAAGAATGAATAAACTTTGATGATTCCTTGGCACCAGTAATTAGATTAGAATTAATTATAATGTTTTATGCTTTTACATCATACAAAAATATAAAATTATTTCAAATGGATGTTAAATTAACATTTTTAAATGAGATTCTAAATGAAGAAGTGTTTGTTGAACAATCCCTAAACTTAAAAAAAATATTATTTTCAAAATTATATTTACAAGTTATCCAAAGCCTTTTATGGTTTGAAGCATGATAGGCTTAACGGATTCCTCTTAACCAAATGATTTTTAAAAGGAGAAATTAAAACTGCACTTTTAATTAAAATGCATGATCGAGATTTCATATTCATACAAAGCTATGTTAATGATATAATTTTTAGTGTTTCAAATGAAATCTTGTGTAAAAATTTCGTTAACTGTATGTAAGAGGAGTTTGAAATGAGCTTGATGGGAGAACTAAACTATTTTTTTGGTCTCACCATCAAACAAACCCAGGATGACATATTCATTCATAAAAAAAATACAACATGAATATTTTAAAAAGGTATAGCTTTGAAGACTCAAGATGCTAATCTACTCCAATGTCCAGTTCCTTAAAGGTAACCTAAGATGAAATTGGTAAGAATGTTGATAAAAAATTATAAAAAGGTATGATTGGGTTATTTCTGTATTTAACAACAAGCATACTTGATATTATGTACAACATTCTCAAACTAAACACATTGAGGTAAAATATCATTTCATTAAGGAACATGTTCAAAGAAATAAAATATCTATCGAGTTTGTAAACTCATAATAACAATTACCTAATATTTTTACTAAACCCTTACATAAAGTTTAATTTTCATATATTTGAAGACAATTAGACATTTACATTTCATTTTAAAGAAGTCTTTTCTATTTGAACACATAAAAGACATGTAATATGATGCTGTGTTAATTTTCACATGTTATTTCTCTCATTTTTACACCATGCTACTCTGAACCTGAAAATAATTTGTCATTGAGATTATTGGCAAAGACTATAAATCTCAAGTTTAGAGCATTAATATACGGAATAAATATATATACTATCATACACATCATTTTTAGTGATGCCAAAAGAAGGAGGAAAAATTATATGCCTAAACATAAGCTCATAATACTTTATGTTATAAAAAGCAAAGTTTTTTCTATATTATTTTATATTTATTATGAACACTGATTTGACTATACTATATTGCATCCCAATATTGTATAATATAAGTCATGTAAAATGTTCTACTTATGAAACCATGTAATCTTATCATGTAAATTGTCTAATTCTTAGTACTGAATGATAATTCTTAAAAACCTTAGTATGTGAAATGCTCTAACTTTAATTGAAACGATACTTACTTAAAATCTTAAATTGTAAAATTATGGTGTAAGGTAGTTAGTAGTTTCTAATTTATTATCTTGTATTAGGTGTTTTGAGCGAGGGAGAGGTGTAAGTTGATTGAAAGAGTTGTGTTAGGAAATGTTTGTCATCATAAAAAAAAAGAGATTGTAATTTCTGTAATTTTGATGATTACAAACCCTAAGATTATTACTACTAATTCTACAAGTTACGCAGGAGAAATAAAATTGTAACTTGTACAACTTTTGGTGAAACTTTATGCAAAAGGCTATGCAAGAGTTTTTACCAGCCCTAGTCCATATTAGTAGTTAAAGTCCATACAACTAGCCTAAGTCCAAAAGAGAAATAAGTGCAGCACATGTCAAGCTATAGAGAAATCAATCTGCCTAAAAACCAACCTGACCCAAGAGAGAAATTCCAAGAAACTGAGCAACTTAGAAATTAAAGTTCAAAGTATAAAAAACAAGCTTAACAAAGAAAGAAGAAGGTATATAATCAATTCCATATTACATGGAGAAGATCATACTATTCAATGTACATGAAATCAACTCAAGAAAGGAAAAGAAATCAAGGTAACGTTGGTGAAGAGATAAACTAGTTGCCATGTGATTATTAAGAAGACCTGTTTAGCAAGTTACACCAAACGATTCAAGATTAGCAAACCAAGAATCATGGAGATAAACAACGACTATAAAATGGTGCATATAATGCATAACATTTGCTTGTAAAAAGAAAAGCATGACAAAACAAGAATAAAATATAGGAAAGAATAAAGGACTATGGTTATTAGTATAAAGATTTGAATAAATAATCAATCATAGATGTTGAACTTGCAAGATTGCAATAACTAAAGACTTGTAAGATCAAACATGCAAACCCATCAAGTAGTGAAAATCTCAGGGCCATCCTTACGGATTGGACCACCTATAATTTTATGGGGAGCCACGATAAAATACTATGTGCAATTTCTATTCTTCTCTTTCCTTTTTTATTGAATGCATATATTTATATATGTGATTGATTTCTAAAACAAACATCATAATTTTTATAAGGTTGCATTAAATAGAATAACTTAAAAGTGTTATGAAAGAAATTTTCATTGTGAACAAATTCACCTCCTCTTTAATTGATTTTATTGCCTATAAATAGATATAGACAAGGACAACCCAAAATATTTCCTTGTGTTTGATTTCTCTATATCCACAGTCTTTATTATGTTATGCTTCTTCATTCCTGAAAGTTTTCTAATTTTACTTTTGGTTAACTTATGATTGTTAGTTTTATTTATATAAGCATTTCATTTATTTGTTCAAGGTTGTTCACTTCTACCATATGCTTTACTCTTGATTTCACATTAAAAAAAAAACTATAATTGCTCAAGTTTTAACCGTAGACCAATAATAGATTTACTTTAGATTACAACAGTAAAGTGACAATTTTTCCTTTCACTCCAAAACCATCAAGCCTTGTATTAAGAGGGGTAGAATAGTCTTTACCAAATGGTCAAAAGGTCATTTAAGAATTGGATGGGCCAATAAGATTTTCGCACTTTTATTCAATATAGTAAAATTACATTATCACTCTTAAAAGCAAAATTTCCTGACCCTAGATCTAGAGCCTTATCATCTTTTTGATTTTTTAAAGTAGGTAAATGATGCATTTATTTGTACAGTTGATTTTGTTTTTAAAAATATAGATTTAAGGGCCTTTGCATCCTTTTATATATATATATATATATATATATATATATATATATATTTGTAATAATGTGGTTGTTAGAGGTGATGTTTGGTAATTGACTTTGTATAAATATTATATAAAAAAAGATGGTTTGTGCATGGCACACATGCATCAACATATGAAATATTCCCGTACCTTTTAGGCGGCGTGTGGTGGTCATACAATGGCTTCCATAGTGGCATTAGATTCATCTTAGTTTCACTTTGGTCCAAGTACAGCGCGTGTTCTAAATGGATGTCTGGTTTGGCACATGCAACTTTTTTTTCTTTTTCTTTTCTCTTTCCTCTTTGATTTCCAAGCTGACCTTGCAAAAAATAAAAGCAGCCTTTCACTTTACTATTTCTTCACATTTGGTCTATGTTATTTTGTTTACTATTTGTTTTATTTGAAATGATTTATAAAATTGGATTTTTTTTCAATTTCATCCCCCTTTATTTTTTTTATCTTTCAAATTTGGTCTTTATTTTTGTAATTGATATTTTTTTTATTTGAAATGATTTTTAAAACTTCTTTTTTTTTTTTACAATTTCATCATTTTTAAGTTTTTTTCTACCAATTTGATCCTTATTATTTTAATTGTTATTTTTTTCCTTGATAATTTTTTTTAGATTGATTTTGTTTTTTTGATTTCATACTTCAACATTTAATTTATTAGAAATTGAGCTTCTTAATTGAGCACAAGTGTAGGATTTCATGGGCTGCAAGTTTGAAAGATTAACACAAGTTTAAAAAATTTGCTCGGGTTTTGTTGTTTTTTCTTTTTTTAAGATCATGTTTTTCAATTTCATCCCTTAGTAATTGTTTAATTTAAGATTGTACTTTATTATTTTTTTTATTTTTCTCTATAAGATTTTTCACTAATTTTGATAATGACTTGAGTTATCTTGATTTTTTTTATTTATCATTCTCTATTCAATTTAGTTTTTTTATAATTTTTTTTAAATAAATTAAATTAGTTTATTAAATATAAGCATGAGATGATGATTTCATGATATTCTGATTAACTTGCTTTCTGGTTTGTTGTTTTAACGGTGCGTGCGACTTCTCTTGGTGTTGACATAAAGCCTTTCACAATGACATTTGAATCATCTCGATAAGCTATTTCTAGTGGTTGAGTAGTATCAATAGTAGAGTGACGCACAAGTTTTTTCTTCTTCTCATTCCTAGTATGATTAATTATTGTCTTTTTCTATTCGAGTTATTTACGATGTCTTTTTTAAAATTATATTATTAAATTAATGGAGTTTATTGAATCCAATTAAGTCAATAATCCAAATCTCATAATTTTTTTTTATTTTTTTAAAAACACAAACATCAACTTAACATATTTTTCTTTCATGTTAGAAAAAAATATTACCAAACATAGAGCCGACTACCTATCTAGTATATAAATATAACATGTCAAGTAAATATGCTATAGCATGTTAATGCTACTCATTTATATTTTCCTAGAAAATAATTGCAAACTTCAGACGATTGGGCTAACAAATTTGATAATTCATTTGCCTTGATGGGAGAGTATTTTGAGATATATTGTGAGATTTTTGAATTAGAACCATTGTAAATTGTAAATTGAAAGTTGACAAATGATGAGAGTATAGCCGAGTGTTGTAGATTGGAGAGGTAGAAGTTGAATTTCCAAACCAAACTAGGGAATAATAATAATAATAATAATAATAATAATAATAATAATAATATATCATTTTCATAGACTACTGCTGTCTTCCTCTTTCATTAGTAGATGGGTCAAAGTAAGGTGATGGTCACACATATAATAATGACAATAATTATATGCAAAATAAAATCAAAAGAAATCAGAGTGAAAACCACATCCCTGTTAGCTAAAAAACCAACCAACCCCGGTCCACCACAACCCCGCTCCACATCACTCACTTCCATCCAATCCAAACACGCCACATCACCCCTTCTCAATTCCTGTAAAGCCACATGCACACAAAGAAACACCACGCCATAATCAAATCTCTCCCTCTTCTCCTCCCTGTCACTCCAAAAACACCAGGAAAACCCCGGCATCACCGCCACCGCCTCCTTCACCACTACTCTCATGAAACCAAATAAAGAGAGAAACTGTTCGTCAAAGTTTTGATTTTTGATTTTTTTTTGAAGGGTTTATGAGTGGCTTGAATTGAGGGTTTAATAGAGGGAGAGATTCGATTGAGAAATGTATGTGGTGCCACCACCAAAGGGATCATTGGATACTGGATCCAGTGATTTACGGGTTTATCAAACTTGGAAAGGCAGTAACGTAAGTAACTGATTTATCTTTTCTTTCTTTCTTTCTTTTCTCTTTTGTACATTTTTGAAAGCTTTTATTGATTGATTGATACCAATATTGTCAACAAAAATTTACACTGTTTCTGTTTCTTTTCAATGGGAATCTGAATCAGCAAAAAAAAAAGAAAAAAGAAGAAGCAAACTTAAAGCTACTTTGACTGTATCTGTTGAATTGAAAAAGTTTAACAAGTAGTAATAGTGTTGCATGATTAATGGTGACAGTAACCAAAAAAAAAAACCCAAATTTGATGAGCCCTCTTAGTAAAATATTGAGTGTATCAAACATCAGCTATTTTTGGCAAAGATTAAAACTAGTTGTTAGTTATTGGCGTTTAATTAAATGGAAAGAGATTGTCTGTCAGGATCATGTCAATAAGATTTAAAGCAACTAACAAGAAGTTGGAAGAGGTTGATGGAAAGAACTGAGATGTGTTTTGATTTTGACGTTTGCAGCTTAAGTTTCAAGATTGTTTGAATGGGGTGGTTGCCTATTTTGTGAGTCAAGGGGCTTGTGACCGCCTAGTGGAATAACAGTTATTTTTTGTGTTTGTTTAATATTTATGTTATATCTCAAATTGAAATGATTGTGTTGGGCAATGCATGAACTTATTCTTCTGCATTCAACAGATGCCATATTGAGTATTTCTTTCATTGCACACTATATAACTATGCTACTTCTTTTTGAATTTGTAGAAATTTTTCATTGACAGCAGAATTCTGTAGAGAAAGATGTAATAGGAAAATCACATATATAATTGATTGTTTGACCAAGAGGTTTAATTCCTGAACTAGAACTGGTAGAGTTCTTACAATATGTGAGAGCTTCTTAACCCTGTTTCGCATTAGTGATAGTGATATTATGTTAGTGGAACTTATATTGCTTGAGTTGTGGTTGATTGACCATGTGGTAAACCATGTGAAAATGAGATTGATGGACTTTAAGTGTAGTATTCAGCTTCCGAAGTGCTAGTGGTCAGATGTCAGTTGATCCTAGGACTAGGTGCTAATTGCCCACAACTGCATTCTTATTCTAAATATGTGCAAAATTTTCAATGTTTTTCCCAGGAACTTACTGGATTTACACTCTTCTGCAGATATTTTTTCTTCAAGGGAGGTTTATTTTTGGACCAGATGTGAGATCGCTTGCATTGACTACACTCCTGATAGTTGTTCCAGTTGCAGTGTTCTGTATCTTTGTTGCCAGAAAGCTGATGGATGATTTTTCAGATGATTGGGGAATATCAATAATGGTCGTTGCTGTTGTGTTCACTATTTATGTGAGCTCCTTCCCCCTCTCTCTTTTACACACACACACACATTCCAATCCCTCTCTCTCTTTCTCTCCATACTGTTAAGGATTATAGTATCTGACATCTGGCTGACCTATCCAGCATTGAACAAAACTGAGCAGCCAGGGCCCAGGATTGAAGAGCAGAGAATTTCCTTGAAATCTTTTGATTTTGCATAGTTTGCTTGAAAAAATCTCTTTTTCTTGGCATGTACAACAACTTATGAATTTGAAGTATAACAATAGTATCCATTCAGGTCTTCTCTGATCTTATGCTGAGATATCAGAGAGCCCAGATAGGGTAATTGTTATATTGGTGCACTGCCATGGATTATTGGAGAGTCTCCAACCGGGATTCAAGCACAACTATAACCAGTCTTGTTCATCCTTCTAAGGAGTGTGGCAGGAGAAAGGGGTTCAAAGGGAAGGTCTTTAGATTTGATCATGCGGAAATTTAGAGCATAAGCTAAATATACAGTAGGCTGTCTGGAGACTGGATGGGATAGGAAAAAAATGCTTAGTCATGTGGACTGGGAATAAGAGGTGTGATTTTTGGGAACTGATTATTGTAATCTGTAGAGCAGGTTAATGGATGAACATCTTCTACAAAATATAGTCCTTAATGGATGGGGTAGGAAAAACTGCTTAGTCATGTGGACTGGGGATAAGAGGTGTTATTTTTGGAAACTGATTATTGTAATCTGTAGAGCAGGTTAATGGATGAATATCTTCTTCATAATATAGTCCTTCATGGTGTGCATTGTTGAGGTTCTTTTTTATTTATTTTTTTAGTTGTTTAGAAGAATGAATTTTCAAGAGGGATAAGTATTTTTTTGTGATTTAGCATGGCATTATGCCATTACCTATCACCTTTCATCAGTTGTGGCAGAGATAGCGGGTTGATGTGCTTTCTTTTACCTTGCTCAAAGCCTTCAATACAATCTCATTGAATATCCAGTTCATAGCCCCAGCTTGTCTCTACCCTAGTTTGCTGCCCCTTCTTACCATGTTGGCCTTGCTTTTACCACATTGACTCTTCTTATTGATATGAATAATGACCATACTTGTTGCAAGCACATCCTTTGCATAACATTATAGGTATTGTCAATTCTCCAATTTCCAAAAAGCTGGATGTTGCCCTTTGATGAAATATACATGCACATATATCATGTATTCTGTCACACATGTATTCTATGTAGCTAAATATTATAGGCAAAAAATTGCAATCGATCATTATAAGTGTTTTTTTGTGCTAGTATGTGACACATGATATAGTATGTTTTTGCATGCAAATCTTAAAAAAAATAATAAAAAAGGCAAGAAATTATTAAACACATTTTTTTTGTACTCTCAATCTACTAGTATGATTATTGTTAATTGTTGTTAGGAGCAATTGTTATTTATAGTGTGGAGTCAAGGGTAATAAGTATTTTTATACTATGTTCTTATATATACATGTGATGTAAGCTAGTGAAAGGATGGAATGAACTAATATTTGTTGTCACTTTATCTCATAACCTTTCCTTTTTCTTTCTTCATTCTTTTTCCTCTTATTTTTCCACCTTCCTTCATCCACCTCTAAATAATCTTAGAAAAACAACTTGGTATGAGCACAACAAACATCAACATTGTTTTGGGGGAGTCAACTATTTTTGCTGACATCAACAATGACAACATGTTGATGTTAGCACAACATCACTATAGTGTTTAGATTGTACTTTCAGAAATGCCTTGACTCCATGAACAAAAGCCCTAGCGTCTCACTAACAATTGTTGTTGTTTGAGCTGTTAATTTTGTATGAAAAATGTTAGGTTTCAACTCTGTAAATCCTTGAATATTGTGAACTAGAGGTTTGCTTGTTGGAATAAGTGAGAATGATTATTTGTAATCAAGTTAGGAGGGTGGTTATTAGTCAGTGACTAGTTAGGTTCTTGTGGTGATCAAATATATAGTCCTTTGTAGTGTTTTGAATATAACAGAGAAGAGTTCAACTGATAAAACTAGTCTCCCCTTTGGTGAGAGTAGTGGGGGTCGGGTTGGAGTTGTGAGTGAGAATCCTACCATCCAAATCAGCCTTATCAAACTAGATGGAAATAATTATCTAGCTTGGTCCCGATCTTGTCTGTTGTTTAGTGAGGCACGTGGACTGTATGGATACATCACAGGAGAAAAGGAGAGATCAATAGCTGGAAACTCAATATTCGATCAATAGGAGTAAAAAAACTCTCTAGTCATGTCTTGGCTCATCAACTCCATGCAATCTTTGATTGCTAGTGGTTATCTCATATTGGATTCTGCTTTAAAAATCTAGAATGTTGCCAGACAGATGTGATCACAATTAGGCAATGATACACATGTTTACAAGCTACGAAAAAAAAAGGTTCATGAAACCAAGCAAGTTGATATGTCTATAGCCCAATACTTTGCTGAATTGAGTAATCTGTGGCAGGAGTGAAACTTCTACCAGGTTTTCTAGGCTAATTGTTAAAGTTTCAAAAACTAATTGATAAGGAATGTGTTTATGACTACCTAGCCGGGTTAAACATTGAACATGACCAAATTAGAGTTCATGTTTTGGGAAAGAGCCTTTCCCTTCCTTTCCTTTAGGTAGACTTATTCTCATGTTTAGTAAAAGGAAAGTAGAAATGCAATGTCGCATCCAATCAGAGGTCAGCCATGATAGTTCTCTCCAATCAGAAAAACTTTAGAGAAGGATTTACACATCTTAGTGAACCAAGGTTAGCAGACAAAATGACAACTGATGTGTGATTATTGTAGACGAACCAAAATATCAGGGAGACATCGACGGTTACATGGATGTCTTTTAAGGGAACAAGATGGGAAAAGAATTGGTCATCCTAGATCACAAGCACTTGTGTCAGAGATAACTAAAAGTCCAGTTCCTGATTGTCAATCAAACACCCCAACTCTATCCAAGGAAGAGGTTCAAACACTTGGACATCTAACGAACAAACTTGTTTCTCCCTCTTAATCCAACTTTGCACATGCAAGTATGCCAATGATGGCTTTTAATTCCTCTACCATTTCTGATTTTGATCCTTGGGTTATAGATTCAGGAGCCAATGATCACATGACTTGGTCTTCAATTTTTTTTTTTCATTTTACAATCCTTTCTCATGTAAAGACAAAGTTCTTATAGCTGATGGTTCCTAAGCCCCTATTTCTCCCATTTCTGGTAAAGGTTCAATCCAATGTATTTCTACTTTATCTTTAACCTCCGTGCTTCATGTTCCCAAGTTCTTTTCTAATCTTCTATCTATTATTAAAATAACTAAATATTAAAGGGTAAAGTCTCATTCTATTCACACTCATTATGTGTTCAAGGACCTGAATACGAATAAGATGATTGGCTATGGTAGAGTGAATGATGGCTTATATTTGTTAGAAGCTGGTTTTGTTGGTCTAGAAAACACAAGTGAGTTCAAACATGGGCTGATGACCATTTTTAAGGATGTCAATCAAGAATTACTTTCGTGACATAATTAATTGGGGCATCCATCTTTTGTAGCTCAAAGAAAGCTTTTTCCAGCACTATCTAAGCAATGTACTACAACAACTTTATCTTGTGATGCTTGTGATATACATACTACTTATTCCTCAACTAATAATAGAAGTAGCAAACCTTTTATGGTGATCCACTCAGATGTTTAGGGTCTTAGTCTAGTTGTTTCCTTATTTGGATGTAGATGGTTGTTACTTTTATTGATTGTTATAGTCGTACTACTTGAGTTTATTTGATGCATAATAATAAAAGTGAAGTGTTTTCTTGCTTTAAGAGGTTTCATAACATGATTTTTACACAATTTAATGCTAAAGTTCAAATCTTAAGGAGTGATGATGTTACAAAGTACATGGATGGAGGTTATGTTGGAACATGAGATTTTGCATTAGACTAGTTGTGTAAATACTCCAAATTAGAATGATGTAGCTGAGCGAAAGAACAAACACATATTAGAAGTTGCCAAATCTCTCATGTTCACAAGGAATTTGCTCAAAACCTACAGGGGAGATAAGATTCTTACAATAGCATGTCTCATTAATAGGATGCCACTGAGAGTTCTTGAGTTTATAACTCCAATAGAGTTCCTACATTGTTCTGCGAAAAACCTCAGGGTGTGTTTGCTTTGTTTGGGATCATTGACAAGCTGTTGGTAAGTTGGATCCGCGAGCATTGAAATATGTTTTCATTGGGTACTTTGCTACTAGAAAGGGTATAAATGTTATCATCCTCCAAGTAGAAAAATGTTTGTTGGCATTGTGTAACTTTTCGTGAAAATGAGTTATATTTTGTCATCTCACATCTTAAGGGGGAGGTCAATGAGAGTGAGGATATGTTCTTGGTATCTCTTACCTTGTTTAATCTTGGGCTAGAATTGGAGGGAGCAAATCAAGGGGAGAGAGAGAAAGGAAATGAAAATCCAGCAGAAGTCGAGGAATGTAGGAGTGATGAGGAACTAAAAGGAGAGAAAAAAATATTTTAGAAGGATGATGGGGAAACTAGAAAGGGACAAAAGGAGAAGGTTTGGTATGCTTACACTCGCAAGAAAAAAAAATGAAAGAAGTCAATGAATCAACAATATCTAGCCAAGAACCATCTTTGAATTCAACCTTACAACATACATATGACTATTAAATTCCTAACTCTTCCACTGACAATGTTATACCTTCTATTGATGATCTTCCTTTAACTCTCTTACAAAAGGAGTTCGAAGTTATATCGAACATCCTTTATCTAATTTTGTGTCATATGATCACTTGTCACCTTCATAAAGAGCTTTTGTATCCTCCTTGTCTTATGTGTCTATTCCTAAGTATTTTATGAAAGTTGTTAAAAATGGTGGAAAGAACCCATGGCAGAGGAAATAAGAGCTTTGTTGAAAAATAACACATGGGAGCTCACAACTTTTCCTACAATAAAGAGAGTGGTAGGTTGTGAATGGGTTTTCTTTATTAAACAGAAGCCAAATAGAAGTATTGATAGGTACAAGGCTAGTTGCTAAGAGATATACCCAAACTTATGGAATTGACTAGCAGGAAACGTTTGCTCTTATTGCAAAAATGAACTCAATCAAGGTGTTGTCATCTATTACAACAAATCTAGGATGGGACTTGCAACAATTAGATGTTAAGAATGCTTTTCTAGATGGAAACTTAGAGGAAGAAGTGTATTTGGAAATTCCTCCAAGTTTCTCTTGTGAGAAGACAAAGGGCAAGCTGTGCAAGTTGAGAAAAGCTTTATATGGCCTTAAGAAATCTCCTCATGCAGGGTTTGATAGATTCAACAAGGCATTTGTTCGATTTGGGTACAAACAAAGCAATGGAGACAACACCATGTTTCATCAAACATCACTAAGGCAAGACTACAATTCTCAATGTATATGTTGATGATATTATGGTGACAGGAAATAATCACGAGGAGGTTTATATGTTGAAGGAGTATCTTACTAAAGAATTCAAAATCAAAGACCTTAAGAGGTTGCGTTACTTTCTAGGAATTGAAGCTGCAAGGTTAAGTAAAGGCATCTTTATTTTTCAAAGAAAATATATTCTTGATATACTAGCTAAAACAAACCCACCCAATTGCGAAGGTGAAGTAGCTGAAAAAGGGACATACCAAAGGTTGGTTGGTAGGTTGATCTATTTATCACATACCCTACTTCATATAGCTTATTCAGTTAGTATTATCAATCAGTTTATGCATGATCCTCACAAATCCCACCTTGATGTTGTTTATCGCATCCTTAAATGTCTAAAGTCTGCTCCTGGCAAAGGGTTGTTGTTCCCCAATAATGGGCACTTAAAGGTAAAAGCCTTAATCGATGTTGACTGGGTAGGATCGTTGGATGAGAGAAAATCCACATCTGAAATTGGTGGTAATCTGGTGTCATGGAGGAGTAAAACCTAACCTGTAGTGTCTTGATATAGTGTAGAAGTAGAGTATCGAGCAATGACATGGAGTGTGTGAACTTTTGTGGAAAAAAATCTAATGCATAAGCTAAGCTGAGAATAACTGTTGGTGGTCTTATGTCGTTGTTCTGTAATGACAAAGCAACTATCAACATTGTCCATAATCCAGTTCAACATGATTGGATGGAGCATATTGAGGTTGATAAACACTTTATTAAGAAGAAGTTGAATGAGAAGACTATTTGTATTCTTTTTGTAAAAACTAAAGAACAATTACCTAATGTGTTTACTAAAGGCCTTATTAGGAAGATGTGCATGAGAGATATCTATGTAAAAACTAAAAACAATTACCTAATGTGTTTACTAAAGGCTTTATTAGGAAGATGTGCACGAGAGATATCTATGCCTCATCTTGAGGGGGAGTGTTAGGAGCAATTATTATTTATAGAGTGGAGTCAAGGGTAGTAAAGTAATTTTATACTCTTTTCTTATATACACATGTGATGTAAGCAAGTGAAAGGATGGAATGAATTAATATTTGTTGTCACTTCATCTCACAACCTTTCTTTCTTCCTTCATTTTTCTTCTTATTTTTCCACCTTCCTTTATCCATCTCTAAATAATCTTATAAAAACAACTTTAATCAATAACCATTCACTGCAACATTTACAGTAACAACAAACTTTAGACAACAAATAAATAAGAAATCATTAATACTTTGGTCGAGTTTGTTATGTGACCTTGCATAACTAAGAATGAAAATTTTTATTTTTATTTTTATCTTTTGAACAACGTGAATACATTAGTAAAATGTTTAGCATTAGAGAATCTGGAAAAGAAGTTTTGAAACTGAATAGGAATGGGATATTGTTTCACATAAGATGAGGTTTTCGTGACAGCTAATAAGCAAATGTATTTTTTTGTAAGAAGATTGTGGCACCATGTATGGTTCAAGTCTTATGAAGTTTCACCAAGAGGACTTTCTTTTAAAGCACAGGAAGCATAATGAAAAGAAATTCAAAATGATAAATTGGAAAATAACTTATGCTAATGTGAAAATATAAATAAACTTTCAGATATAATTTCAGTGTGATATTTTTTTAGAGTTTGATGGGTCAGTTTAATTTCATGGTTATATTTTAAAAGTAATTTAGGAAGTCTCTAATTAAATATTTTGTAACTAGAGAGAATTGGATTGCTGTTAGTAGTAGAAAATTTGTAGGGAACAAACAATGAATAACTATCCATGTTGCCGCTAATAACCAACCAAACCCAATTAGATTTATTAGCGAATTAAAAAAGGATATATGCATAACTGCCAACGTATCATCATAATTTATTTTCAGGGTGTTCAGATTATACATAATTCTTCAAATTTTATGCCTTGTTCTGTCTATATCAAAGCCCGGTTACATTTTTTACCTTTAATACATCATACAGTTAGGCTGGTGTAAGGGTTACCATGTAAGCTAGGGTTGCATGTGATTTGATTTGTAAACATATGCGGCCTAGCAAAATATCATGTAAATGCCATTCTTGGATTATACCATGCTCTTACTTTTTTGGGATGTGCAGTTTTTATGTTTCTTTTTATTGTCATATTGCCTTTCTGAATCTGCTACAACCAAATTATGTCAAACCTAGCTTCACACTGTTTTGACCTGCATACACTTGTGTGGTTCTTGTCATGCACGTGAGGCACTTTTTGCAGTAATTTTGAGGATGGTGAATGGCGTTGCAAAGGGATATCTTGTTCCTGAAGTGAAAGCTCTAAATATGTGTGAAATGTCGTCTGTGCTATGTCTTTCATGGGCCTGATAATGAAATTGGTTCTGTAAGACTGAACATGAAGCTCATAAATGTCTCTGACATCTCAGGATTTAGTTCTTCTCCTGCTAACATCTGGAAGGGATCCTGGCATAATTCCACGCAATGCATATCCACCAGAACCGGATGGCTTTTATGGGAGTGCAGATGTTGGGTCCGGTCAAACTCCACAATTACGCCTGCCACGCATTAAGGAGGTGGAATTCAATGGAATGACTGTGAAAGTCAAGTATTGTGATACTTGCATGCTTTACAGACCACCTCGCTGCTCGCATTGTTCAATATGCAATAACTGTGTAGAAAGATTTGACCATCACTGCCCTTGGGTTGGGCAGTGTATTGGCTTGGTAAGTGATCCTCTTTTTTATAATTGTGATACTGTAGCTGTGAAATGATTTTCAACACAAAATAAAAGAAAAATTATATCTGGTTCTATGACATCAATTGGTTAGGATAAGTAGTCATATTGCCGTGGATCTCTTGATTCTCTTCTGCTGAAGGGTGATAATTAAATGGACCCAAGCTTGAAGTTGGGTTCTGCTTTCTTTGACCATGAAAATTCAGCACTGTCTTGCTGATGCTATCTCAAAATTTGATGTGTCTGAACACATATGGTCCCTGTTTTTTATTGATAATTTGAAAACTTAATGAAATGTCAATGTATTGAATATAAATAGTTCATGCATATAAATTAGCAAATTCTGATATCAAGTTTCTAGAATTAATACTTCTGAAGTTGCTGGCCTGGAAAGTAGTTGGATTTATTTGGTGCCTTGGTTGTCTTTTTGAGTGTCATGGCTCCTTAAATTGATTGATATGTTTCTGGGTGCAGAGAAATTATCGATTCTTCTTCATGTTTGTCTTCTCAACGACCCTTCTCTGTATATATGTTTTTTCATTCTGCTGGGTCTACATTAGGAAGATCATGGGATCAGAGAACTCATTAATTTGGAAAGCAATGATCAAAACCCCTGCCTCGATTGTTTTAATAGTTTATACTTTCATATCAATGTGGTTTGTTGGTGGCCTTACTGCCTTCCATTTGTATCTCATCAGCACAAATCAGGTATGAGAATAATCTTCCTCTTTTTCTGGACTCTTTTATGAAGAATTCCATTCATTCACTCTGAATCAAAGTCTCTGTTATTAACAATACACTTTTTACTAATGGTCCGCCTTGCTTGTGCAGACTACTTATGAGAATTTCAGATATCGCTATGATAGGCACGCAAATCCCTTTTATAAAGGAGTGGTAGAGAACTTGAAGGAAATATTTTGCTCCAGTATCCCCCCATCCAAGAACAATTTCAGGGCAAAGGTGCCCATGGAACCTGCACTACCAGCTCGAACACTTGGTAGGGGCTTCATGAGTCCAAATATGGGCAAAGCTGTAGGTGACATGGAAATGGGTAGGAAAACAGTATGGGGAGACATGAATGCTATGACTGATGGCGAAGGACAACTTGCTGACAACGATCGGTTGAACATAAAAGATGGTGAACTAGGTGAATTATCCCTGGATATCAGGACCACAGTAGATGAAGTTGGAGACCGTGGTGGAATACATCCTAGGCGATCGAGTTGGGGAAGAAAGAGTGGAAGCTGGGAGATGTCACCTGAAGTTCTTGCCTTGGCAGCTAGAGTGGGGGAATCCAACCGTATGGGTGGTGGGAGCAGCAGTGGCAGCTTGACAACTGAGAACCAACAATCATAGATGTGGATTTGATCAGCACCAAACCTAGGAAATGGAAGAGGATCTGATTTGTCGAGTGCTGGGGGTGATTGCTGACAAAATGGTTAGTTATTCAACTTCAAACATGGGGGAACTTCAGAGGGAGTGCTTGAAAAACTCTTTGTTGGTTTGACCATTGTGCTTTTAGGGTGTGGAATGGAATGGTGTGTGTTGTTAGTATGAGTGAGTTACTTTCAGTTTTGATTCTTGTGTTTCTGGAATTAGATAAGAGTCCAATTTCATTTTATTTGAGGAATCAGTTAGTGCCTTCCAATAATTCTTCCTCTCAATTTCGGAGACAATGATTTTGACCGCCACTAGCTCGATTCCTAATTTGGTTGCCATCGGGGTCGCCCTGCCGTATGGTGTATCAAGGCAATTAATAACTGGGTCAGGCATAACACCAAGTAAGTTTATTTATTTTTTGTGTTCAGTGTTTTTAAAAAATTTCGAAAATTTTTCTGTATTTTAAATTAATTTTTTAAATATTTTTAATAAATTTTTAAAAATAAAAATAAAATATTTTATAATATTTTTAAATAAAAATATTTTAAAAAATATAATTATAATAACAATAAGGACGGTGATGAAGTTGAGGTATTGAATGACTTGCGCAAGATAATTGTTGGTGTCTACCCTTCTCATTAATCATCGTATCTAGTTCACTATTCATTTATTATTTTTTTTTAATATTTGTTTTTGCTTTCACTGGGATCGGTAGCTTCTTAATTTATTATTTACGTTAACACTTCCTTTTGAATTTATCAGTGAGTTTATTTTTAATTTATTTTATTAAGCATGTCATTTTTTCAATTAAAAAAATCAATGATACTGAAAACGCATCCATAGCACAAATGATTTTTTTTTTTGTTATATTAGCAAGATAATCGGCTTTTTCATAAAAAAAGAAATGAAGCTTTGACTAAAGAAATGCATTTGCTTCTTACTTAATTTAAATTATTTGATTCTTGCATATATTTATTTTAATTTATATTATTTTTTATTAATAAAAAAATCAGTCCAACAAAATATAAAAAAACATTAATAACAAAAAAGAATTCTGACAAGAGAAATACATTTCCCCCCCTCAAAATATAGATCTATGAAGTTTTTATGAAAATTTATTATGAAAAAATTAAATATTCAATAAAATTGTTAAAATTCTTTAAAATATAAATTTTTATTATTATATAATTAAATATAAATAAATATTTTTTTAAAATACCATATTGCAACGCTGGCGTAGAACTAATAAACTAACAAAAGCTCTACAATTTTCTAACAATCAATTACTTTTGTAATGTTCATAGGATATATCTATGATGTCCTCACAAATGTTTGTGCGGGTGCATGAGTGGTCAAATTCAAAAATATAAAAAGAGTAACAACCATATGTCACCCTCAAAGAGTAAATCCATATCCAATATGCTTTTCTTATTCATCCATACTCATGCATCTTGTGCACGTGCTCATAAATTGTCATATTCTATATATACATGTGAAATATAGGTCCTCCATTAAAACACATCTATAATACTTGACTGCGAAAAAGACAAATGAAAAATAAAGAAAGAGCCTAGTTAGACACCTTACACCAAAAAAAGTTGGAAAGTCTAAAGGATGATGTAACAATGTTTACTAGTCTGCTTAAATAGGCTACGAGGTCTAGATCTGGAGAAGGAACATCTTCCCAACCAATATTTACAGCTCAGCCTCCACCAATGCCTAATATTCCCTTTAATCCACCAATTATGGGAGCAAATAGGATGTTGCCTGAATCTCAACATGCTACACGTTTCTCATCCGCTCAACCAACATAACCAATAAGGATGCCCCATATTGTTGACCTAACAATGAAGGAATTTGAAAAAGATAAGGTGTTAGAGGAGGATGGTCTGAAAAAATTGGCTGCCCTAGAAGAAAGAATGAGGGCAATTAAAGGGAATAACTTGTATGATCCCATAAAGGCTGCTAAGATATGTTTAGTGCCCAACGTGGTCATTCCAAAGAAGTTTAGAGTGCTGTAATTTGTCAAGTACACTGAAACTCAATGTCCAATAACCCACTTTAGAACATATTGTAATAAAATGGTTGAGGTAGTTCATGATGAGAAGTTGTTGATACACTTTTTTTTAAAACAGTTTGAGTGATGCTGCTCTCACTTGATATATGCGATTAGACAATACCAAGGTAAAATGATGGAAGAACTTAGTTGATGCTTTTATTAGGCAGTATAAGTTCAATATAGATGTGGCTCTAGATAGATCAAGCTTACAAACTATAGAGAAAGGCAACAAAGAGTCTGTAAGGGAATACGCCCAAAGGTGGCGTGAATTTGCTGCACATGTTAATCCTTCATTGTTGGAAAAGGAGATGATTGGTTTATTCTTGAGCACTTTCAAGGCCCTGTATGTTGAATACTTTGTTGGAAGATCTGCGCAAAATTTCTCTAACTTAGTTGTAATAGCTAAAGGATCGAGCAGACCATCCGGATAGGTAGGATTGCATACCCCAATAAGAAAAAAGGTTTTGCTGGATGAAGAAAGGAAGCTGAAATTCAAATGTCGAAGGAGGAGGTAAAGGAAAAAAGAAAACTTACCAAGACAACTATGCCCTCAAAACATTTGCGCCTACCCCTGCCATATCTAATATAAATTTTACTTCGTCTTTTCTTGGTAGTCAAATAAACACTCATACCAACCCCACAAATAACTAGACCAACAATGCCTCTCACCCACGAAGAAACTTCCCAGGAAACCAAGAACAATTTCCACCACTACCCATACTTCTAAGTGAAATGTACCAAAGGCTTCTCAGTATTGGCTAGGTTGTGCTTGTTCCTTTAACACCTTTACAACCACCATTCCCTCATTAGTACAAACCCGATAAAAAAATATGAATACCATGCTGGTATCGCTGGTCATAATATTGATGGATATGTTGCTTTCAAGAGAAAAATCCTCCAACTTATTAAGGCTGGATGTATTATTTTTTATGAATTCCCGAATGTGAATTCGAATCCACTACCAAACCATGATTCTGGAAGTGGAAGGGTTAATACCTTGGAGATAGGAAAGGAAGGTGAAGCAATCCTAAGGGCAATAATGGAGAGATTGTATGGGATGTTGAGACAAGCTGGGTATCTTAAAACACCAGTCAAAATGCAAATTGTAAAAGATGTGAATGAATATTGTAAGTATCAATAACATTATAGACATGTTATTGACTCTTGTGAAGAGTTTCATTCTAATGTGAAAGATATGATGACATTAGGAATTTTGAGATTGGTTGGTCCAAAAGAAAATAACCTAGTGGGGACGGTGACTAGTTTTAATAAGAAGGTTAAAGTTTGTAGATATCAATCAATTAAGGGGGAACCCCAAAATGATTTTGACTAAGCCTACAAATACAACTAGCAAAAGTAATAATGCCCTACCTCATAATTATAGGTATTCCTTTCATAGCACGAGTCCAACCCCTGTTTTGTATGCTAAAATAGGAGGGCTAACTCAGAGTGGGAGATGTTTTACTCTTGAAGAGCTGGAGGATTATAGGAAAGCCAAAGGAAAGAATGTGGCGGAATTGACAAATATGAATAAGGTTAATAAGCCAATAAGCGATGAAGAGGCTAATAAGTTTTTGAAGTTGATGAAGCATGGTGAATATAATGTGGTGGATAAATTGAAAAATACACTCGCTAGGATTTCTTTGTTGTCATTAGTGCTGAGTTCAGAATTGCATAGAAACACTCTTAAAAAGGTTCTTAATGAGGTGTATATTCCTCAAGATATCACATAGGATTCCATAGAACATTTGGTGGGAATGATTCAAACCACCAACTACCTATACTTTACCTATGATGAGCTTGATCCTGAAGGGACCAGTTATAATAAACCGCTATATATCACGGTAAAATTCAAATATTGTGTGATTTCTAAGGTGCTCATAGATAATGGTTCTGCTCTAAATGTGTTTTTAAGGCATGTGCTTAATAAGATGCTTGTTGATGCCTCTCATATGGAGTCGAGTACCATGACTGCCAAAGCATACAATAGGTCACCAAGGCCAATGATTAGGAATATTGATGTTGAATTGATCATTGACCCTCAACCATTCTAGGTGATATTGCAAGCGATGGATATCCATCCTTTATATAACATGTTGTTAGGAAGGCCTTGGATTCATGTAGCTCAGGCTGTCACATCTTCCACGTCAGTGGGTCAAGTTTATCATCAATGGGAATCTGGTGATTGTAAAAGCTGAGGAGGATTTGTCTATGGTGAGAAATTTGTTGATCCTTTACATAGAATATGAGGAAAGTAAGGATGGAAATCTGCATGCATTTGAGGTTGTAAATACCGAATGAGTACTTGAAAATATGACGTGAAGAAAGCCAGAGATTTTTGATGTAGCAAAAATGATTGTTAGATACTTTTTGAAACATGGATTGCCATTCCAATATGACCTAACCACAAGAATGCCTAAGAGGGTTAATGTGATATAAATAAAATGTGTTGATCAGAAGTTTGACTTAGGTTTTAAGTCAAGAAAGATAGATTTCAAAAGAGCAGTTAAGGTAATAAAAGAAAAGAGAGTATCCTAGATTGAAGTGATGGAGCCCAATGAAGATCAGATAAGGATCCTACTGATCCACTTAACATTTCCATGACCCGCACATGTGATAAGGGCTAAGGATGAAGTGGAAAGGCTAAGAAAAGAATTCAATGGTGTTGCTATCAACTATCTTGAAAGGTTCAACGAAGAAGACCACAAATAAAGCTTAGAAGGTGGAGAGAACCTTCATGAACTGTTACCCCAACTGACTATTGGCACTTTAGAAGATGACCCATTTGAATTTGTGAGAAAGCTGGCTAATGGGGAAGAGTTGAGCAATTGAGAGATTCAGGAAGTCCCGATTGTTTTTAAAAAATAATGCTTTGTTTGTGTGTTTTTTTTTTGTTTTTTTGCTTGAATAAGTGTACCTTGCCAATAATCATGGATCAAGATATTGGCAATAAGGTTTTGTTATTGAGCCTTTTTATCCTTTCAAATTTTTAGTGAGATCATGCATATTTATTTCAATTGTGCCTTTATTTATTTTCCCAGGAATTATACACTTATAGCCAAAACACTTTATGCTTTTAGAAAATCTGAAAGTAGATCATCGATAAACTCACAAACTCACTGCATTGAGAATAATTAGCCTACCTGTGATAAAATTATAATTGCAATGGATGATAAAGAATATGGGGATGAAGACATCAAAGAGTTTACAAAGCTGGTGGAATAGTCTGAGCACACATGAGAGCCTACAAAAGAAGAACTAGAACTGATAGATTTAGGCATTGAGGAGGACAAAAAAGAGTTGAAAATAGGGATGCTAATCACCGCTAATTTGAGAAACGAGTTTGTTGCTCTTTTACAAGAATATGCTGACATGCCTAGTTTGGATACTGAGATTGTGGTACACAAGTTACCATTGATAGAAGGTTGCAAACTAGTCAAGCAAAAGTTAAGGAGGACACGACTTGATATGCTGATCAAGGTTAAAGAAAAAGTAAATAAACAGTGGGACGCTGGATTCTTGAAAGTAGTCAAATACCCTCAATGGGTGTCCAACATTGTAGCAGTACCTGAAAAAGACAATAAGATCAGGTGTTTGTGGATTTTAGAGATTTGAATAAGACAATCCTGAAGGATGATTTCTCTTTACCCTACATAGATGTACTTGTAGATAATGCTAAGAGTTCTACCTATTCTTTCATGAATAGTTTCGCCCTATATAATCAGATGAAAATGGCTGAGTAGAATAAAGAGAAGACGACATTTGTCACCTCGTGGGGAACTTACTACTATAAAGTGATGTCATTCAGGTTAAAGAATGTTGAAACAACTTATCAAAGAGTGACAGACACTTCTTCATGGCATGATGCATAAAGAAATTGAGGTGTATATAGATGATATGATCGCTAAGTCCAAAAAAGAAGAAAGTCATATCCCAGCTCTAAAGAAATTATTCAAAAGATTGAGGAAATATTAGTTGAAGTTGAACATTGCAAAGTGCATATTTGAAGTGAAATCAGGGAAATTATTAGGGTTTGTGGTAAGCAATAATGGTATAGAAGTAGATCCTGAAAAAATGAAAGTCATACAAGCTATGCTAGCTCTTAAGGCTGAGAAAGAAGTTCAAAGCTTTTTGGGGTGCTTAAACTATATTGCAAGATTCATTTCACAACTTACATCTACTTGTGAACCAATCTACTGATTACTCCGAAAGAAGAATCCTGAGGTATAGGATGAAGACTACTAGGAAGCCTTTAATAAGATTAAACAGTATTTGCAAAATCCACCTTTATTGGTACCACCTATGTTGGGAAAACCTCTTATTTTGTATTTAACAATGACTGAATCAGCTATGGGTTATGTGTTTGGACAACATGATGAGTCTGAAAGAAAGGAGCAAGCCATTTATTATCTTAGTAAGAAATTCACTAGGTGTGAATCTCGCTATAGTATGTAGAGAAGTTGTGTTATAGCTTGGTATAGAGTGCGAAGAGGATTCGATAGTACATGTCGTACTACAACACTTGGTTAATCTCAAAGATGGATCCTCTGAAATATATCTTTGAAAAGTCGTACATGTCAAGTAGAATAGCTAGTGGCAAGTGTTAGCCGAATATGAAATCATCTATATGACAAGAAAATTTGTGAAAGAAAGTGCAATTGTAGATCATTTAGCTGATAATGCCATTAAGGATTTTGAACCATTAAACTTTAACTTTCCTGATGAAGACGCATTAGTTGCAGAAGGAAGAAGAGAGTGAATGGTATACCATGTACTTTGACGGTATAGTGAATGTGTTTGGTAATGAGGGTGGTGATGTAATAATTTTCCAGAAGGAAAGCAATATCCTATTTCAATCAAGCTATAGTTTAATTGCACAAACAATACGACTAAGTATGAGGCTTATAGTCATGGATTAGAAGCTGTTTTAGAGATGAAGATAAGGAACTTAGAAGTATATAGGGACTCAATATTGAAAATATGCTAGGTAAAAGGTGAATGACAGATGAAAGATAAGAAATTGAGACCATACCAAAAATATGTCTCCAAATTGGCTGAAAATTTCAATGAAATAGTTCACTTATTTAGGAAGAGATAAGAATTAGTTTGTTGATGCTTTGATAACCTTAGGCTCTATGGCTATAATTGATTACGATATCAGAGTACATCCAATAGGCATTGAGATCAAGAGTTCTCCTGCTCATTGTTGTTCAGTAGAAGAAGAAATAGATGGCAACCCCTGGTATATGGATATAAAGAGGTTCATCCAATATCGAGAGTATCCTTCAGGAGCATTAAGTGCAAATAAGAAGACCTTGAGAAGAATGTCAATTGAGTGATATATAGACGGAGAAGTTTTGTACAAAATGTTATTTGATGGGTCTTTACTTAGATGTTTGAATGAGTCAGAAGCTAACAAAGCCTTGCATAAAGTACACGGAGAGATCTACACCACCCATACAAATAGGCACATGATGGCTAAGCAAATGCAAAGAGCCAAGTATTTTTTGATGACCATGGAGAAAGATTGCATAGAATTTGTTCGAAAATGTCATAAATGTCAGGTGTATAGTTATAAAATCAATGTACCTCCAGTGCCTTTATTCAATATGGTGTCACCTTGACCCTTTGCAATGTGGGGAATATATGTGATTGGGTTGATTAATCCAAAAGCTAGTAACGGACATTGATTGCTTCACGAAATGGATAGAAGCCTGCTTATATGCCCATGTGACTTAGAAGGTGGTCAAATGATTCATTAAGAGATACCTGATTTGTAGGTATGATTTACCTGAAAAGATAGTGACTGATAATGCCCAAAACTTCAATGGGAAGATGACTGCAGAATTATATGCTAAGTGGAAAAAATCAAGCATTCTAATTCATCTCCCTACAGACCAAAGATGAACGACGCTATTGAAGCTACTAATAAGAACATAAAGAAGATTGTCCAGAAAATTATGGTTATTTACAAAGACTAGCATAAATGACTTTCTTATGCTCTTCGTGAATATTGAATAACAATAAGGACATTAATTGGGACTACACCTTATTCACTAGTCTACGAGATGGAGGTAGTGATGTTGTTGGAAGTAGAGATTTCTTCTACAAGAATCCTCATGGAATCTAAGCTTGAAGAGTTTGAATGGGCTGAAATACAATATGTGCAACTAAACATGATCAACAAGAAGAGATTAGCTGTAATTTGTCATCATCAGCTATACCAAAGAAGGATGGCTAAAGTGAACGACAGAAAAGTTCGATCGAGAGAGTTCAAGGAAGGAGATCTCGTGTTAAGAAAAATTCTACCACTACCTAGTAAAGATCATAGTAAATAGGCGCCCAATTATGAAGGTGCCTATGTAGTGAAAAATACATTCTCAGGAGGAGCATTGATATTAACAGCAATGGATGGAGAAGATTTGATTAGGCTTGTGAACTTTGATTCTATAAAGAAATATTATCCGTGATGGATAAGTTCTCATCAAATCAATAAAATGAAGTTTTGGCCAAGAAATTCTCTATGCATATCTTTTATTTCTCTCATAAATGTTTGTCGATACCAAAGAACCCGCAAATACACCTTTAAAGCCTTGCATGATCTCATAGACTCAATTCATTTTACCAAAATCTTTTTTCCTAATAGAATTTTGAAAAAAATATTGAACTTGCTTTTTGATTTCAGAAATGATTTAATGTTTATTTAAAACAATATTTTTTACATTCTCTTTATAGAATGATAAATGAAGCAAGCAACTCCTTCATTGAGGTGACCAAACTCTAAACCAGAAAATATGAATAGAAAAATAAATCATCACCTCACAACATGATTTTTGAGGAAAATGTTTTAAATATATACATAATGGTATGTAGTGGATTCGTTGTTCATGTACTCATGAAATGCATCTCTTTGCAAAGTCCAAACCATCACACTAGACGAGATCAAAGTTTATTGATTTATACTATTCGCGCTTGAAATGAGAAAATGTCATCTTTATTATCCCTTTCACATTCTAAAATGCACAGATCCCTTGTGGTCTAATTTTTAGCCTGAATAAACTTTCTTTCATAAGAAAAACCCTGACTAGCACTACATCCTATATTGGGGGCAAGTGAAATTTCAATGATCAATAATGATGAAAAAGTTGTGAGAAAGCCAAAAAAGCAAAATAGCCCAAGAAACTCAAATCCTAGGGAGCATGCCCAAATCAAAAGAAAATATGATAGTTAAGACAAAATAGGGATGCCAAAATAATGACAAAAAGGGCAAATGAAAGAAAAGCGGCAAAATAAAAAGATTGAAGACATAAGGAGTCAAGCTGAAGATAGTGATCTTAAATTTTTGAAACCTTGAAACACTTTTTTAAGCTTTATGAATTCTTTTCTTTTATAGCCAAGAACCATAACCTACGTCATATGTCTTTAAAAATCCTTTCTAATCAAGCAAGCAAGCAACCTAGAATAATAAACAGAGCTCTCAAAATGCAAAAATACTTTTTCATAAGAATCGTGACATCAGGAACAAGCTACTCATTATTATTCATTCTGATAAAATGAGTGTTAAAAAAGAGATATTTTTTTCTCAAACAAAACCTCAAGCTTTTACTTGAGCCTCTTGCTTTGAAACCTAAAAAAGCAGAAGGTCATCTCATGATATACCTTCACTAATTGCAATATCACCGACACAAGAACAATTCATCCTCTTTTCAAGAAAATATTACTAGGGAGTTGCAAGATTTCAAAAGCAAATTGTTTTAAACTCACATCGAAATAATTTTTTTTAAAATGCAAGATCAAGATTTCTAGATTCATTATAGACAAAGATTTCTTCACTAAAACCAAAAAATGAGAGAAAGGAGAGAAGGGTTATTTAAAACTATTATTTGTCTGAGTCATTGATAGAGCACACTTAAGGGTAATGGTCAATACAATGGGGTAATATTATACTTAAAAGGTGATTTGATCCCTTCAAGGTAACAATAAAAAAAGAATACTTTCGGTATTGAGTTAAGGGGGCATTGTTGTTTACAATAAGCAATTTGAATATTTCAAACAAGTGACACCAGATGTTTTTAGCAATGAGACAAGTAATGAATGATCCTCTCAAATTGATCAAATAAGATAGAATTTCCAGCAAGTAATTGGGTCATGATGGGTACCATAAAGGTTGAGTTGTGTAAACTTAAATAAAATGTTTTTGGAAAAAGACTTACAAGGGCCAACTCGAGTGGGTTAGAAGCCAAACGACCAATATGACTTAAATTATAAATAACAAGACCTCACTAATCAAGCAATAAAAAAGATTGAGATGAAAAATGGATCTATATTTCAAATCAGGTAATGATGCATACATATCATTTAACTCCAAACATTGAACAATGTGTTTTGCAAAAATTCTTAAGAGAAATCATTGATGGGATCCATCAAAAGAAAAGCCACCTTAAAATGGCTAAAAATTGAAAATACTTATGCAAAATTTTTACTTTTAAGAAATTTTTTTATTTTTCACCTGGACAGGTCGCCCATGAGAATCATACCAACCTGAAAAATATCTTCATATCTTTCATCAATGGGTAGGTCACCCATTACAATGAGACCAAAGTTGAAAAACTTTCATGCTTTTCACGAACGGGTAAGTCACCTGGAAAAATAAGACCGATCCTAAAAATCTTCGTATTTTTCACCAATAGGCAGGTCACCTGGAACAATTAGATCATTTTTAAAAAATCTTCGTATATTTCACCAACGGGCAGGTCATCTAGAATAATTAGATCATTTTTGAAAAATCTTTGTTTTTTTCACTAACAGGTAAGTTATCTGGAATAATTAGACCACTTTTGAAAAATTAAAGTCTCTAACTTTTTCACCATCGAACAGGTTGTCTGGAATAATTAGACCATTTTTCAAAATATTTTTGTATTTTTCACCAACAGGCAGGTATACCATGTTTGAAAAATCTTTTTATTTTTCATCCACGGGCAGGCGTTTGGAACAATTAGACTATTTTTTTTTAAAATAGGATTTTTCCTTAACAAGGTAGGTCACCTTTCAAATGACTAATTTTTTTTATTTTATTATCTCTCCAGGAATGTCATCTGTCAATTCACTACTTTTGAAGTTTTCAAAAAATTTGAAAGAAGTAAAAGTTCTTTTCCATGTCAACTTTTCTTTATAAATTTAGTACGCAAAGCCAAAAGAAACAAATTTTTTCAATGTCTTTGCATCGTAAATATTATAAAGATGGGGCAATTGTCGTAACATAAAATTTTAATTTTAAAAAAATTATATTAATAAAAAAATGAAATGAAAAATAATTTGAGAATTGAGTCATGACAACACAAATTGAAAGTTGAAGGACTAATAAGTATGGAATCATAAAATTAGAAGTCAATTTGGCCAAAAATTGAGAGAATTGAAAAGTTTAGGGGCTTAATTAAACTTTGAAATAGTTTAATTAATGCAATCATGGGCTTAATTGAAGAAATATCAAAGTTTAGGGTCAATTTGGGTCAAAATTGTAAGAAGTTGAATTCCAAGGATCAAAGTGAATAAGTGTTGATATTATAGGGGGGTTAATTGATTTTTTCAAGGGTAATTTTGAAAGAATTAAAAGTTTGAGGAGTCAATTAAGGACTGAATTGGTTAAATTTAAAATCAAAGACTATTTTGTAAATGATACTGAAATCCAAGAGTCCAATTGCATTAATCTAGGAGCAAAAAAAAAATCCAAGAATAAAGGGCCCGATTGCTAAATGTCAGAATTTCAAGAGGAAAATGTTAGATAACCATTTCAGTTGAAAAAATGGCATTGTTTCTAAATCCAATGTTCATCCCCTTCTTCCTCATCCCAGGGAACACCGGCTCAGTAAAAAACTACACTAAATCTAATCCGAATCATGGATCAGATTCATCTCTTACCAAACCTACTAGTCGCCTCAGTATCTCTCGCTTATACAGTGCTTCTCCAAATGCCAAAATGGGTTATCACCAACAGTCTTGTAATGACAAGATTATTGGTCCTCTATTTTCCTTAAACACAAATGAGGACGAATCACTAGGGCATTCTCTTGCCCTATAAAGCTAGAGAAAGTCCACACCAAGAAGGAGGAAAAAAATAGAGAACCAAGGGACCAGAAACAAAAGAAAAAAATAGAGGAAAAACCATATAAAGAGAGCTAACAAACACAAAAAATAGAGAAACCAAAAAGAAAGATGACCGGAGATAAACAGATAGAAACAGAAGGGAAGAAAGGAGCGTTGTCCAAACTAGCATCGCCTCAAGTCTTTGTCTCCAACAACGACTGAAGCAAGTAAGTTCTTTTTTGCAATTATAATAACCTTGTCACTGTTGCAAGCATGTGTGAATTATTCACACATGGCTGCTGTTATGGACAGCCAGGTCACTGGTTTGGGTTAGTGACTCGGCTAGGCCAGATGGATCAAGCCCAATCAATATGGTTGGATTAAATCCAGCCTATATATATATAAAGAACTATTAAGGCCTAGCCAGCCCATTCTCTTTAGGTTAAGGGTGTGTTTGACAAAATATACCCTTATACCCTTTCTCTTTTTTTTTTTCACTCTTCTTTAATTTTATATCCAGCTGAATAAGCCTTTTTAGATATCAAAAAATTCTAAAAAAAAATTGGGGATCCTTTTGGATTTATTTATGTGTCCCTCACATGTTTTTTTGATGACTTTACTTAGTATTAAGTAGTAGACTTGTACTGTGAAATGCGAATCTAGTATGCAATACATATCTTTTTTTTTTCTAAAAAAAACATATGTTTTTGCTTTCAATTTAAATTTTATTGGTTTATTTACTGGAGATAGAGTCAGGAATATTTGTATTCACTAATATTAGAATTAGGAATACCTTCGATGTTCGCTAACGTCGGAGTTTTTGAATCCTCAATATTCACTGACGTCAAGTCAGTAATACCATACTATTTTGTTATGCAATATTTATCAACGCTAGAGTTGAAAGTATTCGTAGTTGAATATTCAATGACACCAGAGTAAGGAATATTATAGAAAAACCATAAAAAATAAAATAAAACAAACACGTTGTAATTTAAGACAAAACTAGCAATGCAGCCTACCTCAAGTAGGACGCTTAAGGGTTAATAGTATCTTTCCTTTTGCATAACCAGTTTCGTACCATAGAATCTCTATTGACCAGTTAGGATTTCGAGTGACCATAATATTAGGTGGTAACTCCTTAAATCAGATATTTTCCCCTCTAATAACAAGATGCCACATATTTGTTCTTTTGTTTCAAGAAATTTAAAGGTCGTTGCGATGTCGGGTGTGACAATGATTGTAGATATTGCATCCATCTTTAGAAAATTGCACAATATGATTCTCATAAAAAAAAAAAATTAACTTATGCTTAATAGATTAGCCTTAAGATCATTTACAAACAAAACATTATGAAAAGTAGGTAAACCAGAAATATCAATACTTCACTTACCTTCTATAGTAGTTGTGCTTCCATCTTTATAGGTCTTCACTTAAGAATTCAAAATTTCTTAATTAACCTTTATCTCTTGATATATATCTAGAACAACTACTATCTAAGTACCATAAATTATTATTCATTATTTTTAATGTTGTATGTGCTACTAGACATTTTTTCTTGTTCTTAACTACCCACTGGTTTTTCATTTTTATTTTGTTAAAATTTTTAAAATCTTAAGATTTCTCATAACTTACTAACTTACCAAGTTTCCTTTCTATAGTACACAATTGAGTTAATGCTAAGTCAATGTTATACTAGATCTTAAGTCTTATTAGAAAATCTATTTCTTATATTATAACAATTCTTTTTTACTTGTCCTAAAATTCCATATTCCTGACAAGTAGAAATAAACTTACCTTTCAACTTACTTGTTTGGACTTTGTTTGAGTTTGTCTTTAGGCGTGATAATCTCTTCTAGTTTACCTTTTACAAAGGTAATTCGTTTGGAAGAGGAGGTTACCAACTTATTGTTCATCGAATTACCATATTTCGTGTATCTTATACCTGTATAATTAGTGTTGGCCCTTTGAGCTTTCAATAGTCCATCAAATTCTATATTGTTGATTGTTCATTTATCTGTTACAGATTTTTAACTCTTTCTTAAGTGCTTTAAGTTTAGTGAAAGATCTAAATATCACTACTTCTGATAGCTTTAAAGCCTCATCCAGATTGTTCTTCTCGTTCTTCATAGTTGTAAGCTTGGTGAACAACTTCTTATTCAATTTCTTTATTTTCATAATTACTTCACATAAGTCATCATAAGCTTTCTACAAACTTAATTCATGATCACCAATAACAGAAATAATATTTGAATCACTAGAATAATTAATAGTTTGATTTATATCAGAACTATTAAATCTATTAACAATTTGGTATTTTTTGAAATACTTAATATATTGATAATTTGGTTCATGTCGTTACATCCATCAATAAGACCAAAAAGAGTGACAAAAGCAAATTCATTATCAGATAATGAATTAGAATTTTTATAATCATATTTATCACTTAATGTAACAATAAGAGCTTTTTCTTATTTTTTTTTTAAATTAGGACAATCAATTCTTAAGTTTAAAACAATTAACTCTTTCCTTAGATTCAGTTTTACCTTTAATTTTATTTTCTGATTCATTTTTTTTGGAAAAATCTGTGCCTTTTTTTTTATTATCTTTATCATTGTTCTTTTTCTTAAACATGAATTTTCTTCTTACAAGAGCAATATCTTCACTATTAAGATCATCAGAAGAATAATGATCTTCTTTCATAACAATTTTAAATGTAATGAACTTATCTTTCTTTTGATGAGGAAATGTAGATCCATAAGTTTATAAAGAACTTATCAATTCTTTAACATGTATAGTGTCTAGGTCCTTGCTTTCTTTTATGGTTATTACCTTTGGCCGAAATCTTTCAGGTAGGGATCTTACAATTCATGAGTCCTCTAGTTTTTTCTCCTTCACTGAACATGAAATTTACAATATCATTAAGTTTTTCATAAATCTCACTAAAAGACTAATCTTCTTGCATTATTATCTCCCAGATCTTAAGGTTAGCATTTGGAATTTGGAATTTTTTACCATTGTGATTTAAGGGAAGCTTCATCCTCACCTTTCCGTAGGCATAGTTCTCACCATTGAATTGTGGTGGCAAAGTCAATATTGGCATGTTCAACGTGAAAAATAGATATCAATCTAGAATGAGTGAACTTGTTCTGATACCACTTGACAGTCATATTCTAGTTCCTTATATGTTAAGAAACAATATGTTAACACTTTGCAAACACTGATCAGTATTTTGGGCTAATAAGAAATAGAACTCAGTAGCTTTATCAACAACTAAAGTAGAATATATAGTGGTGGGTAGTTGTTGTGCACAAAGCTTATGGATGAAACAAACCTTAGAAAACCTTAAAAAGCTTATAGCTATTAAGTGTGAAAACACTAGTGCAATAAGTTTATCTAAGATTCTAATCCAGTATTTTTGTACAAAACACATAGAAGTGAGACATCACATTCTAAGGGATCATATTATGAAAGGTGATATTATACTTGAGTTTGTAAGCATAGAACACCAACTAGCTGATATTTTCAGAAAGCCTTTAGGTAAGGATCGCTTTTGTGAAATAAGAAGGAATGCTAATGACATTTAAGGTTTTATCTTAGTGTGTATACATTATTGTAAATAAGTTAGACATATTTGAGTGATAAAATGTATACCTTCTTTACATGAAAAATTTGTTCTGCTACAAAACTCATTGATAAAGTAGATTTAGGACAAACTCGTTGACCGATTCGTCATACCAATTCAACCAATCAACTGGTTGAAGCAAAGAAATAGATGTTTGCTATTGGATGAACAATAATTTTTTGAGTTTGGAGTTAGGTTCAGTTTTTATGTCTACAAGTTGGGTAAAAAGATATATTTGAACTCATAAAACATATCTGAAAGAGAAAATACAAAAAAATTTGAATTTTATATGAACCGATCGACCGGTTCATACCTCTAAAACAATTGGCCAATTGATTGAGATAAAGTACAGATAGTGTCGCTACTGCCCAAAATTTTAGATTTTAACCCCTTGATTTTCTTGGGTTTTTGACATAATTTTTACATGGAAATGACTCTTTTTAAATGCATATAAAGGATCAAAAGAGAAAATTAGGAAATTTCAAGGTTGAGTTTAAACCGGTTGATTGGTTGAACTAACTAAGGGCAACTGGTCGATTGGTTGCTCGACAATATAAATACTACTATCTCTTTTCAACATCTCACAAAATCCCCAAATCAATTTTGAAAACCCTAGCCCGAAACCTTCTTTAAAAATCTCTCAAATTTCAACAAAACCCAACCTTTTCAAGTTAATTTCTTCAAGTTTCAAAGGGTACGACACCTAAGAAGCGTTCCAAAGATGTTGAATGAAGGAGAAAAGAAGCCAATAATCCTCATTCTCTTACAAGTGACAATGTAGAAAGGTATATGAATACTTTCTCAAATAGAGCTATTGCTATTGCAAGGGGGTATAAGAGTGATTTAAATACATTTAGGATATAATCATTATTTGATGAAATAGGTTGGAGTATGATTTATAATATAAAAAAAACCCACATACCCTACTCGTATTAATTTTCTTTGCTAATATGAGGATAACCATGGAGCCTAGAATTACTAGTAGTCTCCAAAATAAGAGTATAGAGTATAGTTGTGCTATATTAGCCAAAAATTTTGGTATTAACAATGATGGCCTTAATGTTTTTTAGATGAAGATTATCCCTACTATTGAGGGATTTGTGTATGATGATGTCATCATAATGCACACCTGTAGACATGATTTTGTGGCTACTAAAATTAAAAGTCAATACTTGATGCTTAGGCCTAGATTGCTATATAGGATTATAACACATGATATCCTGCCCAAAAATGGGCATTATGATGAGGTTACTTTAATAAATATGTGCTTGATTGATTCCATGATTAGAAGAAAGCCTATAAACCTTTCTACATAATGATAAAGAATATGATTATGACACATGATAAAAAAAACATAAGTCATTACCTTATGGTCAATGCTTATACATTTTTTTTAGCATTTCAATATTGTGCTAACAAGTACGGATAAGACACTATATTCTAAGCATATGAAAATAACCCATAAATCCCTCACTAAGATGAGATTTGTATTAAATAGGGACGGTGCTTGGGTCACTAAAGATCAAGTGGAAGGTCATGATGAGAAAGAGTATGATGAGGAAGAAGAACCACATGTTGGTGGTGGTGATAATGTTTTATCCTGGTCGATTACATGAACTCCTTTATGTGGTTAATCATTTTCTCCTAGTCGATTTGTTGTCCTCTCTTTCTTAACTTTGGTCGATCATAAACTTGGTCAATCATATTATTCATTATTAATATCAGTTTATCTTTCTATGTAGATAGTGAATAATTAATGTTTTTATATGATTGACACGTAAATATTTATTTTTTTGTATAAACAATACCTCTTATATTCTTTTATTTCTCAAAAGAAAATATTTTCTTCATCATATTTACACTAAAATCAATTGATTGAATAGAATAAATATGACATGAAAAGTCACGTTATTTATCCAAAACTATTGAATATATTCTTAAATGTATTTGACATTTTAATTGTTTAAGATTCCAAAACTAGAACTAAAGAGCATTTTAATTGTTTAAGATGTGTTTAAACTTTTAGGCATGATATTAAAGCTCTATAAATTACACTTGATTCTTTATCTCTCAATGAAAAATTCTCAATTGCTCTTTGAAAACTCAGAATTCTTTGTAGAAGTCAAATCAAGAACCCTAAACACTCTCAATCTTATGAAAGACCATAAAATAGCAACCTCAAGCTCTTTTTCATCAAAGTCTACACTAAATGAAACCCTCAGGTTTATATTTTGAATTATAATTTAAACTATACTCTAACTAAAACATAGATTCTTTTCTGAAAAATGCATGAATCCTAACTTGTTATGTAATCCTTACTAGTTATACATGTTAAGGAATCATGTTCTGCTTAAGCTTGTATGCTCTGGTCGATTATAAGAAATTTTCTGTGTTCAATCACTTTATCCTAGTCGATTACATGAACACCCTTTCTATAGTTGATTGTTTTTGGTTGAGAGAAGACGACCCCTCCCTTCTTGTTGATTGTTTTCTCTTGATTGATTGTTGTCTTACTATACTTGTCATTGGTTGGTGAAGAATTTTCTATCTTTTATTGTACGGCAATTAACAATTGCTGATACGAGGATGTTATGTTTTTTGTATCAAGAAAAAGTGGAGCGCATCGTGCGAGTATTGAACTTGGGTAAAAGAAAGAACCCCGGGAGTTTTGAATTTTGATATGAAGCCATTCTCAAATTTTCCATCTCATGTGATGAATGTCCAGTAGATAAGAACTAAGAACAGTAGAATGGTGACATCCGAAAGGCATGTAGGGGAAAGACTAGAAGTCGCATGTTTAGTCAACACAGTTTTCAGGGTGTTTTGTAATTTGACCTAACCATCACTACACCTAAATGTTAAATGTCAGAATTACCCCTCTTATTGAGTTTTCTTGAATTTGTATTTTTCTGCACCTCATAGTTGAAAGTTTACTGTGCCTCCATTTGCGAGTTAAAAACATCCATGGGATCCTATTTCCCTCTGTGTGTGTGTGTGTGTGTGTAAAAGCAAAAAAGAAAGGCAATTAAAAACAAAACCAAAAGCTGTAAGCTTAAAGCTTTATTTTGACATTTTTCACTGCCGCACTCCATATCATTTCTTCTTCACATAAGACATCAGGAGCAATTGCAACAGCTAACGTTTTTGTCTTGAGCATGCCAATGTAGAAGTGAGAAATCAGGCCTCAGTAGGTGAGTTTGTTAATCTTGTCTTAGTTTTGTGTGTGTTTGGCTCTTTAGATTATGGGTTCTCCCCCATGTTGTCTCTATATTGTTCTTTTTGTCACTAGCTTGCTTTTGTTTTGACTGGAATGATGGAGATACATATGGAAGTGGGTTTGATTAAGGTGTACTGCTTGCTTCTCTTTTTGCGTAGATATGTTCAAGAACCAACTGCAAGAACTTGCACAAAGAAGTTGTTTCAACCTTCCTGCGTATGCTTGCATTAGAGAAGGACCTGATCATGCGCCAAGATTCAAAGCTTCTGTGAACTTTAATGGTGAGATCTTTGAAAGTCCCAGTTACTGCACTACATTAAGACAGGCAGAGCATGCGGCTGCTGAAGTTGCCCTTAATGTTTTGTCTTCAAGGGGTCCTGCAAGGTCTCTAACAGCAAGAGTTCTTGTGAGTTTACTTTGCCATAATCTTTCTAGATGGTTTGTTTTAGTTAGTTTTCTTGATTGCTTAAGGTGATTAGAGGATGGATATAGACCCAGTTTATTTTCAATTTGATTCCTCTAGATCTAGTCTTAATTGTTTCTCTCTGGGAATCAAATGAAGGATGAGACTGGAATTTACAAGAACCTGCTTCAAGAAACTGCCCATAGAGCTGGGCTTAACCTCCCTGCATATACCACTGTGAGATCAGGTCCTGGTCATGTCCCAGTTTTCACTTGTACCGTGGAGCTTGCTGGTATGAATTTCACAGGTGAGCCTGCAAAGACAAAGAAACAAGCTGAGAAGAATGCAGCTATTGCAGCCTGGTCTGCTTTGAAAAGAAGTACAAATCTCATTCCTCATTTCTTGTTTATTCTCATAGTTAATTATATTATTTGCATAATCAATGTATATATTTTGTGCAGTGCCAAACTTGGATTCTTTGAGTAGCAGAGAAACAGACACCCGTGAAGAACAAGATCAAGCAGTTGTGGAAAGGGTACTGTCACATTTCAGATCCAAAGATGAAGTTAAACATGCAAGAAACAGGGATCATAACCAAGCAAGAAGAAGGATGGTTAGGGGGCACAGAGACAGTATCTGTGCATCATCTTCCTCCACCTCAAATAACTTTCTACAGTATCCACATTGGAGGCTCCTGGATCTTATATTGGATTCTGCCTCGGATGGTTCAACACAAAAGCAAAACTCCTCCTTTATGTCTCTCCTTCCCCCACCCCCACCTAGAACAACTTCAAAGATTCTTCCACCAACCTCACATATAGACAATCCATCTCACTTTATATTAAATAGGCCTATTCCGCTACAAGTTAAGGGAAAATCACAAGTTCAAGCACCTGAGATTCCAGTTGCACTTGAAGAGCACTTAAAAGATGAAGAAGAATGGTTAGGCACTAAATCAGATGTCATCAAGAAACCCATTGAAAAGGAGGGCGCAAGCAATTCAAATCCAAGTAGTCTTTATGCTTCAAGTTCTATATACAGGCCATTTCCTTTCTCCAACACTGGGAAGCCAGTCACTTCCTTGCTCGATAACACTAGCCAGCATGAGTCAACCCACATTAGCAGCAGAATTTTTGGGTCTACAAATCCATCTCCAAGGGCATCAAACTCCATCCATACACCCTCAAATACCCATATTCCTAGGCCCATGTTCACTGGAGGGTTTAACCCTCACAGGATTGCTCCAGCTGTTCAAATAAGATCAGTGATTCCAGTTTGTGCAGCACCACCATCACCAATCAGACCCCCACAATCACCATCAGCTACAAATGCTCCTCCTCGTCCTGCTACTACGGGAGTAGCTGAGGTATCAATGTTCAAAAAGACGGAGTCAAATCAAACTCAACTGAGTTCTACTGAGTTCAAAAACAAGCTACAATTAAGTGGTAGTAAAAAGTGAAGATGAGAGAAATCGTGTTTAAACCCGTAATCAAGCATTTCGTGCAGTCATGACTTGATTGGTTGGTTGTTAAAACAAGATTAGTCCTTTTTTGGCCTTTCAAAAACAAACCATGGTTTTGTCTTAGGGGTTAAATTTGGTACTAATACTCCTCTGGATTAGATAATTCTATAAAGTCCAATCCACATTACATTTACTGCACAGGGAGAGAGAGAGAGAGAGCATTAAATGTGATCTGGGAGAGTGGGTTGCAGGAGATGTGAGAGAGAGAGGGGGTAGCAATGAAGTCAGTCTTGTGGGAGGACCAAACAGACAATTGCAGCGATAAACGCAAGCCATTAATTTACCCTTCGAGTTTCAGACCAGAATTTATTGGTCTTGTCTTCTCCATTAATGCCTTCATCTTCTTCTCCTCTTATTTATTGCTAGCCGTTTACTTTCACATTGTTTATAATATTTCTTTTCTTCGGTTCCCTTTTTATATAGTTTTTTATCCTCCATTATTGACTGTGAGGTGCGAACAAATCTGTGTAATGGGGAGTGAGATGCTTCTAGGCAGGCTAGGAGTTTTCAAATGTGAAGTGGCCGTTAAGTGCATATTGGGCATTCAATGTTTAGAGCAAGGGTAAATTGGTACTGTGAGTATGATCTCCTACTATTTTACCCTTCTGGCCCCATCCAAGCAGGTTTGACTTTTGGCAAATTTAGTATCTTGTATTTTTGTGAAAGAGACTTGGGCTCGCCATGGTCCGTATAGATGCATTCGGAGCTTGTAGGTTGGACCAAGTGGATAGTTCTGCCTAATAAGCTATGACAGTGCAGCACATGCCATTAAATTTTAGTATCATTCCAGTCATTGTTATGAAATTCAGCCTTACTTGTAGGTTGACCTGAAATCTTGATCGGATTTTAAATAGGTAAATCACGTAAAAGGTTCCGAGTAGATTTTAATATCTATCATTTCAGTCCTTTTTGCAGCAAGGTTGGGATCAATAGATGCGCAGGCTGCTGCCCAATATATTCCTGGTTGGAATCTGTTTAGCCATGTGGTTTGCCAAAAGGTTCCGTCACGTAATGCTAGTGAACAGGTTTTGTTAAAGAAGGAGGAGGAGGAAGTATTGGTGAGCAGTCCATCTCATGGAAGAATTAGAAAATGCGTATATTTAAAAGCTATTTTAAATTTTAAATAAATAATTTAAAAAATAAGTCACGCATATAAAATTGAAAATAAATTGCATTGCAAAAAGTAAATTTTAAAAATTAAAAAATATCATAACAATATATTTTTAAATAAAAAAAAAAACTTTAAAACCAACCAAACCAAACATAGATAAACAAAGACAGCAGTAAGCTTCCGAGGTTTGGTGTTAAAGTTGGAAAATAGGAATGGTCAATCATTTGAAAAGTACGAATTTCGTTATGAATAGATACTTCCTTCCTAAGTAACCTCATCTGCATACAAGTAATTATCATCGCAGTTTCTTGAGCAACGAAACTAGTAATTTTTAAGGGTAAAACACCACATTTTTAAAATTCTGTCTGGTCTATTGATCTGGGATTGGAATTAGATTAAGTTGAAAAAAAAAAAAAAATTTGGTGTGACCTAGCTAATCCGGTCATAAATTCGGTTGTAACCCGTTAACTTTTGTTTTTTTAACTAAAACAACGTCGTTTTGATTTTTTTAAAAAAAAATTGACCCGAACAATTCGGTGACCCGGTCAAAACCCAAAACCCGGACCTATAAACATTTCCTTCTATGCTTCAAAAACAACAATTTATTTGTATATATAAAATCTTTGACATTGAAAAGAAAATAGAAAATCATTGACGTATATGTCATTTTATAGGCTTTTCAAGAAATTTCCAAGTTCCTGCTGGCTTTCAGATTTTTTTTTTCCTATTTCTAGAGAGTAGATGTAAAGATGATATATCACATTCTAGCCATCAAAAAAACAGGTTTTGGTGTTCTTGGGTTTTTCTTTCACAAGATAAATGTCATTAAAGTATTTTTAAGTTTTTATTTTGCTGATAAAAATTTACGGAGATACAGAAAAAAAATTATTTGATTTATTTTTGTTTTTTTTACCGAGTTAGGGGTATTTTAAGGTTAGGAATTGGCTTATAAGGATTTTTAGAATGTTTATTAGGTGTTTTTAGACGAAAATAAGTTTTTGAATTCAAAAAATTTATAACCTAACTTTTCAACAACATTTCTAATTATTTGAATCTTAACGAATAGACAATATGTTGTACATTTTATTTAAAAAAAAACAAAAATCATTCTCCTTTAAACATGAAAACAAAAAAAACTAAAGAAGGTCAAGCGTGTAGACCTGGCCTTGCAAGCTCGTGTAGAAGGACTTTTCTCTATTGGGCCAAACACATGGGCCCAATATTTTATGCTCAATTGTCTGGCCTCTTTGTATGGTATTTTATTTTCCAATTTTGTATTTTATATTTTAATTTAAATGCATGATAAATAAAATACTGAAAATAATATTTAAATTACTATTTAATTTTGACATAGTAGTAAAATAATGTTATAGGTTTTTATTGGAAAGTTAACAATTTTTTTTTCATTTATTATGCAATTAATATGCAAAAAACAAAAATTAGAAGTTCGTTCATGAATATTCAATGAATATGAATTTTCTATTTTTATTATTTTTACATAGATTCTTGACATGATTTTATAATATTAATTAAGTTTTTTGCCTTCAATTAAATAAAAAATATTGAGATATTATTTTAATATTTTCTATTAAAAATTGCTTTTGAGATCATGATAAATTTTTATTTAAAAAACAATACTTCAAAATAAAAAACATGTTTTCATTAAAAATAATAAAGAGATGCTTTGATAAGAAAATAAAGTTTAGATTGAAGATATATTTTTTTCTATTTATTTTAAATAAATAAAAATTTTAACAAACCTTTATTGCGATTGTTGTTGCCTATTATTCAAAAAAATATGTTGCTAATAAAACATTATGCTATTATTTTTTATGAAGATTATAGGTTTTTTATGATGATATTATCAATTGCTTTATATATAATTTTGTATTATATTCATATTTATAATTTCAAAATAATTTTTCTCATTAATATTGAATAAGAATAAAATATATATTTTCTTAGTTTTTTATAGTAAAGTGTTTATGTTCTCAGTTTTTTAATTGGTCTCATAAAAAATTTCAATTCTTGATTTTTAATTTATTTTTAATTGAAACTTGTTTTCACAATCATAATAAGTTTCGTTTGAAAAAAAATAATATTTTTATAAAAAAAATGCTTGAATAAAAATTTTAGGTTTTTGATTCAATACATACTCTTTTTTTTTCTTTTTAGTTCAAATCATTATAGCTTTTTCAAAATATAATTTTCTATTATTCTTGCTTTTTATTCAATTAATTATGCAACTAATAAAAAAATCATTTTGTTGTCAAAACAAAAAAAATACGTGAATTAGAAAAGATAATTTTGATGAAAAAAATACATTTTTATTTCATAATTTTATTTGTTGTTTCTTCTTTGAATGTCCATATTTATGATATTGTTAAATAAAAAATAGATTTCAAAAAATAATGTTATTAAATCTGGTTAAGCCAATAACCTAGTTCACAGGTTTAGTGAGTTAACTTGAGTTAATCAAAAATATCATCTTTTTAACATTTATCTTTATATAAAAAAATAAATCAACTTTGAATTTCTTTTGAAAAAAAGTAAAATCAGGTTTGGGCTAGCTCAATTGAGTCGGGGATGCACCTTCTAGGTCAAGTAGGTCACACTAAATCAACTTGCATCTGGTTTAATTTAAAGACAAACCATGGCTAAGGGTGGGCTGAAGGGTCACCATATGTAATATATATATCTGTGTGTGTGTTTAAATTAAAATAAAAAAAAGTTCTTACTTGTTGAATCACTTTAAATAATGAAACTTTTGTTGTTATTAATGATGAATTATTTGTTTTAAAACTTTATTGTTTCTCTCTTGATGTTAAGGTTGTTTGCAATAAATCTCCCAAGATTTCAATAACAACGTTAGTTTAGATACACTTCTAACACTATGTGTGTGTTTGGTATTGCGGTAGTTGTTGTGGTTGTGATTTGAAAAAAATTGTTTTATAAAAAATAATTTTAGTTGAGGTTAGTTTGAAAAAATAGGTGTTTGGTTAAAAATGTAGTTAGAATTGAGATTGAACAAAAGGTAGTTTAATGTGTTTGGTTAAGAATGCTTTTGAAATTGAGGTTATAAAATAATTTAAAAAATTATATATTAACATTGATGGTTTTTAATTTAAATATTATAGATTTAACTATTGCTATTACATCATAAAATAAATAATACTTTATATAAAATATTTTTTATTGTTCCATTATAATATCTACAATTCCATCACGTATGAAATACATCCGACAAAGACTACAGTTTTTTTGGTTTCTTAAGCACGCAACAACATCGGATAAAATATAATCAGGAACAAAATTGAAATTACGATCAAATTCTGCAAATGCTACGTCATCAAGCGATCTTTGTTTAATTTATGTAGTTTCATTGAATAATATTAAACACTAGTTTTTTGAATAAAATACAATTGAAAAATAAAAAATAATTTTTATTTTACTAAATCAAACTTGTTTAAATACATTGTAAATTTTGGACCGGAACTGATTCGGCGGGAATAGCTGCACTATTCCTGCTAATTAATAGGAACAGTGCAGCATGCTGCAGTGTTCACACAAACAGTGCAGCATGCTACACTATTCATGCTAATTAATTAGCATGAACATTGCAGCATGCTACACTGTTCATGCTAATTAATTAGCAGGATGTGCGCATGCAGCAGAAAGGCAGGAACGCGATGAGAGAAACAGATAATTTCTACTTCAACAAAACAACGTTTTCAACGCAGTTAATGGTAAGGCTCACATACAAAAATCACGGTTGATTTCATAACCAAACACTAGATTTTTACTGTTACATAACAAACGCAATTGTAAACGTTTAGACAAACGTACCCTAAATAAGATATTTGAACTAAAGTAAATAGACTCAATAATCTCTCAATAAAATAAACTTAAACTTTAGATTTGAGAAGAATATAAAAGCTTAAAAAATAAAAAGAAAAACAATAAAACTAAAGGTAAGGAAGATTATGTAAAATCATTAAAAAAAAAAACATTCTCTTGAACTCTTCCTTCATTCTCTTTTTATAGTTGATTTTGAAAGTTGAATAATTAATTCTGGTATTAACCAGAATTAACTTTTACATAATCAATTTTTGATTAACTATCATAAATCCATAATAAAGCCTGAAAATTATGGTCATAAAACAAATGTCTTTTGAGTTGAAAAAACATGTTATTGTTTTATTGAAAAAATATTGCAAAAACTTGTTAGATTTTTTTTTTAATTAATGTGGGTGTCCAGGCCAGCTTGTGCGCACCTCGACTAATCCCACGAGCCTTAAAGTTAACGATCATGTAAGCTTCTAGTGGCTATCATATGAGCAACCAAAAGGCTCGAACATGAGACCATAGAGGGAGCAAACCCCTTAGTCCCAAATTGGTTAGATTTTTCCTTTTATGGGTTGGATTAGAAAAAATAATTCATCATGAAATAAATCCAAGTTAACAAAAAAATAATATTTTATCGCCTAACATGCTAATTAACCATGTTTATATATATATATATATATATATATATATATGATTAATTTTCTAATTAATCTAGTAATTTTTGTACAACACGTAAATTGACTTCCTCATTCTCTTCATCTCTGATTAACCCATTAATTTAATATGACCTTTTCAAGCTCTATGACTTTGTCTACAGGAAACAAAGTGCAACGATACACACAAATTGGTACGCGTGTGGAGTTAAAAGAGTTGAATTCTTTTCAGACCCGGCCCGGTTCAAGGTCCAGGTTTCGGGTGTTGACCGGGTCGTCCGGGTCAAATTTTTTTAGATTAAAACAACATCATTTTAGTAAAAAATAAAAGTTAATGGGCTACAACTAGGTTTTTGACTGGGTCTTGCTGGGTCAACCGGGTCACCGGGTCACACCGGTTTTTTCCTTTCTCTATTTTTCTTCAACCTGACCTGATTCCAACCCCGGATTGGCCGGGTTTTAGATCGACCCTCCGGGCCGAGCCAAGTTTCAAAACTATGGTTGAAATGCTAACCAATTAGAGCACCACCTAATATACCGTATTATTAAGTAATACTCTAAAAGGCGTGGAGAAAGTGCTATAGCTTCCCCACGTCATTTAACTTTTCTCATTATTAATATATTATATTATTATAATTATTATATTATATTATAACATATACTAAAAAGTAAATGAAATGTTGAGCTTTTTTTTTTTTTAATGAATTTTTTTTAATTTAATTTGTTAATGTTAATTTTTTTTTTATTTAATTATCAGACTTTCATAACACGGATTCCAAGTTTGATGGGTTAACCTGGTTTAACAAGTTAACCTAGAATTTTTTTTCTTTTTAATTTATTTCTTTCGTTTAGTTTAGTTTGTTAATATTAAATTTCTTTCTATTTAATTATCAGACTTTCAAGACATGTATCCCGGGCTTGACGGGTTAACCCAGTTAATTCTGGGTAAACCTGTCAATTTTTTTTTCTATTTAGTTATTAAACTTTCATGACGCGAATCCCAGGTTTAACGAGTTAACCTGGTTTGAAGGGTTAACCCAGTTAATTCATATTTTTTTTCTTTTTCTTCATTAGTGTTTTTTCTTCCTGTTAGTTTTTTTCTTTGTTTTTTTTTCTAATTAATCTATTTAATTATCATACTTTTATGACACGGTCTTATAGCTAGACTCACATCCAATGCTCTTGAGTTCGATGTTGCAGTCATACTCACTTAAACTTAAGTCATGTAAGTTTAATATTATTATTAATATTATAAATATTACTCTTGGGTCAAGCGTTGTAGCTAGACCCAAGGCTTTTGAGTATATCTTTGCAGAAAGACCTAACACTCTTAGATCTTAGCCTTTTTTGATATTTTTTATGCAAGAAAAAAAAATTAACCCATGACGTATGCCTTTGTTTTTTTTTTCCGTTTTCTTTTTCTTTTTAAGCCTTTTACTGTGGACTGCACGGTGCAGTTTATAGTGAAAAAACTTATGCTTTTAGTTTATTTTTTTCTATAGTTTCTTAATATTAAATTTTTTCTGTTTAATTATCAGGCTTTCATAACACGGATGTCATGTTTGATGGTTTAACCCAGTTGATTCAGATTTTTTTTTCTTTTTCTTCATTAGTTTTTTTCTTCTTGTAGGTTTTTTTCTCTTTGCTTTTTCCTTTTTAATTAATCAATTTTTTTAAATTTAGTTCATTAATATTAAATCTTTTTTCTATTTAGTTATCACACTTTCATGACTCGAATCCCAGGTTTTACAGGTTAACCCAGTTGATTCAAATTTTTTTTCTTCTTTTTAATTAGTTTTTTTCTTTCGATTTCATCTTTTAATATTATATGTAGTTCACAGTGAAAAGACTGATGCCTTTAGTTTTTTTTTCCCTTTTTTTTTCTTTTTATGCCTTTCACTATGGACTGCACAATGCAGTCCACGATGAAAAGGCTGATGCCTTCTTTTTTTTCTTTTTAATTAATTTTTTATTTATTTTGTTGATATTAAATGTTTTTCTATTTAGTTATCAAACTTTCATGACACGGATCTTAGGTTTAACAGGTTAACTCAGTTAATTTATATTTTTTTTCTTTTTCTTCATTAGTTTTTTTCTTCTTATAAATTTTTTTTCTTTTGAATTAATATTTTTTTTATTTAATTTAGTTCATTAATATAAAATTATTTTCTATTTAGTTATTGGTTGATGCCTTTTTTTCTATTTAGTTATTTTAGGTTTGGCTAATTAGAGAATTTTTTTTTCTTTTTGTGTTTTTGTTATTTTTATACTTATGACACGATTTTACAGCCAGACCCACATCCAAGGCTATTAGGTCTAGTATTGCAGCCGAAATCATTTAAATTTGGGTCATGTAAGTCTAATGTTATTATTAATATTATAAATATTACTTTTAGGTCAGACATTGTATTCAAACCCAAGACTTTTGGGTATAGCTTTGCAGAAAGACCTAATACTTTTAGATCTTAGTTTTTTTGGTATTTTTATGCAAAAACAATTAAGCCGCGGCAGCGCGTGGTTTATGTGACTAGTATTTTAGACTAAAATAGAGGAAAGAACCTTTGCTTGCTCGCGGAGGTAGAAACGGGTGTTTTTTCAAACTAAAACAGGTAAAAAAAAAATAATTGTGGTTTAAATTTAGAATTTAAGTCTCAATTCTATAACGTTTGGATTTTAATTTAGAATTTAGAATTTGGTGTTTAGGATTAAATATGAGGTTTTACTATTTAGGGTTTGGGATACATTATATTTTAAAAGAAAATGCTATTTGTTTTTAAAATATGTTTTATTTCCAAAACTTGTTTTAAAATGCTATTTTAAAAAAAAAATGTTATATTTCCGAAATTTTTTTTCTTGCTTGTTCTACTTTTCCAATTTTTTTTTGAAATGTGATAATTTTTAAAAACAGCATTTTATTTTGTTAGCATGAATTTATTTTTTTTACTAACTGTCTATATTTTCATCAACTGTCATTTTCTAAGCTGAGTTTTCTTAGTAACTAAATATCTCCTAATTTGTCTACTCCCCGCGCAACTTTGTAGTTCAAATAAAGTTTTTTAAACATAAAAAAAAATATTACTAAACTATCTTAACTCGTTAAATTATGAATTCTAATGAGTTTAGTAATATTTTTTTATATTAATTATATGATAAAAAATAAAAATTAATTCAAAATTGACATAAAATTAAAGAACAAAATTAAATAAAATATATAAAATTCATAAAAAAATCCAATATTAAAATTAAAAAAAGAATCATGCTAGGACAGACTTAAGTGGCCCCGCATGTTAGGGTTTTAAAAAAATCCTAATAAATAAAAATGTAAAAATTATAATTGAAAGGAAAAAAGTTTGAAATTAAAAGAAAAAAATCGAAAACCCAAATTTAAAGGATAGAAAAACAGGTCATACCAAATGCGTGGAAATGAGGAACCAAAACGATTGAAATTAAATCTTAATTTAATGTTTCGAAGTTATCTAAAACCAAAACGATATATTAAAAGGGTGCCTTACGAGCCATTTCATGGGCTAGCCCAATTCGTAAATGAAAACTTGGCAGACTCAGAATCTATAGCTTTGGTCCGTAATGTCCTGCCGCCGTGATTGATGTCTGATGCTCGATAGCTTTCCTAAAAGCCAGACTGGTTTTACTAGAATGGCTGTCTTAACAGCATATTTTCTCTTGATAAAGTCTTTGATCGCTATTAGCAGACCTTTTTTAAAAAAAACTTTTTCTTTTTTTATTCATTAAAAATTCTAAATAGAACTGAGACTCCGGTGGGGGCTGCTCATGGCTTCATTGTTGAAAACGTAGCTAACAACTCCGGCAGGGGAGGTTTTTTAATACAAGTACAAAATAACATTAAAAACACCACGATGTTGGCAGGAAAACAAAGATAAAAAGCTACAGAAGACTCAAATCTAGTAGAAGGAAACTACAGAAGCATAATAATCAATAGAAGATTCCGCTTTGTCTTCATGCAAACATTGTTCAGAGCAAAACTTGATGCTGTTTCTACCATGAAAGCCGAGAACTGAAGTCTGTTATTCTGTACTGATTGAAATGCTACCATTATCCTGAGCTATAAATTGAATCAGTACTTCTTGACCAGTTTCAGTGTTTGCAACAGAGGCACCCATTTTTCCCGAGCAAAGTGTAAGTGAAAGACACAGAACCCATGCGTGAAGAGAAACAAGTAGCTAGGATGAAGAGTTCATGATAAAACATGGCCTATTTCGTGGCTTATGCTTCCAATTAACCACATTAGTGGAGTTAGATTCTATAATAATGTTTCTTCCAAGCAGATCTAATTCTCTTGACGAAGTTAATTCTAGAGCTCTAACTATAGTCAACAATTCTGCTTCATTTGAGTCTTTGATATCAGCAGGGATACCATTTTTTTATGATCACGAAGAACCCTACCAATACCAGAAGGACCAGGTTTACCAAAAAAAATAAAATTCATCCACGTTCCATTTTAGTATAAAAGGCTTGGGGCATACCATAAAAATAATGGTCTAGATTTATTAATATTAGTCCATCTAATCAAACCTTCAGTAGAGATTAACAAGTTAAGATCCTGTCATAAGTGTGTGACGTCGCGACGATTAGACTCTTGGGTCGGGATCTTTCTGATGATGGAAAAAGAATAAGGAATTCTTATTTCTTATTAGTAAAAAGTGATGGAATTGCCACCTAATATTTGAGTTATTATAACCTAACTGGTCTTAAAGTCTAGATAAGAAAACTAGTTGTGTATAGGGAGAACGTATCACCCTTCATATATTTTATCTAAGGTAAGCTGTATTATTTGTTTGTCTGATATAAATTAAGGTATTGTTGTGCTTTCTAGTCGTTGATCTGTTTAAAGTTTAAGAGAAGTTCTTCTCGGTAAGGAGGTCATTATTTTATTAGGTTAAAGCTAGCCATTCTAGAGTCAAAATATATTTTTATATTTTTTAATTTTAATATCAGGAATACATCTTTTACTTATAAATTCATAATCCTTGATTTCGGGACAAACAAAATAATTTTTTTATATTTTTTAAATGTAGGCTAAGTAGGAGTGATCATTTTCGGTTCGGTTTGGTTTTTATAAAACAAAACGTAATCAAACTGATTAAAAAAAAAAACCAAAACCGGTTCAAACAGACCGATTTCGGTTCGATTTTTAGGACAAAAACTTGTTCAAACTGCTTTGGCTCTGTTTATTGGGTTTGCTCGGTTTCTTCAGGTTTGGCTTGGTTTCTTCGGTTTTTCTCGGTTTTGGCTCGGTTTTTTGCCTGTTTGGCTCCATTTTTTTCCAGTTTAGGTTCGGTTTGGTTTTAAGCTTATAAAATTGAAACCGAACTGAACTGGCTGATTTTTTTAAAATTTTAATTGGTTTAATCAGGTTTTTTCACGGTTCGGTTTTTTCGGTTTTTTTTTTTTCAGTTTTCTAGGTTTTTTCAGTTTTTTTGCTCACCCCTAAGGCTAAATTCTCATGGCTTTAATATACTGGTTACTAAATCAAAAATCACATGCAAAATTAAAAGAGTTTTTTTTATATGATTTTTTAATATGATAAAATATGCAAATATAATTTATTTTTTAGAGACTTGACCATATGCAATATAAAATAAAGTTTTGTTTTTGAAAGAAGATTTTTGTTGTTTTTATGGAAGAAAACAAATTTATTTAATACTAAAAAAGCACCTCACATGTAGTTTATAATTTCAAATATTAAATATGAGAGGGTAAAAATTATAAGGAATTCAAAATTAATTGCAAAATGATCTTCCAAAACTTTGAAAATTTATTTAATTTAGACTAAGGACAAGTTTGGCAAAAAAAACTATTGCATGTGAAAGCGTGGCGTAAGAGGGTCGGTGGAGTTGCCATTTAATTGTTTGGTTCAGAGTCGCTAGGAACACGGGTATACTAGTTTTATTAGAGATTCTGAGGGTAAGAGACTAGTTGTGGCTAGGAAAAATATTAACACCTCTAGTACACCTTACTTGAAATAAGCTGTTTTGTGTGATTTGATGTGATTTTGATGGTTTTTTTTATTAGTGGTCTGTCTGTAGCTTAGGATTGAGATTTATTCATGTGAATAAATTTAGTGTTAAGATTTTATTTTAGACTCGTGTGCCCAAATAAATTCTTATGAAAAATGTTTTTCATAATTTGTATATTACGGTAAAAAAATACTCCCAATTAAAATTGGTAAATATTTAGAATAACTTTGAGAATTTTCTAGTCAACTCCTGATATTTAAATATTAACCATTAATTCTCATGAATTAAAGTTTTATCAGTTATTGAAATATAGATCAAATTCTCATGAATTTAGTAAATTGATTATTAAATCTCAAAATACACATAAATATGTATTGTTGAATTTTTGTATGAAAATACTAAACAATATGATTTTTTATATTTTTTTAGAGACTTGACTATATGCAATTAAAACATTTAATTCCTTTTGTCTTTTTTGTTTTAAACATTTAAAAACATATAAGAAAATACAAACACACACCCCCATTTTTTCTACTAATTTAACCCACACACACTTATAATTACAAATATTTACACAACATTGTAATTAACCACAAATCATTACAAAAACACATAAAAAATCATCTAAATCCCAAAATGAACCTTCTGAAGGCCGAGGATAGTTGACTTTGGGCTTTATGACCCATGAACCATCATAAACCAACTCAATATTTTTACGGTGACAAAACAAAGATATATTCATTATAGTCTTAATGTTGTCCTTTGTCTTCCCTTTCATGTCCATAATTATGTTGAAAATGTTTTCAAACATGTTTTTTTTCAATGTTCATGACACCAAGGTTATGACAGAGGAGATTAGTCTTCCAATATAAAAGCTCCTAGAAAATATTTTGCTTTACTCAATTATGGGTCAAATCAAAACCATGAAACTTTGACTTACCAAATTAAAAACCATAACAATGTCATTGTATTTCGACACGATGTCATACAATTCTTCACTAGAAGGTAGCGGTGGTACAACATCCCTTTCAGCTCTGCCAACAAATAAGTCCATTCTATTCTTTCTGTACTTGTGATCTATTGGTAAGACCGTCACTGACAATAAAAAAAAACATTTTACCACCATTTGTTAATGTGAAGACCTTGTTATTTTTCATATATTATGAACATGCTAGTTTTCCATGTATTCTCCAACTAGAAGTCATTCCATACATAGAGAAATCATTGATAATTCACATCAAAGGTGTCTTCATTTGAAAATCTTGTTTCTTCGATACAACATATGTCAAAGCCCCAAATGACCAAAATTGCTTCAATTATCAATCAATTTTCAAAGACAATTTTTTATATTTTGACCTGAACTATTAGTACTAGGTATGACTATAGATAAAAACATGAACTCTAGTTTTATACAAATCCTTAGTGGCAAGTTGTAAACCATGAGTATCACCGGTCAACAAGAATAAGAAGTAACAAATAACTCGAATAAATTGAATTCATTTGTACATAATCCAAGACTCATATTCCTTGATTCCACTGAAAACTAAAGATGGATTAAAATGTTTCTAGGCTTCACCATCAAAAGGGTGCACCGTCACTCCATCCACTGCATCATGTGAATGATGTCATGTCATGTGCTCAATAGTTTTTGGTAACATGAATAACCTTTATGGTCTAGACGTGATTAAAAAGTATCTAAGTTTTCTATGTACAACAAGAGTCCTTTCCTTGCCAGTTCTTGGTTTATAATGAGTATACCCACATGTTCTGTACTCGGTCAACTCTGTATTTTCAAGGTGGTACAACATGCAGAAGTTTGGACACATGTTAATTTTCTAGTATCCTAGGCCAAGGGGTTTTATCATGGATTTAGCATCATAGAAGTTCTCTTTTAGCCTATTCATTTCAAGTAAAAAGCTTATCGTCCATTTGATAATTATGTCATAATCGGCCTCACTCAACCCATGATTTAACTTTATAGTGAACACCTGTGCAATGATCGATAATTTACTATGATTTGTGCATTTATTCCATAATGGTTTGTTGGATTCTTGCAAAAGATTTAAAAAAAAAAAACTTGCCGCGTTTACATTAGGTTCTTCATCTACGATTAGACATTGATCAGCATAATACCGATTCATTCTCATCGCATCCATAATCATATTCCTATAAGGATTATTATTGCCATCTACACCTCCATGAACGTTGTTAGAACTAAAAGTTGACCTAACCACCTTTTCTATCATGGTCTCGTGAGAAACATATGGTTCTTCATGTGCAAATCAACATAAGTATCTCTTTATGAAGCCTTTTTATATAAGATGCATCATTACAACATTTGGATCGAGATTTTTTTTATTTTTACACCTTTTACATGAACATCTAATACTGTCTCCACTAATATTTCTCGGATTAGATAGTGAATATTTAATACTCAACCCTTCAGGTGAATCTTGATACATCCATGAACTATCATCTATTATTTATATCAAACCTATATAGAATATTGATGACAACATGTATTAATTAATTACATAAACTAAATAAGTTTGCAAAATTGGTTTAACTCAAATTTATTCAATCTATTTTAATAATACTTTTAATTCATTATCAATTATTTACATAAATTTAAATTTCTATACATTTACCAAAAATTTCAAGTCAACAATAAAATTAACAAAATATAAAAAGTACTCGTTAAATAATTCATTATTTATTTCATCACAAAACACCTAAGTCACAAATTCAAAATAAATTTCATCAATTTACAAACATAAATTTTACAAAATCTCAAACAACCCCTAACATGTACAAATCATACATTTATACAATAATTGTTTTATAGAAAAAAGTTATAAAGAAAAGTAAACACCAAAATATACACACACACACATACACACACTATAAAAATATGCAATAAAAATTAATATTTTAAAACTTAGTTCAAATAAAAAAAAATAGAGGTAGTTTTGCTTACTTGAAGTAAAGAATCCTTAATAAAATTTGAATCAGAACAGAGATGCTGACAAACTAAGTGTTGGAGTGGCTAGATTTGTAATAGAAAGTTGATTTGTGATAAAATTAAAAGGGATGATGTTTATTGCAGAGAAAAATAAAGGAAGAAAAAGAAATGAAGGAGGGAGAGAGGATGATCCCTTGTTAGGTCATAAATTAAATATTATGACGAATTTATTGATGAATTTAAATGTGTCGGTAATTCTACCTGTAAAAATAATAATTATCATGCTTTTTTGCGTTTTTAATTTTTAATCTTATTGTAATTATGTCAATATATATTAAAAAAATATTTACATCTATATTTACCAATAAATACAGCTAATGCATCAAAAACAGTGAAATATAATAAATAGGGAGTTTATTCAGCACAAATGTCATCCACCTACTCTCCCACCAACTCTCTCACCATTAAATAAATGTCTTCCTTTTCAAGCAACCACCTTGGAATTGATAATTCCTAGTGTCCACATTGAAGTACGAGAGGAAAAAGTCCCAATCGACAATCCAAAAAATTAAAAGGTAGTCCACCTTCCATTTTTCACCTTAGTCTATTGGCAATATAAAAAATAACATCCTTCTAAATTACGATTCTAGTAATTGAGCTTTAGAAAAAAAATAACCTTCAAGCCTGAAACCAGTTCAAAGCATTGTAGAATTCTTTTGATGTTCTGCAGAGAAGAAAAACTATCCAAGCTGAAAATGAGAGTATCATTGACAAATTGGAGGTGAGAAATCTTCAACAGCTCCTAGACCAAGACGTACGTGCCGTCAACTAAACCCAATTCACAATATTTTTCAGCATTTTGTTGAGTCCTTCAGCAGCTATGTTGAAGAGAAAAGGTGATAAGGAATCACCTTCACGTAATCTCTTCTTTTCCATATAGAAGTCTTTCGTAGGAGATCCATTCACAAGAACAGATATTAATGTAATCCCATATAATTCAGTCAAAAGAGATAGCGCTTTGCCCCTTTCTTCTTCAATTGGCAGCTTACTTCACTGGCAATAAGGGCACTATATATCAAGTATTTGTCTCCCCTTGATGAAAGTATTTTGACTATCGCCAATGATTTCATGCATGACAGCTTTTAGTTCATTGGCCACCGCTTTTGAAATGATCTTGTACAGACAACCTATAAGACTTTTAGGTCTGAAGTCTTTAAGGTTATTATTAGCACCAGCAACTTGAGGACCAAGAGTGATAAATGAGCTATTGAGAGGAGACCCGACACATAGAAATCATTAGCCATGCTGAAAATGTCATCTCCAGTTGTGTCCCAAGCTTTCTTTATGAAAAGAAGAAGCTGCTGCCATCTCCAGTTGTAACTTTAAAACTTATTTGGTTATGGAAAATATTTGAGAAATCCTTGTAATGGTAAAAACTAGGGTTTTGAGAATAGTAGAACATGCATTGCGCTGTGAAGAGAGAATTAGCGAGTTAATAGTTTCTTTGAAGTTGCCAGCAGCATTCACGTTTTCACATGATCCACGTTTTAGGTTATTGGGTTACCTGAAAACCGTTTCATCAAGTATTTTTGTTTTTTTTTTATAATGTATTTGATATTGTGATAGTTTTTATGGTTATAATTTAACATATTTAGATTTGGAACGGATTTAATATGACTGGAATAGTATAAACATTTTTCATCATTCTCCACATAATAAAAAATAAATTAATTCACTCTTCATTGTGTGAAAATGTTTTTAGAAGATAGAAAAGCATCTTGAAGCTGCTATCGGCTACCTACATTTTAAATGCAAAATATACTAGGTCCCACAAATAGTTAATAATATTTTCTCAGTTACCAAACAGTTTTTTTCTATGATTTTCTTTAAAAATATAAGCAACCACGTAAAGTAATATTTTTTTAGTTTACTTAACTGGAAATAAACCGATTGATCACAGCATGGAATCAGGGGTTCTCACCGTCTCCTTACGAGTGCTCTTCCTTTATCAATGAAGAAGTGAAACAATGATTTACTATGGATTTTCTTTATAATTGAAAACCGATCATGGATGATGTAACAGAAAAAAAAAATACTATAAAATCTGCAAACAAAACATATAGTGGAAAACCCACAAGAAAAAGCTTGTTTTCTCAATCAACCGGTAGAGATAAAGCATGTAGAATTTTATTTTGCTTTTTAGACCCCCACAGACAGTCCTCTTCAAGCCATTTTAAGTTCATCTCGAAGAACGATCTGTGAATTGTTGGGAGGAAATGGCCTCCAAGCTTGGGGCCTGCGTATCGGACCCATGATTAATTTGTTGTCAGCTGCTAGCTATCTTCCTGGGTCATGGCAATTAATCATGGGGTCTATACATCCGTAGAGGTGTACGGTTGAAAAGAAATAAAGGAAATGTCCATCCAGCTGCAATATATATATATATATATATTATATATATATATATATATAATATTATTTTATTTTATTTTTGCACAAGAAAATGTTATAGTGCCAAATCCAGCTGGATATGTTTGAAAATTATTATATTTGTCGAACTAAAACAAATTAATACCCCTAGACAGGAACATTGTTCTCTCATGTCAATGAACGGCATCGATGCTTTTTCCTCGGGAACCTCTACTATTCTAAGCTTTATGGACAGATCCAATTTTTCGTTTCTTTTTATTATCTTAAATAAATTCTTGCAAATAATAATAATAATAAAGCATTTGACCTGTTTTGGATATTGCCAAGATTTTCATTACGTAGAGCTCTTTACAAGGTTAATTTCATTTATTATGCTAATGGCAAATGATATATTTTTTTCCCTTTTAGAGATTTAAAGAAATATTTAAAAAATTTATTCTTTTAGAGTGAACTCCCTTTTAAAAGAAGGAATATTATTATCATCCATCCAGAGCCCTGTTAGAATAATTAAAATCAAATATAAAAAAAACTAAAATTTTAAATAATCTATATATTATAAATAATTTATATTTTATTTTTAATAAATAAAACCACATAAATATTATTTCACAAACCTGTTAAAACAAACCAGTGTAAACCGTCAAATTCTGAACTTAAGCAGGCATTAATGACTCTTCCATCTTATCCAAAATAATAATAATAATAATAAATTTGAGCATCTCCTTTAGTAAATCGGATTCTTTCTTCTATGGAATTTAATTTACGAGGAAAGCGGATTAGAGTAAGGTTCATTCACTCGACAAGACACGTCAGCTTTGTTTAACACTTGTGATATCTCCGGTGCATGTGTGAAAGCCGTGCAGGACAAAGGATGCACAGTTAATCGGACAATAAAAAAACATGGACAAGATACTGAAAGAGACAACTACCCTCGGTCTGAAAAGAAAAAAGAAAAAAAGCTGCATCCCAATTGGTTATTGCAAAGACTCGCATCTTTCGTCTGCCGTGGGTCCGAAACCTGGGAACTGGGATCTTTCCTAGCTAATCAACAGTTACACTTACAAAGGCCTCCCCGTGAAAGATTTCACTATTTATTTTCTCATATATTATTATGGATAAATTATATAATTTTTGTTTTTTTCAATATGATTCTTAAACCTTTTTTTTTCTGCAATTGCATTTTTTTACCAAATTTAAAGGCAATTGAATAAACTTTGTTGGCTAAGAATAAAATTGAAATATTAGAGATCAAATAGAAAAGATGCAATAAATAGACAATAATTTTCAAGTTAATATAAAAATTTTAATTTGACTCTTATACTTTAGAAACTATAAATGCTCGTTAGCTTAATATTTTATCAATTCTATTTTGATATAAAAGTTTTTTACTTTTGTTATTTTTAGTCCCTAATTCTGATTGTTGGATTCTGATGTTATTTTTAGTCCCTAATTTAAGAGAAGAGAGAGTATGAAGCTATTAAGGATTTATTTTTGAGGTAGAATAAGGATGGGATTAATGCCCTGCGAAAGGGTAAGCATGATCGGGTTTGATGCTTAGTTTATTTGAGATGTAATGATTTGGTATTAGTACAAATGGTTTATGCATATATGATTATGTTTATTATGTGATTCTTATGAATGTGTTTGCGGTGGTGTATAAGTTGTTACTTATTTTGAGAACTTAACGCAGGATTAGATGACTTATTTTTAGCTCTTATCCTTGGACATTGACCATTAAATATTTGAATCGGTGAGTACGTGTTTTTGTCATTCATTATGTTTTTGTTAGTTATGGTGTATAAGTTGTCACTTATTTTGAGAACTCAAACCTTAGATTAGATGATACGCTTACAACTTCCATCTTTAAATATTGACTATCATGTATTTGAATTGGTGAATGCATAATTTTTATTATTCATTATGTTTTTTATTAGTTGTTTGTAAGTTATCGGTTATTTCAAGAACTCAACCCAAGATTTGAGAACTTATTTCCAGCTTCTATTCTTGGATGTTAACTATCGAGTATTTGAAAAGGTGAATATGCATTTTTGTAATTCATCATGTCTTTGTTTTTATATGTGATATAAATATTAGTTATTTTGAGAACTCAATCTAGGATTAGAGGACCCATTTTCAGCTCCTATCCTTGAATGTTGACCATTGGATATTTGAATTGGCGAAAACATGTTTTTATTATTTATTATATGATTTTTATGTTTGTTATATGTGATTTATATCAAGAATCTAACCCAATATTATTAGATATTTAAATTAATGAATACACTTCTATAATTAAATTGATATGTGTTATTTGTTTTGTATAAGTAATATATTCCTTTATGTTGTGAGTAAGTTACCTTGAATTTATTTTATCCTATAAAGGCCCATCAAGAGTGAGTGGTATTGTTCGAACCCATTTCAATCCATGTTAGTTCAATGCTCATCAATAACTCATCATCTTAATAGATCTAACTCCTGATTGTTATCTAAGTAGATATCAGGTTATTCTCAAGCTTAAATCCATACTATTCTATTCATTTACATTTTAAAACAAAACATGTTAGTTTATTCAATCCTAAGCATAAAAAAACCTTTCATTTTTTTTAAAAAAAATTAACAAATAAAAATGCAATTTACCTTACATGGGATGTATATAGTGATTATTATCTTTCTTATTTTATAATCAACCCTTTACCTAAGACTTCTAAAAACCAGCTAAAGTTTCTAGTTACTATAATAGATGGGCGATTATTTTTTCTAATTTTACCCCTACCAATTCAATTCATCTTGTTGAAATGTCCCATGTGATTAAATAGGGACTTTAGTAATGACTAGGCTTTGTTTGCTTATATGAAAAATATTCTGATTGGTTATGCTATTTGATTTATGTGATTTGTCTTTTTCACATGATTTATTTGATTTAATATTTGTCAATTTATACATTTTCATTTCATACATTTTATTTATCATGCATTTATGGATTTAATATAAGGAGTTGTGCCCATAAACCTACTACATATAATTTTCTTTTGCATACACATTGTTTTATATCAATATAAAGAATTAATAGTGCCCTGATGAGTTTTGCCTTAAAGTAATATGCATGAAACCTTAGACTCTTGTTGAAAATCTACCTAGTCATGATTAGTAGCCAATGTGGCATTGTCCTAATATATACTCTTTGCATCTTATAGCTATTTGGTTGACCTTTTAAGGTTTGTTTATCTAAAAAACGAGGGATCTTTTTAGACCAATAGGGTAGTCATCATACCCACATATAATGGCTATAACCTTCCCTTAAGGTGTTCACTTATTTTTCATATCAAATTAGCCATTATTTTTCTTTATAAATATTTATCTTTACAAAAGTTATTTTTTAGATTTCATAAAAAAATAGAAACAAATATAAATCACATTTTAAAAGTTTAATTTTCCTTGAAAGCCTACATCATACCAAGCCAAAGGAGATGAAGAGAGCTTAAACCAAGCATAATCATTTAGACAAGAACAACTTCTCACGAGGTAAAAAGAATCAATTAACTAGCTTGCATAAACCAAGTCCATAATCCATAGAACCTAGTATAAGACTTTTCATTTCTCCGGTACAACTTAATACAAAGATGTCTTCTCTTGGCCTTCCATCATTTAAAATCATCTTAGAAGTACCTTATTCTCTCACTTAAAACATGTCGACTAGCTAAAAAGAAACTTCTAACTTTTATCAAATCAGCTAAGTTAAATGAGCCATTACTATACAAAAAGAAATGTCCAACAAATATGAATCCCTTTCGAGCTCAAACTATCTCTTTTGATAAGGGTAAGATTGAAAAAGTTAGTACAAGCCGGTATCATTCGATTAAAAAATGGATAACAACCATTTAAAAGAAAGATTTATATAGTCCTATTAAAGGTATTGAGATGTGTCTAGTCCTCATTGTTGTAATTTTTAAAGGTTTAAATGTGTCGTAATTCAACAAGTTTATGAGATCTTAATGTCTTTTATTTTATATGAGGCACTATTATACCAAAATGGCCAAGGTAATTCATGATTGATACATCACTTCCATGAATGCTTACTTCATGAGTTTTAATATAACCATGTCCTCTCCCATTAAACCTAAAAGGATAAAGTTTTGATGATCTCTTATTTATCCCTAAAATTACCTTTTTCACTTCCAACAAACATCAAGAAAAGAAAATCTTGTTTAAAATTATTTAGTTATGCCTATAATAAAATCAAATGATTTGGTGACTTAAATAATGATACATAATATGCACTCAGACAATAGTCTTACCTATCTTGTCGCTTTTTCTCTAAGGATAACCTCACGGTTTTCCTAATTGATAGTAATTTGTATACAATTAAGATTTATTAACATACGTATATTTTCATTTGAGATGAAACAAACCTATCTTTCATGTCTCATTCGTAAATAAAAATATATACCTTGTTATCCCCTTATGAACCTTAAATATTTCTTGGATAATAACTCAGACTAGGATCACCTCTCACATTATGGGCGTGTTTTGGAATTTTTACATAATCGATGAAATTCAATAGAAAGAAATGTGAAATGAATGAAAAGTATTACAAAAAAGAGTAATAAAATGATCAACAAGTAATTAAAAAAAAGAAAGACAAGAACTTTCTAAAATGTCTCTAGTGATGATGCAAAATTCAATATTAAAGACAACATTCAATGACAAGAGATAAGATAAAACTTGGAGAATCAAGATTGTGGTGAGATCAATCATTAAGACGTTAAAATCAAGATGAAAAGTCTAAAAGATCCACACACACACACACACACATATATATCCCATTCTTTTGTAAATATGAACCTTAACCCACATTACGTGATTTAAAAAACCTTTTTATAATAAAAAATAATTTATTTGTATTAATAAGTGTTAATCTCTTAGAAAAGAAAAAAAATTATTTTTCAATCAAAATCATGACATGTTTGAGTATTAGATAACATTCTTTACAACATTAAATTATGAGTTCTCATCAATAAATAGAAATCAATACATTTGAAGCACAATACCTCTCTTTGTTTAAGAACCCAGAAATCCCATTTTGAAATTCAACATTTTCTTTCTAAAATAACTCTTTATTTATTAGAGAATCTATTTGAGCTATTTATAACTAATATTTTGGGATAATCATTCATTTTTACCATCACAACTAATACTTATTTTATCATATGCCAATAAAAAAAATCACATCATGGTACTTGAATAACCTGTTTTGGGCTTTCGATAAAAGAAATTTAAATTTTCATTTGATGAAATACTTTCAAATTTATACTCCATGGTAGATTAATCTGAGTTGACTCAGGTTGTCTTTTTGGGTTGTGTTTTTGTGATTCTTTTTTTTTCATCCTTTAAAATTGAGTTGGTTAGCAATTGCGCTTCATAATTTATTTTCTGATTTTATTTTTATGGGGTTATCCTGATATCATGGCCTGGTTCACTGGTTGGCAGGTTGACCTGAATTGATTATATTCATTGTTTTTTGGTTCTTTTTTAATTGAATATTTTTTAATTAGTCTTCATAATTTTTTTTATTTGCTTTCTATGGAGTTATCCTAATTTCACGATCCAAGATGTGAATTTTTCAGGTGAACTCAAGTTGACTTGGTTTATTTTTTAGTCCTTTTTTAATTGATTTTTATCTCTCAATTTCCCCCTCCAACAACTCAATCATCATTTATCTATTTATTTATTTATTTATTTTTATTTTGATCATTCAATATTATGTTTTTTGGATATTGAACATTATTTTTTTAATTTGTTTTATGTGAAGTTATCTCAGTCTCATTGATTTGATTTGTTTTTCTTGATTTCAACTTTTAGTATTGAATCTGTTGGGAATAGAGATTTGTAATTTTTTTTATTTTCTTTTTATAAATTTAAGTCGATCTCATAATCCAAATCACGAGTTTAACAGGTTAGCCCGAGTTGACTTGAGTTGTTTTTTAATTTATTTTTTAATTTCATCTTTTCAATATTGGGTTGGTTGAAAATTAAACTTCATAATATAATATAATTTTTTTATTTTCTTTCCATGGAGTTATCTTGATCTTTTAATCTAAGTTGCTGGTTTGACAAATTAACCCGAGTTGACTTGATTATTTTTTATTCTTTTACTTTAATTTTAAATTTTTTTTTAATTTTTTTCTTTAATATTAAATTGGGTGCCACGTTAGGTTGAGTATGCAACCACAAACTCAATAATAATCTAAGTACATAACTAAAACGTGGTGGGTGCCACGTTGGGTTGAGTATGCAACCACAAACTCAACAAAATAAGATGCAAAATGATATAAAAAATAGAGATATATCTGTTCGTTAAAGTTATTTTTGGTCAAAGCACGAATCTGTACACATAAGCCCACCGTGGCTACACATCATCTATACACTCTCGCCATTATTAAGCCCTTTTAGTTTTCATTTTCTTCTGGAACCGACCGCTAGCCCCTTATCCATCCATGCCCTGCTGCCTCCTACTCATTATATACTCACCGTTTATATTAGAACTTATCATCAAACATATTAAAGTATATATAAAACTCCACTTATAGATTAAACGAGTTAATTTATATTAATTTAAAAAGATATTATTTTTATTTTTTAAAGTAAAATGGCAACATTTTTTTAGATCAGATAGAATTTTAATTAGATGAATTAATTCATGAGTTGAAACATGAAATCAATCAAATTAGCGTGTTTGGAAATATGATAAATGTTGTTTTTTAAAATATTTTTTATTTCAAAATATATCAAAATATTTTTTTTATTTTTTAAAATTATTTTTAATATCAACACATCAAAATAATTTAAAAATACTAAAAAATATATTAATCTAAAAAAAATTTAATCTTTTTAAAAACACTTCCAAAACACACCCTTAATTACACCAAATCCCAATTAATTTAATTCAACTCGGCAAATCACATGACTGTCTAGACTTTCACGAGCCTCCATCCACACCTTGGGCGCTACGACTTGTCATGTCCTAGCACAATCTTCTCTGGCATCTAGCAAGCATATTCCTTGGATATTCTTTTTTGTTCATAAAGGAAAAAAGATTTTTGTCTTAGTTCTGTTTTCCCTCTTATGACTGTCTGGATTTTATTCTCTTTTATGACTGTTTAGATTGGAAGATTTTTGTAGCTGGCGGCTTGCCTTTGTTTTTCCATAAGAAGAAGAAGAAGAAGAAGAAGACCAGATAACCGGTGGGCGGGTTTTTAGACCATCCATTATATATATAAATTCACAAATTGTAACCAATTAAATCTGACCACGGAGGAGAAAAAATGAATTAATTAAACAGTAAAATTATATATATGAGGAAAAAAGAAAAAAAGACATACAGCAGAGATTTAGAAATATCCGAGAAGGATATCACAATGCAAAATTTTGGAATATTCGACGCGGAGATCCAACTCTTTTCCTCTCCTCTCCTCTCCACGATTATATAAACCCCTCTCCAATCCCTTCTCTTCGCAACAATCTCCAAAATCCCTTCTATATCCCGCCCCCTTGCTGTCTTCTTCAGCTGGTTATAATAATTGCACAGCATGGCTCTTAAAGCTGTTCATGTCTCTGATGTACCCAATCTTGACCATGTCCCTGACAATGCCTCTCTTTCTCTCTACTCAACTCGTCTCTCCAAAGGTAAATTGTCAGGAAGAGAAGGTTCTTGGAGTTTCTTGATGTTTTCTTGGTGCGGGCTTGATTTTTCTTTCTTTCTCTCTGCAGGAGTTGAAATGAATAGAGCAGCTACGTTCAAGATGCCAAAGTTTATGGTGATTGGACATAGAGGGAATGGAATGAATGTATTGCAATCAACAGATGGTAGGATGAGAGAGATTAAAGAGAACTCCATTATGTCTTTCAATAGCGCTGCCAAACACCCCATTGATTTCATCGAATTTGATGTTCAGGTATAATTACTTCTTTATATCTTTTTCTCTTCTTAATCTGTTCTAGACTGAAATATAAATAAAAATCTTGTTTTTAATGTTTGTTGGGACTTGAATCTTCCAAACTGGGTGTTGTTTCTTTGACGTTGTAGACTTGTCGGTTGTTGGACGCCGCATACCGTTTGGCAGCGAAAACGCTATTTGTGGAAGAATTTTTTTTTTTCAAGAAAAAATAATATTTTAAAAATTTTTTAGTCTGTTTTTATATTTTGATATTAAAAATAAAATTTATAAAATAAAAAAAATATTATTTTAAATGCAATTTCTACTGATCTCTCAATCTTTTTTAAAAAAACTTCCGGTGGTTTGGTAAATTAAATTCGAAATCAATTTCTTTTTGTTTTTTCCTTTTCTCTCAGTTTTTATTTTTATGATAGGAGGATATTGAACTGATTGTGTTTATTTTTGATGGGTATGATTTTTTGTTTCTGAAGAAATAAAATAGAAATAGAATTGAAAATAAAAGTGTGGAGCTGAATGAGGCAAAGAAAACGAACTGTCGTTTTTGTAGGTGACAAAAGATGACTGCCCAGTCATTTTCCATGACAACTTCATCCTCTCTGAAGATAATGTAAGTGTCTTTGATCCTTTTGGAGTCTCTATTTTCGGCTTTATTGTTTAGAAATAAAATGTTTTTAGCTAATTAAACTCATGGATATGATTTTATTTGTAAATTCAGGGCACTATTTTTGAGAAGAGGGTGACAGAACTTTGCCTTTCTGAATTCCTATGCTTTGGACCCCAAAAAGAAGGAAGGGCTGGCAAATCTTTACTCAGGAAAACTAAAGAAGGAAAAATACTGGAATGGAATGTAGAGAAAGATGACTCCTTATGCACCTTGCAAGATGCATTTCAACAAGTGGAGTCCTCACTTGGCTTTAACATTGAATTAAAATTTGATGACCACATTGTCTACCAGCAAGATTATCTCATTCGTGTTCTTCAAGCCATCTTGCAGGTACATATAGATGATATTTTCTTAATCAAGACTGCTTTTTTTTAGCTTAAAACAAATAATGCGTGCTGGTTCAAGTTTGTATAGTATGAGAGTTTTCTTAATTGGTGAGTTAATTTTGTGGTTTAGGTGGTATTTGATCATGGTAAGGATAGGCCTGTTATTTTCTCATCTTTCCAACCTGATGCAGCACTGCTTGTCAGAAAACTGCAGAGCACCTTCCCTGTAAGTTGTAAACTTTGATTATTCACTCTTGTGTTCGTGTTTGTAAGTAAGCATGGCACCCTTTATCTTGCATTGATGATTGTTATTGATTGCATTACAGGTTTACTTTTTGACAAATGGGGGTAATGAGATTTTCTATGATGTAAGGAGAAATTCCTTGGAGGAGGCTATAAAGGTGTGCTTGGAGGGTGGTTTGCAGGGGATTGTATCGGAGGTCAAAGGGGTGTTTAGAAATCCTGGGGCAGTGAACAAGATCAAGGATGCGAAGCTTTCTCTTCTAACTTTCGGAAAACTGAAGTGAGTGTTTGAATCTTAGGTCTTTGTTTTCTCTTATACACATGTTTCTGATAAATAATAATGCTTGCTCAAACACTGTCAGCAAGCATGGCCATGTCTGCTACAAAACACAACCAAATGTCAATTTTCAAGGTGCTGACTGTGTTTCTTGTTTTGCAGTAATGTATCAGAAGCTGTTTACATGCAACATTTAATGGGTATAGATGGAGTGATAGTTGATCTGGTTCAAGAAATTACTGAAGCGGTATCTGATTTGATAAAGCCATCTAAGATGGGAGAAGCAGAGAGTCTAGCAGAAGGGGATGGTGAGATGGAAGTAAAATCAAAGCCTCAATTCTCACAGATGGAGCTTTCATTTCTTTTAAAGCTCATCCCAGAATTGATACAGCTCTAGTTGCTTGCCCCTCTTTATCTCTAGTTTCACTACCAGTTTAGCAGTTTTGGCCCCTTTTTTTTTTATTTTTTAATGCTTGTAGATGACCTGATCTCTTCTACCACTCTTGCAATGAACTCTTCCCCCCCCACAAGGGGAAAAAAGAATCCAGCTCTTCACCGTGAATTAGTGAGCTGCTATATTTTTTTTTATGAGATTTGACCCATATATATATATATATTGTTTTTTGTTATTGATTTTTGTTAATTAGAATTTTAGGTTGATTATTTGTTTTAATTTGTTTTTTATATGGTTATTATGGTTTTTTAAAACCATCTTCATATCAAGTAGGTGCTCTATTTCAATAAAAAAAAAAACCAAAACAATTCGGTTGTTTGTAAGAAATTGAAGGTGAAAAAGACTGAAATCGAAAGCAATGAACAATAACAAGGTTTTTTTTTTTTTTTATTTCTCCTTTTTTTAGTATCTATTCTAAGTCCTGTTGTCATTTACAAAAAAATAATATGATTTTATTGATTGTAAATAAATAAAAATAAAAGAACTAAAATTATCTTAAAAAACAATCATGAAGTCCTTTTCTTTTCTTTGAAAAACAATTATGTCAATGTTGTTTCCATAAATTTTCTCGTGTTTTGGCAACAATTTTTTTTTATCAATTTGGCAACAATTATTTTTTATCAATTAAAAAGTCTGGAGATTGAATGGTTTGATCTAAAATTTTATTTTTTTAACATTTTAGTTCCTATGTTTTAGAGAGGAGCGGTAGATTCACCGGATTACAACAGGTAAAAAGAGGAAGTTAATGAAACAAGTCGTTTTTAATAACAACAGATTCTATTATAATAGATGATAACAGATTCTAATAGACGATGACAACAGATTCTATTCTAATAGACGACAACAAATTCTAATAGACGATGAGAGTTTTATTTAGGGTTTTTTTTTTCTTGTTTAAAATAGTACTTCAGAACTTGGGATTTTTTTTATGTTTAGGTTGACCTTTTGTTTTCAAACCATTTAAATGCTAATTTAAAAGCATAAAATGTGTTTATTTACTAAGTTATATATTGTCTGTGTTATTTTTTTTTTAAAAAATAGGTTGGGTGACATGACATCTACTCCTAACTAAAAAGAAAAAAATTATATGAAAGGAAGGCGAGTGGGCTTGCTCTAAGTCCACACACCCAACCCTTTTTTTTTTTCTCATTTGATTTTTCCAAAAGATATTAGACTTGACTAAGGGGTTGAACTGGGCTAACCCAAGTCCTCGGGTTTATCATATATATATATATATATATATATATATATATATATATATTTTAAAAGACATCAAAACAAAGTCATTTTGACCAAAAAATAATTTTTTCAAAAGAAAATGTCAATGGGTTATTAAGCATGTTTTGCCAGATTTACCAGATTAACCCAGGTCAATCCCCCTTTCCATTTTTTCTTCAACTTAGACAAGTACATGCCTTGGTTGTCCAAGTCCTAGGTCAAATTGTCAGGTTGATCCAAGATTATAACTATGATTTTTTTTATATATTTGTTTTACAATCTTATCCTTCAAAAATTGATCTTCACTATCATTTTCTTTTTGGAGTTAAACAAAAAAATAGTCTTAGAAAGAACACAATTGTTGAACTTGGTGGATCCATTAGGATTGCCTTTAACAAAATTTACATTATTTGTTTGGGTTTTTTCGTAACCCAATAGGTCGACTATGTTAGTTCAAGGAACCTCTTAAATAGTTTCATTTGAAACCAAAGTTAGATAAGTGGTCAGGTTGGAAGGTTTCAAAACTGATTTACTCATTGCCAAAAAATCTCCTACAACCTAGAAGTTCTTTTTTCTTTTCGCTAAAAAATGGTGCGACTCACAGTGTAACGTGAATTATCTATATAATATCTTATTATAAAAAGTAAAAAATCAATAAAAAGATATGGAACCCATTTTTTGACGATTAGCAATACTTGCTTTTTAACCATGGCAAAGTAAAGGATTGTTGCATTAATTTCTCCCTTTCTTATCAACCTTGTACAAGAATTGAAGGATGACAAATGATCATTCTTTAGATTATGAATAGTTTTATCAATTTTTAGAATTTTTAGAGCAATTTTTATAAATTAAGATTATATTGTGTTTGTATTTCTTGACTGAGTTTTAGGTATATGTTTCATATTCAAACTAATATGTTTAAGAAAAAAAGAGTTTTTTTTGCCGAACTCTCACCATTAATGCCAACACCTCAAAAGTTTGAGCCTTGAATAATAATGTCTATAGAGTCATCATGACTTTTATTGCTTAAAGGTGTTTTTCCATTGTAGATAACGTTTTAGAGTCTAGCTTTTTTTCCATTATAACCCTCTAGGTTTCTTTAGTGGTGAGGTCAACAGTTAGGACAATCTATGTTCGTGGTGCTTGTGGCATGCTCATGAATGGGGAATACGTTGTGTATTAGAACTGTAAAAAAAGTATTTAATGCCTTATGTTTTGGCGGGACAAAAACAAATAGCTTTAATGACATTTATGGCGCTAGTTACATATTAAAGTGAAGTGGCATTCTTGTTTGAGTTTGTCCCCAATTGAATGTCCCTTTCTCTGATGGTATAACTTGTAGCACTTGTTCAAGTAGGCTAGTGAGCCTGCAACCTCTCATTTCAAACTCTATCTCTTTTTAGTTGTTTTATTCTAGGTGTGATATCTCTTTATTCTCCATTTATCTCTGTCTATATCTAGTGTTATGGACTTTAAGGGGAAGTTGAACTTTCACATGACGACCTATATTTCTTCTTATACTTATTTGATACACATATGTATAAAATAAATAAATAAAATGCATAAATGAATGTGATACACCAGATTGAGTATGCATGCTTTTTATTCTTTAATATTTCTATTATATCGAGACTATGGGGATGAGCTAGGTCAAAATTTCTTGAAAAATTATCATTGATGAAACCAAACCTATAGGAATTTAGGCCAATTTCGGAAAATCCCCTTTATCATATTGGCCTTTTCTAGAACTAGTTTTAATATCCTCGATGATAATCTTAGTATGTTTTGATATCTTCACTTCTTGAAAAGATTAGTGGAGAAATAGTAGCATCACCATAAGCACTAATGAATATGAAATGGAAATAGGTTTCTTAAACAAACAAAACCTAAGTTGATTTTGATAGAAGACAGACCATTCCATATCCCTGAAATAATTAATAATAATACCTATAAAGTAGATCTACTGGGTGAGTTTGGTTTTAGTGTTACTTTCAATGTTTCAGATCTTTCTTTGTTTGATGTAGGTGACGATTCATGGATGAATCCTTTTTTAGGAAAAAAAGGATGATAATTGCTAATGTCAGAATCATAAATGGTCTTTACTACCTTGATGACAACTCATTCAGTAATAAAAAAGGATGACAACTCATTCATAAACAAATAATGCTTTGGCATCTTAGATTAGGACATCTAGTTTTCTGTATCTTAAATATTTATTTCCTAAGTTGTTTAAAAATTTGAGTTGTTTATCTTTTCAATGTGAAAGTTGTCATTTTTCAAAAAACTATCAGTCATTTTTCCAAAAGCTATCATGCTACATATCCTTCAAACCCTATTGTGCTTTAAAATCATTTTATTTAATTCATAATGATGTATGGGGCCCTATAAAAATCACTATTATATCTAAATAAAATGATCTATCACATTCATAGATGAGTATATAAGATTATATTGGGTTTACTTTATGAGCAAAAAATATGAGGTTGTAACATTATTTAAAGATTTTTACCAATGATAGAAATAAATATTAGATAAGGATTAACATAGTTCATTCTGATAATAAAACATATTACTTTAATGAGTATTTGAGAAATTATTGGAAAGTAAAAGCGATTGAACATCGGTCTATATGTCGGGCCTCTCCTTAGTAAAATGGAATTGATGAGAGAAAAAATAAATATCTACTTAAAATGGCTCATGCCATAATCTTTTATATGAATATTCCAAAATAATTATGGGGTGAAGTTGTTTTGACGACATCCTATTTCATCAACTAGATGCCTACTTGAGTGTTGAAATTTCTTACACCATTAGATTGCCTAAAAAAATCTTTTCTAACACACGAATACAATCTAATTTGCTAAAAAAAGTTTTTGGTTGCATAATCTTTGTTCACATACCAAACAAATTCCAATCTAAACTTGAACCTAGAGTTGAAAAATATGTTTTCATTGGATACACCTAAAACAAAAGATGATTCAAATGTTAAAATCCTTAAACCACGAAAAATCATATAAGTATAGATGTTTATTTTATAGAAAATCAACCTTACTTTACTAAGAATGGCCTTTGAAGGGAGAAAAAACTGAAAGATAATTATTTTTAGGAATTGTATATTCAATTACCTAATACAATTGTGAACAATACTATTTTTTCAATATCACAATCATAGGAAAAGAATGAAACAAATACAAATAGAAATACTATTATAAAAGGATCAAACTAATCTAAATACCAAGCTTTAGATTTATAATAAAAGAAGAACTCATACGAAAGGTAAAGGACCTACCTATCATCTTAACACAAAATCAACTAAATTCTTTAAGCATTTGACTATCATGATAAATTTGCTCCAGTAGCCAAAAGAAACTCAATTTAGGTATTGTTATCTTTAGAAATGAATTTCAATTAGCCATTACATCAATTGGACGTTAAAAATGCTTTTCTAAATGAAAACTTGGAAGAGGAAGTCTTTATGAGCATACCACCTCGGTTTGAAGAGGGAATTTATATGACCTCAAGTACTTTCCTAAAGCATGGTTTGAATGTTTTAGAAAGGTTGCAAGACATCATGGTTACTATCAAAGTCAAGACGATCATATTATGTTCTATAAACATTCAAGTATTGGTCATATTACTTTTGATTACTTATACCATTACGGGAATAGAGGTTTTAATGAAATTAATAAAACATGGGCAATTTGACTAATACTTAACAACCTTCGGTACATTTCACTTAGAGGTATTGGTAGTAATGGTAAATTTTCTTAGGTTCTTTAAAACTTCTTGCATAGGTAATTATTGGTTTGGTTATTTGGTAAACAGTTTTGGATTTTGGATTTTTTCCTTGGGAAAAGTGAGGTAAAATTCATCTTAGCTATAGTAAGGGCAGGTGTTTGAAAATTATAGGTGTTGTGGCTATTATTATGGTAGTTTTTTTTCCCTTTATAACCTTTGCCTTTGACATTATATACTTCGGCCTCTTTCTTTTTTCCAGTAAAACCGCTCTTCTTAGATGGGTCAACAATCTTTCTAACTCTGATGGTTTACTTAATTCTTTTAGCAACAATTACTAAATCAGTAAAATGTTGTGTTAAGCTCCTAACTAAATGCTCAAAATATAGGGCTTTAAAAGTATATAAGAACAAATTGACCATCTCTTTCTCCAGCAAATAAGGATTAACCTGAGCAACTACCTCACACCACCTCTAGGCATATTTTCGGGTAGATTCCTTGCTCCTTTTCTCGAAAGCTTTTAGGCTTGACCTATCAAGTGTAACATCCATATTAAATATGTATTGTGTAATAAAGGCTTCCACTAAGTCCTTTTATCTTCTAATATTAGTGTTGTCTAGCTATATGTACCATCTCCGTACAGCTCCGCCCAGACATTATTGGAAGAAATAAATCAATAACTTTTCATAATTCATAAATTATGTCATTTTATTGCAGTATTCCTTCGGGTATGTCATAGGACACATACAAGTATATTTAGAAAATTCTAGCACTTTGAATTTTTTAAGAACCACAACATTTAGGACTAAATACATTTCAGTAGCTTTACCCGGTCATAAAGATTTGTCCCTTCAATGGACTTAAATCTTTCTTTTATGGCTGTCAGCTTGTTAGAATCTATATCTTCCATTATTTTTTGCCTTTTGGGACTCATCAGTCATCAAGTCTATAGTGATTGGTACTTGTACGAGAGGAACAAAATGTGTTAAAGGTAAGTGGGTGGTAAACTGAGACTCAAGTGTTGCTCCATTTTCCCCTAAGTTTTGTGGAATGAAAACAAATTGAGCTACTTGCATGGGTGTTGACTGTGTAACTCTTAAAGGATTGGAGTGTAAGGCTTGCTTAAGCAAGCTAGCAAGTCTGATGATATCTTCTTTGAAATTATGAATTTCCCTTTAGCTTTGGGTTTCTAATTTTGGCTTGGGATTTAAATAAAGCAAGCTCGAAAGAAGGGTTCTCTTTGCCACACATCAATGTCCTAATTGATAATGTGACATGAAGCTCAACGTACTTCTTCATGGATGGTTTCTCTGGGTGGAACCAGATCAAAACAACTAATGAAGATAAAGAGAAGACAACTTTTATTACTCTATGAGGAACCTTTTACTATAAGGTGATGCCATTCAAACTAAAAAACGCTAGGGCCACTTATCAAAAGGCAATGGTAACTCAGTTCTATGACATGATGCATGAAGAAATTGAAGTGTTTATGAATGACATGATTACTAAATCCAAAAAGGAAGAAGATCATTGTTAGAATCTGAGAAAGTTGTTTGAAAGGTTAAGAATGTATCAGTTGAAGTTGAACCCTGTAAAATGCTCATTTGGGGTGAAATATAGAAAGCTACTAACATTTACAGTGAGTAGCCAAGGTATTTAAGTTTACCCTAATAAATTAAAAGCAATTCAGGTCATGCTAGCTCTTAAAACAGGGAAAAAAAACTTAAAAGGGTTCTTGGGTCATTTAAATTATATTGGTTGGTTTATTTCTTAAATGACAACAACTTATGAGCCAATCTTCTAACTCTTTCGAAAGAAAAATCCTAGGGTATGAAAAGAGTGATGCCAAGAAACCTTCAATAAAATCAAACAGTATTTGAAAAATCTACCTTAGCTAGTATCTCCCGTGCTTGGCAGACCATTGATTCTATATTTGATAATAACCAAAAAAGCAATAAATATGTACTCGGGCAATATGATGAATTTGGTATAAAGAAGAGAGCATTCTTTTATCTAAGGAAGAAGTTCACAGATTGTGAATATGATAACTCATTGGTTTTTTCCAGCTTTGTTACTTTTGATTTATAATATTTACTTACATTTCGATAAAAAAAAAGTTTACAAATTACGAATCCAGATATACAATAGTAGAGAAGTTTTATTGTGCACTTGTTTGGGTTGCAAAACAACTTCGACAGTAGATGTTTTATTACATTGCGTAGCTTATTTAAAAAATGGATCCTCTTGAATATATCTTTGAAAAGCCTTATTTAATAAGCAGAATAACAAGATGTAAGGTGTTGTTAATTGAGTATGACGTAGTGTACATGACAAGAAAAGTCGTGAAAGGAAGTGTTATCGCTAATCATTTGACATACAATGCAATTAAAGATTATGAGCCTTTGAATTTTGATTTCTCAAATGAAAATATGTTAGTAGTAGAAAAAGAAGAAGAACCAGACCGGTGGACAATGTACTTTGACGGAGCAGTAAATGTATATGGCAATGGGGTAAAAGCAGTGATGATTTCTCCTAACGAAAAACAATACCCTATTTTGATCAAGCTACAATTTGAGTACATAGTTAATGGACCCCATACAGTTTAATTAAATGGTCTTATTTTTTTAAATTATTTTTTTTAACTATATGATAAAAAAAAATTATCACAAAATCGAGTCCAATAAAAATAAGGTTACTCTAACAAACTTGCAAACTAATTTGGGTTTCCTCAACAAACCTGTAAATTGGTTCATAGAATCCATAAAATTTAGTAATTTGGTTTTTTTAAAACCATTTTTTTAACTATAAATTAAAAAATAGATGATCATAAAATCAAACAACAACTTAATACCAGATCATTTGTTTGATGTTGTGATTACCCTATAAAAAGTTAAACAAAACAAATTATGAAGCCCAATTCCCAATCAACTCAATATTAAATAATGAAATCAAAACAAAACCTAAAAATAAAAAAGCAATTATAACTTTCTAGGATTTAGTTGAAAAGGTTTTAAAAATAAAAAGACTACATTGAAATAAGGGAAAAGTACCTAGCACATTCAAAACACACACCATGGTGTGAGGAATCTACAGAATTTGAGCGTCGCATGAGAAGTTATCTGATCTCTAATCAATGTTATAGTTGATGTTGTTGGAACCATTATGGTGTCCTCTTCCATTTACAGCGACGCATGTTTCATTAGGAGATTTAATATAGCTTCAACACCCCATTCTTCTTTTCTTTTCTCCTTGTCTTTCTCTTTCTCTATTTTCTCTCTCCTTTCCTTGGTTTCCATGTTTGTCTATGTCATTCTTCTATCCAAGCTTCTATATTTCCTATTCTACAATTTCAGTCTCTTTACTCTCGATCTTTAAAAAAATAAAGAATTCATATAATATTTTTCAAAATCAATCACCAACCTGATGGTTCTAGTAGTTTAAATATTTTTATAAAGATTGCTAGCTAGTATTCAACCTCCTAGTTTCTTATCTTGGTGTGGATTAAGTTAGTTAGCATATGGCTGTTTCACTACTTAATCCACATATCGTCGTCTTATTATGGAACCATTTTGGCATCTAGATGATCCCATTTGGAAACTTGTTCGGAATTGGAATGGCCCTCAATGAGTTCCTACTTTTCCTTGACTTGTTTTGAATGCATAACTCTTCACCAATGTTCAAAGAGTGAAAAGAAATGATATCTGATGCATATTGCATATTGTATTCGGTCTTATTGCCTAAGGAAACAATGGTTGTTTCATTAGGTAATAAGACCATGAAAAAAGGAACAACTCATCTCTTAGAGTTTTCCATTCAAATATGCATGGGCACTTCAGGAGCTATAGGCTTAATAGTGTCTGTTAAACTGAATACAAATTGCTCTTTTAAGGCTTCTACTACATGGCTACTATAGGAGGTTTGAAAAGGGATCGCTCAGGAGTTTGAAGGGGTGCTTTATCTTATAATATTGTGTCCTCGAGGTAGAGCTTTGGACAATTTTTATAGGTTTGAATTTGGCTTGGAATGAGGGGTTCCAAGAGGTCGAGGTGGGAGTGGACTGAAAACTAGTCGGAGATATGATTCTGGATGATAACTCTTCTTGTGCCCCCTCACTCGCAATTGATTCAATCCATTTTGTTTCTCTTAAGTCAATCCTTGTCAGTCAGGCTTTGCCACATTTATTGAAAAACTATTTGGGAAATCTTTCGTGATACAAGAAGCTGCGACGGTATAAAAAAAATTACATGTAAAAAAAATAATATGTAGATTTTTTTTTACAATATTATTAAATTCAATTCAACATATCAAACTTATATTTTTCTGACCATATCCCTTACCAAACTCACATTTCAAATTAAATTATATAGAATTTTTTTAACTTGGTCCGATCAACTTGACGAGTTAAAAAAAACTTGAATGATTGGTAAAATATAATTTGGTTTTAAAAATATTTTCAAGATGATATTTATTTTAAAAAAATATTGAGAAAGTGACATATTTGATCAGTCTAGGTTAACTCATCAAACTTGTTACCTCGGTCATTAAATCCAGTGAGTTTAATAACTTTTTTTTTTAAAATACATTTGTAAAACCGTACACCAACTCAATATCAAAATATTTTTCTGAGACAACGATAAACCCATAAAAAGTAAATTAGAATAAATCATGAAATATAATTTCAATAATTATGTTTTTTTAATCATTTTTTATAATATGATAAAAAAATAGATATTCAAAAAATCGAGTACCAACCCAATGCCGGTATATTTTTCTAAGATCATAATAATTTTATAGAAAGTAAACTAAAATAAATCATGAAACCCAATTCATAATAATTATGTTTTTTTTGTACCATGTATTTTTTATTTAACAGTATGATAAATCATTTTTTATTTAATAATATGATAGAAAAAATAGATAATTGTAAAACTGAACACTAATTCAATGTTAAGATTTTTGTTTAGATCATGATAACTCTGTGTAAAAAAATCAAGATAAATAACAAAGTTCAATTTCTAATAAACTCAATATTAAAAGATAAAAATAAAAATAAAAATAAAAAATAAAAAATATATATTTTATTATTCCACCAATCATTTAAATATAAGGAGGGGAAAATGATTTCCCCTTCTCATTTAGCATTTGTTAAAATATTCATGTTATATTATTGTCATTTAAATTAATGTTATTAGCTGGTGAGGTTTTCAATATTGTTTTATACAATATTTTCAAAATTAATGTAATTTATATTATTGTCATTTAAATTAATGTTAAATTAAAATAGCATTTGTTAAATTAATGAATAGGAAATCATTTTCTAAAAGATCCTTTTTATGTTTTGGTGGATCCTTTCAATGATTTATATATAATTTATTTTAAGGGAAAATATATTCCTTTAGTTGCTTGAATCAACTTTCTTATAAGATGACGTTATGGAATAGATTCTTTTCCTTATAATTATTACATATAAATTATTTTTTTGTGTTACTAGTTCAGATGAAATATTTTTGAAACACTAAAACAAAAAAAACATGGAGGTATTATTAAAGTGTTTTCAAGAAATAAAAATATTTAAATAACTTAAAAATTGACCCGGTTAACTTGATAAATCTAAAAACAGCTCGAATAACTAAAAAAAAATCAAGATGGTATCTTTTCTTCATATATATTATATATATGATTACGTTATGCCATACCAAACATGTTATTAATATATACAAATAATGAAAAATAACTTATTTTCAATAAAAACAATATTTAAACTAATCAATTAATAAAAACTAAATGATATGGGAAAAATATTGTTGAAACAAAACACTATGAAACCATACATAGATTATTATGGATTCCATTTTATTTATTTTCTTTTGCTTTGAATTGTTTTCCATTAAATCACAAATTTATTTATTTTTCAATTTAACTCCTTTTGCATTGTGTTGATGAAAAATTGAGTTTGATGATTTGTTTAAATTTTTTTTATAAAATTATTAAGGCGTTAAAATAACATCTTTATATGTTATTGATACTTAATTTTGAAAAAGAAAAAGAAAAAAGAAAAAAGAAAAGAAAAACAAATCAGATTAATTGCTTGTGAAATAAAAAAGCATTTGGGAACTGAGTAGGAGGCAACAATGCAAGGGTTTTATATTTTATTTTAATTGTGAAAAACATGTTGTTTAGTGGATTCTTTCCTAAAATATTTTGCTAAATTCATTTTCAGTCCTTTTAGTTTACAATTTATTGTTTTAATCCAAAAATTCATTTTAATTATATTTCAAACACTAAGTTTAAGAGAGGAAAAAGAGAGAGAATCATCCAAATATAAAAGTCGAGAGAAAAAGTCATTGATTGTTCGTATTTTAACAACAAAAAACCTTATTCTTAGTGTCAATGAGTTCTATATGGCAAGAGGAGTACATTGAGATGTTTTTAACCCTTCATCTTATTAGAAAAAGAAAGATTAGGATTACAAAAGAAATTGTTTTTTTTGTGTGTTTTTTGTCTTTTTGGATAATTTAGGGGTGTTTTGGGTTGGAAAATTGATATATTGATGCTCTTAGGGTTTTCAAGGTATTTCCAAGTGAAAATAAGTTAAAAAATAGGTTTTTGAGATCCCAAAACTTGATCCCTAATTTTTTGGTCACTTAAGGTGATTGAAAAACGTTATAGACGATATTAGGTCATCTGTTATAACAGATAACTTGACGTCTAATTTAAAATAAAGAGCAGATGACTCAGGTTTTCGAACTTGTCATCTGCTCCATCAGAAAACAAATTAGTCTAGGCGAGTGAGCTGGGTGTCCATGCCTAAGCACACTTGGGCTCTCAGGGAGCTGGTCAGACCCAACAACGCCTACTCTTTTTTATTTTTATTTGTTTTTTGAATTGTTTATAATTTTAATTAATATCCTTTTTATATGTTTTATACTTGCATTAATTTTTTTTATTTGCATTTAAATTAACACCCTCTCTTTTTAATTTTTTAAATTGTTTAGTTCACCTTATTTTAAATAGTAGTTATTTTTTTTAATTATTTTGTGTTTTTATAATTTTTCTAAAAGATTAATGTAATTTATTTTTAAATTCTTTTATTTTATATTTAATATAAATAAATTGTATTTTCATGAAGTATTTATAAAAATAAAAATCATTTGTTCTTGGTAAGAAAAAATAACATTTTAGGTAAACAAATAAAAACATATAAATTAGAATAAAAAACCAAGGTATTTATCATTTGTTTTTATGGAAAAAGATTAGTTTTTTTGTTTTTGTATTTAATTAGCATTAACAACTCCTTTTCAGTTTATTATTTAATATATTTTTAAATTTATTTCATTGAGTGTAAACAATACCTTTATATTTCTCAATTAAAAAAATATGATATAATAAAATATATCCATAATATTGGCGCATTCTCTTATTACATTAAAAACTAACTTTAGATCCATGGATTTTAGTTTATTTTATAAAATATATGCATTAAATTTTGAATTGACAAAGAATGTTTTCCTTGAGGTTAAAAAAACACATTGAAAATCATTTCCCACGGTTAGAAAAGAACCTTCTTCCATGGCTTGTAATTCATACACAATTCCTAACTTACACGTGGCAAGTAAATTACCAAAAGATTGTTTCCCTGAAACGCAAATTACCAATTCATAAAGGAAATTACCAAAAGATTCAAAGGCTTCATGTGATCCTTCAGAAGCCCTTTGTTAGACGTTTATGGACTTTCTGAACAGGTTTTCTCCAGAAAAAGAAGGACCTAAGAGTGATTAATTAATATTACTGCATGAATTGAGACATCTAGCTAGCTTGAGAATGATGGAAGAACAAATTAGACCAGACCAAGTTTAAACTTGGACTTAACATTCAGACCTAATCAAACCTGATCGGAGTAGTATTTTTTCTAGTTTAGAGGGTGTTTAAAAATATATTAGCATTGATTTTTAAAGTTAAAAAATAAATAGAATTTTCAAAGTTAAAATCATTAAGAAAATAAAATAAAATAATTTTTTAAAAAAATGTGTTTTAGATGCAAGAACAAACAAGATTTAAATAGAATGATAGAGGAAGGCCGTGCCTTCCATTATATCGAATCTTTCTATGCGTTGTCAACTTCAGGGACAAGAACCACCCACGACCCGGTCCTATACTGTGAATCTAAAGGCGCTGTGTTCTTCAAGAGTTCCACTATCTTCAGCATGAAAAACAAGGAAAGAAAAAAGTTTATTTATTTATTTATTTATTTATTTTGTAATGGGTTGTTCATTTATCAATGGTACCATTGCACACGGTTGACTTGCTCCATGACTGGGTATTTTTAAAAAAGATTAATCTATTTTGTTTTTTAATTCAAATTAATTTTTTATATTGTTTTACTTTATTTATGTGAAAAATAAATTTTAAAAAAGTATTATTTTAATATATTTTTTATTATTAAGAAGACAACTTATTTGTTATTTAATGTACATGCGTGTACATGAATGCTGGATGTTATGCTTTGAAAAACTGCTTTTGAAATTGAGTGCAAGTCAGCCAATGAGGGAGGGCATGGGTGTTTTAGAAAGATAAAAGCAGGAAGACAACGTGCTTATTAATCTGGGTTATGTCCAAGAAATTTCCAGCCAAACCATGCACTCAACTAATTTTTTTAATGTGAAGGGGCCGGAAAGCTTTGATTTCATTAAAATAAGCAGACTTTTCCAAAGTTGATTTTAAAATCAAATCAAAAATTCGGTCAAGCAAATAGATCGTATTTTGGTAATAATTTTAAAACATCATACGCTTTCCTGGGTACTTCGGGTAAAACTTGAACCAAAAGTCTAGTCATGGATTTCCCAATTTACTGCCCTTTTTTTCCCCTCGAGTAAAGACAGATCTAACACACAGGAGACGGCATGAATATTTGTTAGCTCAGAAAAATAGCAAAAGCAAACCAATAATATAAGAAGCATCCTGAGAGGATTATGCCTTATTACTCCAATAGCTTTTAACAACCTTATCCCTTCATGGACTTTCACAATGTTTGCTGGTAGATTTAGTTATGCTACTGTCAGGTTGTGTTGTGCTAACACCCTCCTTTAGACTTTGTTGGGAACGTAGGTAAAGTTTGGTCTGAAAGTATATTAAGGCAGCTTTGATAATGGTTTGGTAAATACGTCATCAATCTGATCATTGAAGGATACATGTTGGGTGATGATATGTCCAAGAGAAACTTGCTTGCGCATAAAATGATATTCCAACTCAATATGTTTACTCCACGCATGGAATAATGGCTTGATTATCATGTGAAGTGCACTCAGGTTGTCATAGTAGAGCATTGAAGAAGGAGTGATTGGGATGTGAAGATCCTTGAAGATAAAATTCAGCCAAGTGAGTTCGATTGCAGTGTTATCCATGACATGATACTCAACTTTAGTGCTTAAGCGAAAGATTGTATGTTGTTTTTATGCACACCAAGAGAAAAGATTTTTTTTCCAAGGAAGTTGTGGTAACCAATAGTGGACCGTCTAGTTGCAGGACATCTTGCCTAATTTGCACCTAAAAAAGAAAACAAATCAAATGTAGTGTTGGAAGTAAAATGCAACTGAGTGTGAAAAGTTCCTTTCATAAAGTGTAAGATATGATGAACCATTTTTAAAGGTGTAGTATTTGAAACATGTATAAATTCAGACATAAAGTTAACATTATACAGAAAATCTAGGCGTGTGAGAGTGAGATATTATAGAGAGCCAACAAGACCCTAAAAATACCTTGGGTCATCCAAAGGTTTGTCATTAGAAGAGGTTTTGGTCTTCGCTTTGAGTTGTGTACCTATAGGTTTACAATCTACCATGTTTGCATGTTCAAGTATGGTAAAAACATAATGTTACTGTGATAAGTGAAGACAATTCGATGCTCGTGAAATTTCATCTCAAGAAAGTGATGAATATATCTCAAGTCTTTCATTGCAAGCTCACCATTAAAAACTTGAAAAAAAAAATTAACATGTGCTAAATTTGATCTTGCAAGCAATATATCATCAACATAGAGAAGAAGAATTAGTGAGTCATAATCAGATAGATGAATAAAAAGGGATCTACTAAACTAGAATAGAAACCATATTTAAGAAGAAGAAAAAAGTGTTAAACCAATCAAACCTTTTTTTATCAATGAAAAGCTAGGGAATGAAATTGAAAAAAAAAAACGATGAAAAAACTTTAAAACAAAAGAATTAGAAATAAAAAAATGGTGACTAAATTTGATATAAAAATAATCTGGAATCAAATGTTAAGGGATGAAATTAAAAACAAAATTAAACTAAGAAGGGATAAGAAAAGAAACATAAATCAAAAGAATAAAGACCAAATTTGATATAGAAATTAAATGAAACCAAATGATCACTACAAGATTTCACAGTTTTACCGACGGAAAAATTCCGTCGGTGTATGATTAGAAGTTCATCGGTGATTTTTTTACCGACGTCATCACCGACGGAATACGTTCGTCGGCTTTACCTTCATCGGTGATTCCCCATTCCGTCGGTATATCAGTCGGAAAAACAAAAAAACCATTTACCGACGGTTTTACAGACGGAACGTGCGCACCAAAAAAAAGATTCTCGCTTGAAATATACCGATGGATTTTCATTCCGTCGGTGACATTGTCATTACCGACCGAAAATATCCGTCGGTAACTCGGTTGGTGAATGTATGAAATACCGACCGAATATGTTCGTCTGTAAATTCGTCGGTAATGGTGGAAGCTACTGTCAAATGCCGACGGATTAATTCCGTCGGTAAGTCTGTCGGTGAACGTTTAAAATACCGACCGAATTAATCTGTCGGTAAAATCATTGGTAATAGTTTTTTTCTTAATTTGTTTTTAAAAAATTATTTAGGATATATAATATAAAACTATATAAATTAATTGTTATACAAACCAATTATGCAAATAAATTTTTTTATTAAATATATATAAAAAAAAAGTTAAATAATATTCATTACAAACTAAATATGTTTCAAGAAAAATATTAAATGAAGTTTTAAAGGTAAATAATGTTGATTACAAATTAATATAAAGGTGGAGCTGGAGGAGGAGGAGGAGATCCTGGAGGAGGCTGGTGGTTATACGGCCAAAAAATATTAGGCGCACATGTTCCACTATTTGACATGTTCATGATCATTTCGCTGAAGCCGTCATAAGCCGCTTTTTGTTGTTCATGAGCCGCTTCATACTCCGCTTTTTGTTGTGCTTGAGACGCTTTGAGCTGCTCAGACTCCGCTCTTTGTTCCGCTCTGAATTGTGCGTACTTCGCTTGGAGGTTAAGGTATTTCTCGGTGAGCTGAGCAGTGTGTTGCTGCAAGGCCACGAACTCCTTAGATTGGGAGATCGATATTGATTGGGAGCTCCCAACGGTTAAAACACTACGGGTCGACTGCAAGTTGTCGGCCGTAGTGTTGGAGAGCCCGTAAACCCGATTTTTATCGGGTCCACCTGACGAGCCAACCTCCATCCACAAATCCGGATCGAATTCCAGATGGGTCAAAGTATCGTCCCCGTATCTCTCCCTCAACCGATTATTATACGACTCCTGAAAATAAAATAAAAAAAGTAATTATTATATTCAATACAATAAACATAATAACTTACATAATAACTTACAAAATAAAATGGTTGAACAAACATACCACGAAATGCTGAGCACGGTTATCAACGAACTGTTGCGCCCCCTTCTGGCGGTCTTGACTCCGCACATGCGTCTCCACAAATAGCTCCATCGGGCTCGGCTCACGTCTAAGAGACGCAGCCTATAATGGAAAAAAGATATATTAATAACAACTGAATTTAACGATATATTTCATTTAAATTAATCTTACCATCCGTTTCGCATGTGCAGCAAACGGAACGGAGCCGCCAGTGTGCGTTGTCACCCCACCATGAATTGGCCGATTCTGGTTGCCAGCACCGGACTGTGAGCGTCGGGTGAACAGCTCAGACGTCACGTGCTTAAGATAGTGCGGCCATATATCTTCCGGGATATATATCGGTTTGAAATCCCTCCAAACCGCAACATCGTTCCAGCCTTCGAAACCCCTATCCCTCGCAGTTTTTTTTTGCCTTTTTCTGTGCCTCATACCAAAAATCACGCAACCTACTTCACGCAACCAAAAATTACATTTCGAAACATAAATTTTTGTCTAAAAAAATCCTGTATTAATTATTTTCGATCTTACCTAGTTGTCGCGTGATTTTCCCACACCCTCCTCACAACAGTGTTATGCTCGCTGTCCTAGCAGAATTTGTGCTGTGTATAAATAAACAAGTTTAAATAAAAACAATAATTTATTTACAACTATATTAATAATTTATTAGAAATAAGCTGAAAATTATAAATTAACACCAACCTGAAATCTGCCAAACCATGCATTGATTTGAGGCATCCATTCAGGATGCTTGGATATTTGACTCCATTGAAACAATGGAATCTCCATTGACAATTTAAACGCCGATGATATTACTCAGGCGGCTTCAATGTTTGTGAACCTGAAAATAAATGAAATAAATTCAATAGTGATTACTTCATAAATTATGTTGTAATTTAAAAAAAAAAACTAAAACCTTAACAAACTTACATTGAAAGGTCGTCCTTGCACTGTGCCTCGTACTTGCGGGTAAATTGATTCCGCTGCGAAGGCACACCGCCTCTACGCTGTGAAGTACCGTTGGAAGAGGCAGCATCGGTTGACGGCGTAGGTGGTGTAGGTGCCTCTTCTTGAGAGGCACCTAAAGAAATATCATCTTCGCTGCTAGACGAACTAGCTGCGACCCTACTTGAGTAACCAACTCTGGTTTTCGTTCTACGCATCAACACAATTTTATACAAATACTTATATAATTAAATTCAAATGTCGAAAAAAAATTCGACAGCACCTCCCCTATACCGGATACTACCCAAATTCACAAACCTGCACATATTAACAATAGCCACAACCAATTTACCCAATCTATACTACTTATTCCAACATATTCAATTACTAATCCTAAGGTAAATTCAACATTAAGAATTACAAGTCAAGTAATTATTCAATAATTATGCCAATACAACAAAACAATAAATTCAAAAAAACTCTAGAATAACAATCAAAATAAATGGAAAAAATTAAACACAAATCATGCAATAATAGAGTAAAACTAATCATTATTCCAACATATTCAATTACTAATTCTATGGTAAATTCAACATTAACAATAAATATTCAACAAATTAACTACTAATAATTATGCCAATACAACAATAAAAATTATTCAATAAATTCAAAAAAAAAACTATAGACATTAGCAATGAATTATGCAAAAAAAACTATAGACTTTATCTACATTACAAAAAATACACCAAAAAAAAATAGCAAAAAAAAGCAAAAAAATACCATTAAAGTAAAATAAAATAGAGGAAACACTAACCTTTTAAACTGATAAAGATGATGAAGAAAACTTGCTAGAGATTGGAGATGAAAGCCTTGAAGAATTGAGAGGAAAAAAATCGAAATCTTAAGGTGAGAAACGAAGGAGAAGAAAAAATGAACTGAACGGGCGGTCAGTTGAACTTATATGGCAGTTTTACCAACGGATTCACCGACGGATATAAAATTAATTATTATTTTAATTTATTCCGTCGGTAACTTTTGAATTTCGCACCAAAATTTTTAATGACCCTCCATATTTTTCGCGGTTCGTCGGTAAATCCGTCGACAATATGACGCGGTCAGAGACGCATTTAATGCACAACCCTTTAAAATTCGCGCGGTCCGTCGGTAATTTTATCGGTAAAATTGACCCGCCGACAACTTATCGACGGATTTAAATTCGTCGGTGTGGCCGTCGGTGATCTGGTGGCATTTCAAGTAATTATTTTTGAACTTTCTGTGAAATGCTGACGGACTTATAGCCGTCGGTATGTCAGTCGGTGATAGGGTGGCATTTCAAGTAATTATTTTTGAACTTTCTGTGAAATGCCAACGGACATATGGCCGTCGGTGTGCCCGTCAGTGATCTGGTGGCATTTCAAGTAATTATTTTCGAACTTTCTGTGAAATGCCGACGGACTTATGGCCGTCGGTATGCCCGTCGGTGATAGGGTGGCATTTCAAGTAATTATTTTTGAACTTTCTGTGAAATGCTGACGGACATATGGCTGTCGGTGTGCCCGTCGGTGATCTGGTGGCATTTCAAGTAATTATTTTCGAACTTTCTGGGAAATGCCAACGGACTTATGGCCGTCAGTATGCCCGTTGGTGATAGGATGGCATTTCAAGTAATTATTTTTGAACTTTCTGTGAAATGCCGACGGACTTATGGCAGTCGGTATTCCCATCGGTGATATTGTGGCATTTCAAGTAATTATTTTCGAACTCTCTGTGATAGGCCGATGGACGTAAATCCGTCGGTGTGTCCGTCGGTGATATGGTGGCATTTCAAGTAATTATTTCATTTTACAAAATATATCATCCATTATCAATAATTATTTCAAGTAATAAATATTTTGTGTTTCAAAATATATCATCCATGATCTAAATTACATGAAAAAAAGGGTTTTACATAGGGCTTCATTTTGGTAGTTAGTCAGAATTTTCTTCTTCTTCGTCATCAATTGAATTATCATCACCTTCATCGCAATCTTCAATATGAATATCATCTTCTTCATCGATATTTGCTTGTCCGCTAGAGCTCAAAACAAAATTCAACTCCTCTGCGTTAACATCAACAAGACTATCATCGAAAACACGAAAATTTGAATTTTCTTCCAATTCAATCAAAGGAGCAACTCGATATGGTTCAACCACCTCACTAACTTGAAAGACTTCATTTCGCACACTTGTGTCTTCGTTCTCATCCTGAACAACCTCGACACAACCCCAGGGTTTCGTTTTTAAAACGGACAACCAATCCACTCTTAATCGATCCTTTCTAAATGAAGGGGTGTATGTGTAATAAACTTGTTGACATTGCTTTGCGAAAACAAAGACATCATTTATGTTGCGGAGTCTAGCTTTTGAGTTGATTTCGACCAGACCATAGTGCGGATCAACTCTGATTCCTCTGTCAGTCGTGTCATACCAATAGCATTTGAATAAAAACACTATATTCTGCTCAGTATGATATTGCAGTTCGACGACCTCTTCTAATCTACCATAGTAGTCAACTTCTAACTCACTACTAGTGGATCCCTTAACACAAACACCGTTGTTGTATGTCTTTCTTCCTTGCCCGTATTCTTCAGTATGGAAAACATATCCATTGACAAAATACCCGTTGTAGCACTTACATTTTCTTTCAGGCCCCAGACTTAGTGAAGACAATGACTCCTTCCCATTTGATAAACCTTGTATGTAATGTACATCAATAAACAGTAAATGAACGAGAATCTCGTAATGACATGCATACGTACAGTAATTTTACAAGTTAGAATGAGTTTGTGATAGTGCTTACATGTGTTCTGAACCACGTGGCAAACTGCTCATCTTGTAATTGAAAGATCTAGGATTCGATCAGCTGTGAGTTATTGGAGAGCAAATATTATCGATGTTGCCTACAAGTGATAATGATTGTATGATATTACAATATATAATTAACAGTATATTACTAACAAAGTCTAATTAGTATAAACTTACTGAATAAAAGGTCTCAGCTCATCACAATTAAATAGAACATAGTTGTGTGCTTGTTTGAACTCTATTTCCGACAAATATCTTCCTCTTATGACATTTTTAGGTGTGGGTCGTCCAATATTGGAGAATATTGACAAGTTCCCACCAGAAGGCACTTCACCACCATCATCATACCGTGGAACGCGATTGATTCTCGTTCTCAGATGAGGTTCGAAATAGTACGAGATAAATGTTGAGATCTCCTCAACAATATAGGCCTCACATATCGAAGCCTCAACATGCGCCTTGTTCTTAACCTTTTTCTTGAGATTAAACAAGTACCTGCATTGAAATATTAATCAAGTATTTTAAATTAAGAAAAATATATAAAATACTTTTATATATGAATTACATTGCTACTGTAATATCTAACAGTTCGAATGGGTACATCCATCTATATTGGACCGGTCCTCCAGCTTTTGCTTCGAACGGTAGATGTATAAGGAAATGCTCCATTGAGTCAAAAAATGATGAAGGGAATATCATCTCAAGTTTGTATAGTGTCTCAACGATATTCATTTGAAGCCTCTCAATGTGATCAACATTCAACTTGTTGTAGCATATATCTCTGAAGAAATGATTGATCTCCGTGAGTGCATCCCATATTCCCTTTGGCAACAAATCACGAAAAGCTAATGGGATGAGTGTTTGCATAAACACGTGGCAATCATGACTCTTCATTCCATACAATCTGCAGTCCTCTATATTAACCAACCTTAATATGTTCGATGCATGTCCATCCAGAAAACGCAGACTCTTAAGCCATTTGTAGACTAGCAATTGTGCGTTTTTCTCTAACACGAAGCTTGCTCTTGGTTTTGCGACCCGTGACTCATCATAAACCAACTCCATATTCTTACGGTTACAGTATAAAGCTATATCCAATCTAGCCTTGATGTTGTCCTTTGTCTTCCCCTTCACATCCATGACGGTGTTGAAAATATTCTCAAACATGTTCTTTTCGATGTGCATAATGTCAAGGTTATGGCGGAGCAGATTGGTCTTCCAATAAGGAAGCTCAAAAAAGATACTTCGCTTTATCCAATTATGGGTCAAACCAAAACCTGGAAACTTTTGCTTACCTGATTGAAGGCCAAACACAATGTCACCGTACTCTAAGACAACATCATGTAATTCTTCACCAGAAAGACACGGGGATGCAACATCTTTTTCAACTCTGCCAACAAAGAAATCTTTTCTATTCTTTCTGTACCTGTGATGAAGTGGCAAGAAGCGACGGTGACAGTAAAAAAAAGAAGCTTTACCTCCATTTGCTAGCGTGAATGCTTTGTTGTTTTCCATGCAGTATGGACATGCGAGTTTCCCATGCGTGCTCCAACCAGAAAGCATTCCATAAGCTGGAAAATCATTGATAGTCCACATCAATGCCGCCCTCATAAGGAAATTTTATTTCCTCGATATATCATAAGTCAGAGCTCCGGAGGACCACAATTGCGCCAACTCATTAATCAATGGTCGAAGACAAACATCTATATTCCGCCCCGAGCTTTTTGGACCGGGTATGACAGTAGATAAAAACATGAACTCCGGCCTCATACACATTCCCGGTGGTAAGTTATAAACTGTGAGTATGACCGGCCAACAAGAATAAGGAGCAGCAAATGACCCAAATAGGTTGAATCCGTCTGTACACAACCCAAGACGCACATTCCTTGATTCAGCTGAAAAGTGAGGATGAACACTGTTAAAGCGTTTCGACGCTTCGCCGTCAGAAGGATGAACCATCACTCCATCAACCGCATGGTGTGCTTGGTGCCATGTCATGTGCTCAGCAGTCCTTGGTGACATGAATAACCTCTGCAGTCTAGGTGTGATCGGGAAGTATCTAAGTTTTTTATATGCCACTAGAGTCTTTCCCCTGCCAGTTCTAGGTTTGTAACGGGAATGCCTGCATGTCATGCACTCGGTCATCTCAGCATTTTCAAGGTAGTATAACATGCAGAAGTTAGGGCATATGTCAATTTTTTGGTATCCTAAACCGAGGGGTTTCATCTTGGACTTCACAGCATAGAAGTTCTCTTTCAGCCTGTTCCCTTTAGGTAAAATGCTTCTTGCCCATTCAATAATCTTGTCATACCCGGCCTCACTCAACCCATGATCTGACTTGATGGTGAACACTGTGCTACGGCTGATAATTTACTGTGGTTCGTGTAGCCATCCCATAATGGTTCGTCAGAGTCTTTCAAAAAATCAAAAAACCTAGTTGCATCTGCATTAGGTTCTTCTTCTACGATTGGACATTGACTGCCATTACCTTGATTCATTCTCATTGCATCCATAACCATATTTCTGTAAGGATTAGTGTTGTCATTTGCCGCTTCAAGCACGTCATTGCTAGCACTAGAAGTAGACCCAACCACCGTTTCTTCCATTCTCCTCTCCCTCTCACTCTTGCTAACAAATACTTCTCCATGTGCATACCAACACTAGTAATTCTCCATAAACCCTTTGTGTAGAAGATGCATCATTACAACATCTTGATGCTGATACTTTTTATTTTCACACTTCCTGCATGGACACCTAATACCGCCTCTAGTAAAATTTCTAGGAATAGATGTTGCGAAATTAATAAAACCCTGAACCCCGTTATAATAATCCATCCTTCGCAATCCTTGGGGTGAATCTCGATACATCCATGAACGATCATCCATGATTTATATCGAACCTCTATAAAATTATGATGATATAATGTATTAATTAACTAAGTTAGGTAAATAAACTTGCAAAAATATTACTTTACCTCGAGATTATCCAACAAACCAATCACAACTTCTCATAAATATTAAATATTCATTATCATTTATCAACGTCCATACAAATTAAAATATATTAATTTACAGAAATTACCACTCCGCAATACCATTGACAAAACTTTAAACGGACCCATTAAGTAAGCTATTAATTATTTCAAAACAGCACATGTACTTTGGTAATTCCATAAAGTTTTAACAGTTTACAAACAAATACAATCTTACAAAATCTAAAACAAACCAATCACAACTTCTCATAAATATTAAATATTCATTATCATTTATCAACGTCCATACAAATTAAAATATATTAATTTATTACCACCCCCCCAATACCATTGACAAAACTTTAAACGGACCCATTAAGTAAGCTATTAATTATTTCAAAACAGCACATGTACTTTGGTAATTCCATAAAGTTTTAACAGTTTACAAACAAATACAATCTTACAAAATCTAAAACAAACCATAACAGGTATAGAATTATACATTCATATACTACAAGTTTGTTTGAGAAATAACAATAAAACATGTACATTTGCTAACAAAATACATATACTAAAAAAATGATAAAATATAATTGATATTTAATTAAATATTAAAATTTAAAAAGAAAGAATTACTTACAAAAATTGATAAAATCCTTCGGTAAATCAGAACACGGATGCTGTGACCACAAAACTTCAAGAAATATAACTTGTTGTGCTGATATGAGGAAGACTTTTTTTTGGGGGGGGCTGGTTGTTTGCAGATGTGGAGAGTTGGGATTAGGAAAGAAGAAGGAGAAATAGGGGAGGAGAGGGTCGGTAGAGCTGACATATATTAACTTTTCCCGACGGATTCACCGACGGATATTCTGTCGGTGATCACGTCTGTGATTCTGACGGAAACATAGACACGTCACCGTACGGATCTGCCATTTCAAATCCCTCGGTGAGTCCGTCGATAATGTAAACGGCGCACCGGTCACGTCATTGTACGGGCTGTCGTTTTTGAATCCGTCGGTGATGTCGTCGGAAAAATATGACCGATCAAAACCTCCACGTCAGCGACCCGCTTTTTTTTTAATTCGGAAACTTTTCCGTCCGTAATTCCATCGGTAACTACCAACGGAATATTTTCGTCGGTAACTACCAACGGAATTACGGACGGAAAAGTTTTTGTCGGTAGTTACCGATTGAATTACGGATGGAAAAGTATCCGTCGGTAATTCCGACCTCAAATTACCGACCGAAATATTCCGTCGGTAAATCCGTTGGTATTTAGCGAATTTCTGGTAGTGGATGAGGGACATAATTGAAAAAAAAAATCAATAAAAAAAGATTAAATACAAAACAAATAGCAGCAATAGAAAAAATAAGGACCAAATTGAATACGAAAGACAAATGAAAGGACGTACTTATTTTTTGCAAGGAGAAGAGAGAGAATGGGAAGAAAGAGAGAAAAGAGGGAGGAGAAGAAAAAATTCAACCAGAGTCCAACCACTACTCTTCCGACCACACACGCGACACCACCGCGAAGAACACAGTGATAAGCTTCTAACACTACCCTAGAAAGTGGTGTTTGGACATAGGATGACAGTACACATGCTATTTAAAGTGCACGAGTGTCGCCCACTTGGTGATGCGTGTCTTGCACATGCCATCAACTTTCTTTTAATTAATATTAAAATTATTAAAAGACTAAGTCGTTATCGACCCAATCTATTAATTATAAAAAAAAAACAGCCTAAAAATACGCAAATATCATTTGTTGCAAGTTTTTATTTTTTTTTACTTTTAAAGATATGAAAGTCTTTATATTGTTTTTTAAAAATGTAAAAAGATCAAAATTAACCCTGAACAACTTAATAATTAAAAAACAAATGCCTAAAATTACACAAATTTCCGTAGTTGTAAGTTTTGAATTTTTTTTTTCTTTTAAGGTATGAAAGTCTTAACATTATTCCTGAAAATATAAAAGATCAAATTGACCGTAATTATCTTTTAAACAAATTTTATTTTTAAAAGTAGTATAGTTTTTATATTATACTGGAAAAAAAAACTAAATTACCACCAAACAATTGCATTTCCTCTTTCAAGGGAAAAGAACTCAAGAAAATTTATTTCTTCATTAAAGGAAATTATAATTAAAATGCTAGGGTATACTTTTATAAGCAAAATTACCAACTATTTTAAAATTATGGAATTCTAAAATACAAAAAAATAATTTCATATATCTACAATTTAAATTTAACAATGATAAAACTATTTTTTGAAAATACTTAATTACTACATAATTAAGAACTGTATGCTTTAAGTAAACTACAAAAATTCTGAATAAATTTATTGAGATTTATAGTTAAGAAATTAATGGAACTGTCTTATATTGTAATATGCAAAAGGGAAATATAGGAACTACGTAAAAAACTAAACTCTTTTGGAAAGAAAAAAATTGAATATAATAATATAGGTGAACATCGCTGTAGTTTTGGCTAGAATTGTTTTTTTATCTTCCAGTGATTTATGTATTTGGCTGCATGTGTCTTCAAGACGGATCATCTGCGGTTGTGTTATGTCACATCAACCAGTAGGATAGTGTTTTAATCTCTTGGATTTCCCGTCTAATGTAGACCAGATCTTCTATGACCTAAACATGGGTCTGAAACGAGCGCGTGCTTCTTGACCGAAGCACAAGTGAACACGTTTGTTTGTGAATTCTGACAGAAATAACCCGTCAGAATAGAGCCAAGTTTTTTTCAAAGTCAAGGATGGGGTTCCAGTGATGTAATTAGCAAGAGTAGGGATTAGAAACAACCAAGGTATTTCCCTCTTTAACTTCATGCCATGCCCCATATGAATATATATATATATATATATGAACGTACAAAGAACCTTTGTCTTTCCTTACCTAAGCCCACGAGGACAAACCAAGGCCACTCACGAGTCTTCTGTCCCTCTTCTTTCATCTCGGTTCTCTCCCTTTTATCTTTTGTTTGCATAATTTAGTATATTACAACAACATGGGTCGCTAGTTTCTATATATGTGTCAAGTTAGCTTTACCTTCTTGAGTTAATGATCATCCAGGTCTTAGCTCAACTTGGTTAGGAAACTTAATTTGGAGATTTAGAGAGATTGTGAAATGGAGAGGCCAAACTTTGTTGAGAATGGAGGGTTCAAATTGCCTATTGGATACAGGTTTCATCCAACGGATGAAGAGCTTGTTGTTCATTACTTGAAACGAAAGGTCCTTGGTCTTCCAATGCCAGCTTCAGTCATTCCTGAGTTTGATGTTTTCCAAAATGATCCTTCGAGCTTGCCAGGTTTGTCAAAAATTCAAATTCTTCAACTTGTAAATCAGATACTGTTTAGTGCTTACAAGTCTTCTATTAGCTTTGTTTTGAGCAAACTGGGATTTTTTTTTTTAACTAAGTTGGATCACAGCGAATTGTATCTGCTTTTCAAGATTGTTTTAAGACTTTAGATTCATCTATCTAAGCTCACCATTTGAGTTTTGACCTTTATTTGAGAGATCCTGAGTTGGTTTAAACCTTATAATCTGTTCTTGTTCTAGGTAATTTGAAGGAAAAGAGGTACTTCTTTAGCCAAAAGAAGTGGAATGGCTTTGGAACAAAATGCAAGAGAACTGCAGGCTCTGGACCTTCTGGTTACTGGAAACCTATTGGCAAAGGCAAGCAAATCGTAGCTTCTGACAGCAACAAAGCAGTTGGAACAAGGAAAACCCTGGTTTTCAAAGAAAGAAAGCATTCTATCAAGACTAGAAGTCAATGGGTTATGCATGGATATTGCCTTGCAGGCTCGGCAACAGGCCCCAAAACGACCCAGGTAAAAATATGAAGTGGTTCTTATGATATTATATATGGTACGCACCACGCAGTTGCAGCAGTGTTTTTGCCATAGAATTAACGGGTCATGTGTATTTGATACTTTCTTGTACAGATGGAGGTGGGAGATTGGGTTGCCTACAGTGTATTTCAAAGGAAGAGGAAACCTAGAAAAAACGTGGTCATTTCCAATCCTTCAAACATTAACGAGACTCGAAATATTGAGATCATTAGTCCTAGTTTTATGGATTTTATGATGGAACAAAGCTCTGATGGAGTTGGTCCTCCTTCACCATGTTCAAGTGGAGTCACCGAGGTCTCTTCTAACGAGGTAGATCAGGAAGAAATCAGCTCCTCCTCCATTAGCCTTTTTTCTTATCCTTGCAATAGGAAGAGGACTTAGAATTTGCTCCTAATCAAGGAAACTTTGTATCAGATAACTCAGATAGTACTGTACGTGCAACAAGCTAGCTATCAGAATTACTAAAAATTAAAAGAGAAGGCATCCAATTGTCCATTGGCTTTATATATTTGTGTTTGTCTATCTAATTAAGGAATTGCATGAGGTGTTAATTATTTTTTCCCTGTACATCACTGTTTAATTAAGTTTTAACAGAACATTCGCACTTAAAGGCTGTGACCCTCGTACTGCATGTTAGCATATGTACTCGACGTGCTAAAAATGTGAAATTCAATTAATCTCACACAGACGATTGTGCTGAGAATTTGAGATGAAGTAGTTGCAACGTGCAGGACTATCATTATCATTTATGCACCAATAAACCAAGCCATTTAAGACTCAGAAAAAGATTTTGTACTGATTGTTTAGTTTAAGCAATTTACTGTCAAAAGGTGAACAGATTTTTGAGAAGAATGGTGAAAAGTAGGCATCAAGAGCATGTATCCAAAGAAAAAAAAGGAAAGAGGTTCCACGTTATCTAATAATAACACTACAAGAAAAGTTGATCACTTATGGACAAGCACCCAAAGCCATTGATGCCAAGAGATTGTGGTGAAGAAAAGGCAAATCTACAAATGGGGCTCGATTCTCGCGCATATTGCAAAAATAGAGAGGGGCTTGATTCCCTCCTAAAATATGATTCTTTCAATGCTTTGTCGATGACTTTTGTTCACTTGCAATGTTTCTAGCTAGACCATATACAAACGAACGAAGAGATTCTCTCATTATTTCTTGCTTTTTGAATGGTAATCACATTCAAATCCAAACCAATCCTGTATAAAGAGTAGTGTTTGTTGTTTGGGAAAGGGACACAAATTTTCTTTACTAAATACCTCCAAGCTTCAAGAACGCAACCTCTCATATGGGGTTATGTGAACAAGATTCCTTGTGTCACCTAGTAAAAGCCAAAATAAGAGAGACATTTGTGATTATTCTACCATTTCAATTCCATTCAAGAATGGGAATCCTCTCCACCTTAGGTTATGCCCGTCCAGTCCCATATAAAATATTCCCACTCCGCTGCTAGAGAGAGATATAAAGCGGTCACCGGAGGGTCACAATCAGCGTAAAAGGAGAGAATATGGATCAATTGGTTAGATATGATGCCACAACTTTTAAATTAGATCATAACAGGCGTGTGATCCTAAAAAAGGGATCGATTTGTGTTGGAGGAGTGTAGGGATACCCTGTGGGTTGGGTCAAAGACACTTCACATGTGACCGGCAACGTGTGATGTGCGTTCACAAGAATGCAAGAAAATATTTTCAACAATAATGTGATTAAGATTCTGTTTGGTATTGTGTTTGTAACTGTGTTTTATTAAATTTTGAATTTTTTTTTGCTAAAATTGAGTGCGGTTTGTACTTTTTGGATCGTTTTGATGTGCTGATGTCAAAAATAATTTTTAAAAAATAAAAAAACATCATTGGCATGTATTTCAGCATAAAAGCCTATTTGAAAAGCAACCGCAACCACACTGCCAAACACGCTCTAATTATATTAGTTGTTGGGGGTAACCAGAATTGTTAATCTTATTTATTGAAAGGTTTTTTTAAAAAAAATACTAATTAGATATTGAATAACATTGTAGCATTTGAGTCAAAAAAATTTATTCATCGAATTTCTATCATTTTCAAAAAAAGATATAACTCTGATAATTAAAGGTATTAAAGTCTTTTCACAAATTCTATTAATTATTATCAAATTTATCAGAAACAAATGTCTTTTTCAAAAGTACAAGGAATGTTTTTTTTTTCTCTCTTTCTTCTTCTCCTCGAATTTCACGCAAGCTTCTTCAATTTTCTTTTGCTTTACATGTTGTCTATGTCATTTTAATTACTATTTTATTTTTATTTTTAATAATCTATAAAATTATAAATGTTTTTCAATTTTACCCTTTCTATTTCCTTTTCTTTTAAATTTGGTCCAAATTCTTTAGATTGCAATTTGTTTTTGTTTGGGATCATTTTTAGATTATTGTTTTCTACAATTTTATCGTCTTTTAGTTTATTTCAATTTGAATACCCATTTTTTATTGCTATCTTTTATGCTCTGACAATTTTTTTAAATTGAAATGTTTTTTATGATTTTCATTTTTTAAAATTAAATTGGTTATAAATTAAGTTTCTTGATTGAATTCAAGTTCATGATTTCACATGTGGTGAGTTTTAGAGATTAAACCAGATTTAGAGGGTTGACTCAATTTACTTAGTTTTTTTTTAAGCTGATTTTTTAACCTTTTTTTAGAGTTTTGCTTTGTTTTTGTTTTTTTTTCATGATTTGTTTTCTATGTGGTTAGTATTGGGATTATGATTAGAGTTACAAATTTCAAAGGTTAGTGTAAGTTGACCTTTTTTTGTTTTTTTAATTTATTTATTTAAAATTTATTCTTTAACATTTAATTTATTGAAAATTTATCTTCATACTTTTTTTTCCCTTTCCTTTCTATTAGATTATTCTAATCCTATACCCATGGTCACAGGGTTAATAGGTTAACTTTAGTCGACTAAGATTTTTTTCATTGTTTTTTTAAATTACTTTTTGTTTTTGTTTTTGTCCTTTAACATTATATTGTTCGATAATTGAGCTTCATGATTTTATTCAGTTTATTTTCAAACACGGTTACCCTAGTATCATGATTGGGTTAAAGATTTTGAATCTTGACCCGAGTGGGCCAGGATCAAATATTTTTTTACCCCATATATATATATATATATATATATATTATCCTTCAACATTTTATTTTCTTAAAAGTGAACTTTAACTTTTTTATTTTATTTTACTTTCTATACAGTTATCCTGTTCTCATTTGATTTATTAAGAGATGATTTTTAGACTTTTTTCCTGTTTTTTTATAAGATTATTTCATTCTTATGCCCATGGTCATGGTGTTTGCGAGATAACTCGGTTTAACCAGGGTATTTATTTATTTATTTATTTTATGTTCACCCTTCAACAATAAGTTGTTTATTAATCTGGAATGTCTAGGTTAGGTATTTTTTATCTTTCTCTCATTATTATTTTTTTATCAATTTAATTTTTATTATTTTATTTTTTTATTCATATTATTTACATTACCAATTTAACCAATGACTTGAGTCTTAATTTTTTTCCTTGGCATTATTTTTTTCATCGAAAAAAATTTGGTCCACCCGTGATGAAGCATTGGCTATAAATCTAGCAAAAACAACCAATGAAGATAGTGGTTTCACTGTTGAAATCATTGTGCATTGTTACCCTTTTTTTTCCAACTTTTTTTTTAACATCTAATTTGTTTTCCTTTTGTCTTTTGTTTTTTTTAAAAAAAATTGGGTTCTGAAATTCGTTTTATCTTACTTTTTATGTGTTTATTGCAATATTGAAAAAATATTTTTGCATTTGGTTGATGCTCAATTTAGCAAAATAAATTTTGGTTTTATTAGTTTAAAACAATTAAATATTTAAAGATTGAATTTGAAATAGTTACAACAAACCAGGTCTTTTTTTTATTAGATCAAGGACTAAGGTGAAAAATAAAAGAGTGACTAGCACAAGTAAAACACGTGTCGGGCATGCTCTGTGCTCCAAAGGTAGCCTTTCTTGGTATTATTAGTATCATCTCGACAAGAGATTTATTATTTGGTTTGATTCTCTTTCTATTGGTCTATCGTAGTCTCATGATTCGAGTCGTGAATTTTATGGATTAATAAGGAATAACCTAAGTCGATTTAATATGTCATCGTCTTGATATTTTTTTTAAAAAAATATCCGATATATCACCTTCAAAATATTTTTTAAAACATATTTTCAAATATGCATAAATTTTTTATTATTTGATTTTTACTATAAAACATGTTAACAGCCATTTGATTTTTTTTCCCAATCATCGCAAGATGATATGTAGTTTCAGCTCAAAAGGTGTTCAATAATATGTTAGAAAGTTTGATAAAGTCGATCTCATTTGAAAGAATAATGAGATTTCTAGTGATTTTGTCATAGAATGTCCGTCCACATAACCTGAAGTCAATCCACCGCCAGTGGAAAAGGAAAGGAGGTGCTTGTGTGGTGGGAAGGAAGTTAGCGGAGGAAGAAAAACGCCGACCAGAGGGTTGCTTGCACAAGAGGCTAAAGAATCATCAACACGATGAAAATTCTGCTCGTCACCTACTAAACACTATCTCTTGTGTAAATTGCTGACTTTGACGGCCTTTTTCTGTTGTCATTCAAGTGGGCCCGGTAGTGTTGGCAGGCCACAACCAATTAATAACACTAATAATCATTTGGACCTTTTTTCCTCGTGTCAATCACACCCCAAAAATCATTTATTTGTTTATATATATATATATATATATATATATATATATATATATATAAAAAAAAAAAAAACTACGATGGGTAAGTGTTTCGTGTTGATCAAAACTCATTCAACAGTAGATTGAAACAGTGTAATCAACTTTTTATTCTTTGCAACAAAAACTAATTAAAATTAAAATAATTTTTTTATCAAATTTATTTATTATTATCAAATTTATTGGAATTATAATCACATTTTTTTATTTCTTTTTACCATTACTCTTTAAAAAAAACTATTAAGTTGATTTTCAAGAGCTTTCTTGTATTTTTAACATTGGTTTTTTTTACAATTAAGTTGATAGTTGAGCAATTTAATATTTTGATAAATATAAAATATTATTTTTAAAAAACATTATTGGGGTGTCCAATGCATGCGCTAATAAATGAGAAGCGTGTGAGATATTTTCTTGTGTTTTTTCTTTTATATCTTCATTGTTTTTTTGAGCCTTTAGGCATCTTGATTTGAGTCTTATTATTTTGTTTTTTTAATTTTTAAAAATTCATCATTTAGTGTTTGATTTGTTAATGATTGAGCTTTGATTTTTTTTTTCCATTTTCGTTTTATAAGGTTGCCCTTTCTTATTTAGTTTTTTCTTTGTTATCAAAGAAATTGTTAATAGCTTATAAAAATAAGTAGAGTGTATCTTTTAATGATATGGACAAATATTTATTTTTTTATTAGTTATTTTTGTTTTTTATATATAATTATATTATTAAATTAAATAAATTTACATTTGAATCTATGATCAGAGTTCTCAATTTTTTTTTTAGTTTAACGTGGGTGTCCGGGTCAGCTTGTGCGCACCTCGACTAATCCCACGGCTCTAAAGTTAACGACCATGGAAGCCTCCAGTGGCTATCATATGAGCAACCACATGGCTCGAACCTGAGACTACAGAGAGAGCAAACCTTTTGATCTCAATCTCTTACCACTGGGCCACCACCTAGATGGTTAATAATATCTAAATTTTCATTGCTCTTCTGAAAACAATATCTTCATTTTTTTACAATAAAAAAATTAAGTTGTCTCACGAGTATAACTAGAGGATAATACTAACAAAGTAGCCGTTTGTTAATGTTAATATTAATTCCATAATCTAGGAGTAACACGAGAGCCCACAAAGCCTCTTAGGGATGATGATTTTTTGTTTGATTTGATTTTTATTTAAAAAAATAATTAAATTGATTTTAAAAAAAAAACCGAAACTAATTCAAACCTACCAGTTTCAGTTTGGTTTAGTTTAGTTACTTTAGGACAAAAACCAAAACCCAACCAACTCATTTTCGGTTCGGTTTGGTTATTTTATATTAAAAACCAAAAACTATATTGTTTTTTGGGGTTTTTTTTTGACTTTCTAATGGGTTTGGTTTCGGTTTGGCTCGGTTTTGTTCGGTTCGGTTTTTTTGGTTTCAGGCTTATTAAACCGATACTGAATCGAACCGGTCAGTTTTTAAATATTCTAATTGGTTTAATTGGTTTTTTTTACGGTTTATTTTTTTATTTTTTTTATTTAATTGATTTAATTGATTTTTTAATTTTTTTTCTCTGGGTTCGAAGGTTAAAAGAGGACAAAGAAATAAAAATCAATTGAGGAGACTTTTGGTTGCAGCTTTTGAATCCCAATCCTGGCCAAAAGCTAACAAAAACAGAAGAGAGGACAATTTCTTGTCAACAGAGATACCAGCCCAGCAGCTTTCGCCATCACATTAACCCTCGAGCAAATTAAGAGAGATAGCCCGAAAGAACTTGTTGCGCTTCATGCCCAGCCGGTGCAGTACCATCTCCCTTATCTGCAATAACTAGAGTTCAGTCAAAACAATTTCTTTTTAGATTAATGACAGTCTAGAAAAGCAACCACCTGCAGATACAAACACCTGAAGCAACAATGATTCCAGGTATACGGCATGAACACTAAAACCATACCAGAAGTTCTAGAAACTTCTATTGTATATACTTTCTAATATGTATTCAATATATGCAATACAATATAAATAGAAACAATTGCCATTTTTCATGTGTGGTGATTCTAATTAAACACTCTCATTCTATCAAAGTAGTAAATGGATCAACATCCCTTGCTAGATCCCTTAAACCTCTACCGAATCCTTCCCCCACCCTTTTCCCTTTCAACACTTTGATGTTTCATATTATATATGGAGGAATGCATTTTTTACATCAAATTATTGCAAAGGCCAATCTAGATATGCTGCTAAGGACAGAAGAACACGAACTGTGTTGATTTTTTCCACTGGTGCAAATGTATCAATGTAGTCGATGCCATATTTCTGTGTATATCCCTTTGTCACCAATCTTGCCTTAAAGCAATCTATTGTTCCATCTGCTTTGTATTTTACTGTATAGACCCATTTGCATCCCACAGATTTCTTTCCAATTGGTAAGTCAGTTATTTCCCAGGTAGCATTCTTCTTCAATGATCTCAATTCTTCATTCATTGCATCTTTCCAACGGGAATCTACTAAGGCCTCCTGCACAGTGTTAGGAATAAATACAGTAGATAATTCCTCCATGGAGATTTAACTGAGGAGATTTACATGGACCTTCCACCTGGATAGAGTGTTTCGGACATACGAAAACCCAAGGTATGTAGACTTAAGAAATCATTGTATGGGTTGAAGCAGTCTCTACGAGCCTGGTTTGGTAGGTTTACCAAATCAATGAGAGCATTCGGGTATAGACAAAGTAATTGGGATCACACATTATTCCTGAAACACCGGGATGGAAAGGTTACAGCTCTCATTGTATATGTGGATGATATGATAGTTACTGGTAACGATCCTGCTGAGCAAGCAGCCTTGAAAAACTATTTGTCCACAGAATTTGAAATGAAAGATCTTGGTTCTTTAAAATATTTTCTTGGGATTGAAGTGTCGAGGTGCAAGTCCGGGATATTTCTATCGCAAAGAAAGTATGTTCTTGACCTATTAAAAGAAACCGGTATGAGAACGTGCAAGCCGGTATCCACTCCGTTGGCTGAAGGAATGAAGTTGGGTATTGATCGGACTCAAGGATCGATTGATAAAGGGAGGTATCAACGGTTAGTAGGAAGATTGATGTACTTGGGTCACACTAGACCGCATCTAGCTCATGCCTTGAGCATAATTAGTCAATATATGCACAATACGGGAGAAAAACACATGAGTGCAGTCATGAGAATATTGAGTTACTTGAAAGGAAGCCCTGGTAAAGGAGTTTTATTTCGAAAAAATAGGCATTTCAAAATTGAATGCTATATGGATGCTGACTGGGCTGGATCCACGAATGATATGCGTTCGACATCCGGGTATTTTACCTTTGTTGGAGGAAATCTAGTAACGTGGAGAAGTAAAAAGCAGAATGTTGTGTCAAGATCAAACACAGAAGCTGAATTTAGAGGCATGGCACTTGGTATCTGTGAACTCTTGTGGCTTAAGTTTCTATTACAAGCTGTGGGGGTCAACCATAGCCAACCGATGAAGTTACTTTGTGATAATAAAGTTGCTCGTGATATTGCTCATAATCCAGTGGAACATGATAGGACCAAGCATGTAGAGGTTGATCGGTTCTTTATTAAAGAAAAGCTAGATAACAAAGTAATTGAGGTTCCTCCCATAGGAATAGACGACCAAGTAGCAGATATTCTCACTAAGGTGGTTTCTAGTAACAAGTTCTCCAGGTTTCTAGACAAGTTGGGCATGTGCGACATCTATGCACCAACTTGAGGGGGGATGTTAACTTGTATTAGGATTCCTATAATTTGCAAGATTCCTACAATATTTGGTTTCCTATTTTAGGAAGTAATTAGTCTTTCATTATTCTGTTAGGAAAGTGTAGGGTTGTATATATATACCTGTTGTATGACGAAAACAGAAAATAAAAAAGCATTATTTCTTCTGAGGTGAGGAGTGTATGAATCTATAATAACTTTTGAGGGGATGGACAATGTTTCCAAGAGGAGAAATAGATTTCTTCTTAATAACCCAAAATAAATTAAATAAAAACAAATTATAAAACTCTAACCTTAAAAAAAAAATAACAAAAAACAAATGTTAAAGGTTTGAATTAAAAAAAACAAATGATAAAAAAAATTAAAAGATCAAGAAACAAAAATGTTAGTCATGCAGGCTTAACTCACGTGGTCAAGGTTGCTTATCGTGCGGGCTAACTTGCTTAGTCACATCGGTAAACCCTTGGCCATGTAGGCCAAACTAATCTGACCAACTCAATCTTTGTCTCTCTCTCTCTCCCTCTCTCTGTTTCTACTTCAACGTTTTCTTTCTTTCTTTTTTCTTCTTTGTCAAACCACACACACCTTTATGTATTTGTTTTCCCATGTGCCACTAATAATTTATCTTTGTGCAAGACACATACACATAATATTTTTACACACACAAATTTTATGCATGGAGGCATTAGTGCCATATTCTTACACCAATGTCTATAACCACGACATTAATGGTGCATGACACAATAATCATGACATGACACAACTGTCAATAACCATCATTGCTAGTCAATGGTTTATTAGCTCCACAATCAATGTCCAACACCAATATCTCCATTAATGAAACGTCTCCTTTTTTATGAAGAAAGTATAAGGCTGAGTGTATAAATACACTCCGCCACCAAGAAGTAAGGGAAATTTTATACAAAGCCACATAAAACTTACAAATACACACTCTTAACTCTCATTTTCATTTCTCTCTTTTAGTAGTGCATTATTATCTCTTCACATCTCAACTAACTTAAGGCCATGTTTGTTTTCTGAAATTCACTTTCCGGGAAACCACTTTCCAAACTTTTCTGTGTTTGTTTGTCATTGGGAAAGTTGGTCAAGGGAAAACACTTTCTGGTCAACAGAAAACACTTTCCGGTCAACGAAAATACTTTTTGGTCAACGAAAAACACTTTCCGGTCAACGAAAAACACTTTCCAGTCAAAGAAAAATTTGGTTTGGTTTCCAGAAAAGTGTTTTCCCTTTTGGCTGTGTTTGTTTTTCGGAAAGCGGAAAGTGGTTTCCGGGAAACCACTTTCCAAACTTTTCTGTGTTTGTTTGCCATTAGAAAATTTGGTCAACGAAAAATACTTTCCAGTCAAAGGAAAATTTAACTTGATTTTCAGGAAAGTGTTTTCCTAGAAAATTTGGGCGGAAAACACTTTCCGGAAGTTGTGTAAAATTTAGAAATGTCATTATTTGCTGATTATATCAAATTTGATCCTCAAACTTTTGATTGCTATCTATAATTTGTTTTGTATATTTATTTTTCAATTCCATCTCTTAAAATTTAATTTTTATATTAATTTTGGTCCTTATTTTTATAATTGCTATTTGCTTTTTCCTTATCATTTTTTATTGAAATTTTTTATCTATCAAATTTGGTCCTCATTCTTTTGATTGTTACTTATTTTATTTGAAATAATTTATGAAATGTTAATTATTATTATTTTAATTTCTCCACCTTTTATTTTTTTTTAATTTTTTAGATTTGATCTCTATTATTTTGATTATTATTTATTTTATTTGAGATAATTTATGAAATTATATTTTTTTTTTCAATTTCATTCTCATTCAACTTTTTTAATTTGTAAGATTTGTTCCTCATTATTTTAATAAACTTGAGAAAAATAAAACATTAATAAGTTATTTTCCAGCTCATTTTCCATGACATAACCAAACACTGGAAAATGTTTTCCAACTTATTTTTCATTACACTACCAAACATCGGAAAATACTTTTCCGGAATTCACTTTCCTGGAATTCACTTTCCCCGGAATTCACTTTTCAAAAAAAAAACTACTTTTCAGCAAACAAACGGGGCCTAAGTATTAAAATGTTATATTTCTATATGGGATTGTTTTTCAGGAACAACCCAGCCCAAGATGTAGCAAGCTAGGAAAAGTCTATTTTATGTGTAATTGTTTTTCATGATTTCACACACACAAACTAGATAGGTGGCTTTTACAATGTTGCATGTCAGGTTAAATTTTTTTCTAAAATGCCCAAAGGATGATAATATTTTTAAGAAAAATTTATGTCCCAGATATAGACTCACAAAAAATACCTACTCTATAAGGTTTTTATTGTTTAACATAAAATCTTTATACAATAAAAATTTAAATTCATACCACGTCTCATCGTCTCAGAATGAAGCATCTATTATAACCATGGAGGCAAGAGAAACGGATAAGGTCACATCAAGTGACACCGATGAAAGAGAGGATTCCCTAGCTGCTTCATATACCATGATGATGTATAACAGAAACTCATCTTTGACATAGTTATAGCGAGAAGCAGATTAACAAACCGATCCCTCCCTCAAATCCTCCACTAATCTTTCCCTGTGTTTTATTAGAACCTATACATCCGCATTACTGGGGATTCATAAAAAAAAAAATTTAAGAACATATAACGTAGTTCTCAACGAAAGAGACCATTTGTGTAATACCTTAATTTCTCTATGTTGTTCAAGACTCATTTGTTTTGTTTTAAGCCGTGCACATGTTCTTCTTCCATGGACCGTGACATTTCAAAGCTACAGCCGGAGGAGGCGGCAGGGCTAAGATTTGAACATTTGTCAAAGCATTGATGATAAAAGTGGCTGCAAAAATGAAGAGGAAACCGGTTCTTCAGCTAGCCGTGGTCGGAAGAGCTTTTCCTTTATAACTGAAAGGGGATTCTTGAAGAGGGTTCTTGGCTCTAATGATAAAGATCGAAGCTTGGAAAGTGAAAGAGAGCCGATCCATAATGTACGAAAAAGTGTTTCAAATTCACAAGAAATGGAAAATGAAACATCTTTCAAAGAACCAGAACCAGATATTGATCAAGGAGCAAAATATGTGAATAAGGTTGATCATAGTATTCATCATGGAGCTAATGTGAAGGCAGTCGAATTAGAGGACATCGCAGAGGAGGATATTATAACGGAAAAGAACCCTAGTGAGAAGGCCGCTGTGGACACTGAGGTGATGGAGGAGGCTGTTAGCAATGAAAAGGAAGGTGCAAGGGAGGACAGCATGTTAGGTTTTCAAGAATATCCTAGCTTCAGGGTATACTGCGCTCATAATGTCTCAGTCGATGGTGATGGTAATGAAGGTGAGATTTCAATCAAAAGATAATTAATTAGGACTATTCCATGCACAGAATCAAATTTCTTTTTCTCTGTTTTTCCAATTTGGTCTTTTCTTTCTCGATTTCTAGGGGTGAAAAGATGAGCTGTAATGTTTTCGATGCTCAATTAATAGAAAATCAAGGAAGCATAATCAAATAAATTATTAGTTTTCTGAGAGATTTATGTTTGAACCATTCTCTTTCTGAGACCTTGGATTTATTAGTTTCTTTGTGGAGGGTTCTTGTTGAAATGAAAAGTGCGAAGCTCAAAGGCTGAACATTTATGGCTAAAAATAATGCAAAAACATTGCAGGTTCTCTATTTTATATATAGCAAGAATGAACGTCAATGTAGTTTATAAATTCTTGAGTTTTTCCTTTCCAAACCAAACACAGGTAGAACCAATTACTGCTAAATTAATAGTAAATTCTTAAAAGAAATTCATCGTCCTCCTGTGTTTTGCAGAAAACGGTGATAAAGATAAAGAAAACAAATCATTGAAGGAAACCACCCAGAAGGTATATAGATCTACAATTTACTGCAGGTAAGCTCTTTATGTAGAGTTATGCACTACTGCTAATAAAGCAGCTGAAACCATTCTGATCTGTATATATAGCTACAACTCGACACTTGAAACGATTGTCTTTCCTAATGCAAGAAACAACAGTTAAACCCATCATTCCTGGAATATTACATCTTCCACGAATAATAAGCGGCGCGTGCATGTTGTTGATACCGGTTCTATGTGGTATTTTGATATTACCATTTCTCTTCTTTGAGCAGGGATCAGAGAACCAGGCAGTGAAAAGAAGACAGACCAGATTTAGGACTCCATTACGAAATGGTGGAGCAGCAAGAACGAAAAACTTCGAGTTTGCCTCGTGCAGCTGTTCCAACCCTTCAACTACTCAAGAAAGTGCGTAGATCAGTTGGAAAAGTTGTTCGCTGACTATCTGCTATCTCCACAAGTACACAAGATTCAAGGCAATTTCAGTCACCGCCTTTAATTATTTTCCTTTGAATTCTTAAGTTTCGAAGGCAAGATTCTTATTGGAGACTGCACCATATTTCCTGCTTCGGGGAAGTATATGTTAGGTTTTGCTGAAACGTATATCCATAACTGGTAAGTTTAAAATATATTTTTTTTAGAGTTAATTTAGAATTGTTTAAAGTTTATACTAAGATTAGGATTAGATTAAATATTTTTTTTTTTTAATTTTTAATAATTATTTTAAAATTGAATTGCCGCGGCCTTCAATAGTAATCTACCCAAACTACAAGTGAAAGATCTTCTAAAAGCTTTTTTGTTATACTTTTGAGTGCTAATTATTATTTTTTTGTTAGGTGTTTTTGTATTATACTCTACTCATAAAAAATAAGCATACCTTTTTATTTATAGAAAAACCTTAAAAACTCTATAAATAATAAAATATCAATTTTATCCTTAAATAATATTACATATATCACTACCAAAAAATCGATAAATACAAACAGAAATACTGAGGGAATATTTCCGTCGGTAAATTTCCGAGGGATTTTACCAACGAAAATATTCTCTCGGTATATACCGAGGGAATTACTATGGGAAAAAAATTAAAACAAAGCAAAAAAAATGATGACGTGTCTTTTTTACCTACGGAATTTATTATGTCGGTAAATTTGTTGGTAAACTGTGAACACTATTCATTATGTCAATTACAAAGGGAATCAATGATAGAATTTTTGGTCGGTATTTTCCAGAGAGCTCCAGAACTATAGAATTTTTGGTCGGTATTTTCCAGAGAGCTCCAGAACTATTCACTTTCCAATTACACTATTAATTGTTGTTCTTTACAGACACCGACGGATTGAAAAGTCATCGGCGTTATTTGGCGGTTTTCTGAAAAAATTCAATTAATTTAAAATTTTCATTTAAATATTACAAACAGAATCACCGACGGATTGAAACATCGTCGGTAATTGTTGGCGGTTTCTGAAAACTTTTTACGAAATTGAAAATTTAAATTAAATATTACCGATAGAATTACCGACTGAATAATTAAAAAATATTAATATTCAATTATCCATTGGTAAATCCGTCGCTAACGCGCCCCAATAAAAAGCCTGAATCTCCTTATTTCACAACAGACAAACTCATTTATTATTATTATTATTATTATTATTATTATTATTCACTATATGTAAAAAACATCAATATCTATTTCTTTCTCTTCTTTTCTCTCCTCATCTCCTTCTCTTTTCCTCCATGCTCGGGTATGTCTTCTTCTTCTTTCTTCTTTTATCCTCTTTCTTTTTTTTTAATTAATATGCTTTACAAAAAAAATTTTCTCTCCTTAGCTTCACTTGCAACTACATTAAGGTAAGCTTTTTCTTTTTTCTTCTTTTTTCATGATTTTTTTCACTATATTTGTTTTTTATTTTATTTTTAATTGTTTTGTTCTTAATAATTGTATAAATGTTGTTGTGAGATTTTTTTTCATATGAGATCAATTTTTAGTTGTTTTATTTATAGGATTTTTAAATTTTTAGCAATTGCAACTTCATTTTTTTCATATGAATTTTTTTAGTTGAATTTATTTTTTCGTTTTATTTATTTGTTGCAAATTTATTTGAGTCGATTTTCTTATTCTTTTTTCCAAACATTTTGAGTATATATTATAGAGTGTTGATTTATGTTAATTTAATTATTTTATAATTTTATAAAATAATTTTTTAAAAATATTTTTAAATAATTACCGACGGAAATTCCGTCAGTAATTTTTTGTCCGTCGATAAATCCGTTAATAATAAAAAAATATTATTACCGACGCGTCTTTTCCGTCAGTAAATCCGTCGGTAATAATATTTTTTTATTACCAATGGATTTACCGACGGACAAAAAATTACGGATGAAAGATTTACAGACGGAGCATTTCCGTCGGTGATTTCGTTAGTAAATTAATTACCGACGGAATATGTGTCTTAAGCTGACGGAAAAATTCCGTCGGTAAAACTGTTAAATTTTGTAGTGTATTATTTTAGGTAATTTTAAAAATTTATTCAACCAAGTAAGGACTTGATTGTTTCTAGGTTTAATCTTTAATATCACCTTAATCACTCTTTATGCGATCAACTAAAATAAATACTAGCAAAAAAATCAATGATTAAAATTTTAGAGTTAAAATGTTCTTTCAAATAGAATTAACTCATTAATTTCTAAATGTGTGTTTTTTTTTTGTTAGACCTTAAGAGTAACACATGATATTTGACATTAACAGAACTAAAAGCAAAATAAAACTTAAGAACCTCAACATTACATCAACTATGACAATGATATTACTTATGTCAAAAAAAAGAGTTTAGTATAACTTGGACATTTGTGAAAGTCTTAAAAGCATCTAAAAGGATGGGTGAATTAAGAGTTTTATTGAAGGTTTAATATCTTAAATTTTTTTTATCTTTTAACACTTTAAAATGTTGAAACAAGGATTCAATATGAGAGTAAACAAAGTACAAGAGATAAAAATTAAGATAAAGACACCAAGTTTATAGTGATTCGATCAATCTTGTCTTCTCCATTTCTTGAACTATCGTTCAAGTATTCACTAACAACTAGTGATCTTCTTACGGGTGAGACCTTACCAATATAACAATCTGTTTTACGAGTTCAAGATTAGAAAACCCTTCATTCTCAAAATTTTTCAAGAATCAAGATCTTAACCTTTCAATAGCTCACAACCAAGATTTCCCCAAGTGATTCAAGAATCATTTACACTTTCATAATGGATTCTCTTAAAAGATTTATCACACCTCATAATAAAGATAATATTACAATGAATTAAACTCAACCTTTTATGAAAAGTAATCTAGCTCAACAATGTGAGATTGAAGATTGATGCTAATAAAATTCAAAGTTTTTAAAAGGATTATGGAAGTGATGAAATATTTTTAGATTAAAGAGTTGGCTAGCATCAATTGTGTCTTTATATGAAGTGAACAAGTAGTGTTTATATGCAAAATATAACACGTAGCTATTACTCATGACTAAAATTTAAGAGTTTAACATTTTGAAATTTTAAGATGACCTATCATGTTATATAAATGGTCAGTTGTTAAGATGTAAATGGTTGTTTATGATAAAAGTTTTTAGTATAAAACAAATTAAGTCTTGAGTTTAAGACAAGATAACTTGTGTAAAATAAGTGATGTACAACTTATCCACGGTACTATTTAGTGATCTAATTCGAAACAGTCAAGGGACTTTCAACATTTTTAAATGAACAAGACATAAGAAATTCATTTGATTAAGTTAATGAGAAATGATGCTTTCCATTTTCAAAAATAATTGAGTATAGTGATGATGCTGAAATTTATGATGAAAGATTTTCTAATGAGGTATTTTTCAAATATGCATAATTCAACAATGAAATAAAATTTCTTTTGGATGAAGATCATTTTTGCGATTCCAAATTAAATCCTATAAAAACTTGATTATATAAAATTAAACTTGGATATCTTCAAGTGAAGCTTACATCCAATTGAATCACTTTTTCTCTAATTTGACATATTAGAAAAATTCATACAACATCAAATCTTGACACACATATCAATTTTACTAAATTGTTGTTATCATAAAAAATATCAGAACCATAAGCACTAAAGATCTTTAGGCTAACAAGATGTAGACCATAGAACATGCACTAAAATTTACAAAACCATTAAGAGAATATTTTATAAATAATTTAAGCATATCAATGTTATTACTCCCTTTAGAGCCAAGTTGAATACATAAAGATGAGAAATATAGGTATTTAGAGGTATTTGAGAGTAGGATAAAAAAAAATAGGGTACCTAAGCAAGTGTCAACAATCCACAAATATTTCATCACTCTTTCAACTTTATAAATATATTTAATTTAAATTAATATTATTATTTCATAACTTAGAATTTATTTTCTCAACACATATAAATCATATGATTGTTTCCTTTCTCAACCACCTTTAATACAAATCATAATTCATTGTGTAATCATGTCTAATTCACATCGTTATTTAATTCACAACATATTTAATTCACATTGTCTTTTTACTTATCTAGCATTTATTACATTAGTAATACATCGTACTTCAATTCATATAACACCCTTGTTATATTGAAAAATTTCCTTGATGCATTATTCATTCCACTTTTTTCATGTCCTTTTTATTGTTTATAATTTATCACATAACTTTCCATTACTTTTATATTTGCATGGCATACTCAAATCATTTTTCTTTTCTGTTAAACTTTGTTGGTAGGGCTAATTTAATACCCAATCATTAATTTGTCAACACAATCAAACTCATATACACCTTACTCCATTATATTTTATTGTTGTTGTTAATTGCTTAACCAAATAACTTATTAATCAATTTATATGACAACCCCAACCATTTGGATATAATTTCATATAACTACCTTTTAAAATAATTTAATATAAACTCTACCAAACTTTCGATGAAGTTTTCTTTATACTTGGACTATACCAAGTTATTGACATCTTTATCAATATCTCAATTCAATACTACAATCATGATCCAATCATCTTAGATCTTATTCTATGTCAATATAGCTCAAGAATGATATATATCACAAGATAGAAATATAGATATTGGCTCGCAGACTCTATTGTGAGTGGAACCTGACGAATAAATCATTTTGCTATATTAGAACGTAGTACAACCCTAGGAGAATTAAAACTTATTCATAATCGTTTAACTTATTAGATCAATTTTGATAACAATGATAAGCTCATCATTTCCAACCCATATTAATATGAAAATTCATGCATATACTTTACATTATAAGTTAGGTTCAATATCCTGGCAGTAAGACAAACTAATGTCACTAGCTCATTATAAGACACTAGCCCCATTACTAGATAACTAGTTCCACACATATTAATATGAAAATAAAAAACATGTCACATTTAAAGCATTTTCTATTAACAAGGTGTCAAGCACCTTTTCTACAATAATATTCATTCATACGTAGGTTATGTCATATGTTAATTATTTTAGAGTTCTTGTCATATATCTTTTTTTCGATATTAATTACTGTCATAACGGTCTAACATGAATTATATGTGATTTCCACCATTTCAATCGGTAATAGATCATACATCAAATCCGGTAATGCAATTGATAATAATTATTGCATAGTAATTTTATTTTTACGGTTAAAGATAATACAAACAAGGTTTCTCCGTTATTGCTATAAATCACTTCTCATAATATACTACACATTATTGCATATGCGATTAACTATACATTGCATATAAATTTCTACCTCGAAGGCATATGCCTTCCATTAATAATAACAACAATAATATACTATATAATTTAATTACCATTTTAATTCTAATAATTATAAAAGCATGTATACATAATTAAGAAGGCAAGAAAGGGTTAATCTCTTACCTTAACTCTTGTTGTCCAAACTCTTGAGAAGTCAGATTTCTTTCTGAATGCTTCTCCTACAATTCCCAACTAAACAACTATTATTACTCACACCATAAATTAAATTGAATCACTAGCATATCTATACTATGCATCTCAACTTTCCCTTTATTTACACAACACACACACACACATATATAATTTTCTCAATATATTTTTCTAATAATAAATCACACAACTCATTCTTATAGTTTCAAATATTAAGACCTTCAATTAACAACAATCTCAAACAAGCAATAGAATTTTGCAAATCCTAGTTGGTTTAGTCTAACCAATTCAGAACACTATTTGGTGTTTTAGTATTAACTAGCGTTTTAGAACTCGTTTTTAGGTGTGATATGTCTTGATGAAAAGTTAAAACACAAAAATACAACTTTGATGAATGAAACAACACCTAGTTCTGTCATTTTCAACCCCAAAATCAACCATCAAAGTAGCCCTTGAAATTTTCCCAGGGTTAATTCAGTCTAGACCTTTCCTTGATTTTTAGCTAATATCTGGAGTTTAATAAATTAAAATTAAGCAAAATTAGTTTCATTTGAAAGCTAACATTCATTTCTACAACTTTTATGAGAAACCTAATTCAAATTCCATCATTTTCAAGTTCTTATTTCAGTTTGAAGTCAAATGATAAATCTATTTGAAATTTCAGCTTCATAAAGAACATAAATTTGACAAGCAACTAAATATTCTCGTACATCACATAATCATTCAAACTAGTCTTCTTATTTGTTTTTCAATACAATCCAAGTGTTATTATTAATGCAACATATCAACACTTTATAAAATAACACAAATACCACATCAATCTAAAGTAACCATTTTATTCTTAACTTAACATGTTTTCACCCAACACTCTATTGTACCATTATTCCTTACAGATTCATAGCAATGCATTCAAACATATCTCAAAAAATAAGTTTTATATTAACTTTTAAGTGTCTATTTTATTCAAATCATTGTAACCATATTGAGAAACACCAATCCTCAATTTGCATGCACATATTTATTCTTAAAGAACCCTTCCTCAAATTCTTTTCTTTGTTTTTTCTCTTAAATTTCTTCACCCAAACAATCTAAATAACTTGCATCAAGTATTTCATAGTGATCTTAACATAAAAGTTAATTCTTTCATCTCTTCTCTACTTAGTGGAAACTAATAGCCAACAATTTATCAAGTTCATCTCTTTAATATAAAGTTATTTTTCATGATTCTTAAATTACTCCAACTCTACTACATGGTTTCACAAATAATTTACAATTTCCTTACTAATATTAATCAACAACCAATCACTAAAATTATCATACTAACCATTTAACATTTTATCAATAACCACTTCTCATTAATGTTATTACTCGTTAACCAACATTTTCATACTAACACTCTATATTGATTATAAAATTATTTCCATCCCTCATCTCATCCTACTTATTCACAACACTTATTTTTATTTTAAATACACAATCATATCAAAATGTATCAATTAAATACATTTTAAGCACAAATCTCACTTAACTTAAACCTCTCATTTATATCAAAGTCACAACATATCAATAAATATATTACAATTAACACATGATTTTATTATATCATCATCATCATCATCAAGTAACTCTTACTAATCACCTACAACTAGACAACAATTATATAATTTCATAAGTTTTCACTTCTTTCTTCTCATGACCAGTTCTATCAACTTTAGAACACTAACCCTTTTCTTCTCATAACCTTCTTTTAATTCATTCAAAATCTACATTATTAGTATTTATCTTATATGTACTAGTCTAAGAACATGACAATTAAGCTATCCTCTTATTCTTTTTACCTCATTTATTTCATCATATACTCCATTTCATTTAAATTTCAAATATATGTATTTTATTCAATATCCATCACTACTAACACTTCAACACATGTGAATTACAAGTAATTAAAAAGAATTTAAGGTTGTTTTACCTCTCCTCATTCTTTCCTTCCCTAGGATGAAACTCCCCCAAAAGCACAAACACCTAAATTTCTTCTTTATACATTCATTCACTTCAATCTTTTCTAGCCTTCTTCTCCATAAAGCTTAAGAACAAAAGAAAAATATAAAGTGATGATGGTGATATTTGGTCTCCTTCCCTTTTTGTTTTAGTTGGGTGTCAGTTTAAATAAGAGGAAGAAGAAAATTATTGGTTTTCCCTAATTTTACCCTTACATATTATCCATATGTTATTTTACCCGAACTTCAGCATTATCATGAAGCCTTCCCAGACTTTGATCATTCTAAACTTTTAACCATAGGTATAACAACATGTCAGGAGACTACTCATGAAATTGCATCTCGATCCAACAGTCAAATTGAGAGTTACGCCTGATAGCGTAAAACTAACCAACAAGTAATTTCATGCCAAAAATCCAAATTCTTATATTGTTTTATCTACTTAAATCATCCAGATTTATAACTAATTCAATGGGAACTCCATCCCTATTTGTAATACAAATTTTCCTTAAATTTTATTCTCTTTCGAGTTAAAAACTGTGCGATTGCACACTGGCTTACACTGGCGTTCAAAGTCATTCATGTTATAACCACACATTAATTCATTTGAAAATTCTAAAATAATTTTCTAAATATTTCACCCCAAATTTTTAAAAATCTCCATATTTATCATTAATTTATCAATTTTTAAGTTACAGGTCTACATTGTACCCTTAATGTTTGTGGGTTATATTTTCTAGATTTAGATATCGAGTTTAAATGAACTACATTAAATTTAATTACATTATATCCGAGTACATAGCTTTCCCTTTTTATCTCTTCCATTTGGTTTTTATCTACATTTCTTTATTTTTTATTTTTCCACATTTTCATACTTTTATTTCTAAGTTAACACATGAACATTTTATTTTAAATTCCCAAAATTCAAAGTCACCTTTTTAATTCCAATACTTAATTTACTCACTTAACATAATATTTTTCATTATTAATCTTATGTGTTTTATCCAGGGATTTACAATGTTTACTCTAAATTTATAAAAAACATTTTCTTTAAAATAATTATTTTACTCAATTAGGAAGTTTACCATTTTATCCCCATCTATAGCAATATTTCTTCTTAATTATCATTATTCAATTGAAAATTACCATATTGAACACTAATTTACCAGTTTTAGTTTACAGTAGAAGCCTTGGTTTCCTCTTTATTGAAATGTAGGAAAGCAATGAAAGGTTTTCAAGAAACCTTGTTGAGATCTCATATATTTCATAGCATAATGCAAACTTAGAGTTTCACATTTCAATACATCTAATAAACATAATCATCATAAAAAAAAACCATTTTAATAATAATATTCCACTTGATCATAAAAGAAAAAAGGGGAAGAAGCAAAAGATTAGAGATTATAGGTTTCATTCAATGAATTAGGCATAAGGAGAAGTTGTGAGTAAAATGAATGGAAGAAGGAGAACATGTGAGAAAATTGCCAGCTAGTGTACAACTAGAAAAGTTCAGAACTATTCGATCTTCAAACATAAAATTGTTTACATTACTAATGATTTAAGGTACGATGAGTAATAAAGAAAGTGACATTTGCTTCTCTAGAGAGAATTTGGTTATCCAAATATGCTATCTTTTAAATATTTTGATATATATCTATTTTTTATTTTTTTTATGTTTAGATATCGTTTATGTTTTTTATTTATTTATTAACACACATAGTTCTCGATCTATTTGATTACATATATGCATAAGCTTTTTAATTTTTGTTTAATTTTTTTTAAATATAAAACCATATTGAGAAATCCTATAGCAAAACACGAGTAAGTATCCATAAAAAATTAGAGTGGGAGATTAGGGATAAGTTAGTCAATGACTGTCATACCAAATAAATAAATAAAATAGAAAAAGCAAAGGTTAATCAGGAAAATAAACAATCAGGGCTGAATTGTAAAATGAATCTTTACCATCTTCGAGATTATTTAGGATAGGGGTGTAATTGATTTTTATTTTAATATACAACCTATTTAATAAAAAAAAGAAAGAGAAGAAAACTACCACAAAAAACAAGTATACGAATCTCTTAAAAAAAACAAATCATATCTCACTTGCGTTCTATCCAAACACACCCTTGCAGTTGCAGGTTTTCATATGCAAGAAAGGGTTGTTTTGACCATGAAAGCAACCCACGACATATCCATGTAATTTTCCTTTGAATTCAACATGAACTATTCAAATCTTAAACTACTTCAAGCAAGTTGCATACGGAAAAAAAAAAAAAATCAATGGTGCATGTTTGGAAATATAATTATTATTGTTTTTTAAAATGTTTTTCGTATTAAATTATATTAAAATAATATTTTTTTATTTTTTAAAAATTATTTTTATATCAATATTCAAAATATTATAAATAATTAATTTTTAACAAATTGTTTTTTTAAATTATAGAGAAACGCGGATTTCGCGTTTGGAAACCGCTTTACAACAATTTAATTAATCATCCTTTTGTTTTTAATGGCAGAGATTAAGCGGCTCCCACTAAATCTAGAAATCGCAAGGTCATTGTCAAGGGCACACATGATTTATTTTTTATTTTAGAGGAGCGGATAATTTAAAATTGAAGTGGGAAATACGAGAAAAAGAAAATCAATGGAGTAATTTCTTTAATCATTCAATGGGTAGGTAATTCTTTAATATATAACACGTGCTTTCTAATATAAATTAATAAAATGTGATCTTATTATTACCCTCATGAAAAAAAATAAATTATAACAATATAAAATTTAATTAAAATATATTTTATAAAAAAGTAGTTAGTTATCATACAGTTTTCAAAAAAAAAAAAAAGAAAAAGTGTTTGGAAGTTTAACTACATGTGTATTTTAAAGTGTTTTTTTATAAGGAAATGCAATAAAATAAAATATATTTTTATTTTTTTAAAATATTTTTAATATAAATATATTAAAATAATTTAAAATTTTTAATTTTTTAAAAATATTTTTTAAACACTAAAATAAACATAGCTGCCTCTTAAAAATATCTTTTGTTGTAAATCCATTTGTGTATAGTTTCGACGAAAATTGCTTTTTTTTTTTTTTTAGGAAGGTCTTAAAAAATATTGTAGAAGCCACTAAATCCAAAATATCTAACAAACTTCATCTTGTCTCCAAGTAATTCCTAAAAAAATAAAGGGACAAGATGGTAAACAAACAAAACTGGAGATCTGACCATACCCTTTATCGGTCAAAGTAAAGGTAGCTGCTATAACTCTTTCCTTCTCTTTCTTTCCTTATCAGCAGCACCGATCTTTGATTAGCCACCTTCCTACACTCAAAACCATACACCACCCCATAAAACCCCCACGTGTCACAAACACTAAGCTCAATTCATTGCCACGTCGCCCTTCTTCCCCTTAGATTACTAAATCACCCAGACATTAACACGTGCCGCCCAAGAACTGTATCTCTCACTTCCTGGGAGAGGTGCTATAAGGACCCGCATTTTCCCAGATACAGTCTTATTTGCCTGAAATCATCTATCGTTTTCTTAATTTTGATCTGCTACAAGATCACAACAGCAATTTTTTTTTTCTGTTCACTCTTCTTTCTCTCTCCTTCTTCGATGTCGTCGAAGCTATCGAATTAACCCCGCACGCACACACACTATCTAAAATCCACTGAATTCGAACCCTCGTCTGTGTGGTTTTCTTCACACTAATTAGGGTTTTGGGGAAAATGAAGAATAAACTGAGAGGATTTGGACTTAAAAGAAGCGAAACAAAGGACAAAATTGATTTATTACCTCCTGCTCAGGTAGATGAGCTCGCTCAAGCTGCTCGGGTATTCTCTCCCTCTCTTTCTGACGCTTTTGGAGTTCAACTTTTTTTTTTTAGCTCGATTGGTTACTGCCCTTTCTTTAAGCTCTCTTAACTGTTGGTAATCTTATCTTCCAATTTTCTTAAAACATTATTAACTCAGGTTTTTTCGTCCAATTTCCAAGAAAAAATTATACCGGAAGACGTAGTTTCTTTTGTTTTTGGGTTTTTTTTTGAAAAATAGAACTTAATTAATTGAAATATCTGATTTTTTTTGAAAATTAGAATTTTAGATCGTTCTAGCTGTTAGATGATTAAAATTTTAACTGTTTCTTTTGTGTTAAAAGTTGTGGATTGAATTTTCCTACTCAATCAGTGAGTTTTGACTAATTTTTCTTAGCTGTCTCTGATTCAGTTAATTTGATAGAGAATCTTGATTTTAATTTTTTGTTTGGTGTGATGATGGTATTTTTGCAGGACATGCAAGACATGAGAAATTGCTATGATAGTTTACTTTTCGCCGCTGCTGCAACAGCAAACAGTGCATATGGTAAAACTTCTGGTCTTTCCATTAGGTCTTTGAAGCTTTTCTTATTTGGCCATTTCCAATTAGAATTTGCTATGTTTTAGATCCAAATAACGAGCTTCATTTTGAACTGATTGCTTTTAGTTGTTGGTTTTTATGAATAAAACATAATATTTGAATTTATGCTGTCGTAAATAACATTTTATTATTTTACAGTAACATCGATCACAATAGTGTTGTTGTACTTTGTACTCGGTTATTGTGTTTACTATCAGTGGTTATGTTGACCTTTTCTTGTTGAAGCATTGCTTATGTAATTGTGATATTGTTTATAGTTGGCTGGTTTGGTCAAAATAAACTATGACATATGAATGTGGTGGTTTACTTGTTATGTGTCACTTGGATTACTGTATCCACAGGCTGGCAATTTTTTTTGTCTATTTCTGTGCCATAGAATTCCCCAATTTGACTCCATCTGCACTTTCAGAATTCTCAGAGTCATTGCGGGAAATGGGTTCTTGTTTGTTGGAGAAAACAGCATTACATGATGATGAAGAAAGTGGTAAGTGAAAGAGTGAAACGAGATTATTTAAGTTGCAGTTTGTCCTTCAAATTCTTTCTGATATGGATTCCATGGTGTAGCATGCTTTCTAAAATGTAGCCTGGAATAGTTAATACTTTGCCATTGAAAGTCTTTACTTTTCATGAATCTGAAAAAAACTATACCTTGCTAATAAATGCATTTTCAAATTTACCTTCAATGTGTGTGGACATAATGAAAGAAAAATATTGACTTTTGTTTTCCCTCAAATACATGGCTGTCTTTTCCAAATAAAGTTGCTGATTGCAAATGTGGGATGAGAGGGGCACGCTAAATCAGTCATTCACTCATCCAAGTGAATGTGGTTGTTTTACTTCAAATCAAAATTTTTATACACTTGACAATCTGTTTCCATAACAGAGGCCATGTAAGCATATGGGTGACAATTCTTTTAGCTTGAGCTGATCAGTTATGAGTTTGTCATGATTGCATTTGGGACCATCTAATGAAGTCATGTGCCATTCCTATTTTATCTATCTTTTCTTTTCTTTTCCTTCATTATCTTCTATTTCCTTTTGGCACTGAAACGAGATTGTTTACATTAATCTTGCAGTACTATCGAATGAAGTTAGTATCCTATTTCATATGAGGTATCTGGAGAGGTGTATCCTTTTTTGGTTTGCAAATTACTTTCTTTGATATTAAGAAACTTATGTTCCCAGAACTAGAAAAAGAAGCTAGTGAAACATCAAAACCTTTAGTAGACGTGAGATTTATTTTAGTGGTGTAAGGGAGAGCATGGATAAAGCAAAACTAAAAAACCACCACTAGAGTTTATGTCAATTTGTATGCGAGTCAGTTAACATTCAACTCTAAGATGTGCACAAAACTTTTAATGCCCACAAGTAAAATTTATTAGCAAAAATTATCCCTCTTTTCATTCATGTAAATAAATATTCCAATTTTGTGGATGCGAAGGTTAGTTTTGTTTAGATAGGCTGTAATGATATCTACAATTCCATATAAAGTTTTTGATTTTGTTGGTTCTGAAGTACTAGGCAATCCTCTGTGTTTGCTCATGGACCTTATGTGTGTTTGTTCCTTTCCTTTTCCTTTATCTTGAAGGGGCAGATTGCTTTCTTTCAGTTATGTTTTAGAACTGAGTATGTTGTCATGATTTTTATTTATGAAGTCAGCATACTGGTCCTGCTGTAATTAAGCTACATTTTTCTGCAGGCAAGGTTTTGCTAATGTTGGGGAATGTGCAGTTTGAACTTCAAAAACTTGTTGATAGTTATGTGAGTGGTTTATATATATATATATATATATATATATGTGGGGTATATTGCAGCAACTTTTTGACATTGTTATGAATAACACATTCCTTTCATTCTGTTATTAATTTGTTGCAACTTGTATTTCAGCGGTCTCATATATTCCTGACGATTACAAATCCATCTGAATCCTTGCTCAATGAACTCCGGACAGTTGAGGTTTGTTCCTCTCAATCTCTTAGTTTTTTTTTTTGTTTATAATCTATTAATTAAGGTTTCCTTAGAAATCTCCCCTTACTGTTGTTTCTTTTTTCTCTATTGTTCATAATATTCTTGCTATTAATTTTGAGGTTTCCATGATAATTTATCACCTCACTTCTTCAAACTTGTTATATTTAGAATCATTGTTTCTTGGAGGAGCTTTTTATTTTTTTAATATGTGTGTGTGTGTGTGTGTGTGAAAAGAAGAGAAATTTTAAAGGGGTGCTTCTTTTAACCGAAGTGTTTATAGGACTAAATGGTGAAAAAAGCAGTTTGAAAGCACACCAGCTTTTAACTAAAGTTTCTAATGGGTGCTATTGCAAAAAGCAGCTGCAACCATGAGGCCAGAAAAGCCCTTAGGTGATTGAAATCACTGGAACAAAAGAGTGGAGCAAGGCATCTACACAAGAAAAAAGAAAGAAAATCACAACTCTAGGGTGTACAAGTCTTAGTGAATATTAGGTAAGTAGACAACTCTAAAGAACCTAGAAGTAGAGTTTAAAAAGTCTTAAAAAGAACTTCCTTCACACCAGTTTTCTTGGGAGAGAGCAATGATTAGAAAATAGAATATCTTGGATCCTGAACATAGCCTATAACTGCAGGACCATAGACTTTTTGCTGCCACCAGATCATCTAGAAAGTTATCTTTTTATAGTTGTTCATGCAGCATAATGCAATTTAAGAATAGTGCATGTTTCTAACTTTGTGTGGGCCAATCAGAAGAAGATTTTCTCCTCATCTGTTTTTGTCCATGGAGTTCAGTTCAAATGTAATAAAATGATGTGGCTGCTGTTCAGCTTTGATGGTGTTGCTGTTGCCATTTTTTTGGAGGAAAACAAGAAATACATGTAACCATGTTCTTGCTTGGTTTTTTTAAATATAATATTTGTTTGTATGAAGTAAATCCCTAAATGAACTGCATAATATGATATTTTTTGGTGTATGTTGTCCTGCATCCATGCTACAATCTGCACTTAGTTTGTCTGTAATCAACTTTTGTGAATATAATCACCTTTGTATCTCCCTTGCTCATTGACTAAATGGTGTGAAAGCATTATACTAAATTTTGCTCGGTGAACTTTTTCTTGATCTGTGTTGCAGGATATGAAGCGACAATGTGATGAAAAAAGGTTCATCCTGATCTATTTAATTGTACTTTGATTTCATGAAAGTAAATATCTTCTGAATTTGGCTTGTAATGTTCAGAAATGTCTATGAATACATGGTGGCACAACAAAAGGACAAGGGAAGATCAAAAGGTGGGAAAGATGAAAGCACTACATTGCAGCAATTGCGATCAGCTCGTGAAGAATATGACGAGGAGGCAACCCTATGTGTTTTTCGGTTGAAATCTCTGAAACAGGGACAGTCTCGAAGCCTTCTAACACAGGTAGCACGTCATCATGCTGCTCAGGTATTCTGTGAATCCTTGGACTTTTATATTTCAAAAATATTTCACTCATTTTATCTTGGCAGCTCAGGTTTAATTTGCATTTTTCATTTCTCTTATATTGTGGATGATGATGCTCTATTCTTTATGCTTCCAATGCAGTTGAATTTCTTTCAGAAGGGACTTAAATCACTTGAGACAGTTGAACCCCACGTAAGACTGATTACAGAACATCAACACATTGATTACCATTTCAGTGGACTTGAAGATGATGGTAGAGAAGATAGTGAGGATGTCGATGATACATATGAAGGCAGGGAATTGAGTTTTGACTACAGAGCAAATAATCAGGGGCATGCTGTTTCTGCAGCAAGGAATTCTATGGAGGTAAAGGATATAATTTTAGCAAAAAATTTTAGTTGGAGAAGAATAATATTCCACTTTTGAGATGCTCAATGGATCAGGGGATGACTGCCCTTTCCATTTATGCTGAAGATGGAATCCCTTTGGTATACAACATATGTGCTCATCGAGTCCCCTATTTATGGCATGTTCATGTCTTCAAAGTTATAGATTTTGTGGCCTGGTCTTCACACTAAATTTTTCATTCAAGGGTTGAGAGTGCATTCAGAACTGCTTGTAAATGGATGAGGAAACCAGTTTCCGGAACCCTTTCTGGTATAGAATAGATCTGCTTCTCTTTGTTCCTACAAACAGAATTGTGACATTCTGACTAAAATACTAAAAAAAAAAATGGAATCATTTCTCTGAGATAATCCACTGAAAAGGGGAGGTCCATAACATAGTTTTTTCCAGTGCAATAAAGTTACATAGTGTCTATCTTTCGTTGATAAGGGGGTATTCCATGGGTTTGCCTTTATGTTTTGCAAGAAGCAGTGGATTTTTTATAATCTTGAGTGGGATATTTCCACTTTGGGTATAGGTCTTATATGAAGGGTGGATATAGTTGTGTCGTAGGATGGAGTAGACTATATTTTTGAGACAATGCAATTCCCCTCATAATTGTAATGGATGCTTTCTAGGATGGAATTAACTTCCGTTTTTTTTTTTGTGGGTAAGGATGGGCCTTCTCTGTTTTTACTTGGGGAGCTGAGGTCAAAGGCTTAGACTTGTTTCAAAGAGTAGTTCTTATAATGGGGAGATGGTGTTTGAACAAAGGATTAGGTCTTATTTTCTTTTAGACTTGAGCCTCGCTAAATTTGAAAGAAAACTTCTGATGATGGTTATGCATGTATTTGTATGAAAAGAGTCATGTTTAAGACAGTATGTTCTTTGTGGATAAAATTGTTCTTGAGAGTACTCTTTTCATTTAAAGAATGAGATGCTTTCCTTCATTTGCATGGAGGCACTGTTGATTTTTTTCCCCCTTAAAAAACTTTTTAAAAGCTATGTTTTTCTGCTCATGTCATGGCTGCTTATTGTCCAGGTTGATGAAGAGGATCTTTCATTCCCCCAAGCGCCAGCAGCAGAAAATGTAGAGGTACAATTAACAGTTCTTTTGGTTAATAGGTTTGCTTCTGCTGATTGTAAATGTATTTAACCAAAAATAATAATCCCTAACTTAATTCTAGGCATGTACATATGCATGTCGCTTGTTCAACGTAATGGATAAAACTTGTTTGGATAAAGATTGCAGGTTCATGACTTGCTCGTAGCTTGCTATAAAACCATCATGATCATATTGCCAGCTGCTTTACTTGATGGCTCTGATGATTCTATGAATTAAGGTCAGAGGTTGAAGCTATTTTTAATTTAAAATTTGGATCTTTCTGCAGTTAAACCCAGACAAAACCCCTGGTGGTTTCCATTTCCCAATCAGAGAACCAAGAGGAGGCAGCCATTCAGCACCAATTTTTCCAGAAAGAAAACCTGATCCAGTTGAAAGAATAAGACAAATACAGAAATCATCGAGGAAGTCCAACACATATGTGCTGCCCACACCTGTTGATGCAAAGGGTGTGATCTCTTCAAGAGCAAGCGGTTCAGTTCCCAACACAAGGCAAATAGGCATCAGTGGGCGCACTCACTATTTGTCTCATTCTTCCCCATTGGAACAGAAGAAGAATGAGAAAGATTCTGGCGATGGTCACCTGCCAGAGTTCACCCCTTCAAAAGAACGTTCAGGACATAAAGAGAGCAACAATCCTAATGCCTCCACCCAGTTACCCCGTCCTTTAGTCGGAGGAATCTCATTTCCACAGCTTGATGTTTACAATGCATCTGATAACAAAAAAATTAAACGGCAATCCTTCTCTGGTCCGATAACCAGTAAGCCATGGTCAATGAAGTTGGCCTTATCATCCAGTGGTCCCATTTCTGCTACTGAACTTTCACAACAAGTTTCTGGAGTGCTTGCTCATGTTGCAAATCCTCAGCCTTCTACATCCCCCAAAGTATCCCCTAGTACATCACCTCCTCTTGTTTCTTCACCCAGGATAAGCGAGCTTCATGAACTTCCAAGGCCACCAGGTAATTTAGCAGCCAAAGCTGCAAAATCTCTGGGGCTGATTGGACACTCTGCTCCATTGGTCAGAAATCCTGAGCTTTCTGGAACAAACAAGATTTCTTCAGGGGCAGTAAATTTGGCATCACCTCTTCCCATGCCACCGTTGATGGTCCCAACAAGTTTCTCAATACCCTCAATTAGTCCAAGAACAATGACTGTACATGTTTCTAAGCTTTTGGATTCTTCTCAGCTACTGGAAAAACCTGGGGAAGTTGATTCTCCTCCACTGACACCGATTTCCCTCACAAATTTGAGGCAAGCACCTGCCATTTCAGAATCGATACCGCATTCTGGTCAAATTAGAGGTAATGAGATATCATGTTCATTAATTTTCTGTCAACTGAGAATCGAGCTCACAATACTTTTGTGCAGCTAAGGGTTGTTCTTATGCCGTCTGATCCCCCCATTTTTATTGAGTAAGGCCTTTTGTTGCTTTGTAAGAATTCATATTGTATGTCAGAAAAAATGCTCTGGTTAGTTTCAACTTTAAACTTAGAATACTTTCCCGCCTGTTCAATATGAACTGTGCTGCATGAACAAGAAATCCATTCAATTGTCAATAGAACAAGATATGGTCTCTTACTGTATACTGTATCACTTGCAGGTAATATTAAATGTGTTTCCTTGATGTGGTGTTAAGTTGTATCTGTCTTATCATGTTGCGATTACAGACTCCATGTAGTATTTAACGATTTATTTGGTATTTGCCAGTATGAATGTGTGAATTGGACGTTCTCCCCATCTGGTGTTACTAATAGAAATTCTTGAGCATCGATCCTTCATTTTTTGATGCCCGGATATAAACAACTTAACTATTCTTCCGCACAACATGAATAATCTCAAGGGTTATAAAATCTTCTTCTGAATTTTTTTTAAACTGGTCATTTTCTGTAAGATATTGCTAAATTGGGTTCAGCAAATGAATTGTTAGGTCAGGTTTGGTGTGGACTGTTTTGACAAACATTATTGAAACACCTTTCTGTAAATAGGGATTTCCCCTACTTGTCCTGTTTATTGTCTTTTAGTTGTGTTCCAGGTTTCGATTTTGGTTCTGATTGCAAACTTGCTGGATGCAGGAGGGAGCTGATGCGATGTTATGCACACCAGATGAGAACTTAGATTGATTTTTTGGAGTCTGCCTGACTATTTTTTGGCATCGTCATCTACAAGCTGGGTACTGTAAATACAAAACATTATGCATTTTTTAGTTTCTCATCCCAAATTCTGTTCATCGCATGATTGATAATGATGAGAACGAAGCTCTGCATAATTGTGGATCATTGCACATCTTGTATATCTTCTCAATTGAGCAATTTTGTTGTGTTTCTGGTCATTTCTTTTATGATTCTTCCCCACCAAAGAATCTCAACCAAGGGTAAATTTTGATTTTCTTACACTGTTGCAAACTTGCAATCGGACGGAGTGATATTGGGATTATTACTCCCAGATATCTCATTCTTGTTTGTGTTGATTGCCGAGGTTATCAAATAGTCTTGCATCTGTAAGGGGGGATGCTGTTCAATCTTTTTTATTTACATTTTTTTCAATTTGAGAGTTCAAGTTTCTGTTCTACCTATAATTAAGAAAAAAACATCAAATCTTGTAATTCGGATTAAGATGTTTAATATAATGACATTTTTTTACACTGCATGTAGGTTTTTTGTAGTTTTGAATTTTACATGATTGGTTATACATAATTTATTTTATTCATGTAAAATATATTTATTATTAATAAATATTTTTTTTATTTTTAATATTCACTTGTATTTCATAATGAATTTAATCTTTGATTAATAAATAAAAAAAGATAAAAATTATAGGATAAAAATATTTTAATGTTTTTAGCTAGTGTTTTATTATAATTAGGTATTAATTATAGTTGTTGAAACCGATATATATTATATATATATATATTTTTTTATTTTCTATATATAAGGAAACAACTACTTTTATAAGTCAAGATATAAAGGATATCTAAAACTAATATATATGTGTTTCTTAGATGATATGTATACTGAATTAACTCATGTTATATAGAGATCATTTATTTATGTGGAAATGTTTATGTAACGGTTGTGTAAATGATCTTTAAATTTGAGAATATCAAGTTGTCTTAGAGTGTTGTGGTTTGATCTTAAATATATGTTGTCTTCCTTAATGGTAACAAATGAATATATGTTTAAGCAATTAAAAGAAAATTTGTCATATTGGGTGAATTATAGAAGATAATCTATATATTTTTAAATAGTATTATTGATTATGATTTTTTTTGATCAATGTAGAAAGAGATTTGAAAAGAGTTAAATTTTACTAAAAAAATCAATAATTAATAGTGTTGAGAACATATATGATTTAATAAAGTAGACATTCTATACTATAATGTTTAAATCAGAATATTCTTGATAAAGAAATAATAATTACATTAAGAAATTAGTCACTAAAAGTTTAAGTTAAACCATTTATAACTTTTTTAATATTTGAGGGATCATATGAGTTTGCTAAACATTGGATTTGATATGTAAATATAAATTAATTATTTGTTGAATGGATAATAAATTAAAATTTTTAATTTATTTAATCTTATTTTATATAGGATTGTGATTTATATTTAGGCTAATTTATTAGAGAATCTAATGGGTCACACATAAAAATCATCGGTCATAAATTAAAATAAAATGATTAATCAAATGTGATTTGAATGTAAATAAATTTTAAAAATTAAAGAGTAATTAATTAAGTAGAGACTTGATTGAATAAATTTATAAAATTATCATATAATTATACATGTTATATTATTTAATTTTTTTTTGATATTTTGCTATTTATAGGATATTTAAGTTTTATTATAAATATAATGACATGCCTCTTATTTTTTGTACATCATAGTATAGAAATGCTTAAACAAAAAAGAAAATAACTAGCCCTAAAAGATATAGAAATCACTCTCTCCCAAAAGGGTTTAAAAGATTTTTTTATTGGTGATTCGTATGAATTATCATTAAAGATTAGATACTTGAATGACTAATGGTTTGCGGCAATCCAGCGTTCAAACAATTATTTATAGCAAAAAAAAAAAAACCAATATTGGCAGTAGCTAGGAGAAGAAGATAAGAGGTAGAATTACAATTTTTCCTCTATAACTTTTATAATATTACAATAGGGTTTTTTAGGTAGAATTACGATTCTACCCCTGAAGCTTATACACAATTACAATAAGGTAATGTGGTGAAATTATGATTCTACCCCTGCATATATAAAATTTTGATTTTATATTGCAAGAGAAAATTGTTGTTAGTTAAATATTTTATCAAAAATAAAAAAAATAAGAAAAATGGAAGTAATTAAAAATGAATCTTACCACTCGTTTTGCATGCGAAATGAACGGAACAAAGCTGTCGGTGTGCATGGTAACAAAAACATAAACATTCCAGTTCCGGTTTTCTGCATTGAAGTGTGATTATCACACGAAACATTCAGGCATCACGTGTTAAGTACATTCTGCCCATACATACTTCGAGACGTAGGGCAGTCTGAAATCCTTTCAAACCACCATACCTGTCCTTCCAGCCTAGAAGCTCCTTTTTTTCATATTTTTTTTTTAGCTTTTGTTTTGTGTCTCGTAACAAAAATCACATAACCTAAATGGTATAAATGAATTATCGGTTAGTAAATAAAAAATAAAATTGAATAAAATGATTAAATTTTTTTTTATCTTGTTTCCAATCTTATGTAGTGGTAGCATAATACTCCCAAACCCTTATTGAAATAGCATTGTCAGCTCTATCCCATTCAAAATTTTCCCTGCAATTAAAATTGGTACAATAAAATTTTCATTAATATTAATAAACTAACTGAATTAACAAAATAAAAAAAATATTTAAGTTAATACTAACCTTGAACCTTCTAAACAATGCATCAATCATAGGTTTCCATTCAAGATTTTGAAAACTTGACTCTATTGAAACTATGAAATTTCCATCAATGATTTCATCGTTAATGTTATGGTTCTGACATCCTTAATGTTTGTAAACTTGAAATTGCATTCTTTAATTGAAATTAATTTTTAAAAATTATTAACATGTCATTGTGAAGGGAAAACAAACTTACATTAAAAGATCATTCTTTCACTAAGCCTGGTACTTCCAAGTAAATAAATTCCACTGTGAAGGGACCCTCCTTGACGTGGTGACATCGCACTCAATAAACTCGCGTCGAGCGTGGCTGCCTATGTCTCAGGTGCATGTTCTTGGTTGACACCTAACGACTTATGGTCATTAGAAGCGCTGCTACAAGAATTAACAGCAATCATGTTTGTACAATGTGCTATTGATTTTTCCCTAGGCATCTACACAAATTAAAGGATTAAGATATTATAAACCATTTCTATTTTTTTAAAAAAACAATTGGTAGCACCTTTATACGAGAGACTACACAAAATTTTTAAAAATGCAAATATACAACAATTTAAATCTAATTGCAACAAACCAGTTAATTTATATCATTTTGTTGCCTTGTCATTTAGTGAAGGGTTCACTCAACTTGTACTCAACCAAATTTTAAAGTCCTTCAGTATTTCCATTGGTGTTGGTAAATTTTTTCCAACAATTTTAAAGTGTCTTTTTTTTTCTGACCTATAATATTATTGGCTTACTTTTCATGACTACACATTTCAACATTCATACACAACTCATGCATTTCTAAATCACTATTCAAGACATCAAAATCAAACCAAATTGGCATATAAATCAAAATGTTCATAAACCTTTAATTTACAACAACTCAAAATTATATCAACTAACTCTTAATTTTCAACAACTCAAAACCCTATACCACAAATTATACAAACACAAAATTAATCACTAAGTTAAACAATATATTTAACCCTAATTTACAAAAATCTAAAATAATAATTAAAATTAATCATATACATTTAATTGAAATTGAACAAAAAAATTAAAAACAAAACAACTAAAATTCAACAAAATTGTTCTCATATGAAACAAATTTCAATGACAACATTCATACAATTATTAAGAACATAAAAATTAAAAAAAGAATAATGCAAGAAAAAAATAACATAAAAATTCTTACCTTAATTTTGTTGTGGGTTTTGGCTGGAAGAGAAAACAAATAACAAAAAGAAGAAGGAGAGAGACGTTAATTAACAAAAAAAGGAAACATGAGAAGAGAAAAGAAGGAAATACTTAGCACGTGTGGATGAGAAAAGAAGAGAAGAGAAGAGAAGAGAAGAGAAGAGAAGGACTTCAGGAGGTGAGAAGGAGATAAATAAGAGAAAGAAAGAAAAAGAGAGAACATAGAGGAAGATAGAATAAGAGAGAAATGTGTTTGTGGTTATTTTAAGGATTCTAGTCTTTTAATTTGGAGCTTTCTACCAACAAATTTTATTGATGACTTACTAACGAAATAATTAAAAATTAATATTTTTAATATTTTTGTATGTGTTTCCGTCTATAACATTTAATTAAAATTTTCAATTTTATTGAGAACTTTTAGAAACCCCTAAATATCACGGATGATTTTTCATTCTTATGTAACGAACAATAATTAAAAGTGACATTGAAAAGTGAGCAGTTTCATTGTTCACTGGAATATACCGATAGATTTAATCCGTCGGTGATATCATATGAATCGAACATCATGAACAGTGCCATAAAGATATGAATAGTTCCAATGCTCTCTGAAATATATTAACGGCCTCAATCCATTGATGATCCTATATATATACCTAATAATTACCGATGATTTTCCTGTTGAAAAATTAAAAATTATTTTTTAAAAATTTTTTCATTGGTGTCTCCGTCTATAAATTGTAATTAAAATCTTCAATTTAACCAAAAAATTTCAGAAACATGCTAAATATTACTGATTACTTTTCTATTGGAAAATTAAAAATTAATATTACTTTTCGTCTGTAAAGTCTAATTGAAATTATTAATGTAATGAAAAATTTTCAGAAACCCGTCGAATATTACCGACGAATTTCCCTTCAGAAAATTGAGAGGTGAAAAGTTCTAATGCTTTCTATATTGGATTGAATACATCCATCTATATTGGATTGAGCCTCCAACATTTGCCTCAAACTGTAGATGCATGAGTAGATGCTTTATTAAGTCTAAGAACAATGAAAAGAATATCGTCTCATGTTTGCAGATTGTCTGGACGATATTTGTTTCAAGCCTCTCCATTTGTTGTGTCTGCAACTTATTGGAGTATATATCTTTAAAAAAAATGATTGATCTCCGTAAGTGTTTGCAACATCCCATATCCCCTTTGACAATAAATCCTGATAATCTAGTGGAATGAGTGTTTGCATAAATACGTGGCAGTCATGACTCTATATTTCATACAATCTTCAATCCTCTAAATTCAGTAACCTTGATATGTTCGAAGCATGTCCATTAGAAAAATGCAGACTCTTAAGCTATTGGTAGACAAGTAACTGTGCATTCTTGTCTAAGGTGAAACTAACTTTGGACTTTGCAACCCGTGACCCATTATAAATCAACTATATATTTTTACGGTGACAAAACAAAGATATATCCATTATAACCTTGATGTTGTTTTTTGTCTTCCCTTTCACGTTCATAACCATGTTGAAAATATTTTCAAACACGCTCTTTTCAACATGAATGACATCAAAGTTATGGCAGAGGAGCTTAGTCTTCCAATAAGAAAACTCCTATAAAATACTTTGCTCTACCTAATTGTGGGTCAAACCAAAATCAAAAAACTTCTGCTTATCGGATTGAAAACCAAACACAATGTCATCGTACTCCGACACCATTTCATACAATTCTTCACTCAATAGTAGCTAAAGTGCAACATCCCTTTCAACTCTACTAACAAAGAAGTCGCTTCTATTCTTTCTATACTTATAATCCATTGGTAAGAACCGCTAGTGAAAAAAAAGATGTTTTACCACCATTTGTTAATGTAAAAGCGTTGTTATTTTCTATATAGTATGCACATGCTAGTTTTCCATGTATGCTCCAACCATAAACCATTCCATACGCAAGAAAATTATTGATAGTCCAAATCAAAGTTGCCTTCATTTGGAAATTTTGTTTTCTCAATACATCATATGTCAAAGCCTCGGATTACCACAACTGCTTCAACTCATAAATCAATGGACGAAGACAAATATTTATATTTCGACCCGGACTATTAGGACCGAGTATGACCGTAGATAAAACATGAACTCCTGACTTATACATGTTCCTAATGACAAGTTATAAACCAGGAGTATCACCAGCTAACAAGAATGAGGAGCAACAAATGATATGAATGGATTGAATCTGTTTATACATAACCTAAAATGCACGTTCCTTAATTTCATTGAAAACTAAGGACGTACCTTATTAAAATTTTTCTAGGTTTTACCATCGAAAAGGTGCACCATCACTCCATCCACCATATCATGTGAATGATGCCATGTCGTGTGTTCAACAATCTTTGGTGACATGAATAACCTATACAGTCTAGGTGGGATTGAGAAATATCTAAGTTTTCTATATACAATAAGAATCCTTCCCCTGCTAGTTTTAGGCTTATAACGAGCATGTCCACATGTTTTGCACTCGATCAACTCTATATTTTCAAGGTAGTATAACATATAGAAGTTTGGACACATGTTAATTTTCTAGGATCCTAATTCGAGTGGTTTCATCATGGATTTAACGGCATCAAGGTTCTCTTTCAGCCTATTTCCTTCACGTAAATACTTTTAACCTATTCGATAATTTTATTGTAACTGGCCTCACTCAACTCATGATCTGACTTGATGGTGAATACCTATATAACGACTAATAATTTACCATGATTTGTTGTGTATCCATCCAATAATGGTTCGTCAGAGTTTTTTGAAAGATCAAAAAACCTGGTTGTGTCTACATTAGGTTCTTCATCTATGATTGAACATTGACCGACATAACCCTGATTTATTCTCATAGCATCCATAACCATATTCCTATAAGGATTAGTATTGTCATCTACAACTTCATGCATGTTGCTAGAACTAGAAGTTGACCCAACCATCCTTTCTACCATGGTCTCGTGGGGAATATATAGTTCTTTATGTACAAACCAACATATGTATTTCTTAATGAACCTTTTTTTTTAGAAGATGCATCGTTACAACATGTGGATTGAATTTTTTTTTTACACCTCTTAAATGGATATCTAATACGATCTCCACTAATATTTCTAGGATTAGATAGCGCGTAATTAATAAAATCTTGAATTTTATTATAATAATCCATTCTATGCAACCCTTTAGGTGAATCTCGAGACATCCATGAATGATCATCTATTACTTATATCAAACCTATATAAAATATTGATGACAACATGTATTAATTAATTATGTAGACTAAATAAATTTGCAAACATTAGTTTAAATCAAACTTATTCAAACTATTTTAATAGTACAACTAATTTATTATCGATTATTTACATAAATTCAAATTTCTATACATTTACCAAAAATTTCAACTCAAAAATAAAATTGACAAAATATAAAAACGGACCCATTAAATAAGTTATTATTTATTTCAGCACAAAACACCTAGTTCACAAATTCAAAATAAATTTCATCAATTTACAAACAAATATAATTTTATAAAATCTCAAACAAACCCTAACATGTACAAATCATATATTTGTACAACAAATTTCTATGAGAAAAAGCTATAAAAAAATAAACACCCAAACAAAATACATATACTACAAAAATATGCAATAAAAATTAACATTTTAAATTTGAGTTCAAATAAAAAATGGATGGTTTTGCTTACTTGAAGTGGAGAATCCTCAATAAAATTTGATTCAGAACAAAGATACTGATAAAATAAGTGTTGGGGTGACTGGATTTGTAATGGGAGGTTGATTTGTGATTTTTTTTGTAGGGGTGTGTGTGTTGTTTGTTGCAAAGAAAAATAGAGGAAGAAGAAGAAATGGAGGAGGAAGAGATCATGGTCGCTGATCAGGTCATAAATTATATATTACAGACGGATTTACCGATGGATTTAACTGATGAATTTAAATCTGTCAATAATTTTATCTGTAAAAATAACACGTCATCGTATTTTTTGATTTTTTTTCATTCTTTCTTTTCTTACTGTAATTCCCTTGATATATACTGATAAAATATTTTCATTGGTGTTTATTGATGGAAACTACGAGGGTATATTCAATCAGAAAAATTCACCGCAATCTATCAACGAAATAATTCCATGAGTATTTCTGTTTATATTTATCAAATTTCTAGTGGTGAATTCAGATCCCAATTATTTCCAAGACTTTGCCTAATATTCCTAGCAATATAGTCCCTTTGGACGTGCGTAAATGATTCCACAGAGTTCAATCATGTTCTTGTTTAATTAAGTTTTAGAAAACAAATAGAATGTGATTATAGTACTGTAATTTATGAATTTGTTTTATTCATTAATTGTGATATGAATACAGTTATTGGACCACACAACGAGGGGCAGTCGTCCCCCATTACGTACATTACAATTGAAAATATTTATTTATACAATAATTATATAGTAAAAATAATGTTGTAGTAAAATAAACAGTCGAAATTCATAAAAAAATAAAAATAAAACAATTATTTGTGTACTTAAATAAATAAATAAATAGATACTGAGCAAGGTATGTACCATCAACATAATCAGCAGCCTGGATGCATTAGATTATTCTAATGCATTTATAAACTGAGCAAAATGATTCCACAGCCATTAAGAGCAAGAGCAGAATGGAAGCGAGCATTGTGAGATACTTCCATGAACAAAACACAGAATGCTTCATAAATTTTCCTATCTTGACCTTCCATCGGCTGTTGTAATACTTGTTAACGTCTTCAATCACCTTATCTAAGAACGGAGCTTTTGTCAGCCTAATGGACTTGCACTTGCTCATCCCATTCCATAGGTTTGCCACCTCTTGATCACTCTTCAAGTAATTGAAAATAATGCCTCTCTCTCTAAGCAATCTTACATCTTCCTCCGTGTCAATAATCCCATTCATCAATTCAATGTACCGAGCAAAAATCATGGGTCCTGATGCATGCGATATTTCATATGCCACTAAGTTTCTAAAGATAAACTCACTGTTTGCATCTAAACTAATCATGGGGATGTAAAATGCAGCTTTCTCCGTGTCGAAGTTAATGGTGGAGATGTTACCCTTGGTAGGTAAAAAACGGACACCAGTATTAGAGAGCTGAGTGACTGAAGGAATTGCGATCTCTTCTACCAAAGGTGGCAGCTGCTGGTTATTTCTGGCGCTCTCATTTTCTGGCTCAATCCCATAATTTGAGGCTGATAGATTCAGAAGTTTACTTAGTATTGTCCAGGAAAATCCTAATTTGCTTGTCATTGATGCTGAAGCGTCCTTGAGGAAACGCATTGGGCCTATGTTTAGTTGAGAAGCTGTATTCCAGAGCTCGCTCAAAAAACTTTTCACAAGATTCAAATCAATTCCAGATCCTTCGTTTTCTTGCTCAGTTTCAGAACGATTTTCTTCAACATCTTCAGTTGTTATCTCAATCGGTAGTTCTTCCTCTCTGGGCACCATAATGTCATACAAAGAGTCTAGCAAGTGGGAATGCTCCAAGACTTTAGTCTTTTCCAACTCTACCATCTTGAAAGGAGAGAGCTCTTTACATAACCCTAGTAACATGGAAATCAGCATGTCATCAGCTGATTCTGCTGACATGAGCAGAAACCTAAGCACCTTTCTCAATACAAATAGTGGAATTTGATTCTCCATCATCACTATATCCCTGAGAATTACATAATGTGCCGATTTCCTCTTTGAATAATCAAGCAGATGTGTCATCCTCGAGGAAATCCTCCATAAAACTTCATTTTCTTTGACGGAATAAATTTGAAGAAACTCGAGTAAAAACGAAGCATCCAAAGCCATCATCCATGCTAGTGTTTCAGCATTGAGATTTAAGTAATTGTGGTAGCATGCCCGAATCTTTGGTTCAAGCTTTACCAATTTCTCGACAAGATTCTGAAAGTTGTCGCTTTGAAATTGATTTTGGAGCTTTTTTACTGCCGAAAGCTTGTAGCTCTCCATCTCACTTAGATCTGGACGCCAATAATGGTATGGACCAAGTGGAAGTTGATGTGGAGTATAAAAGTCGGGATGGCTAGACATTAGGGTTCTGGGGACAGTATAAATGCACACCGGAATTTGATCAGTATCGTCTTCAAGTTCCCTTTCGAGCGTTCGACGGATGGTATTGACCCATTGAAACTCGTCGAATTTGGAGCTCGAAGAACCTGTCATGGTTGGTTGGTGGGAAGGCACGAGGATATACTTTCTGCACGGCGGTTAAGATTTTGTTTTCTTGGAAGAAAGATGAAGACAGTACTCAGCTTTAAAGAAATTTTGTGGTGGGAATGGAGTTTGGATATTGACGCGATTGTGGGTACATATATGAGTTTGTGATAAGCTTCACTTTCAATGATGCCATTTGAGCTGTTCACAATGATAGCTGACGTCATTGTACTGTTCACAATGATAACTGATTGAGTGTCCAAAGCTAGTTCTTGAATTCAAAATCCGTGTTCCACAACCTTTGAAAATTAAAATTTCTGCGCGTGTTTTTTTTTTTTTTTTTTTAAATTGAATATTTATTTTTATATTTTTAGATTGTGTTAACATTAAAAATAAAGTTTTAAAAATAAAATAAAATATATTATTTTAATATATTTTTAAATAAAAACAAGTACAAAACTAAACCCTACTTACAATCACAATCTTAAACAATACCTCAATATTGTGTCGTTGACCAGGAAAATCACTCTGCTACAAAATACCAAAATCCTACTTATTTTTTAAAAAAGTGTTTTTGGAAAAATGTATTTAATTTTTTTAAATTAATAATTTTTATGTTTTTATATCACTTTGATGTTGTGATGTTAAAAATAATTTTTAAAAAATATAAAATTATTATTTAAATATATTTTCATACAAAAAAACAATTATAAAAAACAACCGAAACAACATTTAAAAACAGAAGAAAAACCCAGCTAAATAGCCATCCAACGAAATTTAAAGGATGCCATGCATGGAGCTTGAGAAACGTAAGAGACCCTATAACTTGAGGTGCCGCAGTTTAGATTTTTCGACTTATTGACTTTCTGATCTGTCTCTGCGTTTGTTGTGGTCGTTTTCATTGTTCTGTGGCGAGAGAGAGCGATTATTTGGACATGTGCTTCTCCTTTTCTTGAAGATGAGTTCCCCTTGACTACTGACACGAAGGGAGACGATAAGATTTCTCGACTTTTTTTAATCAGCATAGAGAATATAGGAGGACTCTTCCTTCTAGTTTGTCCCATCTTGACCGATCATGCTATCAAAACTAACTAGTTGATGCTGAGTTGCGAGCACGAGTTTGCTGGGTCCGCCATGGATATCGATCTACCTACCATTCATGAGTTTTTGGAGATCCGTTTCATCAATATTCTCGTCAATTGCTGAAAGCTCATGCATGCAAGGACGTTGAATAGCAGGTTTGGGAAAAAGTCTTATATGACGTGTTGGGACTTGTATTTTCGCCCCCGAACAGGGTTCCATTGCTTGTTTATTAAATCCTACATGGTAACACAAAACCATTCTTTTCCATTTTCTTGTTTTGTTTTTCTTTTTTCAATGAAAAATTAGAAATTCTGTTCATTTGTTGATAATGTCAAGATTATAAATATTTTTCATAAAAAAAAAATCCATAATCATAATTTATAATAATATTACTATGTTTTTTAACAGCCCTTTAAGTATTTCTTATTCTTTATTATAGTCGTATAACAAATTATTATTAGCTATTAATTAATTATCCAAATAAATTAAAAAATATATTATATCGTTAAAAGGGATATCTGGAAATATTATTATAAAAATTAATTTTATTAATGATATAATGTTTAGATTTGATCATTTAATACCATAAAATAAATTTGATCCATAATAAAGAATTAACAAACCTTTCTTTGTTTTATTAATAAATTGTCTACAAGTATACACTTTTATTCATGATTGCAGGGGCGGAGTTAGAATTATTTGTTAGAGGGGACTAAAATTAATATAATAAGATATAATATTTATTTTAATTTATTATATATGAATTGTAAAACAAAACTTGTATAATTTAGTTTTATTCAAATAACTTATTAGAAATATATAATAACATTTATATAAGGTAAAAGGTTTGGAACAATACCAAATTGAGTCAAAGTAATGAAGTTAATTTCATCTTCATAATGCATCCATCACTTTAATGTTGTTGGTCTTTATACCTATTAAATATAAACATACAAAGCATATAAGAAATATTAACTAAAGCGAAGCATTATTTATGTTTGATAAACTTTGAAATAAAACAAAAAATAATAAAAAATAATTTTTACATATTTATTTTAATTGTGCTCGTCGTTCTTTTATATAATAGAAATTATTGATTATCATATCAATTGTGAATCTTTCAGCAATTTCTTTTTCTATATAGACAATCAAATAATTTGCAAGAAAATCATCCTCCATCCGATTGCAAAGTCTTATTTTAATAATTTTCATCACTGAAAAAGCTCGTTCAGAAGGCTGTGAGTTATCAATATTTTTTCTTTTTTTTTCCAAAAAAGAATCAATTCTTTTTATTTTGTTCATGATTCAACCTAAAATCAAAACATGTATCGTAAGAAAAAATTGATAATTTTAGTGGTTCTGCTAAAAACAAAAAATATAAAAAAATCTAAGCATAATCAAAACAAACCAAATAAAATATATCTAATTAATTAGAAAAAAAATCACTATAACAAAAATTCAAAAAACAATTGGTGGAACTAGTAGATCTGAGAAAAAAAAGAAGCAAAAATAGTAGAATTATAAAAAAAAAAAACCTCATCAAATTATTAACAAACATCTCAAAACAAAACAAAAATAGATTTTAAATTTAAGTTACCTTAATTTGTTTGATGAAAGATAAATTAATTGATGGCTCTGCTTCAATCTTTTTGTAAAAACATTTTACTCGCAATTTGTATTTTTATTTTTGTTTTTGATCCACTAAAAGTTTATATTAAGGTAAATTGGTGGCTTTGTCTTTTATTTAACAAAGTAATGTTTTTATATTGTTTTATTTCCACGTAGGTAAAGAGTAATTTCAAAGAAAATCAAAAGTAAATCACACGTAATTTAAGTCCACCTCTTTAAAATAAAAAATATAACTCCTCATACTTATCCAATAATAATAATAAATTTAAAAGTCTTCCAGGGGTGGCCCGGGTCCCTGCTTGCCCCCCTTGCTTCCGCCCGCCCCTACATGATTGACTTTATATTTCTAGTCCATAGTTGTCATGTAAAATATGAACCACATTCTATGCAAACATGCGCCTCTTTTCTCACAAATGGTATTTTATTTTGCTAAAAATCACTAACCTCTCCACCAATAGCAAAGCCAAATACTATAACTAATGATATCACCAATATTTACACCAATCAATTATCATGCAATCCTACACATCCTAAGATGAGCTAAAAAGATTTATAAATATTTTGGCTCACAAGGCATGGCGAGATTTTAAATTTAATAATTAGATCACCTTATAATTTTATTTTTTTTGCTCTTCCTATGATTTCTCTTATATGTTTTTCTCATTTCTCTCGTATAGTTACTGATTTAAGAATTATAGAGTTTAATTCTGTTTCTTACAAGAGACTTGTTTTTTCAAGAATAACCAATTTCGGACACAAAATCTATATTCAAGTCTATATGTTTTGGCTCATGATTGCAGCTCCTGAAAAGCTTAATTTCTATGTGAAATTTTTTAAAGAATTCATTACTGCTTATTTTAGAAAAAAGCTGCTTTTTTTAGATCTTTCGTTTTTTTCCACACCCTGTCTTTAACATGAGCGAAGAGTTACTTTCTTGATCTTCCCACCATTGTTGGAAGGACAATACACTCATTATGCTTATCTGCATCCTCATGTCCAGAAAGTTTCGCAGCTAGCTGGTTTCTTGGAGAATTACTAACGTTAGCATCAAGCCAATGCATAACTTTCAACTTGTTGAAATTTATGCGTCGACTTGATGTTCATGTTAGTAATTCTACACGAAACTCATAAGCCTTCGAGACAGCCTTCTTTCTCATGATCTGATCTAACTTAGAATTTTCAATCGTCTGTTTTTATAAACACAGCAGAAGTATCTTTTTTCCTTTTATCCTCGTTTCATTATCTTCTTAACATTGCATTAGTATAAAATAATTTTCTAGTTATAAATATTATATTGATAAATTAATAATTACCAAATATATATATATATATATATATATATATATATATATATATTATTTAGATTTTTCAAACATTTTATCATAGATCTGTAAGGCACGGAATCATGAAGGCTTTTACGCTAAGGCTTGCCATCAACTTACTCTTTTAATTTTCATTTATTTCTATTTTAATATTTTATAAGTACAATTTTAAAATGCATTTATTTTTTTAAGTAGTGTTACCACCGGGATGTATCCATATCCTCCAAAATTCTTTCATCGAATTCTTAAGACATTTAGGGCATGTTCTATGTTAGAATTTCTTAAAATGTTAACTTGGTTTTGCTGTCAGAAAAAAAAAAAAAAACAATTTCAAGGGGGGTTATGTTGATGTACATCCCTCTCATGCAGCATATTTAGGGGATCTTGAAAATTAAAATCAACAAGTCTTCATTTTTAATTTCAAATTAGTTAAATAAAGTGATAGAAACTAAGATAATGTATGGTTATTATTATGTGACAGAAAATATAAAAACAAAAAAGACATAGAAAATAAAGCAAAAAAAAAAAAAAGATGAAAATAAATTTGTGTTTGGTAGGGGTAGACAAGACAAAGTGATTGTTTTTGTACTATATTTGGTTATGGTGGACAAAACAGAATAAAATATAAAAATATTTATTTTACCTATAATTTTTATTATTGTCAAACTTAAAAAGTTAAAAAAATAGAATTTTTTTTAAAACTTTGGTTTATATTGAGTGTTGAAATTAAGAATATTTTAATAACTCTAGTTATAAAATCTAGATTGGTCAGGTGAGTCAACCCGGGACCTGGATCAGTCAGAGTTTACAAAACAATAAAGGAAGTACTGACCCGACTTGACCAAGTAAAAAAATCGGATCGATCCAAGAAAAACATAGGTCGACTTTAAATAAAACACAGGTAAAAAATACATTGACTTTTTTTTTTTAAAGTTCACAACAAGGTTGCTTTTTTTTTTTTAAAAAAGGTCAAACTACATTGAACCTCCCGATCCAAGGCCTTGGCCCGAGTAAACTTTCGAGTCATGTTTTAAAATTATGATAATAACCAATGTTAGATTTGGTCCCCATTTTTTTTATTTAAGATAGTTTTTGAAATTGGTTTTTTTACAACTTCATTCTTCTTCATATTTTTTTTCCTATCAAATTTGATCTTTTTTCCCTTGATTACTAGTTTTTCACCTTGGAAATTCTTTTAAATTGATTTTTTTTTTTTATGATTTCATCCTTCAATATTTGATTGGATTGGTGTTTAGCTTCTTAGTTGAACACGAATCTAAAATTTAATAGATTGTAGATTTTAGAGATTAACCATAGTTTATAAGATTCACCCGAGCTTTGCTTGGGTTCTTTTCCCTTTCTTTATTTTTTTTTCGGTTTCATCATCTAAGATCTTTTTTATCCTCTTTCTAGGGAATTTTTCAGTCATTTTGAAAATAACACGGGCTGCCTTGAGTTTTTTTTTTTTTTTTTTATCTTTGTTAAATTTATCTTTTTCAAAAATAAAATTAATTTATTTCATCCTCCAATATTTAATTGGGCAGTTGTTGAGCTTATGAATTAAGTCCGGGTCTATAATTTAATAGATTACGAGTTTAAGAGATTGATCCATGTCTAAGAGGTTCACCCAAGCTTGCTTATTTTTTTCTCTTTTAAGCTCTTTTTTTTTATCCTCCAATATTTTTTTTATGTTTTTTATAAGATTTTTTAGTTGTTTTAAAAATAACACGGATTGCTTAGAGTTTTTTTCAACCTTTTATGAATTTAACTTTTTTTCAAAATGAACTTTTTTTAATTAAAGAAATATAATTAAGTATGCAATGCTTATTTTATAATGTTTTGTTTTATTTGCTTTTCGGATACGCTTACATCTCTTTCAATTTTGAAATGAAGTATCACAACCTACTGCAATGAACACATTCCCGACTCCGGAGAAAACAAAGGGAGATCCGGCGAGATTCAGAGATCCACCATCTTCCCTGCCAGCACAATTGAAGGATATTGCTGGACTTTCGACGGTAGCCATGCCTGTTTCAAGTACTGAAATATTCAGCACCTCCATTTTGATTCGACTTATAAAAGCTCTAGGAGGGATGGTGGTTTTGTTGCATTCAATCGCGAACCATTCCTCCTTGTAGCCCTACTCTTTTCTAGTTCCAGAAGGGTAATTAATTAGGAATGCTAATGTCTCCGCATCGATCTGGACAACCGTACTTCGCTACAGGTGCTGCTGCTTTTGCTAAATGAAACATTAACATCAGCAAAGTCATTTTATCTGAGGGCTTAACTGAGGGCGGAGGTGGATTGTAGTACAATTAAATATTTTAACAAATCAAAAAGTTTATGCTAAATAAACTAAAAATTATATGCGTTAATAAATCAATAAAAAATCATTAATAATAACTAAAAATAAAATTTAAAAAATCGAGAGACAAATATAGATCAATATTAAATTTTAAAAATAGAACATTAAATTGATCGAATACAATAAAAAGAAAAAAAAGTTATAACATGTAAAGCTACGTATATTAAGAATATCATCTAAAAATAAATATTTTTTATTTTAAAAAACATAGTTTATCTATATAAAAGATAAAAACAAAACCATAGATGAACCAGAAAAACCACTCTAAAAATTAAACACATAAAAAAATCAATATTTTTTAAAAGAAGCCTCGGAACAAAATAAAATAGAGGAAGTTTTATCTATTTTTTTTTGTTTTTAGTTTTTTAACCAGTCACGTCACTTTATTTCTTTTTACTTGCATTCTTTAAAGTTATATTTTCATGGCAACCATAGTTATCAAACCAGGCCTGGGGGTTGACCTGGTTAAGGGCTCGGGTCTCGGGTTACACGGGTTGACTCTGGTCAACCCGGAAAAATTAGAAAAAAATATTTGAGGTTTTAATATTTTATATGAAAAAATTAAGATACAATCCATGTGGATATATGCTATACATGTTGTAAACAATTAAGTTTAAAATTAAGATTATTTCAAAAGATTTTTTATACCACATTGGAAAGATACTATCTTATTTTTCTAAGTTGAAGTATTTAAATCAAAAATATTTTTTATCCCACATATAAAAAACATAACTTATTTTCTTGTGAACATGGAGTATATATACTAAATAACTTTAAATCTCACATTAACAAACTAAAATATTATTATAGTATTTATATAGTGAATTTTGAAATGAGGTAGTAACCAACTAAAAAATATGAAAAAATATGGATTTTTGAATATGAGAAAAAACACATTTAAAAAACAAAATATATACCAGGTTTTTGCCGGGTCACCCGAGTTCCGGATTGACACGGAGGTTCAGTCGGTTTACTCCGGGCTAATTACAAGCCCAGATTTCAAAGGAGGACCCTTCCTTTCAGTTTGTCTCATCTTGACCGATCATGCTATCAAAACTAAGTAATTGATGCTGAGTTGCGAACACGAGTTTGCTGCGTCCACCATGGATATCGATCTACCTACCATTCATGAGTTTTTGGAGATCCGTTTCATCAATCTGAAAGCTCATGCATGCGAGGACTTGGAATAGCAGGTTTGGTAAAAAGTCTTATATAACGTGTTGGGACTTGTATTTTCGCCCCCGAACAGGGTTCCTTTGCTTGTTTATTAAATCCTTGTTTCTGACGTGATCAGATCCTGTTGAAGCCCTAGCATTTAAGAATTCTCATTTAGACAAATTCCCTTTTTATATATTATTTTGGAATCATTAATTCTATTTAATAACACAAAACCATTCTTTTCCATTTTCTTGTTTAATTTGTTTTTCTCTTTTCAATAAAAAAATTAGAATATCTGTTCATTTGTTGGGAATGTGTTGAGAACGGAAGAAAAAGCTTTTCCCATAAGAAAAAAAAATATATTTTTCATAAAAATAATCCAAAATCATAATTTATAATTAATAGTTATCTTAATATTTTATATTTATAAAAAATTAATAATAAAATATTAAAATTTTTCATTCAAATAAGATTTTCATGAAAATGTTATACTTATAAACTCACACAATAAAAGATCTTTTATATTATATTTATAAAAAAGTAAGTTTATGACAATAACTAAAAATGAAAATATAAAAAAAACTAATATTTTACATTGTCCAAAATTCTATATATAAAAGAAAAATATTAAGACAGTCATCATTTTAGATTTTTTATTTGAAAATAATAAAAAACTTCTAAAGAAAAACTTCGAACAGCCTCCAAAATATATTTGTCAAATTTAGTATAAATTTGAAACACCATAAAACTCTAGATGAGGGAATATTCCATTTGAATAGAAAGTCTTATTTTTATTTTTATTTATGCTTTGATTTATTTTTTTCAGAAAATTGAAGTATTACTATGTTTTTTAACAGCCCTTTAACTTCAAAAAGTTTAAAACTTTTGTATTTGTGTACAATAAAGGATCCTAAATTAAAAAACTATCATTTTTCTCTGTGTTTGAAATAAATTACAATCTTGTTCTTTATTATAGTCGTATAATAAATTATTATTAACTATTAATTAATTATCCCAATAACTTTAAAAATATTATATTGTTAAAAGGGATATCTGAAAATATTATTATAAAAATTAATTTTATTAATGATATAATGTTTAGATTTGGTTATTTAATTAATACCATAAAATAAATTTGATCCACAATAAATAATTAACAAACCTTTCGGCAATCTGCTAGCCAATAGAGGGGAAAAGAGAGAAAAAAATATTGGATATGAAAAATGTATGATATGTCTACGACTCCATTCGGCAATCTCATGTGACTTGAAATGTATAAATACCTAATGTTCACCAAGAAGCAACACAGTATAGACAATATATAATACTAAGGAGCTAGTTGTTAGAAAAAAAGAATTTATGCAATATTTTTTTTCTATAAAAAAATGACATGAATACGAGGAACTATAATAGGTTTTTTTTTTTTTTTTTTTTTTATCATGACCATAGACATAACACTAATAAATGTCATGCCTTCAAAAAATAATAAAAAGATTGATTATCAATGGTTTACCTCTAACAGTTTGTGAAAAACGAAGTACAACAAGAGTAAGAAAGGAGGGAAGTATATATGCATACTTGATAAGGTACATGAGATCAGACAATCTCTGGATTATCTCTAGAAATTATATCTTTATTTTTTAAACTTTTTAAATTAAAAATAATAATTTTTCTTATATCTCCAATGTCTCCAATAAAAATCCCCATCAAAATCTCTATATCTCAAAAAATACCTCTATGAAAATCTCTATGGTGAGATCTCCGTATCTCTAAACGATGAAAACATATCATGGTAAGATTTTTATATCTCTAAATTTATCTCCATGAATAATCTCCACCTCCATTAAATCTCCACACATGTCTTTGATATTTCAAAACAAAAAGGGAGACTAAGGTTTAGAGTATAGGTAGCACCCTAGTCCTTTAGGTCTAGCCCATATAGCTAGGTTTCTTCTCCTCTTCCTCGTATAATTTCTCCTCTTTTTTTTCTTAGCATACGAGCTTCACACACTTGAACATTTTTTTAGTCCTCAGAAGTCAGAACAAGACGCCATAAACAATCCATGCATATAAAATTTTCTATGCTTTATTAATAAATTCTCTATATGTACGTACTTTTATACATGATTGACATCATATTTCTAATCACTATTCATCATGCAAAATATAAACCACATTCTATGCAAAGCAGGCACCTCTTTTCTCATAGTAATTTTTTTGTCAAAATATAATTGAAAATCACCAACCTCTTCATCAATGACAAAGCCAAACACTGTAACAAATAACGTCACCAATATTTCTACCAATCAATTATCATGCAGTTTCTAAAAAAATTCGCATGATTTCTCTTAAATACTTTTTATTTCTCTTATATACTTTTCTCATTTCTCTCTTATAGTAACTAACTTAAGAATTAAAGATTTCTTGTTCCAAACAAGAGACTTGTTTTTTCAGGAATAACCTAAACACAAGTCTATATGTATTGGCTCATGATTGCAGCCGATGAAAATTCTAATTTCTATGTGAAGTTTTCTAAAGAATTTAGTACTGCTTTGCTTTAAACAAAAGCTGCTTCTTTAATTTTTAGGTCTTCAGTTTTTTTCCACACCATTGTTGGAAGGACGAGATACCCATCATGTGATTTAATAATAATTATACCTGTTTACTGGTTAAAAAAAGGTTCAAACTTGAAATTAATACACATAGTAATGTATTTTATGAATATATCATATCGATTCATAATTAAGATTTTAAAACATTTTGTTCAATTATTGTACAGGCAATGTTTAAAAATATTCTTGACGATCGAAAAAAAAAAACAAATCTAATGTGAGAATTTTCATCTTATTGAATTATAAGTAAACCAATAAATAAAAACTGGTGTAAGAATTTTGCAATAAAAAAAAAAAAAAAAAACACCCTTAAAAATGCTCGTTGTTATGTACATAATATATAGTGTTATAATATTATTATTTTTATAAGAGAATTCATATTTTAATAAAAAAATTATTATTATTAGTGTTTTCAATATTCTTGGAATTAAAAATAGTATTATTTGTGTTATGAATATTATTACTTTTACTATAATCGAAAGTATTAATATTTAAAATATTATCTTTGGTGTTATAAATATTATTATTTTTATAATAATTAATATTATAAATAAAATAATTACTAAATTAGAAAAAAAATTATTTTTAATATTAAAAAACAACCATAGATTGGATTTAAAAGGTAAAAATAAAAATTGCTATTACTATTTTTATTATTATCATCATTAATAAATTTTAAAAAATTGTTATTAGTGTTGAAGAAAAACTATGTGGGCACACGTGGTGTTTCGGTTGCTGCCTGTGGGCTGGGCACACCACCTGCGCCTAGATGGTGCTTGGGTCCTGCCTTAGTGCTGGTCACACCCCTACGCACACGTGGCACTTGGGTCCTGCCTATATGCTGGGCACACCTCTGCGCACACGTTGCGTTCTACAGCCTGCATGGGGGCTTGACACACCCCAGCGCTCACGTGGCGCTCGGGCTCCCCAAGACCCAACTATCCTTGGGCCCCGCATGCTGCAGAACCCAAAATAGCCTTGGGTCGTTGGCTGTGCAGGGCCCAAAATAGCCTTAGGTCCTGCCGTGTAGGGCCCAAATAGACTTGGGTCCTGCCCATGCAAGACCCGAATAGCCTTGGGTCCTGCCGGGCAAGACCCAACTTTTTAAGAAAATAAAAGGTGAGCTCGCGGCGTAGTGTGGGCCACCTAGCTAATATATATTATTGTCAAACTTAGAAAGTTAAAAAAATAGATATATTTTTTTTAACTTTGGTTTATATGAAGTGTTGAAATTAATAATATTTAATAACTCTAGTTATAAAATCTAGATTGGTCAGGTGGGTCAACTCGGGACCTGTATTGGTCAGAGTTTACAAAAAAATAAAGGAAGCATTGACCCGATATGACCAAGTAAAAAACTCGGGTCAATCTAAGAAAAAAATAGGTCGACCCTAAATAAAACACAAGTAGAAAACACATTGACTCTTTTTTCTTTTTTGAAAAAAGGGTCCAAGCAAGGTTGCTTTTATTTTTTTAAAAAAATTAGGTCAAACTACCTTGATCCTCACGATCCAAGGCCTTGGCCCGAGTAAACTTTCGAGTTATGTTTTAAAATTATGATAATAAGCAATTTTATTTATGCATTGACTCGGGTCATGTCTCTGTCTCTTATATCCTAGGATAATAACCAAACGCTGCCAAATGATTCGGCAACAACTTAGTTGTCGGGTCCATTTTCCCTTTTGAGTTATTTCTTTTATATATATATATATATATTGTTGCACATCACCCGTGCGACGTCGTTGGCGATTTTTCTTTTCCTCTGATTTGATTGGTTCATTGGGAGTCGCCACCTAGTATTTCATTGGGGGTTACTAGGAAAACCAGATGTACTGGTCTTGTTAGAGATTAACGGGTAAGGGACTGATTGTGGTTAGGAAAGGTATTAGCACCCCTAACGCACCCTACCTAAGTTAAGCTGCATTGTGCCTTTGATGCAATTTAAAAGGTTTTGAAAGTTATCTTGCCAATGATTTCTTAAAAAAGGAAAAGAAAAGTCCTCCTCAGTAAGGAGATCCTTATCTTATCGGATAACAAAACCTAATTGCTCTAGCATCAATAAAACAAAACAAACTTTTCTATTTAATATCATGAATATATCTTACGTATAAGATTATAACCCTGAATACCAAAAGAACAAATATTTTTTGATATATATTTTTTTTGAAATATGAACCAAATTCAATGCAAATTAAAACATTTAATTTTTTTTCTTTTTAGTTTTTATCATTCAAAACATACATAAAAAAATATAATAACAAAACACCCACTCAAACACTCTTGTACTATGTTTAAAGCACACACTCATTATATGTTTACAAACCAATCTAAATTAAAAAATAACCCAAACAAGAATCTAAATATACACAACAATGTCTGAAAATTACAAAAAAAAAACCCTCAGGAACAATGTTGGAACAGTGGCGGCGCGTGGATTCACGCGCCACTGCCAATAAAGGCAGCAAAACCAATGCGCCACCGTCGCTGGTGGCGCGTGGGTTCACACGCCGCTGCCGATGAAGGTAGCAAAACTGGTGGTTGGAAAATCAAAAGGGAGGGGCTCTGCGTTGTTGGCTGGAAAAGGGAAAGAAGATGGGGGAACGGTGTGGAGGTTGAATGGAGAAGATGAAGATGGCCGTGAGCGGGGAAGATGAAGATGATCGGGAGGGGAGCAGCCAAGGAAGAAGAAAAATCAAAAACCAGTAGGGGGCGGCAGCTCTTTTGTTTTGCCTATAGAGAACGCTGTCGTTTGGTTAGAGAGAGGTTTAGGTTTAGGTTTAGGGTTTTTTGTGTTGCCTCCCCCCAAATGTTCAAAATTGCCCTCCCTTTTTATGTGTGTTGAAGGCTACTATTTATAGGCAAAAATATTGTTAGGTCTCAAACTTGGTCCCTCTACTTCTTTTTTGTAAATTTTGATTTTTCTTATTTTCTTTTGTATTTTTTGAAAACGAGCAATATCAACATTGACTCAATGAGGATTGATTTTAAAAATGATGCGTTAAAAGTCGAACGCATTCCAAATATCTTTGAAAATTTAAATTCTTTTGAAATGATGCTAAAAATGTTAAAAACGATGCAAATATATTAAAAAAAATATTTTTTTGGATTTTCGATGTTTTTCGCTATTTTTGGATTTTTTTGAAAATTTATCAAAACATTGATAAAAAAAATTGGGTAGCAACAAATGCCCCCTCTTTACAATGCTTAAGAAGTGAAACTCCTGAATGTTTTGCATAGTAAGCTTTTATAAAGAAAACTTGTCTTCTTAACTTGCTGAATGATCCACTCATCTAAAGACCTTACTCTCTCTCTCTCTCTCTCTCTCTCTCTCTCTTTCTTTTTCTTTTTTATTAACCTGAGATCTCTTCTGGCGACCTCCTTTAATCAAAACCAAAGAATGTGTGTAGGTCGGTCAACCTGAAATTCCATTTAGCAATTCCCTTTAACCAAAGCTATCTAAAATCCCTTCTAGCGACCTCCTTTAATTAGAACCAAAAAATGTGCAGCTCGGTCAACCTAAAATTTCATCTGGCAATTTCCTTTAGCCAAAGCTACCTAAGATCTCATCGGGTGACCTCTTTTAACCAAAATCAAAGAAACAATATAGCTCAGTCAACCTGAAATCTCATCTGGCAATTCCCTTTAACCAAAGCTATTTGAGATCATTTCTGGCGACCTCCTTTAACCAAAAACAAAGAATGTGTGTAGCTCGGTCAACCTGAAATCCCATATGGTGATTCCCTTTAACCAAAGTTACTTGAAATCCCTTCTGGCGACCTCCTTTAACCAAAACCAAAGAAAAAATGTAACTCGGTCAACATGAAATTCCATCTGGCGATTACCTTTAACCAAAGCTACCTGAGATCCCTTCTGGCGACCTTCTTTAATCAAAACCAAAGAATGTGTGTAGCTCGGTCAACCTGAAATCTCATCTGGCGATTCCCTTTAAACAAAGCTACCTGAGATCCCATCTGGCGACCTCCTTTAACCAAAACCAAAGAAAAAATATAACTTGGTCAATCTAAAATCCCATCTGGCGATTCCCTTTAACCAAAGCTACCTGATGACAGGAGAAGGGCTGGAAAACTTGATGCTTCCTAATAATTCCCAATCGTAGGGTTTAACAACTCGGGGCTTCATGATTGCAAGGTTGATCTTTTCATTTCTTTGAGATTTTCCTAATGGTAGGGTTCATCTCATCTTCTTTTTATTCCATGATCAAAACCGATTCTTTGTTATCATCAACACAATGCTTGTTTCTTTTTCCACAATCTTGCTGGACCCCATTGAGGATTCTTCCTGTAACAATTCAAAAACAATTGTGCAATGTTTTGAGGTTAGATGATATGCATGCATTCTTACCTGATTTGAAATATAGGTCCCCCTTCTTTGATGTTCCATTGTCATAAGGTGCCTTTGTTTGCATTCCAAAACCTTCTTTCTCCTTTTGATTTACCGGCTTATCCGTGTGCTAGTCATCCACTCAGCTGTAAGTGTCGTGCCTATCCTGGCCTGTCCTTGATGATTACCGCTCTCGTTGTTTATCAAGCATTATCATGCCCTCAAGTGTGGTGTTGCTTGATTCATCATGAATGAGCTTAACCGATCATTCATCTTCCAGATTATCCTAAGAATTGTTCTCTTAGTGATTGTGCGCATCGTGCCAACACCCATCAAGATTGTCAATCAGTCATGAACTTGCCTCAAGTTGAAATAGATACTCTTCAAGTATATGTTATCACCAGCCTTCTTGGAACTGCCAAGTCATCTAGACATGCATCTCATAGCTTATATAGCTTATAGTAAAAAAGCTCTTTGTTGTATACTCAGTGTTCTTCTCAATGGATTCCTCTTATCTTGTTGAATCAGATTGCGAAAATAAATGTATTGGCCTCATCAATGATGTTCAATTTATCACCCATATTCATGCTATGAAGTGCGCCTTTGAGCTTCAAAACAGATGGTCCCACAGTCAGTCTTGGTGGTGTGCATCTTTCTGACATTCATTCAAATGCAACTATGCGATAACATCTGTTATAGCCATGTTTCAAAAGATAACCCCAAGATGAAGATACGAGGTTGTCCCTCAAGTGCAGCGTTGTTTTCAAGTGCTGCTGGAGTTCACTAGATCATGGAATGTTTTTGAACAATATTGCCCCCGGTGTGATCTGAATATGCTCATTCATTGATTATCTTTTTTTAAAACACATTATCCCCCGTTCATAGATTTAATCATCTTTTTTTGCCCCCCAGCTGAGCTGAATACTGTTTGTTTTCCTTCTCAAAGTCCACCGTATTGCCCCAAGGTGTCTCAACTTTTCAAGGAGTGTTGAGAAGAGTTGATGTCATTTCTGTCAAGGATTTCGCAGACTCAATCGATGTTCTTCTTTGTTCGACAATCTTTCTTGTTCTGGAATCAAATCTCATATTTCAAAGGTCATGTCTATTCAAGTCTAATTGTTGAAATGAAATCAGAGCAATATCAGTTTTGGAAAAGATGTTTTAAAAATCAAGCTTTTTGGTCAAAGACCCAACACGCGTCATTCAATGTAGTAATCCTTTCATTGTCTTGTATTTTGAAAACAGAAATTGACCCGTTGCAAGATTAAAATGGCTTTCTTTTTTTTCATGGTTCTTTGTATCCACTTTAAACTCTAATTTTGGGTATATCGTTTGCTGGTCTGTGATGAGGTGACATTTTTTTAAATTTGAAAAACAAGATGCTCAGGCTTTATCAAGAAATGTTGTTTCTTTTCTTAGCATTTATTTTATCAATATGCATAATAACTAGAAGCTTAATTCATGAAGTCACGACCCTTATAGAAAAGCTCTTCTAGTTTTGAGAGCGCCATTTTTCGATTCAAATTGCTTACTTGATCAAAAAAGGCTTTTAAATGCAAATAATGCAAGTTATGGTTCATGACTATGAAAGAAAGGGAAATTCACAAGCTCAAAAAGGTGTTTGAGGGTTTCAAGAATCTAAGATCAACATCAATTATTCATCAATCTTTTTTCCTCTCGTTGTCTTTGTAGAGGAAGTGACATACAACCTTGTTAATCTCAAAGATTAGAATTCTCTTAACATAGGTCATAATGCAAATTTGACTTTTTCCTTGGTGAATAACCAATCTAATCATTAGAGGCTTTATCATTGATACCAAAAGACAATGTTTGTAACTCGGTATTTTTTCTAGTATTGACTTTTGGCGTATGATGTCTTTTCTTAATTGAAATTTCTTTTGCTCTTTCTAGACTTGATAGGCATTCTAATTCCTTTCCACCTTTTTATTATAGCTTTCTTTAAAGTTTTCTCACATGCCCTAGTCTATGGTTTCTTTCTTTTAGCCCTCTTATAATTGTTGGACTTTTGTTCTTAGCCTTTTCCTTATCCATCGATTCTAACATTGCCTTATCTTTGCTAACAAAAAATCTCTTATTTGGCCCCAATATGGGGGGCGATCTTGGTCAGGGTTTCTTGAAAGAAATATTCTATCAGGCTCAAAATGGGTTTGTAAAGGATAAATATCTTTAGAAAGTGAGGGGATATCGAAGATGGCCTTTTCTCATTTCAAGCAAGGTCGGTTAAAACTAATAAATTTGACCTCATCCAGTGTAATGATTTGGACTTGTAAGAATGATGATTCGCGAGTCCATAACTACCGAATCCACTACATGTCATTATGCATACTGCTAAAAATTAGCTACATGGTGTGTGGTTCAATTTCAAATGTGAGTTCAAAATTTGTTTGGTTGCCTTATATTGTTTATCTTGACATTTTAACAAATATCGAGTCATTTCTGCAATCAAAACATTTTTAATCTTTTAGGATTGACTTGCCTTAATTTTGCATGTTGGAGTTTGATCAAAATATTTTGTCAAAATACCCTTTGAGAGAAGCATCTCTTGATTTCAAAACATCAAAAAGATATAACCTTACTATTAAGCCAAGCAAAACAAACCCACACTAAATCAGAAATTAAGCAGACCAAGCCGAAATGCATTCATGATTCCTGTACAGATCAGCACCGGTATACCAAAAGGAAGAGTTGAGATTCCTGATCCAACCTGCAACAAAGTAAAATAAAAGCCATAGGATATCTTCCCATATTGGCTTTTGTTCCTCAAATAACAAGTTGTTCCTAACATTCCATATAGTCCAGACAATGCTAAACATAAAGCCCCCCAAACAGATATTTCAAACTTGCAGTGGTTGCCCTGCAAAAGACCTAGCCATTGACATTGAATTAGTATTGGGGTGATTGGATTTGATTTATATTAAAAATAAAATTTGATTTAGAACAAAGATGCTGGCAAACTGAGTATTGAAGTGACTGGATTTGTAATGGGAGGTTGATTTGTGATTTTTTTTGGGGTGTGCGTGGTGTTTGTTGCAAAGAAAAATAGAGGAAGAAGAAGAAATGGAGGAGGGAGAGATGAGGGTCGCTGGTCAGGTCATAAATTATATATTATAGACGGATTTACCGATGGATTTAACTGATGAATTTAAATCTATCAATAATTTTGTTTGTAAAAATAACAAGTCATCGTATTTTTTTATTTTTTTCATTGTAATTCCCTCGATATATACTGATGAAATATTTTCGTTGGTGTTTATTGATGGATACTACGAGGGTATATTCAATCAGAAAAATTCACCGCAATCTATCGACGAAACAATTCCATCAGTATTTTTGTTTATATTTGTCAAATTTCTAGTAGAGAGTTCAAATCCCTACTATTTTATAAAAATTATTTTTTTATTTTAAATTAATATTTTTTTATGTTTTTTTATATCATTTTAATGTTTTAATTTTAAAAAATAAAAATATTATTTAAATATATTTTCAAAAAAAAATATTATAAAATGATGTTACGCAGCTTGGGAAACGTAAGAGACGCTTAACCTGAGGTCACGCAGTTTGGATTTTTCGACTTTATTGTCATTGTTCTGTGGCGAGACGATTACTTGGACATGTGTTTCTCCTTTCCCTGAAGATGAGTTCTTTGACTTTTTTAAAATCAGCATAGAGAATATAGGAGGGCCCTTCCTTCCAGTTTGTCTCATCTTGACCGATCATGCTATCAAAACTAACTAATTGATGCTGAGTTGCGAACACGAGTTTGCTGGGTCCGCCATGGATATTTTATATCCTAAATAGAAAAAATATAATTTATTTTTTTGTGAATATAAAATATATATATTAAATAATTTTAAATTCTATGTTGAAAAATTAAAATATTATTTTAGTATTTATATAATTAGACTTTAAAATGAATTTGTAACCATCTCAAAAATTTTTAAAAATAAAAATATTTGAGTAGGAGAAAAAAATCACTACCGGGTTTTTACCGGGTTACCTGATTTCCGGTTTGACATAAAAATTCTGCCAGTTTACTCCGGCCAATTACAAGCCCCGATTTTAACTAATTGATGCTGAGTTGCGAACACAAGTTTGCTGGATCCGCCATAGATATCGATCTACCTACCACTCATGAGTTTTTTCGGAGATCCGTTTCGTCAATCTGAAAGCTCATGCATGCAAGGACATTGAATAGCAGGTTTGGGAAAAAGTCTTATATAACGTGTTGGGACTTGTATTTTCGCCCCCGAACAGGGTTCCATTGCTTGTTTATTAAATCCTATATGGTAACACAAAACCATTCTTTTCCATTTTCTTGTTTTGTTTTTCTTTTTTCAATGAAAAATTAGAAAATCTGTTCATTTGTTGATAATGTCAAGATTATAAATATTTTTCATAAAAAAAATCCAAAATCATAATTTATAATAATATTACTATGTTTTTTAACAGCCCTTTAAGTATTTCTTATTCTTTATTATAGTCGTATAATAAATTATTATTAGCTATTAATTAATTATCCAAATAAATTAAAATATATATTATATCGTTAAAAGGGATATCTGAAAATATTACCATAAAATAAATTTGATCCTCAATAAAGAATTAACAAACCTTTTTTTGTTATATTAATAAATTGTCTACAAGTATTCACTTACTTTTATACATGATTGACATCATATTTCTAGTCAAATGCTATCATGCAAAATATGAACAATATTCTATGCAAATATGCGCCTCTTTTCTCACAAATGGTATTTTTTTTTGTCAAAATGTCACTAAAAAGCACCAACCTCTCCACCAATAGCACACTACACCATTAAACAGTTTTACCAACGGATTAATTCCGTCGGTGCCAGGCATGAACTCCGTCAGTGAAATTATTCCCGATGGTCTCACCGACGGAACACGTCCGTCAATATAATAGTCGTCGGTAATTTCCATTTCCATCACTAATTCTGTCGCAAATAAAAAAACTACCCACCGACGGAACACCGACGGTCTTACAAACGGATACACGCACCAAAAAAAATTCCCACGAGAACATTACCGACAGATAATTTGTCGGTAATTATAGCATCGGTGGTAATTGTTTGACAACTCTTTATGAAATACCGACGGAAATTATCCGTCAGTAAAGCCGTCTGTATTTATTTAAAATATATATATATATATATATATATATAAAATTTATTAATAGTAAAAAAGCTTAATAAACAAATAAAATTGGATTAAACATTAAAAATATAAAAATAATGTTAAATAATATTCATCCAAATATTCATTACAAATTTAATGTGTTTAAAAAATAAAATTAAACTAGAATAGCGGCAGAGCTGGAGGAGGAGTGAGGCTGGTTGTTCCCAGGACCGTACGGCAAAAAAGGAGCTGCACATGTATTATCACCTATCTTTGATCTCATCTCCATGACCATTTGATAAAGCTGATCATAATTCGTTGAGAGTTGTTGATATTGTTGTTTCAAGGCAACCAACTCGTCAGACTGGGTGCTCAATACTGATGGTGAGCTCCCAACGGTTGAGACACTATGGGTCGACCACAAGTTTTCGGCCGTAGTGTTGGAGAGCCCGTAGACCTGATTTTTTTTTGGTCCACCTGACGATCCCCCCTCCATCCACAAATCTGGATTGAAATCTGGATGGGTCAAAGGATTGTCCTCATATCTCTCCCTCAACCGGCTATTATAGGTCTCCTGAAAATTTTTTTAAAAAATCATCATATGCAATTCAAGAAAATAATAACTTACAAAATAAAATGAATGAACGAACATACCACGAAGTGCTGAACACGGTTGTTCACGAACTGCTGCACCCCCTTTTGGCGATCTTGACTCCGCACATGTGTCTCTACAAACAGCTCTATTGGACTCGACTCACATCCAAGAGATGCAGCCTGTAAGGAAAAAGTAGGTTGAAAGTTAAATATATTATAAGGAACGACAAATTAATTAATGATATATTTCATTAAAATTAATCTTACCATCCGTTTTGCATGTGCGCTGAATGGGATGAATCCGCCAGTGTGCGTGGTCACCGAACCATGAATTTGCCGGTTCTGGTTGTTGGCATCGGGCTGTGAGCGCCGTGAGAACCGTTTTGAGATCACACACTCAATATATGTTGTCCATATTTCCCCCGAGATGAATGGCGGTTTGAGTTCCCGCCAAACTGCCACCTCATTCCATCTTTCAAGACCGTTATCCCTCGCATGTCTTTTTGATTTTTTTTTAATGTCATACAAAAAATCATGCAACCTACTTCCATAGTAACAAATTAGAATTTAAATCATAAAATTATAAAACAAAAATAAGTATTATTTTCGATGTTATCTAGTTACCGCGTGATTCTCCCATACCCTCTTCACAACATTGTTGTTCGCCCTATCCCACTCAAATTTGTTCTGTGTATATAAATAATTCATATAAAATAAAAATAGTACAAGATATAAGTTATAAAAATCATTTATTAAAAATAATTTGGAAATTAAAAGTTAACGCCGACCTGAAAGTGCTTAAACCATGCATCCATATTAGGTTTCCACTCAGGATGTCTGGAAACCTGACTCCATTAAAACAATGGAATCTCCATCGATAATTTAAACGCCAATGTTATAGCCCTTGCAGCCTCAATGTTTATGAACCTGAAATTAAATAAAAGTAAAAATATTAATTAGTTGTTCATAAATTATGTTATAAGTATATAAAAAAAACTAAAACCTAAACAAACTTACATTAAGAGGTCATCCTTCCATTGTGCCTGATACTTGCGAGTGAATTGACCCCGCTGTGAAGGCACACCGCTTCTGCGCTGTGAAACCGCGCTAGAAGAGGCAGCATCACAAGTTGGCGTAGATTCCTCGTCGTGATCAGCACCTAAGGATACGCCCTCCTCGCTGCTAGAAGAACTAGCTGCAACCGTCTGCTGACAACATGCTGTAGATTTCATTCTACGCATCTACACAAATTTATACAAATAATTACATAATTAACTTTGATTATTGAAAAAAAATTCGATAGAGTCTCCCCTATACTGGGAGGTCCCAAGTTATTGACAAAATCATATTACACTTCTAATTTTATTTCACATCCCGATCCAATCATCTTGAATCTCAACCCAACTCATCATCATCAACACAAAACATCTTATTCAATAACATCATATAATGTAATTCAAGTAAAAGAATCAATTTCAACTATGAACATTCATTGTTAAATTGGTGCTTAGAGTTACAAGCATTAGATTAAAGTCATACATTCAAATTTACGGAGTAATATTACATTTCAAGTTTTAGGGGACAAGACTTTTAATTTATAAATAATTACATGGTCAAAAGCAAAAGGTAACTAAATCAATATCATTCCTGACACGACCCTAATGGACCTTAAAATAAAAATTAACGTGTACATATAAATATAAAAATATAATAACAAACAATAATAATGACAGGTAAACAATAATATTCTAAAATTAAGATAAACTAATTAACATTTAATTCTATATTTCAATTAACATTTAAAACATAAATTCAACAATAACAATTATAGCAATATAAACAATAATATCCTAAATTAAGATAAACTAATTAAATGTAATTCTATATATGAATTAACATTGAAAACATAAATTCAACAATAACAATTATATATAGCAATACAAACAATAATACCCTAAATTAAGATAAACTAATTAAATGTAATTCTATATATGAATTAACATTGAAAACATAAATTCAACAATAACAATTATATATAGCAATACAAACAATAATATCCTAAATTAAGATAAACTAATTAAATGTAATTCTATGTATGAATTAACATTTAAAACATAAATTCAACAATAACAATTATAGCAATTCAAACAATAATATCCTAAATTAAGATAAACTAATTAAATATAATTCTATATATGAATTAACATTGAAAACATAAATTCAGCAATAACAATTATATATAGCAATACAAACAATAATATCCTAAATTAAGATAAACTAATTAAATGTAATTCTATATATTAATTAACATTTAAAACATAAATTCAGCAATAACAATTGTAGCAATACAAACAATAATATCATAAAATTAATAAATAAAATGAAAAAACTAAAAAACACTATACAAAACAACCTAAACATAAAACAAACAATATCCAAAACTAAAAAACACTATATCAATTCAAAATAAATTTAGAAATAAAAAATGCTTACCTTAATAGTGTGTTGAATTTAAGATTTTATCTACAAACAATACACAAAACAAAGAACACCAAAAAAAAATTCTCATAATTAAAATAAAAAAATAAAAAAAATAAAGAAAAAAGAATATATACCTTTTAAAACTACCACCAAAACAATAAAATTTCTTTCAAAAGCCAAATAGAAACGGAGAGGAGAAGAGAAACGGAGTCGAGAGCAAAAATGAACCAAATGGCAAATGGGGTTTTATATATCAATATTTCCGACGGTATTAGCGAAGGAAATTTATTGTTGTTAGTGGCATTAAATTCCGTCAGTAATTTCGTCGGAAATTAATTGATATTCGCACAAAAAAAGTTTGAAAATCCCGCTAGACTTTTGGATTCGTCTGTAGTTGTGTCGATCGACACGCGTCTGACATGCGTGCGCTTCAGGATGTGCATAATCCATCAGTGACTTCATCGGTGATGTATGTCGGTAAATCCGTCGGTGACTCCATCAGTAATTGTGGCACAATCCCGTAAATGTTTTTCAACTCTCTGTGAAATACCGACGGTTTATATTCCGTCGGTGATTGTGGCACAATCCCGTAATTATTTTTCAACTCTCTATGAAATACCGACGGGTTATAGTTCGTCGATGAAACCGTCAATATTTCTTATTTTTTTTGTGTATCCCCTTCACAAAATCTTGAATTGCAAACTTACAGCACATATAGCACAATAACAAGAGTTGACCATTAAAGAAGAATAAATATTTCATGTTCCGAAATATTACATTATAAAAATAAGGCTTTAAAACATGTTTAGTTAGTCAGAATTTTCATCTTCGTTCTCAATTGAATTGTTATCATCAACTTCATCGCACTCTTCAATGTGGTTATCATCTACTTCAGCAACATTCTCTTTTCCACCAGTAGAGCTCAAAACAACATTCAACTCCTCTGCGTTAACATCAACAAGATTATCGTTGAAAACATGAAAATTTGAATTTTCTTCTAAGTCAATCGAAGGAGCAATTCGGTATTGTTCAACTAACTCACTAGCTTGAAAGACTTCATTTATCACACTTGTTTCTTCGTTCTCATCCTGAACAACCTCGACACGACCTTTGGGTTTTGTTTTTAAAACTGACAACCAATCAATTCTTGATCGGTCCTTTCTAAAGGAAGGGGTGTTTGTGTAATAAACTTGTTGGCATTGCTTTTCGAAAATAAAGATATCGTTTACATTACGGGGTCTAGCTTTTGAGTTTATTTCAATAAGACCATAATGATGATCTACTCTGATTCCTCTGTCAATTGTGTCATACCAATAGCATTTGAATAAAAACACTCTATTTTGCTCGGTATGATATTGCAGTTCGATGACCTCTTCCAATCTACCGTAGTAGTCAACTTCAAACTCACTAGAAGTTAATCCCTTAATACAAACATCGTTGTTGTATGTCTTTCTTCCATGCCCGTACTCTTCAGTATAAAAGACATATCAATTGACAAAATACTCGTTATAGCACTTGACTTTTGTTTCAGGGCCTAGGCCTAGTAAAGATAGTGAAATAGCAGCACTACCTCTCATTTGATAAACCTTGTAAATTAAATACAACAATATCAATAAACGGATATTATGTAATATTGACTACAATTAATTACATTGCAATAGATAATGAGTTTGTGATAGGACTTACATGTGTTCTAAACCACGTGGCAAATTGTTCATCTTGTAATTGAAAGATTTGGGAAATTATTACATAGCTCCTGTAATATCTAACCTCTCAAATGGATACATCCATCTGCACTGGATCAGTCCTCCAACTTTTACCTCAAATGGTAAATATATAGGTAGATGCTCCATTGAGTCAAAAAATGATGGAGGGAATATCATCTCAAGTTTGCATATTGTCTCGACGATATTCTTTTCAAGCCTTTCAATGTGATCAACATTCAACTTGCTGGAGCATATATCTCTGAAGAAATGACTGATCTCTATTAGTGCATCCCATATCCCCTTTAGCAACAAATCACGAAAAGCTAATGGGATGAGTGTTTGCATAAACACATGGCAGTCATGACTTTTCATTCCATATAATCTGCATTCCTCTGTATTAACCAGCCTTGATATGTTCGAGGCATGTCCATCGGGGAAACACAGACTCTTAAGCCATTTGTAGACTAGTAGTAGTGCGTTTTTCCCTAACACGAAGCTTGCTTTTGGTTTTGCGACCCGTGGCCCATCACAAACCAACTCCATATTTTTACAGTTACAGAATACCGCTACACCCAATCTAGCCTTGATGTTATCCTTTATCTTCCCCTCACATCCATGACGGCGTTGAAAATGTTCTCAAACATATTCTTTTCAATGTGCATGACGTCAAGGTTATGGCGGAGAAGATTGGTCTTCCAATAAAAAAGCTCCCAAAAGATACTTCGTTTCACCCAATTATAGGTCAAACCAAAACCAGGAAACTTCTGTTTCCTTATTGGAGACCAAACACAATGTCACCGTACTCTGACACGATATCAAACAATTCTTCACCGGAAGACACGGGGGTGCAACATCCTTTTCAACTCTGCTAACAAAGAAATCATTTTTGTTCTTTCTGTACCTGTGATTCGACGGCAAGAGATGACGGTGACAGTAAAAAAAAGAAGCTTTACCCTCGTTTGTTAACGTGAATGCCTTGTTGTTCTCCATACAGTATGGACATGCTAGCTTTCCATGTGTGCTCCAACCAGAAACCATTCCATAAGCTAAGAAATCATTGATAGTCCACATCAAAACCGCTCTGATAACAAAATTTTGTTTCCTCGAGATGTCATAAGTCAAAGCTGCAGAGGACCACAACTGCATCAACTCATCAATCAACGGACGAAGACAAACAACTATATTCTGCCTCGGACTGCTTGGACCTGGTATGACCATACATGAACTCCGGCCTCATACACATCCTCGGTGCCAAGTTATAAACCGTCAGTATGACCGGCTAAGAAGAATAAGGAGCAGCAAATGATCCGAATGGGTTGAATCCGTCTACACATAACCTAAGACGCACGTTCCTTGATTTAGCTGAAAAGTGAGGATGCACACTGTTAAAGTGTTTCCAGGCTTCACCGTCAGAAGGATGCACCATCACTCCATCAACCGCATGGTGTGATTAATGCCATGTCATGTGCTCAGCAGTCCTTGGTGACATGAACAACCTATGCAATCTAGGTGTGATTGGGAAGTATCTAAGTTTTTTATATGCCACGAGAGTCTTCTCTCTAGCAGTTCTGGGTTTGTAACGGGAATGCCTACATGTCATGCACTCGGTCATCTCAGCATTTTCAAGGTAGTATAACATGCAGAAGTTAGGGCATATGTCAATTTTTTGGTATCCTAAACCGAGGGGTTTCATTATGGACTTGGCAGCATAGAAGTTCTCTTTTTACTGTTCCCTTCCGAGTAAAATGCTTCTCGCCCATTCGATAATCTTATCATAACCGGCCTCACTCAACCCGTGATCTGACTTGATGGTGAACACATGTGATACGACTAATAATTTACTATGGTTCGTGCAGCCATCCCATAATGGTTTGTCAAAATCTGTCAACAGATCAAAAAACATTGTTGCATCTGCATTAGGTTCTTCTTCTACGATTGGACATTCCCTGACATTACCTTCACTCATTCTCATTGCATCCATAACCATATTCCTGTAAGGATTACTGTTCTCATTTCCAACTTCATGCATGTAGCTAGCACTAGAAGTTGACCCAACCACCTGTTCTTCCATGCTCTCATTAGGAACAAATAGTTCTTCGTGTGCATACCAACACAGGTAATCCTCCATGAACCCTTTGGTTAGAAGATGCATCGTTACAACATCTTGATGCAGAAACTTTAAATTTTGACACTTCCTACATGGACACCTAATACTGCTATCAGTAAAATTCCTCGGAATAGATGTTGCGAAATTAATAAAACCCTGAACACCGTTACAATAATCCATCCTCCGCAATTCTTGGGGTGAGTCCCGATACATCCATGAACAATCATTCATGACTTCTATTAAACCTCTATAAAACATAACAAAAATATTGGTTTTCCTCGACATTATCCAACAAACTAAAAAAACACTTATGTTAAATATTCATTATCAATTATCAACTATCAACGTTCATACATATAAATTTATACATATATAAATTTACGGAAATCACAACTTCACAATAGAATTGATAACAATTAAAAAAGACCCGTTAAACAAGCTATTAATTATTTTTTTCATCACAACACATTTAATTCAGTGTAATTCAAACAAAATTTTAACAATTTACAAACAAATATAATTTGACAAAATCTAAAACAAACTTAACAACTACAAAATTATACATTCATACTATAAGTTTCTTTGACAAATAACAATCAAACAAGTACATACGTTAACAAAATACATATACTAAAAAAACAATAAAATTCACATTTAAATGTTAAAACTAAAAATGATAGATTTACTTACAAAAAATGATAAAATCCACAAGAAGTGGATATTGTGACCACGTACAAAAGTATAAGAAACTTGAGTGCTTGTGTTGAGAAGAGTGGAGAGTTGGGAGGGGTGGTTGGCTGCAGTTTGGGAGGGGAGAGGTGGGATGGGAAAGAAGAAGGGGATGAAGGAGGAACAGAGGAAGAGAGTGTCGGTAGAGGGGGTACGTATATAATGGCTTTTACTGATGGAATCACTGACAGAACGTTCCCGTCGGTGATTCTGCTAGTGAAAGTGCCACGTCAACATTGACGGCTATCTCGGTTTGAATCCCTCGGTCATTCCGTTAGTAAAATTGTCTGAAAAAACTCCATGTCACCACACCGTTGCATCTTTCTAAACAAATTGTATAGGTCATCACCGATCTGGTCGGTATTACTGTTGCAATCCACAATGTATTTAGGTGTGGGAAATAGTGATTTCCCCATACCCTTTAGTTTTATGTATAATAATAATAGAATGTGATTATGCGGTAATATATGAATTTGTTTTATTCATTAATTGTGCTATGAATAAAGTTATTGTACCACACAACGAGGGGCAGTCCTCCCCCTTTACATTACAATTGAAAATATTTATTTATACAATAATTATATAGTAAAAATAATGTTGTAGTAAAATAAACAGTCGAAATTCATAAAAAAAAAAATGAAACAATTATTTGTGTACTTCAATAAATAAATAGAGACTGAGCAAGATATGTACCATCAACATAACCTTGAATGATACTTAAGAAATCAACAGCCTAAATGCATTAGATTATTTTAATGCATTTATAAACTGAGCAAAATGATTCCACAGCCATTAAGAGCAAGAGCAGAATGGAAGCGAGCATTGTGAGATACTTCCATGAACAAAACACAGAATGCTTCATAAATTTTCCTATCTTGACCTTCCATCGGCTGTTGAAATACTTGTTAACGTCTTCAATCACCTTATCCAAGAACGGAGCTTTTGTCAGCCTAATGGACTTGCACTTGCTCATCCCATTCCATAGGTTTGCCACCTCTTGATCACTCTTCAAGTAATTGAAAATAATGCCTCTCTCTCTAAGCAATCTTACATCTTCCTCGGTGTCAATAATCCCATTCATCAATTCAATGTACCGAGAAAAAATCATGGGTCCAGATGCATGCGATATTTCATATGCCACTAAGTTTCTAAAGATAAACTCACTGTTTGCATCTAAACTAATCATGGGGATGTAAAATGCAGCTTTCTCCGTGTCGAAGTTAATGGTGGAGATGTTACCCTTGGTAGGTAAAAAACGGACACCAGTATTAGAGAGCTGAGTGACTGAAGGAATTGCGATCTCTTCTACCAAAGGTGGCAGCTGCTGGTTATTTCTGGCGCTCTCATTTTCTGGCTCAATCCCATAATTTGAGGCTGATAGATTCAGAAGTTTACTTAGTATTGTCCAGGAAAATCCTAATTTGCTTGTCATTGATGCTGAAGCGTCCTTGAGGAAACGCATTGGGCCTATGTTTAGTTGAGAAGCCGTATTCCAGAGCTCGCTCAAAAAACTTTTCACAAGATTCAAATCAATTCCAGATCCTTCGTTTTCTTGCTCTGTTTCAGAACGATTTTCTTCAACATCTTCAGTTGTTATCTCAATCGGTAGTTCTTCCTCTCTGGGCACCATAATGTCATACAAAGAGTCTAGCAAGTGGGAATGCTCCAAGACTTTAGTCTTTTCCAACTCTACCATCTTGAAAGGAGAGAGCTCTTTACATAACCCTAGTAACATGGAAATCAGCATGTCATCAGCTGATTCTGCTGACATGAGCAGAAACCTAAGCACCTTTCTCAATACAAATAGTGGAATTTGATTCTCCATCATCACTATATCCCTGAGAATTACATAATGTGCCGATTTCCTCTTTGAATAATCAAGCAAATGTGTCATCCTCGAGGAAATCCTCCATAAAACTTCATTTTCTTTGACGGAATAAATTTGAAGAAACTCGAGTAAAAACGAAGCATCCAAAGCCATCATCCATGCTAGTGTTTCAGCATTGAGATTTAAGTAATTGTGGTAGCATGCCCGAATCTTTGGTTCAAGCTTTACCAATTTCTCGACAAGATTCTGAAAGTTGTCGCTTTGAAATTGATTTTGGAGCTTTTTTACTGCCGAAAGCTTGTAGCTTTCCATCTCACTTAGATCTGGACGCCAATAATGGTATGGACCAAGTGGAAGTTGATGTGGAGTATAAAAGTCGCGATGGCTAGACATTAGGGTTCTGGGGACAGTGTAAATGCACACCGGAATTTGATCAGTATCGTCTTCTAGTTCCCTTTCGAGCGTTCGACGGATGGTATTGACCCATTGAAACTCGTCGAATTTGGAGCTCGAAGAACCTTTCATGGTTGGTTGGTGGGAAGGCACGAGGATATACTTTCTGCACGCCGGTTAAGATTTTGTTTTCTTGGAAGAAAGATGAAGACAATACTCAGCTTCAAAGAAATTTTGTGGCGGGAATGGAGTTTGGATATTGAGGCGATTGTGGGTACATATATGAGTTTGTGATAAGCTTCACTTTCAATGATGCCATTTGAGCTGTTCACACTGATAGCTGACGTCATTGTACTGTTCACAATGATAACTGATTGAGTGTCCAAAGCTAGTTCTTCAATTCAAATCCGCGTTCCACGACCTTTGAAAATTGAAATTTCTGCGCGTGTTTTTTTTTTAAAAAAAATTGAATATTTTTTTAAAAATGTTTTTAATTTTTTTAGATTATGTTAATATTAAAAATAAAATTTTAAAAATAAAATAAAATATATTATTTTAACATATTTTTTAAAAAAAATTACAAAACTAAATACTACTTCCTATCACAATCTTAAACTATGTCTCAATATTGTGTGGTTGACAAGGAAAATATAGGAGGACCCTTCATTCCAGTTTGTCTCATCTTGACCGATCATGCAATCAAAACTAACTAATTGATGCTGAGTTGCGAACACGAGTTTGCTGGGTCCGCCATGGATATCGATCTACCTACCATTCATGAGTTCTTGGAGATCCGTCTCATCAATATTCTCGTCAATCTAAGACTGAAATCCCATGCATGCAAGGACGTTGATTAGCAGGTTTGGGAAAAAGTCTTATAGAACGTGTTGGGACTTGTATTTTCGGCCCCGAACAGGGTTACAGTGCTTGTTTCAAATCCTACATAGTAACACAAAACCATTCTTATCCATTTTCTTGTTTTGTTTTTTCTTTTTTCAATGAAAAATTGATAATGTGGTGAGAACGGAAAAAAAAAAGGAGCTTTTCCCATAAGAAAAAAAAAATGTCAAGATTATAAATATTTTTCATAAAAAAAATCCAAAATCATAATTTATAATAATATTACTATGTTTTTTTTATTGATTATGGGAAAAGCTCCTTTTTTTTTCCTCTGTTTTCTTCCTCTTCTAACGGTGACCAGAGCCAGCCACCGGCCTCACCCCCGCAGCCACACCGTGCACCACCGGTCAGGACGCCAGCACCCTCAACGCCAAATAAGCCTCCCTTCTCCTTTCTTCTTCTCCCTCCCTTCTCATGCGTTATCGCCAGTGTGAACGATGGCAACATGAATTATAATTCACGTTGCCTTTTTTAGGCTAACTTAGTCACTTGGTCGCGGTGACTAAGTTGCTTTCGAGTTGGACTTGTTCTAGCCCAAATTTCGTCCCCAAAATAAAAGCAACATGTTGGTCCGAAGTTCAAACGCAACCTTTTTTAGACCTATGCCCCACTTTTTGAATCGTGTTTGGCTCAAATTTCCACCTATTTAAATAATATTTAATTAATTAATACATATAAAAATAATATAAAATTTTCAAAAATCCTTTCAAAAAAGTTGTGATTTTCTCAAATATTTTTCTACCAATTTTGCATAATATCGGGTTGTATATTTACACTATAAAATACAAATCCGGTATTAAAATACCAGTTTTCTTCAAAATTTTTCATAAAAAAAGGCTCTTTTTTCAAAAAGATAAAAAAATGTATTTTGTTGCATACGGCCAAATTCTAAAAAATTTCAAGCATATTTTTCATAAACAAAAAAAAACAAAAATTGCATCTTTTTGTGTTTAAAAAAATCAAAAAAATGAATATCAGTAAACAGGTTTATGATTATCCATTAGGATTTGGCCAACATGTCAAGACCCAACTATCCTTGGGCCCCGCATGCTGCAGAACCCAAAATAGCCTTGGGTCGTTGGCTGTGCAGGGCCCAAAATAGCCTTAGGTCCTGCCGTGTAGGGCCCAAATAGACTTGGGTCCTGCCCGTGCAAGACCCGAATAGCCTTGGGTCTGCCGGTCAAGACCCAACTTTTTAAGAAAATAAAAGGTGAGCTCGCGGCGTAGTGTGGGCCACCTAACTAATATATATTATTGTCAAACTTAGAAAGTTAAAAAAATAGATATATATTTTTTTTAACTTTGGTTTATATGAAGTGTTGAAATTAATAATATTTAATAAATCTAGTTATAAAATCTAGATTGATCAGGTGGGTCAACTCGGGACCTGTATTGGTCAGAGTTTACAAAAAAATAAAGGAAGCATTAACCCGATATGACCAAGTAAAAAACTCGAGTCAATCCAAGAAAAAAATAGGTCGACCCTAAATAAAACACAAGTAGAAAACACATTGACTCTTTTTTTTTTTGAAAAAAAGGTCCAAACAAGGTTGCTTTTATTTTTTTTAAAAAAATTAGGTCAAACTACCTTGATCCTCCCGATCCAAGGCCTTGGCCAGAGTAAACTTTCGAGTTATGTTTTAAAATTATGATAATAAGCAATTTTATTTATGCATTGACTCGGGTCATGTCTCCGTCTCGTATATCCTAGGACAATAACCAAACGCTGCCAAATGATTCGGCAACAACTTAGTTGTCGGGTCCATTTTTCCTTTTGAGCTATTTCTTTTATTATATATATATATTGTCGCACATCACTCGTGCGACGTCGTTAGCGATTTTTCTTTTCCTTTGATTTGATTGGTTCATTGGGAGTCGCCACCTAGTATTTCATTGGGGGTTACTAGGAAACCCAGATGTGGTTAGAAAAGGTATTAGCACCCCTAACCCTACCTGAGGTAAGCTGCTTTGTGCCTTTGATATAATTTAAAAGGTTTTGAAAGTTGTCTTGCCAACGATTTCTTAAAAAAGGAAAAGAAAAATCCTCCTCGGTAAGGAGATCCTTATCTTATCGGATAACAAAACCTAATTGCTCTAGCATCAATAAAACAAAACAAACTTTTCTATTTAATATCATGAATATATCTTACGTATAAGATTATAACCCTGAATACCAAAAGAAAAAATATTTTTTGATATATATTTTTTTTGAAATATGAACCAAATTCAATGCAAATTAAAACATTTAATTTTTTTTCTTTTTAGTTTTTATCATTCAAAACATACGTAAAAAAATATAATAACAAAACACCCACTAAAACACTCTTGTACTATGTTTAAAGCACACACCCATTACATGTTTACAAACCAATCTAAATTAAAAATAACCCAAACAGTAATCTAAATATACACAACAATGTCTGAAAATTACAAAAAAAAATATAAACCCTCAGGAACAATGTTGGAACAGTGGCGGCGCGTTGCTCCACGCGCCCCCACCGCTGGCGGCGCGTGGATTCACGCTCAGTTGCCAATAAAGGCAGCAAAACCAACGCACCACCGTCGCTGGTGGCCCGTGGGTTCACACGCCGCCGCCGATGAAGGTAGCAAAACCGGTGGTTGGAAAATCAAAAGGGAGGGGCTCTGTGTTGTTGGCTGGAAAAAGGGAAAGAAGATGGGGGAACGGTGTGGAGGTTGAATGGGGAAGATGAAGATGGCCGTGAGCGGGGAAGATGAAGATGATCGGGAGGGGAGCGGCCAAGGAAGAAGAAAAATCAAAAACCAGTAGGGGGCGGCAACTCTTTTGTTTTGCCTAATAGAGAACGCTGTCGTTTGGTTAGAGATAGGTTTAGGTTTAGGTTTAGGGTTTTTTGTGTTGCCTCCCCCCAAATGTTCAAAATTACCCTCCCTTTTTGTGTGTGTTGAAGGCTACTATTTATAGGCAAAAATATTATTAGGTCTCAAACTTGGTCCCTCAACTTCTTTTTTGTAAATTTTGATTTTTCTTATTTTCTTTTGTATTTTTTGAAAACGAGCAATATCAACATTGACTCAATGAGGATTGATTTTAAAAATGATGCGTTAAAAGTCGAACGCGTTTCAAATATCTTTGAAAATTTAAATTCTTTTGAGACGATGCTAAAAATGCTAAAAACGATTCAAATATATTAAAAATATATATTTTTTTTGGATTTTCGATGTTTTTCGCTATTTTTGGATTTTTTGAAAATTTATCAAAACATTGATAAAAAAAATTGGGTAACAACGGATGCCCCCTCCTTTTTATAATGCTTACGAGCAAAACTCCCTGAATGTTTTGCATAGTAAGCTTTTGTAAAGAAAACTTGTCTTCTTGTCTTCTTAACTTGCTGAATGATCCACTCATCTAAAGACCTTACTTTTTTTTTCTGTTTCTCTCTCTCTCTCTCTTTCTTTTTCTTTTTCATTAACCTGAGATCTCTTATGGCGACCTCCTTTAATCAAAACCAAAGAATGTGTGTAGGTCGGTCAACCTGAAATCCCATTTGGCAATTCCCTTTAACCAAAGCTACCTAAAATCCCTTCTAGCGACCTCTTTTAACTAGAACAAAAAAATGTGCAGCTCGGTCAACCTAAAATTCCATCTGGCAATTTCCTTTAACCAAAGCTACCTAAGATCCCATCGGGTGACCTCTTTTAACCAAAACCAAAGAGACAATGTAGCTAAGTCAACCTGAAATCTCATCTGGCGATTCCCTTTAACCAAAGCTATTTGAGATCACTTCTGGCGACCTCCTTTAACCAAAACCAAAGAAAAAAATGTAACTCGGTCAACTTGAAATCCCATCTGGTGATTCCCTTTAACCAAAGCTACCTGAGATCCCTTCTGGCGACCTTCTTTAATCAAAACCAAAGAATGTGTGTAGCTCGGTCAACCTGAAATCCCATCTGGCGATTCCCTTTAAACAAAGCAACCTGAGATCCTATCTGGCGACCTCCTTTAACCAAAACCAAAGAAAAAATATAACTCGGTCAGCCTAAAATCCCATCTGGCGATTCTCTTTAACCAAAGCTACCTGATGACAGGAGAAGGGCTGGAAAACTTGGTGCTTCCTAATAATTCCCAATCGTAGGGTTTGACAACTCGGGGCTTCATGATTGCAAGGTTGATCTTTTCATTTCTTTGAGATTTTCCTAATGGTAGGGTTCATCTCATCTTCTTTTTATTCCATGATCAAAACCAATTCTTTGTTATCATCAACACAATGCTTCTTTCTTTTTCCATAATCTTGCTGGACCCCATTGAGGATTTTTCCTATAACAATTCAAAAACAATTGTGCAATGTTTTGAGGTTAGATGACATGCATACATTCTTACCTGATTTGGAATATAGGTCCCCCTTCTTTGATGTTCCATTGTCATAAGGTGCCTTTGTTTGCATTCCAAAACCTTCTTTCTCCTTCTGATTTACCGGCTTATCCGTGTGCTAGCCATCCACTCAGCTGTAAGTGTCGTGCCTATCCTGGCCTGTCCTTGATGATTACCGCTCTCGTTGTTTATCAAGCATTATCGTGCCCTCAAGTGTGGTGTTGCTTGATTCATCATGAATGAGCTTAACTGATCATTCATCTTCCGGATTATCCTAAGAGTTGTTCTTTTAGTGATTGTGCGCATCGTGCCAACAACCATCAAGATTGTCAATCAGTCATGAACTTGCCTCAAGTTGAAACAAATACTCTTCAAGTATATGTTATCACCAGCCTTCTTGGAACTGCCAAGTCATCTAGACATGCATCTCATAGCTTATATAGCTTATAGTAAAAAAGCTCTTTGTTGTATGCTCAGTGTTCTTCTCAATGGATTCCTCTTATCTTGTTGAATCAGATTGCGAAAATAAATGTATTGGCCTCATCAATGATGTTCAATTTATCACTCATATTCATGCTATGAAGTGCGCCTTTGAGCTTCAAAACAGATGGTCCCACAGTCAGTCTTGGTGGTGTGCATCTTTCTGACATTCATTCAAATACAACTATGCGATAACATCTGTTATAGCCATGTTTCAAAGGATAACCCCAAGATGAAGATACGAGGTTGTCCCTCAAGTGCAGCGTTGTTTTCAAGTGCTGCTGGAGTTCACTAGATCATGGAATGTTTTTGAACAATATTGCCCCCGGTGTGATCTGAATATGCTCGTTCATTGATTATCTTTTTTTGAAACACATTGTCCCCCGTTCACCGATTTAATCATCTTTTTTTTCCCCTAAGCTGAGCTGAATACTGTTTGTTTTCCTTCTCAAAGTCCACTGTATTACCCCAAGGTGTCTCAACTTTTCAAGGAGTGTTGAGAAGAGTTGATGTCATTTCTGTCAAGGATTTGTGATCGAATCGATGTTCTTCTTTGTTCAACAATCTTTCTTGTTCTGGAATCAAATCTCATATTTCAAAGGTCATGTCTATTCAAGTCTAACTGTTGAAATGAAATCAGAGCAATATCAATTTTGGAAAAGATGTTTTAAAAATCAAGCTTTTTGGTCAAAGACCCAATACACGTCATTCAATGTAGTAATCCTTTCATTGTCTTGTATTTTGAAAAGAGAAATTGACCCGTTGCAAGATTAAAATGGCTTTCTTTTTTTTCATGGTTCTTTGTATCCACTTTAAACTCTAATTTTGGGTATATCTTTTGCTGGTCTGTGATGAGGTGATATTTTTTTGAATTTGAAAAACAAGATGCTCAGGCTTTATCAAGAAATGTTGTTTCTTTTCTTAACATTTATTTTATCAATATGCATAATAACCAGAAGCTTAATTCATGAAGTCATGACCCTTATAGAAAAGCTCTTCTAGTTTTGAGAGCGCCATTTATCGATTCAAATTGCTTACTTGATCAAAAAGGGCTTTTAAATGCAAGTAATGCAGGCTATAGTTCATGACTGTGAAAGAAAGGAAAATTCACAAGCTCAAAAAGGTGTTTGAGGGTTTCAAGAATCTAAGATCAACATCAATTATTCATCAATCTTTTTTCCTCTCGTTGTCTTTGTAGAGAAAGTGACATACAACCTTGTTAATCTCAAAGATTAGAATTCTCTTAACATAGGTCATAATGCAAATTTGACTTTTTCCTTGGTGAATAACCAATCTAATCATTAGAGGCTTTATCATTGATACCAAAAGACAATGTTTGTAACTCGGTATTTTTTCTGGTATTGACTTTTGGCGTATGATGTCTTTTCTTAATTGAAATCTCTTTTGCTCTTTCTAGACTTGATAGGCATTCTAATTCCTTTCCACCTTTTTATTATAGCTTTCTTTAAAGTTTTCTCACATGCCCTAGTCTATGGTTTCTTTCTTTTAGCCCTTTTATAATTGTTGGACTTTTGTTCTTAGCCTTTTCCTTATCCATCGATTCTAACATTGCCTTATCTTTGCTAACAAAAAATCTCTTATTTGGCCCCAATATGAGGGGCGATCCTGGTCAGGGTTTCTTGAAAGAAATATTCTATTAGGCTCAAAATGGGTTTGTAAAGGATAAATATCTTTAGAAAGTAAGGGGATATCAAAGATGGCCTTTTCTCATTTCAAGCAAGATCGGTTCAAACTGATAAATTTGACCTCATCCAGTGTAATGATTTGGACTTGTAAGAATGATGATTCGCGAGTCCATAACTACCGAATCCACTACATGTCATTATGCATACTGCTAAAAATTAGCTATATGGTGTGTGGTTCAATTTCAAACGTGAGTTCAAAATTTGTTTGGTTGCCTTATATTTTTTAACTTGACATTTTAACAAATATCGAGTCATTTCTGCAATCAAAACATTTTTAATCTTTTAGGATTGACTTGCCTTAATTTTGCATGTTGGAGTTTGATCAAAATATTTTGTCAAAATACCCTTTGAGAGAAGCATCTCTTGATTTCAACACATCAAGAAGACAAAGGAAAGACATGTTTCGTTAAAGGATGAGATGTGATCCCAAAACAAAATGCAAAATGGCAAAAATCCACAACAAAATGATTGACAATTCAGCACCATTCTTGGATAAGCTTTTCTAGCAATATTTATGTTTGGCTAAGCATTTTCGATCTTTTATCAATCTGGAGATGTTCTAGTGACAATATGATTGATGACATCATCAAACTCAACTCGCTTCTTGCTTACCATGATCCAGTCTCAATTCTTGAAAATTTTACAACTATTCAAATGAATGGCCCAAGACCCCACCATGATATTCACATCTCTTGTCAGGATTATACCACCTAGAAATAGTGGTTGTATGGGATTTAACAGAGTCGAGGCAACAAGTCTGGAGTCTGACAGATGCTGGTAGACAAAGTTGAGTGGCGGAGGTATGTCAATCTTAGCAAAGACATTTGAGCAGTTGATACAACAGTGAGATATGGCTAGACCACATAAATAAGGTTTTCCACTTTCAGAGTTATCTTTCGATTCATCTCTTATTATTGTTCTTGAATCCAATGGCACCAATAGAGGGAGTTCTACTCTGTTGAAGTTTTAGTCTTCTTCATGTTTTTCAGTCTAGCCATGTCTCTTCTCCCTACTCTTGTATTTTAATGCTGACACTGGTAGGAGAAATTATAGATGATCTAAAACTATTGTATTCCTTCTTGGATTCTCCACTAGTAGATCCACAAACAGATCTCTATAGAGAGAGCTCTGTTATGTTGAAGTTCAAGGTATACTCATGTTTTTTTTCAAATTAACATCTTGTGCTGTAGGACATGAATGGAGTTTGGTGACTTCAAAGAAGATCAGACATAAAAAGCTAGCAACTTTTGGGTGCTATTGCAAGACGTGAAGGCGGTGAACAACTAATAGTGTAGTTGAACCAGAAAGGAGATTATTTTTCATTGATGAATGAAGGCATTGTTGTTGTTCATGACTGAAATGAAGGAGAGGGGGTGCCACTTCAGTGTTTATGGCCCCTACTGGTGGAGAGTTGAGGAGAAAAGTCAGTGATGTATTTCTTATGTGGGACATGGACTGACAGTACTTCCACAGGAGGCTGTGCGGACATTCCCTTTCCCCTCTTGAAGTTCAACACTTGTTCAAGCAGATCAAGTTTAGTTACTTCACATTTGATGCTCTCAATTTCCTTTTGAAAAAGAGCCTTATCGGACCCCATCTTTATTTTTCCAACTTTTCTCAGTCCAGTATAGTAAACCTCAGGTGAGGGAACCTACTTTTCATCCCGGTGTATGCATGACAAATGTATGAGCATGTAATCTACATGATGAACTCGCCTTTCGAGGGGTGACATATGGTCGTAACTCTTGTATGATGAAACAAGAATCGCGACTCTTGCCCAAACTCTTCAATGAAAATTTTTTGAGTGACGACCATTGTGTCACCCATAAGTCTTAAGTTCAAGATGCTTCAAAAAGGGTTTGCCCTTATACAAATAATGATAGCACATACAACCTAAGGACAGGTTATGTGAACATGTATAGGTTTTCCAGTCTCAAAAGGGTCTCATATCTGTCCAGTGACGATCTTCGTAAAGACAGTATAGGGGCGTTGCAGGAAATGGTTAAGGTACGTATATCCACCATTACCAAGCAGGCACTCAAATATGAGTTGGGTTTTCACGCATTTGAACCCTGACCAATAGTCATAGGGTAGATCGTTAATTCTTCACCTAACCTAAAAGCTTGTGTGTGCTTTTAAAAAATAAATACATGTGATGCATGAGATAATTCTACAAAATGCATGGATAAAACAAAAATAAAATAAGACAAAAATGCAAAAACATAAACACATCAAATACACAAAGCTTAGTCCAATATTGTCAGAAACAGTACCTTCCCAGTAGAGTCATCATTTTGTCGCATGTCACCCGCGCGGTGTCGTTGGCGATTTTTCTTTTCGTTTGATTTGATTGGTTCGTTCGGAGTCGCCACCTAGTATTTCATTGGGGGTTACTAGGAAACCCGAATGTACTGGTCTTGTCAGAGATTCACGGGTAAGGGACTGGTTGTGGTTAGAAAAGGTATTAGCGTCCCTTACGCACCATACCTGAGGTAAGCTGCTTCGTGGCTTTGATGTAATTTAAAAAGTTTTGAAAGTTGTCTTGCCAATGATTTCTTAAAAAAGAAAAAGAAAAGTCCTCCTAAGGAGATCCTTATCTTATCGGATAACAAAACCTAATTGCTCTAGCATTAATAAAACAAAACAAACTTTTCTATTTAATATCATGAATATATGTTACATATAAGATTATAATCCTGAATACCAAAAGAAAAAAATATTTTTTGATATATTTTTTTTGAAATATAAACCAAATTCAATGCAAATTAAAACATTTAATTTTTTTTTCTTTTTAGTTTTTATCATTCAAAACATACATAAAAAAATATAATAACAAAACACCTACTCAAACACTCTTCTTGTACTATGTTTAAGCACACACCCATGACATGTTTCCAAACCAATCTAAATTAAAAAATAACCCAAACAGTAATCTAAATATGCATAACAATGTCTGAAAATGTTTTTTTAAAAAAACCCTCGGAAACAGTGCTGGAACAATGGCGGCGCGTTGCTCCACGCGCCGCCGCTGATGAAAGCAGCAAAACTGGTGGATCGAGAACGTCTTCCTATTCTCTGTCTTCCTACACCGACGGTGAGAGTCACCATCACCTGCAAAGCCAAGAAAAAAACATAAACAGTCGATTTGTTTTCTGTTTTAGATCTGGTTCCCCTCGTCTTCTTTCTCTTCCGATCTGTTGTGAGGTCAAGGTGGAGGCTGCTGTGCTAAGCCAAAATGGGTTGATCTTCGGTGGAGGAGGCTGTGAAGGGCACTCCTGAAGGGAAAGTGAGGGTGGAGTCTCCCAAGTTGATGATGGAGGGGATCGGTTGTTGACCCTGTAAGCGTGCTTGCTGGAGAAGGGATATTGTTTTCCGGTTGAAGGAGATGAAGAAGAAAGCGGGGATTGCCGCTGTGTTCAGCCCGAGGAAGAAGGGAGCCGCTGTTGGGCTGCTCTCGGTTATGAGGAAGCTGGGTCGGCCAGGAGAGGGTGAGCGGTGACTGGCCGAAAGAGGAGGCTGAGAGGCGCTGGTTTTGTGTTGCTGAGAGGGAGATGGGACGGTGTATGGGGCTACTATAGAGAGGGGATTATGGGTTTGTTGCCGGCTGCTGTGGGGAAGAAGAAAATCAAAAGGGAGGGGCTCTGTGTTATTGGCTAGAAAAGGGAAAGAAGATGGGGGAACAATGTGGAGGTTGAATGGAGAAGATGAAGATGGCCGTGGCGGGAAGATGAAGATGACTAGGAGGGGAGCGGACAAGGAAGAAGAAAAATCGAAAACCAAGGGTGGTGGCTTTTTTTTTTGCCCAATGGGGAACGTTGTCATTTGGTTAGAGATGGGTTTAGGTTTAGGTTTAGTTTTAGGGGTTTTTGTGTTGCCTCCTCACAAATGTTCAAAATTTCCCCCTCTTTTTGTGTGTGTTGAGGCTATTATTTATAGGCAAAAATATTGTTAGGTCTCAAACTTGGTCCCTCAACTTCTTTTTTTGTAAATTTTGATTTTTCTTATTTTTTTGTATTTTTTGAAAACGAGCAATATCAACATCCACTCAATGAGGATTGATTTTAAAAATGACGCGTTAAAAGTCGAACGCGTTTCAAATATCTTTGAAAATTTAAATTCTTTTGAGACGATGCTAAAAACGATGTAAATATATTAAAAAACATATTTTTTGGATTTTCGATGTTTTTTGTTATTTTTGGATTTTTCTGAAAATTTATTAAAACATGGGTTAGAAATTGGGTTTGCAGATTATCTGGATGATTTTTGTTTCAAGTCTCTCTATTTGTTGTGTCTGCAACTTGTTGGAGCATATATATTTAAAAAGGTGATTGATCTTCGTAAATGCATCTCATATCCCCTTCAGTAATAAATCCCGATAATCTAGTGGAATGAATGTTTGCAAAAGTATGTGGCAATCAAGACTCTTTATTCCATACAATCTTCAATCCTCCAAATTCAGCAACCTTGATATGTTCGAAGCATGTCCATTAGGAAAATACTGGACTCTTAAGCCATTGGTAGACAAGTAGCTATGCATTCTTGTCTAAAGTGAAACTAGCTTTGGACTTTGCAACTCATGACCCATCATAAACTACCTATATATTTTTATGGTGACAAAACAAAGATATATCCATTATAACCTTGATGTTGTTTTTTGTCTTTCCTTTCACGTACATAACCGTGTTGAAAATGTTTTCAAACACATTCTTTTCAACATGAATGACATCAATGTTATGTCAGAGGAGATTAGTCTTTCGATAAGGAAATTCCTATAAAATACTTTGCTATACCCAATTGTGGGTCAAAACAAAACCATGAAACTTTTGTTTATCGGATTGAAAACCAAACACAATGTCATCGTAATCCGACACATGGCATACAATTCCTCACTCAATAGTAGCTAAAGTGCAACATCCCTTTCAACTCTACTAACCAAAAAGTCACTTCTATTCTTTTTGTACTTGTAATCCATTGATAAGAACCGCTGGTAAAAAAAAAAGAAGATGTTTTACCGCCATTTGTTAATGTAAAAGCCTTGTTATTTTCCATGTAGTATGCACATGCTAGTTTTCCATGCATGCTCTAATCATAAACCATTCCATACAGAAGAAAATTATTGATAGTCCAAATCAAAGTTGCCTCATCTGAAAATTTTGTTTTCTCAATACTTTATATGTCAAAGCCTCGGATTACCACAACTGCTTCAACTCATAAATCAATGGACGAAAACAACATCTATATTTCGACCCCGACTATTAGGACCGAGTATGACCATAGATAAAAACATGAACTCCTGACTTATACATGTTCCTAATGACAAGTTGTAAACCAGAAGTATCACCACCTAACAAGAATGAGGAGCAGCAAAGGACTTGAATGGATTGAATTTGTCTATACATAACCTAAAATGCATGTTCCTTAATTTCATTGAAAACTAAGGACGTACCTTATTAAAATTTTCTAGGTTTCACCATCGAAAGGGTGCATCATCACTCCATCTACCATATCATGTGAATGATGTCATATCATGTGCTCAACAATCTTTGGTGACATGAATAACCTATATAGTCTAGGTGTGATTGAGAAATATCTAAGTTTTCTATGTACAATAAGAATCTTTTTCGTGGCAGTTTTAGGCTTATAACGAGTATGTCCACATGTTCTACACTCGGTCAACTTTGTATTTTCAAGGTAGTATAACATGTAGAAGTTTGAACACATGTTAATTTTATAGTTTCCTAGGTCGAGGGTTTCATCATGGATTTAACGGCATAAAGGCTCTCTTTCAGCCTATTTCCTTCAGGTAAATACTTTTCACGTATTCAACAATTTTATCGTAATTGACATCACTCAACACATGATCTGACTTGATGGTGAATGCCTGCATAACTAATAATTTCTTCGTGATTTGTGCATCCATCCAATAATGGTTCGTCAGAGTTTTTCGAAAGATAAAAAAACCTAGTTGTGTCTGCATTAGGTTCTTCATCTATGATTGGACATTGGGCGGCATAACCCTGATTTATTATCATCGCATCCCTAATCCTATTCCTATAAGGATTAATATTGTCATCTACAACTTCATGCACGTTGCTAGAACTAGAAGTTGACCCAACCATCTTTTCTACCATGATCTCGTAAGGAATATATGGTTCTTCATGTGCAAACCAACATATGTATTTCTCAATGAACCTTTGTTTGTAAAAAGATACATCGTTACAACATCTAGATCGAAAAACTTTTTATTTTTACACCTCTTAAACATATATCTTTTTTTTGTGAAATCGAGAATAGATATATAATTAAAAAAAACATGAGCAGTGTGAGCAGAGCTTTAACTATATAAATTGTAGCTTAGGCATTAGTCTAATTACAAAAAAAAAAAAATACAAGAAAACCTATGACCCTACTATTAAGCCAAGCAAAACAAACCCATACTAAATCAGAAATTAAGCAGACCAAGCCGAAATGCATTCATCATTCCTGTACAGATCAGCACCGGTATACCAAAAGGAAGAATTGAGATTCCTGATCCAACCTACAGCAAAAAGAAAAACAAAAGCCATAGGATATCTTCCCATATTGGCTTTTGTTCCTCAAATAACAAGTTGTTCCTAGCATTCCATATAGTCCAGACAATGCTAAACATAAAGCCCCCCAAACAGATATTTCAAACTTGCAGTGGTTGCCCTGCAAAAGACCTAGCCATTGACATTGAATTAGTATTGGGGTGATTGGATTTGATTTATATTAAAAATAAAATTTGATTTAGAACAAAGATCTTTGCAAACCGAGTATTGAGGTGGACCGGATTTGTAATGGGAGGTTGATTTGTGATTTTTTTGGGTGTGCGTGGTGTTTGTTGCAAAGAAAAATAGAGGAAGAAGAAGAAATGGAGGAGGGAGAGATGAGGGTCATTGGTCAGGTCATAAATTATATATTATAGACGGATTTACCGATGGATTTAACTGATGAATTTAAATCTATCAATAATTTTGTTTGTAAAAATAACAAGTCATCGTATTTTTTTATTTTTTTCATTGTAATTCCCTCGATATATACTGATGAAATATTTTCGTTGGTGTTTATTGATGGATACTACGAGGGTATATTCAATCAGAAAAATTCACCGCAATCTATCGACGAAACAATTCCATCAGTATTTTTGTTTATATTTGTCAAATTTCTAGTAGAGAGTTCAAATCCCTACTATTTTATAAAAATTATTTTTTTATTTTAAATTAATATTTTTTTATGTTTTTTATATCATTTTAATGTTTTAATTTTAAAAAATAAAAAATATTATTTAAATATATTTTCAAAAAAAAAATATTATAAAATGATGTTACGCAGCTTGGGAAACGCAAGAGACGCTTAACCTGAGGTCACGCAGTTTGGATTTTTCGACTTTATTGTCATTGTTCTGTGGCGAGACGATTACTTGGACATGTGTTTCTCCTTTCCCTGAAGATGAGTTCTTTGACTTTTTTAAAATCAGCATAGAGAATATAGGAGGGCCCTTCCTTCCAGTTTGTCTCATCTTGACCGATCATGCTATCAAAACTAACTAATTGATGCTGAGTTGCGAACACGAGTTTGCTGGGTCCGCCATGGATATTTTATATCCTAAATAGAAAAAATATAATTTATTTTTTTGTGAATATAAAATATATATATTAAATAATTTTAAATTCTATGTTGAAAAATTAAAATATTATTTTAGTATTTATATAATTAGACTTTAAAATGAATTTGTAACCATCTTAAAAATTTTTAAAAATAAAAATATTTGAGTAGGAGAAAAAAATCACTACCGGGTTTTTACCGGGTTACCTGATTTCGGTTTGACATAAAAAATTCTGCGAGTTTACTCCGGCCAATTACAAGCCCCGATTTTAACTAATTGATGCTGAGTTGCGAACACAAGTTTGCTGGATCCGCCATGGATATCGATCTACCTACCACTCATGAGTTTTTTCGGAGATCCGTTTCGTCAATCTGAAAGCTCATGCATGCAAGGACATTGAATAGCAGGTTTGGGAAAAAGTCTTATATAACGTGTTGGGACTTGTATTTTCGCCCCCGAACAGGGTTCCATTGCTTGTTTATTAAATCCTATATGGTAACACAAAACCATTCTTTTCCATTTTCTTGTTTTGTTTTTCTTTTTTCAATGAAAAATTAGAAAATCTGTTCATTTGTTGATAATGTCAAGATTATAAATATTTTTCATAAAAAAAATCCAAAATCATAATTTATAATAATATTACTATGTTTTTAACAGCCCTTTAAGTATTTCTTATTCTTTATTATAGTCGTATAATAAATTATTATTAGCTATTAATTAATTATCCAAATAAATTAAAATATATATTATATCGTTAAAAGGGATATCTGAAAATATTACCATAAAATAAATTTGATCCTCAATAAAGAATTAACAAACCTTTTTTTGTTATATTAATAAATTGTCTACAAGTATTCACTTACTTTTATACATGATTGACATCATATTTCTAGTCAAATGCTATCATGCAAAATATGAACAATATTCTATGCAAATATGCGCCTCTTTTCTCACAAATGGTATTTTTTTTTGTCAAAATGTCACTAAAAAGCACCAACCTCTCCACCAATAGCACACTACACCATTAAACAGTTTTACCAACGGATTAATTCCGTCGGTGCCAGGCATGAACTCTGTCAGTGAAATTATTCCCGATGGTCTCACCGACGGAACACGTCTGTCAATATAATAGTCGTCGGTAATTCCCATTTCCATCACTAATTCTGTCGCAAATAAAAAAAACCACCCACCGACGGTCTTACAAACGGATACACGCACCAAAAAAAATTCCCACGAGAACATTACCGACGGATAATCTGTCGGTAATTATAGCATCGGTGGTAATTGTTTGACAACTTTTTGTGAAATACCGACGGAAATTATCCGTCAGTAAAGCCGTCTGTATTTAAACACCGACTGAATATTTTAGTTGGTAATTATGGCATCGTTGGTAATTGTTTTGCAACTCTTAAAAATACGGACCGAACTATTTTTGTCCAGAAGCCATCGGTATGTATTTAATATATATATATATATATATATATAATTTATTAATAGTAAAAAAAGCTTAATAAACAAATAAAATTGGATTAAACATTAAAAATATAAAAATAATGTTAAATAATATTCATCCAAATATTCATTACAAATTTAATGTGTTTAAAAAACAAAATTAAACTAGAATATCGGCAGAGCTGGAGGAGGAGTGAGGCTGGTTGTTCCCAGGACCGTACGGCAAAAAAGGAGCTGCACATGTATTATCACCTATCTTTGATCTCATCTCCATGACCATTTGATAAAGCTGATCATAATTCGTTGAGAGTTGTTGATATTGTTGTTTTAAGGCAACCAACTCGTCAGACTGGGTGCTCAATACTGATGGTGAGCTCCCAACGGTTGAGACACTATGGGTCGACCGCAAGTTTTCAGCCGTAGTGTTGGAGAGCCCGTAGACCTGATTTTTTTTGGTCCACCTGACGATCCCCCCTCCATCCACAAATCTGGATTGAAATCTGGATGGGTCAAAGGATTGTCCTCATATGTCTCCCTCAACCGGCTATTATAGGTCTCCTGAAATTTTTTTTAAAAAATCATCATATGCAATTCAAGAAAATAATAACTTACAAAATAAAATGAATGAACGAACATACCACGAAGTGCTGAACACGGTTGTCCACGAACTGCTGCACCCCCTTTTGGCGATCTTGACTCCACACATGTGTCTCTACAAACAGCTCCATTGGACTCGGCTCACATCCAAGAGATGCAGCCTGTAAGGAAAAAGTAGATTGAAAGTTAAATATATTATAAGGAACGACAAATTAATTAATGATATATTTCATTAAAATTAATCTTACCATCCGTTTTGCATGTGCGCTGAATGGGATGAATCCGCCAGTGTGCGTGGTCACCGAACCATGAATTTGCCGGTTCTGGTTGTTGGCATCGGGCTGTGAGCGCCGTGAGAACCGTTTTGAGGTCACACACTCAATATATGTTGTCCATATTTCCCCCGACATGAATGGCGGTTTGAATTCCCGCCAAACTGCCACCTCATTCCATCTTTCAAGACCGTTATCCCTCGCATGTCTTTTTTATTTTTTTTTAATGTCATACCAAAAATCATGCAACCTACTTCCATAGTAACAAATTAGAATTTAAATCATAAAATTATAAAACAAAAATAAGTATTATTTTCGATGTTATCTAGTTATCGCGTGATTCTCCCATACCCTCTTCACAACATTGTTGTTCGCCCTATCCCACTCAAATTTGTTCTGTGTATATAAATAATTCATATAAAATAAAAATAGTACAAGATATAAGTTATAAAAATCATTTATTAAAAATAATTTGGAAATTAAAAGTTAACGCCGACCTGAAAGCGCTTAAACTATGCATCAATATTAGGTTTCCACTCAGGATGTCTGGAAACCTGACTCCATTAAAACAATGGAATCTACATCGATAATTTAAACGCCAATATTATAGCCCTTGCAGCCTCAATGTTTATGAACCTGAAATTAAATAAAAGTAAAAATATTAATTAGTTGTTCATAAATTATGTTATAAGTATATAAAAAAAAAAACTAAAACCTAAACAAACTTACATTAAGAGGTCATCCTTCCATTGTGCCTGATACTTGCGAGTGAATTGACCCCGCTGTGAAGGCACACCGCTCACCGTGGAAACCGCGCTAGAAGAGGCAGCATCACAAGTTGGCGTAGATTTCTCGTCGTGATCAGCACCTAAGGATACGCCCTCCTCGCTGCTAGAAGAACTAGCTGCAACTGTCTGCTGACAACATGCTGTAGATTTCATTCTACGCATCTACACAAATTTATACAAATAATTACATAATTAACTTTGATTATTTAAAAACAATTCGATAGAGTCTTCCCTATACTGGGAGGTCCCAAGTTATTGACAAAATCATATTACACTTCTAATTTTATTTCACATCCCGATCCAATCATCTTGAATCTCAACCCAACTCATCATCATCAACACAAAACATCTTATTCAATAACATCATATAATGTAATTCAAGTAAAAGAATCAATTTCAACTATGAACATTCATTGTTAAATTGGTGCTTAGAGTTACAAGCATTAAATTAAAGTCATACATTCAAATTTACGGAGTAATATTACATTTCAAGTTTTAGGGGACAAGACTTTTAATTTATAAATAATTACATGGTCAAAAGCAAAAGGTAACTAAATCAATATCATTCCTGACACGACCCTAATGGACCTTAAAATAAAAATTAACGTGTACATATAAATATAAAAATATAATAACAAACAATAATAATGACAGGTAAACAATAATATCCTAAAATTAAGATAAACTAATTAACATTTAATTCTATATTTCAATTAACATTTAAAACATAAATTCAACAATAACAATTATAGCAATATAAACAATAATATCCTAAATTAAGATAAACTAATTAAATGTAATTCTATATATGAATTAACATTGAAAACATAAATTCAACAATAACAATTATATATAGCAATACAAACAATAATACCCTAAATTAAGATAAACTAATTAAATGTAATTCTATATATGAATTAACATTTAAAACATAAATTCAACAATAACAATTATATATAGCAATACAAACAATAATATCCTAAATTAAGATAAACTAATTAAATGTAATTCTATGTATGAATTAACATTTAAAACATAAATTCAACAATAACAATTATAGCAATTCAAACAATAATATCCTAAATTAAGATAAACTAATTAAATATAATTCTATATATGAATTAACATTGAAAACATAAATTCAGCAATAACAATTATATATAGCAATACAAACAATAATATCCTAAATTAAGATAAACTAATTAAATGTAATTCTATATATTAATTAACATTTAAAATATAAATTCAGCAATAACAATTGTAGCAATACAAACAATAATATCATAAAATTAATAAATAAAATGAAAAAACTAAAAAACACTATACAAAACAACCTAAACATAAAACAAACAATATCCAAAACTAAAAAACACTATATCAATTCAAAATAAATTTAGGAATAAAAAATGCTTACCTTAATAGTGTGTTGAATTTAAGATTTTATCTACAAACAATACACAAAACAAAGAACACCAAAAAAAAATTCTCATAATTAAAATAAAAAAATAAAAAAAAAGAAAGAAAAAAGAATATATACCTTTTAAAACTACCACCAAAACAATAAAATTTCTTTCAAAAGCCAAATAGAAACGGAGAGGAGAAGAGAAACGGAGTCGAGAGCAAAAATGAACCAAATGGCAAATGGGGTTTTATATATCAATATTTCCGACGGTATTAGCGAAGGAAATTTATTGTTGTTAGTGGCATTAAATTCCGTCAGTAATTTCGTCGGAAATTAATTGATATTCGCACAAAAAAAGTTTGAAAATCCCGCTAGACTTTTGGATTCGTCTGTAGTTGTGTCGATCGACACGCGTCTGACATGCGTGCGCTTCAGGATGTGCATAATCCATCGGTGACTTCATCGGTGATGTATGTCGGTAAATCCGTCGGTGACTCCATCAGTAATTGTGGCACAATCCCGTAAATGTTTTTCAACTCTCGGAAATACCGATGGTTTATATTCCGTCGGTGATTGTGGCACAATCCCGTAATTATTTTTCAACTCTCTATGAAATACCGACGGGTTATATTTCGTCGATGAAACCGTCAATATTTCTTATTTTTTTGTGTATCCCCTTCACAAAATCTTGAATTGCAAACTTACAGCACATATAGCACAATAACAAGAGTTGACCATTAAAGAAGAATAAATATTTCATGTTCCGAAATATTACATTATAAAAATAAGGCTTTAAAACATGTTTAGTTAGTCAGAATTTTCATCTTCGTTCTTAATTGAATTGTTATCATCAACTTCATCGCACTCTTTAATGTGGTTATCATCTACTTCAGCAACATTCTCTTTTCCACCAGTAGAGCTCAAAATAACATTCAACTCCTTTGCGTTAACATCAACAAGACTATCGTTGAAAACACGAAAATTTGAATTTTCTTCTAAGTCAATCGAAGGAGCAATTCGGTATTGTTCAACTAACTCACTAGCTTGAAAGACTTCATTTATCACACTTGTTTCTTCGTTCTCATCCTGAACAACCTCGACACGACCTTTGGGTTTTGTTTTTAAAACTGACAACCAATCAATTCTTGATCGGTCCTTTCTAAAGGAAGGGGTGTTTGTGTAATAAACTTGTTGGCATTGCTTTTCGAAAATAAAGATATCGTTTACCTTACGGGGTCTAGCTTTTGAGTTTATTTCAATAAGACCATAGTGAGGATCTGCTCTGATTCCTCTGTCAATTGTGTCATACCAATAGCATTTGAATAAAAACACTCTATTTTGCTCGCTATGATATTGCAGTTCGATGACCTCTTCCAATCTACCGTAGTAGTCAACTTCAAACTCACTAGAAGTTGATCCCTTAATACAAACATCGTTGTTGTATGTCTTTCTTCCATGCCCGTATTCTTCAGTATGAAAGACATATCAATTGACAAAATACTCGTTATAGCACTTGACTTTTGTTTCAGGGCCTAGGCCTAGTAAAGATAGTGAAATAGCAGCACTACCTCTCATTTGATAAACCTTGTAAATTAAATACAACAATATCAATAAACGGATATTATGTAATATTAACTACAATTAATTACATTGCAAGAGATAATGAGTTTGTGATAGGACTTACATGTGTTCTAAACCACGTGGCAAATTGTTCATCTTGTAATTGAAAGATTTGGGAAATTATTACATAGCTCCTGTAATATCTAACCTCTCAAATGGATACATCCATCTGCACTGGATCAGTCCTCCAACTTTTACCTCAAATGGTAAATATATAGGTAGATGCTCCATTGAGTTAAAAAATGATGGAGGGAATATCATCTCAAGTTTGCATATTGTCTCGACGATATTCTTTTCAAGCCTTTCAATGTGATCAACATTCAACTTGCTGGAGCATATATCTCTGAAGAAATTACTGATCTCTATTAGTGCATCCCATATCCCCTTTAGCAACAAATCACGAAAAGCTAATGGGATGAGTGTTTGCATAAACACATGGCAGTCATGACTTTTCATTCCATATAATCTGCATTCCTCTCAGATAACTACCACCTTGATATGTTCGAGGCATGTCCATCGGGGAAACGCAGACTCTTAAGCCATTTGTAGACTAGTAGTAGTGCGTTTTTCCCTAACACGAAGCTTGCTTTTGGTTTTGCGACCCGTGGCCCATCACAAACCAACTCCATATTTTTACAGTTACAGAATACCGCTACATCCAATCTAGCCTTGATGTTATCCTTTTTCTTCCCCTCACATCCATGACGGCGTTGAAAATGTTCTCAAACATATTCTTTTCAATGTGCATGACGTCAAGGTTATGGCGGAGAAGATTGGTCTTCCAATAAAAAAGCTCCCAAAAGATACTTCGTTTCACCCAATTATAGGTCAAACCAAAACCAGGAAACTTCTGCTTCCTTATTGGAGACCAAACACAATGTCACCGTACTCTGACACGATATCAAACAATTCTTCACCGGAAGACACGGGGGTGCAACATCCTTTTCAACTCTGCTAACAAAGAAATCATTTTTGTTCTTTCTGTACCTGTGATTCGATGGCAAGAGATGACGGTGACAGTAAAAAAAAGAAGCTTTGCCCTCGTTTGTTAACGTGAATGCCTTGTTGTTCTCCATACAGTATGGACATGCTAGCTTTCCATGTGTGCTCCAACCAGAAACCATTCCATAAGCTAAGAAATCATTGATAGTCCACATCAAAGCCGCTCTGATAACAAAATTTTGTTTCCTCGAGATGTCATAAGTCAAAGCTGCAGAGGACCACAACTGCATCAACTCATCAATCAACGGACGAAGACAAACAACTATATTCTGCCCCGGACTGCTTGGACCTGGTATGACCATACATGAACTCCGGCCTCATACACATCCTCGGTGGCAAGTTATAAACTGTCAGTATGACCGGCCAATAAGAATAAGGAGCAGCAAATGATCCGAATGGGTTGAATCCGTCTACACATAACCTAAGACGCACGTTCCTTGATTTAGCTGAAAAGTGAGGATGCACACTGTTAAAGTGTTTCCAGTCTTCACCGTCAGAAGGATGCACCATCACTCCATCAACCGCATGGTGTGATTAATGCCATGTCATGTGCTCAGCAGTCCTTGGTGACATGAACAACCTATGCAATCTAGGTGTGATTGGGAAGTATCTAAGTTTTTTATATGCCACGAGAGTCTTCCCTCTAGCAGTTCTGGGTTTGTAACGGGAATGCCTACATGTCATGCACTCGGTCATCTCAGCATTTTCAAGGTAGTATAACATGCAGAAGTTAGGGCATATGTCAATTTTTTGGTATCCTAAACCGAGGGGTTTCATTATGGACTTGGCAGCATAGAAGTTCTCTTTCAGCCTGTTCCCTTCAGGTAAAATGCTTCTCGCCCATTCGATAATCTTATCATAACCGGCCTCACTCAACCCGTGATCTGACTTGATGGTGAACACATGTGATACGACTAATAATTTACTATGGTTCGTGCAGCCATCCCATAATGGTTTGTCAAAATCTGTCAACAGATCAAAAAACATTGTTGCATCTGCATTAGGTTCTTCTTCTACGATTGGACATTCCCTGACATTACCTTCACTCATTCTCATTGCATCCATAACCATATTCCTGTAAGGATTACTGTTCTCATTTCCAACTTCATGCATGTAGCTAGCACTAGAAGTTGACCCAACCACCTGTTCTTCCATGCTCTCATCAGGAACAAATAGTTCTTCGTATGCATACCAACACAGGTAATCCTCCATGAACCCTTTGGTTAGAAGATGCATCGTTACAACATCTTGATGCAGAAACTTTAAATTTTGACACTTCCTACATGGACACCTAATACGCTATCGTAAAAATTCCTCGGAATAGATGTTGCGAAATTAATAAAACCCTGAACACCGTTACAATAATCCATCCTCCGCAATTCTTGGGGTGAGTCCCGATACATCCATGAACAATCATTCATGACTTCTATTAAACCTCTATAAAACATAACAAAAATATTGGTTTTCCTCGACATTATCCAACAAACTAAAAAAACACTTATGTTAAATATTCATTATCAATTATCAACTATCAACGTTCATACATATAAATTTATACATATATAAATTTACGAAATCACAACTTCACAATAGAATTGATAACAATTAAAAAAGACCCGTTAAACAAGCTATTAATTATTTTTTTCATCACAACACATTTAATTCAGTGTAATTCAAACAAAATTTTAACAATTTACAAACAAATATAATTTGACAAAATCTAAAACAAACTTAACAACTACAAAATTATACATTCATACTATAAGTTTCTTTGACAAATAACAATCAAACAAGTACATACGTTAACAAAATACATATACTAAAAAAACAATAAAATTCACATTTAAATGTTAAAACTAAAAATGATAGATTTACTTACAAAAATGATAAAATCCACAAGAAGTGGATATTGTGACCACGCATAAAAGTATAAGAAACTTGAGTGCTTGTGTTGAGAAGAGTGGAGAGTTGGGAGGGGTGGTTGGTCAGTTTGGGATGGGAGAGGTGGGATGGGAAAGAAGAATGGGATGAAGGAGGAACAGAGGAAGAGAGGTTCGGTAGAGGGGCACGTATATAATGGCTTTTACCGATGGAATCACCGACGTAACGTTCCGTCGGTGATTCTGCTAGTGAAAGTGCCACGTCACTGTACAGCTATCTCGGTTTGAATCCCTCGGTCATTCCGTTAGTAAAATTGTCTGAAAAAACTCCATGTCACCACACCGTTGCATCTTTCTAAACAAATTGTATAGGTCATCACCGATCTAGTCGGTATTCTAGTTGCAATCCACAATGTATTTAGGTGTGGGAAATAGTGATTTCCCCATACCCTTTAGTTTTATGTATAATAATAATAGAATGTGATTATGCGGTAATATATGAATTTGTTTTATTCATTAATTGTGCTATGAATAAAGTTATTGTACCACACAACGAGGGGCAGTCCTCCCCCTTTACATTACAATTGAAAATATTTATTTATACAATAATTATATAGTAAAAATAATGTTGTAGTAAAATAAACAGTCGAAATTCATAAAAAAAAAAATGAAACAATTATTTGTGTACTTCAATAAATAAATAGAGACTGAGCAAGATATGTACCATCAACATAACCTTGAATGATACTTAAGAAATCAACAGCCTAAATGCATTAGATTATTTTAATGCATTTATAAACTGAGCAAAATGATTCCACAGCCATTAAGAGCAAGAGCAGAATGGAAGCGAGCATTGTGAGATACTTCCATGAACAAAACACAGAATGCTTCATAAATTTTCCTATCTTGACCTTCCATCGGCTGTTGAAATACTTGTTAACGTCTTCAATCACCTTATCCAAGAACGGAGCTTTTGTCAGCCTAATGGACTTGCACTTGCTCATCCCATTCCATAGGTTTGCCACCTCTTGATCACTCTTCAAGTAATTGAAAATAATGCCTCTCTCTCTAAGCAATCTTACATCTTCCTCGGTGTCAATAATCCCATTCATCAATTCAATGTACCGAGAAAAAATCATGGGTCCAGATGCATGCGATATTTCATATGCCACTAAGTTTCTAAAGATAAACTCACTGTTTGCATCTAAACTAATCATGGGGATGTAAAATGCAGCTTTCTCCGTGTCGAAGTTAATGGTGGAGATGTTACCCTTGGTAGGTAAAAAACGGACACCAGTATTAGAGAGCTGAGTGACTGAAGGAATTGCGATCTCTTCTACCAAAGGTGGCAGCTGCTGGTTATTTCTGGCGCTCTCATTTTCTGGCTCAATCCCATAATTTGAGGCTGATAGATTCAGAAGTTTACTTAGTATTGTCCAGGAAAATCCTAATTTGCTTGTCATTGATGCTGAAGCGTCCTTGAGGAAACGCATTGGGCCTATGTTTAGTTGAGAAGCCGTATTCCAGAGCTCGCTCAAAAAACTTTTCACAAGATTCAAATCAATTCCAGATCCTTCGTTTTCTTGCTCTGTTTCAGAACGATTTTCTTCAACATCTTCAGTTGTTATCTCAATCGGTAGTTCTTCCTCTCTGGGCACCATAATGTCATACAAAGAGTCTAGCAAGTGGGAATGCTCCAAGACTTTAGTCTTTTCCAACTCTACCATCTTGAAAGGAGAGAGCTCTTTACATAACCCTAGTAACATGGAAATCAGCATGTCATCAGCTGATTCTGCTGACATGAGCAGAAACCTAAGCACCTTTCTCAATACAAATAGTGGAATTTGATTCTCCATCATCACTATATCCCTGAGAATTACATAATGTGCCGATTTCCTCTTTGAATAATCAAGCAAATGTGTCATCCTCGAGGAAATCCTCCATAAAACTTCATTTTCTTTGACGGAATAAATTTGAAGAAACTCGAGTAAAAACGAAGCATCCAAAGCCATCATCCATGCTAGTGTTTCAGCATTGAGATTTAAGTAATTGTGGTAGCATGCCCGAATCTTTGGTTCAAGCTTTACCAATTTCTCGACAAGATTCTGAAAGTTGTCGCTTTGAAATTGATTTTGGAGCTTTTTTACTGCCGAAAGCTTGTAGCTCTCCATCTCACTTAGATCTGGACGCCAATAATGGTATGGACCAAGTGGAAGTTGATGTGGAGTATAAAAGTCGCGATGGCTAGACATCAGGGTTCTGGGGACAGTGTAAATGCACACCGGAATTTGATCAGTATCGTCTTCTAGTTCCCTTTCGAGCGTTCGACGGATGGTATTGACCCATTGAAACTCGTCGAATTTGGAGCTCGAAGAACCTTTCATGGTTGGTTGGTGGGAAGGCACGAGGATATACTTTCTGCACGCCGGTTAAGATTTTGTTTTCTTGGAAGAAAGATGAAGACAATACTCAGCTTCAAAGAAATTTTGTGGCGGGAATGGAGTTTGGATATTGAGGCGATTGTGGGTACATATATGAGTTTGTGATAAGCTTCACTTTCAATGATGCCATTTGAGCTGTTCACACTGATAGCTGACGTCATTGTACTGTTCACAATGATAACTGATTGAGTGTCCAAAGCTAGTTCTTCAATTCAAATCCGCGTTCCACGACCTTTGAAAATTGAAATTTCTGCGCGTGTTTTTTTTAAAAAAAAATTGAATATTTTTTTAAAAATGTTTTTAATTTTTTTAGATTATGTTAATATTAAAAATAAAATTTTAAAAATAAAATAAAATATATTATTTTAACATATTTTTTTAAAAAAATTACAAAACTAAATACTACTTCCTATCACAATCTTAAACTATGTCTCAATATTGTGTGGTTGACAAGGAAAATATAGGAGGACCCTTCATTCCAGTTTGTCTCATCTTGACCGATCATGCAATCAAAACTAACTAATTGATGCTGAGTTGCGAACACGAGTTTGCTGGGTCCGCCATGGATATCGATCTACCTACCATTCATGAGTTCTTGGAGATCCGTCTCATCAATATTCTCGTCAATCTAAGACTGAAATCCCATGCATGCAAGGACGTTGATTAGCAGGTTTGGGAAAAAGTCTTATAGAACGTGTTGGGACTTGTATTTTCGGCCCCGAACAGGGTTACAGTGCTTGTTTCAAATCCTACATAGTAACACAAAACCATTCTTATCCATTTTCTTGTTTTGTTTTTTCTTTTTCAATGAAAAATTGATAATGTGGTGAGAACGGAAAAAAAAAAGGAGCTTTTCCCATAAGAAAAAAAAAATGTCAAGATTATAAATATTTTTCATAAAAAAAATCCAAAATCATAATTTATAATAATATTACTATGTTTTTTTTATTGATTATGGGAAAAGCTCCTTTTTTTTTCCTCTGTTTTCTTCCTCTTCTAACGGTGACCAGAGCCAGCCACCGGCCTCACCACCGCAGCCACACCGTGCACCACCGGTCAGGACGCCAGCACCCTCAACGCCAAATAAGCCTCCCTTCTCCTTTCTTCTTCTCCCTCCCTTCTCTGTCTGTTATCGCTGCATGTGAACAGTGCAACATGAATTATAATTCACGTTGCACTGTTTCGTGCAACTTAGTCACTGGGCTGCCAGTGACTAAGTTGCTTCGGGTTGGACCTGTTCTAGCCCAGCCCGTCCCCAAAATAAAAAGCAACATGTTGGTCCGAGTTCGGCCCAACCTTTTTTCTACCTATGCCACCACCCACTTTTTTGAATCGTGTTTGGCTCAAATTCACCTATTTAAATAATATTTAATTAATTAATATATATAAAAATAATATAAAATTTTCAAAAATCCTTTCAAAAAAGTTGTGATTTTCTCAAATATTTTTCTACCAATTTTGCATAATATCGGGTTGTATATTTACACTGTAAAATACAAATCCGGTATTAAAATACCCGGTTTTCTTCAAAATTTTTCATAAAAAAAGGCTCTTTTTTCAAAAAGATAAAAAAATGTATTTTGTTGCATACGGCCAAATTCTAAAAAATTTCAAGCATATTTTTCATAAACAAAAAAAAAACAAAAATTGCATCTTTTTTGTGTTTAAAAAAATCAAAAAATGAATATCGTAACCAGTTTATGATTATCCATTAGGATTTGGCCAACATGTCAAGACCCAACTATCCTTGGGCCCCGCATGCTGCAGAACCCAAAATAGCCTTGGGTCGTTGGCTGTGCAGGGCCCAAAATAGCCTTAGGTCCTGCCGTGTAGGGCCCAAATAGACTTGGGTCCTGCCCGTGCAAGACCCGAATAGCCTTGGGTCCTGCCAGCGTCAAGACCCAACTTTTTAAGAAAATAAAAGGTGAGCTCGCGGCGTAGTGTGGGCCACCTAACTAATATATATTATTGTCAAACTTAGAAAGTTAAAAAAATAGATATATATTTTTTTTAACTTTGGTTTATATGAAGTGTTGAAATTAATAATATTTAATAAATCTAGTTATAAAATCTAGATTGATCAGGTGGGTCAACTCGGCCAATGTTGGAACAGTGGCGGCGCGTTGCTCCACGCGCCCCCACCGCTGGCGGCGCGTGGATTCACGCTCAGTTGCCAATAAAGGCAGCAAAACCAACGCACCACCGTCATTGGTGGCGGTGGGTTCACGCCGCCGATGAAGGTAGCAAAACCGGTGGTTGGAAAATCAAAAGGGAGGGGCTCTGTGTTGTTGGCTGGAAAAAGGGAAAGAAGATGGGGGAACGGTGTGGAGATTGAATGGGGAAGATGAAGATGGCCGTGAGCGGGGAAGATGAAGATGATCGGGAGGGGAGCGGCCAAGGAAGAAGAAAAATCAAAAACCAGTAGGGGGCGGCAACTCTTTTGTTTTGCCTAATAGAGAACGCTGTCGTTTGGTTAGAGATAGGTTTAGGTTTAGGTTTAGGTTTAGGGTTTTTTGTGTTGCCTCCCCCCAAATGTTCAAAATTACCCTCCCTTTTTGTGTGTGTTGAAGGCTACTATTTATAGGCAAAAATATTGTTAGGTCTCAAACTTGGTCCCTCAACTTCTTTTTTGTAAATTTTGATTTTTCTTATTTTCTTTTGTATTTTTTGAAAACGAGCAATATCAACATTGACTCAATGAGGATTGATTTTAAAAATGATGCATTAAAAGTCGAACGCGTTCCAAATATCTTTGAAAATTTAAATTCTTTTGAGACGATGCTAAAAATGCTAAAAACGATGCAAATATATTAAAAAATATATTTTTTTGGATTTTCGATGTTTTTCGCTATTTTTGATTTTTTTGAAAATTTATCAAAACATTGATAAAAAAAAATTGGGTAACAACAGATGCCCCCTCTTTATAATGCTTACGAAGCAAAACTCCTGAATGTTTTGCATAGTAAGCTTTTGTAAAGAAAACTTGTCTTCTTGTCTTCTTAACTTGCTGAATGATCCACTCATCTAAAGACCTTACTTTTTTTTCTCTCTCTCTCTCTCTTTCTTTTTCTTTTCATTAACTCCGAGATCTCTTATGGCGACCTCCTTTAATCAAAACCAAAGAATGTGTGTAGGTCGGTCAACCTGAAATCCCATTTGGCAATTCCCTTTAACCAAAGCTACCTAAAATCCCTTCTAGCGACCTCCTTTAACTAGAACAAAAAAATGTGCAGCTCGGTCAACCTAAAATTCCATCTGGCAATTTCCTTTAACCAAAGCTACCTAAGATCCCATCGGGTGACCTCTTTTAACCAAAACCAAAGAGACAATGTAGCTAAGTCAACCTGAAATCTCATCTGGCGATTCCCTTTAACCAAAGCTATTTGAGATCACTTCTGGCGACCTCCTTTAACCAAAACCAAAGAAAAAATGTAACTCGGTCAACTTGAAATCCCATCTGGCGATTCCCTTTAACCAAAGCTACCTGAGATCCCTTCTGGCGACCTTCTTTAATCAAAACCAAAGAATGTGTGTAGCTCGGTCAACCTGAAATCCCATCTGGCGATTCCCTTTAAACAAAGCAACCTGAGATCCTATCTGGCGACCTCCTTTAACCAAAACCAAAGAAAAAATATAACTCGGTCAGCCTAAAATCCCATCTGGCGATTCTCTTTAACCAAAGCTACCTGATGACAGGAGAAGGGCTGGAAAACTTGGTGCTTCCTAATAATTCCCAATCGTAGGGTTTGACAACTCGGGGCTTCATGATTGCAAGGTTGATCTTTTCATTTCTTTGAGATTTTCCTAATGGTAGGGTTCATCTCATCTTCTTTTTATTCCATGATCAAAACCAATTCTTTGTTATCATCAACACAATGCTTGTTTCTTTTTCCACAATCTTGCTGGACCCCATTGAGGATTCTTCTTGTAACAATTCAAAAACAATTGTGCAATGTTTTGAGGTTAGATGATATGCATGCATTCTTACCTGATTTGAAATATAGGTCCCCCTTCTTTGATGTTCCATTGTCATAAGGTGCCTTTGTTTGCATTCCAAAACCTTCTTTCTCCTTTTGATTTACCGGCTTATCCGTGTGCTAGTCATCCACTCAGCTGTAAGTGTCGTGCCTATCCTGGCCTGTCCTTGATGATTACCGCTCGTTGTTTATCAAGCATTATCATGCCCTCAAGTGTGGTGTTGCTTGATTCATCATGAATGAGCTTAACCGATCATTCATCTTCCAGATTATCCTAAGAATTGTTCTCTTAGTGATTGTGCGCATCGTGCCAACACCCATCAAGATTGTCAATCAGTCATGAACTTGCCTCAAGTTGAAATAGATACTCTTCAAGTATATGTTATCACCAGCCTTCTTGGAACTGCCAAGTCATCTAGACATGCATCTCATAGCTTATATAGCTTATAGTAAAAAAGCTCTTTGTTGTATACTCAGTGTTCTTCTCAATGGATTCCTTAAAAAAGCTTATATAGTAAAAAAGCTTATAGTAAAAAAGCTCTTTGTTGTATACTCAGTGTTCTTCTCATAGCTTATATAGCTTATATAGCTTATAGTAAAAAAGCTCTTTGTTGTATACTCAGTTTTGAAAGTTGTCTTGCCAATGATTTCTTAAAAAAGAAAAAGAAAAGTCCTCCTAAGGAGATCCTTATCTTATCGGATAACAAAACCTAATTGCTCTAGCATTAATAAAACAAAACAAACTTTTCTATTTAATATCATGAATATATGTTACATATAAGATTATAATCCTGAATACCAAAAGAAAAAAATATTTTTTGATATATTTTTTTTGAAATATAAACCAAATTCAATGCAAATTAAAACATTTAATTTTTTTTTCTTTTTAGTTTTTATCATTCAAAACATACATAAAAAAATATAATAACAAAACACCTACTCAAACACTCTTCTTGTACTATGTTTAAGCACACACCCATGACATGTTTCCAAACCAATCTAAATTAAAAAATAACCCAAACAGTAATCTAAATATGCATAACAATGTCTGAAAATTTTTTTTAAAAAAAACCCTCGGAAACTTGGTCTTTGGAATAATGGCGGCGTTGCTCCACGCGCACCGATGAAAGCAAAGAAAACTGGTGGATCGAGAATGTCTTCCTATTCTCTGTCTTCCTACACCGACGGTGAGAGTCACCATCACCTGCAAAGCCAAGAAAACAACATAAACAGTCGATTTGTTTTCTGTTTTAGATCTGCTTCCCCCCGTCTTCTTTCTTTTCCGATCTGTTGTGAGGTCAAGGTGGAGGCTGCTGTGCTAAGCCAAAATGGGTTGATCTTCGATGGAGGAGGCTGTGAAGGGCACTCCTGAAGGGAAAGTGAGGGTGGCGTCTCCCAAGTTGATGATGGAGGGGATCGGTTGTTGACCCTGTAAGCGTGCTTGCTGGAGAAGGGATATTGTTGTCCGGTTGAAGGAGATGAAGAAGAAAGCGGGGGTTGCTGCTGTGTTCGGCCCGAGGAAGAAGGGAGCCGCTATTGGGCTGCTCTCGGTTATGAGGAAGCTGGGTCGGCCAGGAGAGGGTGAGCGGTGACTGGCCGAAAGAGGAGGCTGAGAGGCGCTGGTTTTGTGTTGCTGAGAGGGAGATGGGACAGTGTATGGGGCTACTATAGAGAGGGGATTATGGGTTTGTTGCCGGCTGCTGTGGGGAAGAAGAAAATCAAAAGGGAGGGGCTCTGTGTTATTGGCTGGAAAAGGGAAAGAAGATGGGGGAACAATGTGGAGGTTGAATGGAGAAGATGAAGATGGCCGTGAGCGGGGAAGATGAAGATGACTAGGAGGGGAGCGGACAAGGAAGAAGAAAAATCGAAAACCAGCGGGGGTGGTGGCTTTTTTGTTTTGCCCAATGGGGAACGTTGTCATTTGGTTAGAGATGGGTTTAGGTTTAGGTTTAGTTTTAGGGGTTTTTGTGTTGCCTCCTCACAAATGTTCAAAATTTCCCCCTCTTTTTGTGTGTGTTGAGGCTATTATTTATAGGCAAAAATATTGTTAGGTCTCAAACTTGGTCCCTCAACTTTTTTTTTTGTAAATTTTGATTTTTCTTATTTTTTTGTATTTTTTGAAAACGAGCAATATCAACATCCACTCAATGAGGATTGATTTTAAAAATGACGCGTTAAAAGTCGAACGCGTTTCAAATATCTTTGAAAATTTAAATTCTTTTGAGACGATGCTAAAAACGATGTAAATATATTAAAAAACATATTTTTTGGATTTTCGATGTTTTTTGTTATTTTTGGATTTTTTTGAAAATTTATTAAAACATGGGTTAGAAATTGGGTTTGCAGATTATCTGGATGATTTTTGTTTCAAGTCTCTCTATTTGTTGTGTCTGCAACTTGTTGGAGCATATATATTTAAAAAGGTGATTGATCTTCGTAAATGCATCTCATATCCCCTTCAGTAATAAATCCCGATAATCTAGTGGAATGAATGTTTGCAAAAGTATGTGGCAATCAAGACTCTTTATTCCATACAATCTTCAATCCTCCAAATTCAGCAACCTTGATATGTTCGAAGCATGTCCATTAGGAAAATACAGACTCTTAAGCCATTGGTAGACAAGTAACTATGCATTCTTGTCTAAAGTGAAACTAGCTTTGGACTTTGCAACTCATGACCCATCATAAACAACCTATATATTTTTATGGTGACAAAACAAAGATATATCCATTATAACCTTGATGTTGTTTTTTGTCTTTCCTTTCACGTACATAACCGTGTTGAAAATGTTTTCAAACACATTCTTTTCAACATGAATGACATCAATGTTATGTCAGAGGAGATTAGTCTTTCGATAAGGAAATTCCTATAAAATACTTTGCTCTACCCAATTGTGGGTCAAAACAAAACCATGAAACTTTTGTTTATCGGATTGAAAACCAAACACAATGTCATCGTAATCCGACACATGGCATACAATTCCTCACTCAATAGTAGCTAAAGTGCAACATCCCTTTCAACTCTACTAACCAAAAAGTCACTTCTATTCTTTTTGTACTTGTAATCCATTGATAAGAACCGCTGGTAAAAAAAAAAAGATGTTTTACCGCCATTTGTTAATGTAAAAGCCTTGTTATTTTCCATGTAGTATGCACATGCTAGTTTTCCATGCATGCTCTAATCATAAACCATTCCATACAGAAGAAAATTATTGATAGTCCAAATCAAGGTTGCCTCATCTGAAAATTTTGTTTTCTCAATACTTTATATGTCAAAGCCTCGGATTACCACAACTGCTTCAACTCATAAATCAATGGACGAAAACAACATCTATATTTCGACCCCGACTATTAGGACCGAGTATGACCATAGATAAAAACATGAACTCCTGACTTATACATGTTCCTAATGACAAGTTGTAAACCAGAAGTATCACCACCTAACAAGAATGAGGAGCAGCAAAGGACTTGAATGGATTGAATTTGTTTATACATAACCTAAAATGCATGTTCCTTAATTTCATTGAAAACTAAGGACGTACCTTATTAAAATTTTCTAGGTTTCACCATCGAAAGGGTGCATCATCACTCCATCTACCATATCATGTGAATGATGTCATATCATGTGCTCAACAATCTTTGGTGACATGAATAACCTATATAGTCTAGGTGTGATTGAGAAATATCTAAGTTTTCTATGTACAATAAGAATCTTTTCCGTGGCAGTTTTAGGCTTATAACGAGTATGTCCACATGTTCTACACTCGGTCAACTTTGTATTTTCAAGGTAGTATAACATGTAGAAGTTTGAACACATGTTAATTTTATAGTTTCCTAGGTCGAGGGGTTTCATCATGGATTTAACGGCATAAAGGCTCTCTTTTCACCTATTTCCTTCGGTAAATACTTTTCACGTATTCAACAATTTTATCGTAATTGACATCATCGAACACATGATCCGACTTGATGGTGAATGCCCGTACAACTAATAATTTACTGTGATTTGTGCATCCATCCAATAATGGTTCGTCAGAGTTTTTCGAAAGATAAAAAAACCTAGTTGTGTCTGCATTAGGTTCTTCATCTATGATTGGACATTGGGCGCATAACCCCGATTTATTCTCATCGCATCCATAATCATATTCCTATAAGGATTAATATTGTCATCTACAACTTCATGCACGTTGCTAGAACTAGAAGTTGACCCAACCATCTTTTCTACCATGATCTCGTAAGGAATATATGGTTCTTCATGTGCAAACCAACATATGTATTTCTCAATGAACCTTTGTTTGTAAAAGATACATCGTTACAACATCTAGATCGAAAAACTTTTTATTTTTACACCTCTTAAACATATATCTTTTTTTTGTTAAATCGAGAATAGATATATAATAAAAAGAGAAAACATGAGCAGTGTGAGCAGAGCTTTAGCTATATAGATTGTAGCCTAGGCATCAGCCTAATTACAAAAAAGAAATACAAGAAAACCTATAACCCTACTATTAAGCCAAGCAAAACAAACCCATACTAAATCAGAAATTAAGCAGACCAAGCCGAAATGCATTCATCATTCCTGTACAGATCAGCACCGGTATACCAAAAGGAAGAATTGAGATTCCTGATCCAACCTACAGCAAAGTAAAACAAAAGCCATAGGATATCTTCCCATATTGGCTTTTGTTCCTCAAATAACAAGTTGTTCCTAGCATTCCATATAGTCCAGACAATGCTAAACATAAAGCCTCCCAAACAGATATTTCAAACTTGCAGTGGTTGCCCTGCAAAAGACCTAGCCATTGACATTGAATTAGTATTGGGGTGATTGGATTTGATTTATATTAAAAATAAAATTTGATTTAGAACAAAGATGCTGGCAAACTGAGTATTGAGGTGACTGGATTTGTAATGGGAGGTTGATTTGTGATTTTTTTTGGGGTGTGCGTGGTGTTTGTTGCAAAGAAAAATAGAGGAAGAAGAAGAAATGGAGGAGGGAGAGATGAGGGTCGCTGGTCAGGTCATAAATTATATATTATAGACGGATTTACCGATGGATTTAACTGATGAATTTAAATCTATCAATAATTTTGTTTGTAAAAATAACAAGTCATCGTATTTTTTATTTTTTTCATTGTAATTCCCTCGATATATACTGATGAAATATTTTCGTTGGTGTTTATTGATGGATACTACGAGGGTATATTCAATCGAGAAAATTCACCGCAATCTATCGACCTAAAACAATTCCATCAAGATTTTTGTTTATATTTGTCAAATTTCTAGTAGAGAGTTCAAATCCCTACTATTTTATAAAAATTATTTTTTTATTTTAAATTAATATTTTTTTATGTTTTTTATATCATTTTAATGTTTTAATTTTAAAAATAAAAAATATTATTTAAATATATTTTCAAAAAAAAATATTATAAAATGATGTTACGCAGCTTGGGAAACGCAAGAGACGCTTAACCTGAGGTCACGCAGTTTGGATTTTTCGACTTTATTGTCATTGTTCTGTGGCGAGACGATTACTTGGACATGTGTTTCTCCTTTCCCTGAAGATGAGTTCTTTGACTTTTTTAAAATCAGCATAGAGAATATAGGAGGGCCCTTCCTTCCAGTTTGTCTCATCTTGACCGATCATGCTATCAAAACTAACTAATTGATGCTGAGTTGCGAACACGAGTTTGCTGGGTCCGCCATGGATATTTTATATCCTAAATAGAAAAAATATAATTTATTTTTTTGTGAATATAAAATATATATATTAAATAATTTTAAATTCTATGTTGAAAAATTAAAATATTATTTTAGTATTTATATAATTAGACTTTAAAATGAATTTGTAACCATCTTAAAAATTTTTAAAAATAAAAATATTTGAGTAGGAGAAAAAAATCACTACCGGGTTTTTACCGGGTTACCTGATTTCCGGTTTGACATAAAAATTCTGCGAGTTTACTCCGGCCAATTACAAGCCCCGATTTTAACTAATTGATGCTGAGTTGCGAACACAAGTTTGCTGGATCCGCCATGGATATCGATCTACCTACCACTCATGAGTTTTTTCGGAGATCCGTTTCGTCAATCTGAAAGCTCATGCATGCAAGGACATTGAATAGCAGGTTTGGGAAAAAGTCTTATATAACGTGTTGGGACTTGTATTTTCGCCCCCGAACAGGGTTCCATTGCTTGTTTATTAAATCCTATATGGTAACACAAAACCATTCTTTTCCATTTTCTTGTTTTGTTTTTCTTTTTTCAATGAAAAATTAGAAAATCTGTTCATTTGTTGATAATGTCAAGATTATAAATATTTTTCATAAAAAAAATCCAAAATCATAATTTATAATAATATTACTATGTTTTTAACAGCCCTTTAAGTATTTCTTATTCTTTATTATAGTCGTATAATAAATTATTATTAGCTATTAATTAATTATCCAAATAAATTAAAATATATATTATATCGTTAAAAGGGATATCTGAAAATATTACCATAAAATAAATTTGATCCTCAATAAAGAATTAACAAACCTTTTTTTGTTATATTAATAAATTGTCTACAAGTATTCACTTACTTTTATACATGATTGACATCATATTTCTAGTCAAATGCTATCATGCAAAATATGAACAATATTCTATGCAAATATGCGCCTCTTTTCTCACAAATGGTATTTTTTTTTTGTCAAAATGTCACTAAAAAGCACCAACCTCTCCACCAATAGCACACTACACCATTAAACAGTTTTACCAATGGATTAATTCCGTCGGTGCCCGGCATGAACTCCGTCAGTGAAATTATTCCCGATGGTCTCACCGACTGAACACGTCCGTCAATATAATAGTCGTCGGTAATTCCCATTTCCATCACTAATTCTGTCGCAAATAAAAAAAACCACCCACCGACGGTCTTACAAACGGATACACGCACCAAAAAAAATTCTCGCAAGAACATTACTGACAGATAATCTGTCGGTAATTATAGCATCGGTGGTAATTGTTTGACAACTCTCTGTGAAATACCGACGGAAATTATCCGTCAGTAAAGCCGTCTGTATTTAAACACCGACGGAATATTTCAGTCGGTAATTATGGCATCGTTGGTAATTGTTTTGCAACTCTCTGTGAAATACAGACGGACTATTTTTGTCTGTAAAGCCGTCGGTATGTATTTAAAATATATATATATATATATATATATATATATATATATATATAATTTATTAATAGTAAAAAAGCTTAATAAACAAATAAAATTGGATTAAACATTAAAAATATAAAAATAATGTTAAATAATATTCATCCAAATATTCATTACAAATTTATGTGTTTAAAAAATAAAATTAAACTAGAATAGCGGCAGAGCTGGAGGAGGACTGAGGCTGGTTGTTCCCAGGACCGTACGGCAAAAAAGGAGCTGCACATGTATTATCACCTATCTTTGATCTCATCTCCATGACCATTTGATAAAGCTGATCATAATTCGTTGAGAGTTGTTGATATTGTTGTTTCAAGGCAACCAACTCGTCAGACTGGGTGCTCAATACTGATGGTGAGCTCCCAACGGTTGAGACACTATGAGTCGATGATGTAACCATATTATTCGATAGTTTAACCCACATCTACCTAGTGTTTTGCCTATGTTTTATATATATAATGCCTTGATATTCTTTGTTTTATGTTTTGAAGGCACTTTTGGATGGAAGATGCAAAAAAGAGTAAATTGGAGGTAATTGGCAGATTTGATGTTCAGTCGATGTATTGTGCAGAGCGTGAGTTCTAGAGATCAAAATGAAGTGATTCCAGTGGCACTAAAAAGCTAACATCCATACCTTTCTGGATATGTAATGCAAGAAAAAAAAAAGAGAAAGATCATGGAAATCACATCCTGCAAAGTCAAATCTTGCATTCTGCCAATGTTGACCTTTGGCCATTCAAAATTTAATATCTGGAGCTACAGAATTCCAATTGATGCAAACTCAATTTTCATGGATTCCTAATTCAAAGACCTATCCACGCTCCAAATTTCAGCCAAAAACGATGTCATATGAGGGAGATATGAGTTTTCAAAGATGACAACTGAATTCTGCCAGCAAACAGGTTTCGTGAAGAAACAAGTCCAAATTACATTCCGAAGCATCTAAACCGACATCCAAGTTTTTATATCAGCAATTTAGCTCCTCTAAGTTAGAGCTTGAAGATTTCATGCAAGGTTATTTCTCCTTTTAGGAAAAATAGTTATTGAAGTACTTAAATGTAAACTGACAACTCAAGGAAGGACTATTTTGTAAAATAGAGACTAGGGTTTCTTAGCAGAAAAGAGGGAGAGCAGAAGGAGGCAGCAGCCAACAGAGAATAAACACACATTCTCTCCTCTACAAACCCAAAAAAATAATGCTCTTTTCATTCTTTAGAAGTAGTAGTTCAATAGTTATGCAAGGCTAAGCTCTTTTCTTGGTTGCAAGGATATAACAAACCTTCGGATTTCAAGAACCGTGAGATTTATTCTTCCTTTTATTTTCAGTTTATGTTATGAATGAGTATGATTGTTTTCCTATGCATATTTCCTATGATTGTTGTTGATGATTGCTAGAGCGGACTCTAAGTTATTGTTGTGAACAATCTATTGCTAAGTTTAATATCAAAACCGGAGTTGTGATATATGAACTTGTGAAGCAACTAAGCTTAATAATTGTGGCAGAACTACGTTATTGAACTTAGGGAGAACATTTGAACAAAGTGACACAAACTGCGGACAGCTTGTAAGTTAATCTTGATGAAATTATCTAGTTCTTAAAGCTACCATTAAATTGAATCATTAGTGCGGACACTTTGATTGTTTGTTGGTTAGGATTAGTTATACGGCGGATCCATTAATTAATCAACGTTAAGAAAAGATAAAATTTCAGAACATAAACTGTAATTTTCGTTTCAAGGATCGGTTCTAATTTCCGTTGGTGGATGTGTGCTTGCGACCAAGGTTTGTTTTCTTGATAAGTTTCGGTTTTAATTAATTTTGTTTGCTAGTTTAATTGCTGCCATAGTTTAGATAATCACAAACCAAATCCCCCCAATTACATAACGTACAACATAAAAATCTGACTTGAAACTTCCTCGTGGGATCGACCCCTTACTTGCTCTATACTATCTTGTGTGTTGTATTTAAAGCTAGGGTAATTAATTTGTGCGACCGCGACATCGCAACAAATTTTGGCGCCGTTGCAGGGGAAGTAATTTTAGTTGATTCTTGTGCTTGTACTGTTATTTTTATTTTCTGTGATTAAAAAAAAAAAAAGAGAAACAGAATTTTTGCTTGGCGATCGTTCACTTCATGGCAAGCGTGATCGTTCAAAACAGAGTTTTTGGTGGAATTAGATATTGGCCTTTTTTTTCTGAAGGGAAACGACATTCTGAACAGGACTAGTGATATATCACTAGCCCCACCCTAGTGAGGCCAAATTCCGCTGTTTTCTAGTGTTTTTAGGCAGTTTTAGTTTTCTACCGTAGGATTTTCGTACAATTTGCATTGTTTTCGATCTCTTGTGTGGTTACTTTTTTTTGAATTTTCTTAGCAATTTATGTCTGTGACCCGTTCTACTAATCAAATTCAAGTGCAGGTTGATCTTGAAATAGAAAGCACTTTACGCAGGTTAAGAAAGGAAGCTCGCCTCAACACAATGGCGGTTGCACGACAACAAACACTCAAGGAGCTTGCTGCTCCTAATGTGGAAAATCAACCATTGTGCATAAACATTGACAATAATGTAAACTTTAAGCTCAAATCTGGTTTTATACATTTGTTACCAACATTTAATGGTCTTGCAGGAGAAGATCCTCATACTCATCTCAAGGAGTTTCATATGGTTTGTGTTGGCATGAAATCGAATGGAGTTGATGAAGAACAAGTTAAGTTGAAAGCTTTCCCTTTCTCTTTGAAGGGGGCAGCAAAGGCATGGCTTTTCTCTATTCTCCCAGGATCTATTGGAACTTGGAATGCCATGAAGAAGATTTTCCTTGAGAAGTATTTTGCAGCATCTCGAGTTGCCAACATAAGGAAAGAAATATGTGGGATTCGGCAATCTCATGGAGAGACTCTCTCCGAATATTGGAAAAGATTTGAGCAACTCTGTATTCAATGTCCTCATCATCAGTCGACCGCAAGTTTTCGGCCGTAGTGTTGGAGAGCCCGTAGACCTAATTTTTTTTGGGTCCACCTGACGATCCCCCCTCCATTCACAAATTTGGATTGAAATCTGGATAGGTCAAAGGATTGTCCCCATATCTCTCCCTCAACCGGCTATTATAGGTCTCCTGAAATTTTTTTAAAAAAATCATCATATGCAATTCAAGAAAATAATAACTTACAAAATAAAATGAATGAACGAACATACCACGAAGTGCTGAGCACGGTTGTCCACGAACTGCTGCATCCCCTTTTGGCGATCTTGACTCCGCACATGTGTCTCTACAAACAGCTCCATTGGACTCGGCTCACATCCAAGAGATGCAGCCTGTAAGAAAAAAGTAGGTTGAAAGTTAAATATATTATAAGGAACGACAAATTAATTAACGATATATTTCATTAAAATTAATCTTACCATCCGTTTTGCATGTGCGCTGAATGGGATGGATCCGCCAGTGTGCGTGGTCACCGAACCATGAATTTGCCGGTTCTGGTTGTTGGCATCGGGCTGTGAGCGCCGTGATAACCGTTTTGAGGTCACACACTCAATATATGTTGTCCATATTTCCCCCGAGATGAATGGCGGTTTGAATTCTCGCCAAACTGCCACCTCATTCCATCTTTCAAGACCGTTATCCCTCGCATGTCTTTTTTTATTTTTTTTTAATGTCATACCAAAAATCATGCAACCTACTTCCATAGTAACAAATTAGAATTTAAATCATAAAATTATAAAACAAAAATAAGTATTATTTTCGATGTTATCTAGCTACCGTGTGATTCTCTCATACCCTCCTCACAACATTGTTGTTCACCCTATCCCACTCAAATTTGTTCTGTGTATATAAATAATTCATATAAAATAAAAATGGTACAAGATATAAATTATAAAAATCATTTATTAAAAATAATTTGGAAATTAAAAGTTAACGCCGACCTGAAAGCGCTTAAACCATGCATCGATATTAGGTTTCCACTCAGGATGTCTGGAAACCTGACTCCATTGAAACAATGGAATCTCCATCGATAATTTAAACGCCAATGTTATAGCCCTTGCAGCCTCAATGTTTATGAACCTGAAATTAAATAAAAGTAAAAATATTAATTAGTTGTTCATAAATTATGTTATAAGTATATAAAAAAAACTAAAACTAAAACCTAAACAAACTTACATTGAGAGGTCATCCTTCTATTGTGCCTGATACTTGCGAGTGAATTGACCCCGCTGTGAAGGCACACCGCTTCTGCGCTGTGAAACCGCGCTAGAAGAGGCAACATCACAAGTTGGCGTAGATTCCTCGTCGTGGTCAACACTTAAGGATATGCCTTCCTCGCTGCTAGAAAAACTAGCTGCAACCGTCTGCTGACAATATGCTATAGATTTCATTCTACACATCTACACAAATTTATACAAATAATTACATAATTAACTTTGATTATTTTAAAAAAATTCAACAGAGTCTCCCCTATACTGGGAGGTCCCAAGTTATTGACAAAATCATATTACACTTCTAATTTTATTTCACATCCCGATCCAATCATCCTGAATCTCAACCCAACTCATCATCATCAACACAAAACATCTTATTCAATAACATCATATAATGTAATTCAAGTAAAAGAATCAATTTCAACTATGAACATTCATTGTTAAATTGGTGCTTAGAGTTACAAACATTAGATTAAAGTCATACATTCAAATTTACAGAGTAATATTACATTTCAAGCTTTAGGGGACAAGACTTTTAATTTATAAATAATTACATGGTCGAAAGCAAAAGGTAACTAAATCAATATCATTCCTGACACGACCCTAATGGACCTTAAAATAAAAATTAACGTGTACATATAAATATAAAAATATAATAACAAGCAATAATAATGACAGGTAAACAATAATATCTTAAAATTAAGATAAACTAATTAACATTTAATTCTATATTTCAATTAACATTTAAAATATAGATTCAACAATAAAAATTATAGCAATATAAACAATAATATCCTAAATTAAGATAAACTAATTAAATGTAATTCTATATATGAATTAACATTGAAAACATAAATTCAACAATAACAATTATATATAGCAATACAAACAATAATATCCTAAATTAAGATAAACTAATTAAATGTAATTCTATATATGAATTAACATTAAAAACATAAATTCAACAATAACAATTATATATAGCAATACAAATAATAATATCCTAAATTAAGATAAACTAATTAAATGTAATTCTATGTATGAATTAACATTTAAAACATAAATTCAACAATAACAATTATAGCAATTCAAACAATAATATCCTAAATTAAGATAAACTAATTAAATATAATTCTATATATGAATTAACATTGAAAACATAAATTCAGCAATAACAATTATATATAGCAATACAAACAATAATATCCTAAATTAAGATAAACTAATTAAATGTAATTGTATATATTAATTAACATTTAAAACATAAATTCAGCAATAACAATTGTAGCAATACAAACAATAATATCATAAAATTAATAAATAAAATGAAAAAACTAAAAAACACTATACAAAACAACCTAAACATAAAACAAACAATACACAAAACTAAAAAACACAATATCAATTAAAAATAAATTTAGCTAGGAATAAAAAATGCTTACCTTAATAGTATGTTGAATTTAAGATTTTATCTACAAACAATACATAAAACAAAGAACACCAAAAACAAATTCTCATAATTAAAATAAAAAAATACAAAGATAAAGAAAAAAGAATATATACCTTTTAAAACTACCACCAAAACAATAAAATTTCTTTCAAAAGCCAAATAGAAACGGAGAGGAGAAGAGAAACGGAGTCGAGAGCAAAAATGAACCAAATGGCAAATGGGGTTTTATATATCAATATTTCCGACGGTATTACCCAAGGAAATTTATTGTTGTTAGTGGCATTAAATTCCATCAGTAATTTCGTCGGAAATTAATTGATATTCGCACAAAAAAAGTTTGAAAATCCCGCCAGACTTTTCGACTCGTTTGTAGTTGTGTCGACCGACACGCGTCTGACATGCATGCGCTTCAGGATGTGCATCATCCATCGGTGACTTCATCGGTGATGTATGTCGGTAAATCCGTCGGTGACTCCATCAGTGATTATGGCACAATCCCGTAAATGTTTTTCAACTCTCTGTGAAATACCGACAGTTTATATTCCGTCGGTGATTGTGGCACAATCCCGTAATTGTTTTTCAACTCTCTATGAAATACCGACGGGTTATAGTTCGTCGATGAAACCGTCAATATTTCTTATTTTTTTGTGTATCCCCTTCACAAAATCTTGAATTTCAAACTTACAACACATATAGCACAATAACAAGAATTGACCATTAAAGAAGAATAAATATTTCATGTTCTGAAATATTACATTATAAAAATAAGGCTTTAGAACATGTTTAGTTAGTCAGAATTTTCATCTTCGTCCTCAATTGAATTATTATCATCAACTTCATCGCACTCTTCAATGTGGTTATCATCTACTTCAGCAACATTCTCTTTTCCACCAGTAAAGCTCAAAACAACATTCAACTCCTCTGCGTTAACATCAACAAGACTATCGTTGAAAACACGAAAATTTAAAATTTCTTCTAAGTCAATCGAAGGAGCAATTCGGTATTGTTCAACTAACTCACTAGCTTGAAAGACTTCATTTATCACACTTATTTCTTCGTTCTCATCCTGAACAACCTCGACACGACCCTTGGGTTTTGTTTTTAAAACTGATAACCAATCAATTCTTGATCGGTCCTTTCTAAAGGAAGGGGTGTTTGTGTAATAAACTTGTTGGCATTGCTTTTCGAAAATAAAGATATCGTTTACGTTACGGGGTCTAGCTTTTGAGTTTATTTCAATAAGACCATAGTGAGGATCTACTCTGATTCCTCTATCAATTGTGTCATACTAATAGCATTTGAATAAAAACACTCTATTTTGCTCGCTATGATATTGCAGTTCGATGACCTCTTCCAATCTACCGTAGTAGTCAACTTCAAACTCACTAGAAGTTGATCCCTTAATACAAACATCGTTGTTGTATGTCTTTCTTCCATGCCCGTATTCTGCACTGGATCCGTCCTCCAACTTTTACCTCAAACGGTAAATGTATAGGTAGATGCTCCATTGAGTCAAAAAATGATGGAGGGAATATCATCTCAAGTTTGCATATTGTCTCGACGATATTCTTTTCAAGCCTTTCAATGTGATCAACATTCAACTTGCTGGAGCATATATCTCTGAAAAAATGACTGATCTCTATTAGTGCATCCCATATCCCCTTTAGCAACAAATCACGAAAAGCTAATGGGATGAGTGTTTGCATAAACACATGGCAGTCATGACTTTTCATTCCATATAATCTGCATTCCTCTGTATTAACCAGCATTGATATGTTCGAGGCATGTCCATCGGGAAAACACAGACTCTTAAGCCATTTGTAGACTAGTAGTAGTGCGTTTTTCCCTAACACGAAGCTTGCTTTTGGTTTTGCGACCCGTGGCCCATCACAAACCAACTCCATATTTTTACAGTTACAGAATACCGCTAAATCCAATCTAGCCTTGATGTTGTCCTTTGTCTTCCCCTCACATCCATGACGGCGTTGAAAATGTTCTCAAACACATTCTTTTCAATGTGCATGACGTCAAGGTTATGGCGGAGAAGATTGGTCTTCCAATAAAAAAGCTCCCAAAAGATACTCCGTTTCACCCAATTATGGGTCAAACCAAAACCAGGAAAATTCTGCTTCCTTATTGGAGACCAAACACAATGTCACCGTACTCTGACACGATATCAAACAATTCTTAACCGGAAGACGCGGGGGTGCAACATCCTTTTCAACTCTGCTAACAAAGAAATCATTTTTGTTCTTTCTGTACCTGTGATTCGGCGGCAAGAGATGACGGCGACAATAAAAAAAAGAAGCTTTACCCTCGTTTGTTAACGTGAATGCCTTGTTGTTCTCCATACAGTATGGACATGCTAGCTTTCCATGTGTGCTCCAACCAGAAACCATTCCATAAGCTAAGAAATCTTTGATAGTCCACATCAAAGCCGCTCTGATAACAAAATTTTATTTCCTCGAGATGTCATACGTCAAAGCTGCAGAGGACCACAACTGCATCAACTCATCAATCAACGGACGAAGACAAACAACTATATTCTGCCCCGGACTGCTTGGACCTGGTATGACCATACATGAACTCCGGCCTCATACATATCCTCGGTGGCAAGTTATAAACCGTCAGTATGCCCGGCCAACAAGAATAAGAAGCAGCAAATGATCCGAAGGGGTTGAATCCGTCTACACATAACCCAAGATGCACGTTCCTTGATTTAGCTGAAAAGTGAGGATGCACACTGTTAAAGTGTTTCCAGGCTTCACCGTCAGAAGGATGCACCATCACTTCATCAACCGCATGGTGTGATTAATGCCATATCATGTGCTCAGCAGTCCTTAGTGACATGAACAACCTATGCAATCTAGGTGTGATTGGGAAGTATCTAAGTTTTTTATATGCCATGAGAGTCTTCCCTCTAGCAGTTCTGGGTTTGTAACGGGAATGCCTACATGTCATGCACTCGGTCATCTCAGCATTTTCAAGGTAGTATAACATGCAGAAGTTAGGGCATATGTCAATTTTTTGGTATCCTAAACCGAGGGGTTTCATCATGGACTTGGCAGCATAGAAGTTCTCTTTCAGCCTGTTCCCTTCAGGTAAAATGCTTCTCGCCCATTCAATAATCTTATCATAACCGGCCTCACTCAACCCGTGATCTGACTTGATGGTGAACACATGTGATACGACTGATAATTTACTGTGGTTCGTGCAGCCATCCCATAATGGTTTGTCAAAATCTGTCAACAGATCAAAAAACCTTGTTGCATCTGCATTAGGTTCTTTTTCTACGATTGGACATTCCCTGACATTACCTTCACTCATTCTCATTGCATCCATAACCATATTCCTGTAAGGATTACTGTTCTCATTTCCAGCTTCATGCATGTAGCTAGCACTAGAAGTTGACCCAACCACCTGTTCTTCCATGCTCTCATCAGGAACAAATAGTTCTTCGTGTGCATACCAACACAGGTAATCCTTCATGAACCCTTTGGTTAGAAGATGCATCGTTACAACATCTTGATGCAGAAACTTTAAATTTCGACACTTCCTACATGGACACCTAATACTGCTATCAGTAAAATTCCTCGAAATAGATGTTGCGAAATTAATAAAACCCTGAACACCGTTACATTAATCCATCCTCTGCAATTCTTGGGGTGAGTCCCGATACATCCATGAACGATCATTCATGACTTCTATTAAACCTCTATAAAACATAACAAAAATATTGGTTTTCCTCGACATTATCCAACAAACTAAAAAAACACTTATGTTAAATATTCATTATCAATTATCAACTATCAACGTTCATACATATAAATTTATACATATATAAATTTACGGAAATCACAACTTCACAATAGAATTGATAACAATTAAAAAAGACCCGTTAAACAAGCTATTAATTATTTTTTTCATCACAACACATTTAATTCAGTGTAATTCAAACAAAATTTTAACAATTTACAAACAAATATAATTTGACAAAATCTAAAACAAACTTAACAACTACAAAATTATACATTCATACTATAAGTTTCTTTGACAAATAACAATCAAACAAGTACATATGTTAACAAAATACATATACTAAAAAAAACAATAAAATTCACATTTAAATGTTAAAACTAAAAATGATAGATTTACTTACAAAAAATGATAAAATCCACAAGAAGTGGATATTGTGACCACGTACAAAAGTATAAGAAACTTGAGTGCTTGTGTTGAGAAGAGTGGAGAGTTGGGAGGGGTGGTTGGCTGCAGTTTGGGAGGGGAGAGGTGGGATGGGAAAGAAGAAGGGGATGAAGGAGGAACAGAGGAAGAGAGTGTCGGTAGAGGGGGTACGTATATAATGGCTTTTATCGATGGAATCACCGACGTAACGTCCGTCCCGGTGATTCTGCTAGTGAAAGTGCCACGTCACTGTACGGCTATCTCGGTTTGAATCCCTCGGTCATTCCGTTAGTAAAATTGTCTGAAAAAACTCCATGTCACCACACCGTTGCATCTTTCTAAACAAATTGTATAGGTCATCACCGATCTGGTCGGTATATCTTTTGCAATCCACAATGTATTTAGGTGTGGGAAATAGTGATTTCTCCATACCCTTTAGTTTTATGTATAATAATAATAGAATGTGATTATACGGAAATAAATGAATTTGTTTTATTCATTAATTGTGCTATGAATAAAGTTATTGTACCACACAACGAGGGGCAGTCCTCCCCCATTACATTACAATTGAAAATATTTATTTATACAATAATTATATAGTAAAAATAATGTTGTAGTAAAATAAACAGTCGAAATTCATTAAAAAAAAATAAAAATGAAACAATTATTTGTGTACTTCAATAAATAAATAGAGACTGAGCAAGATATGTACCATCAACATAACCTTGAATGATACTTAAGAAATCAACAGCCTAAATGCATTAGATTATTCTAATGCATTTATAAACTGAGCAAAATGATTCCACAGCCATTAAGAGCAAGAGCAGAATGGAAGCGAGCATTGTGAGATACTTCCATGAACAAAACACAGAATGCTTCATAAATTTTCCTATCTTGACCTTCCATCGGCTGTTGAAATACTTGTTAACGTCTTCAATCACCTTATCCAAGAACGGAGCTTTTGTCAGCCTAATGGACTTGTACTTGCTCATCCCATTCCATAGGTTTGCCACCTCTTGATCACTCTTCAAGTAATTGAAAATAATGCCTCTCTCTCTAAGCAATCTTACATCTTCCTCGGTGTCAATAATCCCATTCATCAATTCAATGTACCGAGAAAAAATCATGGGTCCTGATGCATGCGATATTTCATATGCCACTAAGTTTCTAAAGATAAACTCACTGTTTGCATCTAAACTAATCATGGGGATGTAAAATGCAGCTTTCTCCGTGTCGAAGTTAATGGTGGAGATGTTACCCTTGGTAGGTAAAAAACGGACACCAGTATTAGAGAGCTGAGTGACTGAAGGAATTGCGATCTCTTCTACCAAAGGTGGCAGCTGCTGGTTATTTCTGGCGCTCTCATTTTCTGGCTCAATCCCATAATTTGAGGCTGATAGATTCAGAAGTTTACTTAGTATTGTCCAGGAAAATCCTAATTTGCTTGTCATTGATGCTGAAGCGTCCTTGAGGAAACGCATTGGGCCTATGTTTAGTTGAGAAGCCGTATTCCAGAGCTCGCTCAAAAAACTTTTCACAAGATTCAAATCAATTCCAGATCCTTCGTTTTCTTGCTCTGTTTCAGAACGATTTTCTTCAACATCTTCAGTTGTTATCTCAATCGGTAGTTCTTCCTCTCTGGGCACCATAATGTCATACAAAGAGTCTAGCAAGTGGGAATGCTCCAAGACTTTAGTCTTTTCCAACTCTACCATCTTGAAAGGAGAGAGCTCTTTACATAACCCTAGTAACATGGAAATCAGCATGTCATCAGCTGATTCTGCTGACATGAGCAGAAACCTAAGCACCTTTCTCAATACAAATAGTGGAATTTGATTCTCCATCATCACTATATCCCTGAGAATTACATAATGTGCCGATTTCCTCTTTGAATAATCAAGCAAATGTGTCATCCTCGAGGAAATCCTCCATAAAACTTCATTTTCTTTGACGGAATAAATTTGAAGAAACTCGAGTAAAAACGAAGCATCCAAAGCCATCATCCATGCTAGTGTTTCAGCATTGAGATTTAAGTAATTGTGGTAGCATGCCCGAATCTTTGGTTCAAGCTTTACCAATTTCTTGACAAGATTCTGAAAGTTGTCGCTTTGAAATTGATTTTGGAGCTTTTTTACTGCCGAAAGCTTGTAGCTTTCCATCTCACTTAGATCTGGACGCCAATAATGGTATGGACCAAGTGGAAGTTGATGTGGAGTATAAAAGTCGGGATGGCTAGACATTAGGGTTCTGGGGACAGTGTAAATGCACACCGGAATTTGATCAGTATCGTCTTCTAGTTCCCTTTCGAGCGTTCGACGGATGGTATTGACCCATTGAAACTCGTCGAATTTGGAGCTCGAAGAACCTTTCATGGTTGGTTGGTGGGAAGGCACGAGGATATACTTTCTGCACGCCGGTTAAGATTTTGTTTTCTTGGAAGAAAGATGAAGACAATACTCAGCTTCAAAGAAATTTTGTGGCGGGAATGGAGTTTGGATATTGAGGCGATTGTGGGTACATATATGAGTTTGTGATAAGCTTCACTTTCAATGATGCCATTTGAGCTGTTCACACTGATAGCTGACGTCATTGTACTGTTCACAATGATAACTGATTGAGTGTCCAAAGCTAGTTCTTCAATTCAAATCCGCGTTCCACGACCTTTGAAAATTGAAATTTCTGCGCGTGTTTTTTTTTAAAAAAAATTGAATATTTTTTTAAAATGTTTTTAATTTTTTTAGATTATGTTAATATTAAAAATAAAATTTTAAAAATAAAATAAAATATATTATTTTAACATATTTTTTTTAAAAATTTACAAAACTAAATACTACTTCCTATCACAATCTTAAACTATGTCGCAATATTGTGTGGTTGACAAGGAAAATATAGGAGGACCCTTCATTCCATTTTGTCTCATCTTGACCGATCATGCTATCAAAACTAACTAATTGATGCTGAGTTGCGAACACGAGTTTGCTGGGTCCGCCATGGATATCGATCTACCTACCATTCATGAGTTTTTGGAGATCCGTTTCATCAATATTCTCGTCAATCTAAGACTGAAATCCCATGCATGCAAGCTCACCTGTTTTTGGGTATGTGTTTGGCACAGCCCACCTATTTAAATAATATTTAATTAATTAATACATATAAAAATAATAAAAAAAAATTCAAAAATCCTTTCAAAAACGTTGTGATTTTCTCAAATATTTTTCTACCAATTTTACATAATATTGGGTTGTATATTTATACTGTAAAATACAAATCTGGTGTTAAAATACCCGGTTTTCTTCAAAATGTTTCATAAAAAAAGCTCTTTTTTCAAAAAGATAAAAAACAAATGTATTTTGTTGCATACGGCCAAATTCTAAAAAATTTTAAGCATATTTTTCATAAACAAAAAAAACAAAAATTGCATCTTTTTCATATTTAAAAAAATCAAAAAATGGATATCGTAACCAGTTTATGATTATCCATTAGGATTTGGCCAACATGTCATTTTCCAATCTTTTTTTTAGGTTGTAGACTTTAATATTTGTGAGGTGTAAAATTACACAATAAACTACACCTTCAAGTATTAAAGATACAAGTGTAAAAATGTGATGCTAAAATTGAGACTTTAGAACGGTTAGGATTTAACCCGATAAAGTAGAGACTCTCTCATGAAGAGAAATCTACCTTGAACCTTAGAAAAGACCAACGAATAGAAACCCGACTTAGAAAAACAATCAAACAACAATGCAGCTTACCTTAGGTAAGGTGCACTGGGGGTGATGCGTCTTCCCCTTGCACAACCAGTCCCTTACCCAGACTCTCGCAGACCATAGGTTCCTAGTGACTATAATACTAGGTGGCAACTCCTAAACATTAATCATAATTTTATGATTAAATCCAAAAACCCTTCCCAACACACAACACCCCTCATCAGGAGGGGCACGGCACGAGCCTCTGCCGTCGCCAGACGACGTCGCGCCCCCCACGACAGTTGTCATGCAAAATATAAACCACATTTTATGCAAAGCATGCGCCTCTTTTCTCACAAATAGTAATTTTTTGTCAAAGTATAACTGAAAATCACTAATATCTCCATCAATGACAAAGCCAAACACTAACAAATGATGTCACTAATATTTCTACCAATCAATTATCATGTGATATCTAAAAAAAATCACATTATTTTCTCTTATATACTTTTCTCATTTCTCTTTTATAGTAACTAACTTAAGAATTAAAGATTTCTTGTTCTAGAGACTTGTTTTTTCAGGAATAACCTAAACACAAGTCTATATTCAAGTCTATATGTCTTGGCTCATGATTGCAGCCGATGAAAATTCTAATTTCTATGTGAAGTTTTTTAAAGAATTTAGTACTGCTTTGCTTTAAACAAAAGCTGCTTCTTTAATTTTTAGGTCTTCAGTTTTTTTCCACACCATTGTTGGAAGGACGAGATACCCATCATGTGATTAATAATAATTATACCTGTTTACTGGTTAAAAAAAGGTTCAAACTTGAAATTAATACACATAGTAATGTATTTTATGAATATATCATATCGATTCATAATTAAGATTTTAAAACATTTTGTTCAATTATTGTACAGGCAATGTTTAAAAATATTCTTGACGATCGAAAAAAAAAAACAAATCTAATGTGAGAATTTTCATCTTATTGAATTATAAGTAAACCAATAAATAAAAATTGGTGTAAGAATTTTGCAATACAAAAAAAAACCCTTAAAAATGCTCGTTGTTGTGTACATAATATATAGTTTTTTAATTTGTATGTCTTAAAACATATTATAAATATACTGCTTCGTTTAGATTTTCTACTTTTATATATAATCTGTGCTCCATCACAGGTCAAATATTTTATTTTTTATAAAAAATTATCTATGCAGGTTTTTTCAATGCATTTTTATACTTCAAAAAATATAACAAATCAAAAAGTTCATGTGCACATGTAATCAAATAAACTAAAAATTATATGTGTTAATAAATAAAAAAAAATTATTAATAATAACTAAAAACACAACTTGAAAAAAAGAGAGAAAATGTAGTTCAAGATATTGAATCTTAATAATAGGACATTAAATTAATTGAATAAAAAAATAACATGTAAGGCTACATATATTAAGAATATCATCTAAAAATAAATATTTTTTATTTTCAAAAACATAGTTTATTTATATAAAAGATAAAAACAAAACCATAGATGAATCAGAAAAATCACTCTGAAAATTAAACACATAACAAAAAAATCATTATTTTTAAAAAAAAAGAGAGAAGAGGTTTTGTCTATTTTTTCAGTTTTTAGTTTTTTAACTAGTCACGTCACTTTATTTCTTTTCAATTGTATTTTTTAAAGTTATATTTTCATGGCAACCATAGTTATCAAACTCAGCTTAGCAGTTGATCCGGCTAAGGGGTCGGGTCCTAGGTTACATGGGTTAACTTGGATCAACCCGGAAAAATTGAAAAAAACATATTTGAGATTTTAATATTTTATATGAAAAAATTAAGAAACAATCCATGTGGATATAGGTTATACATGTTGTAAACAATTAAGTTCAAAAGATTATTTCAAAAGATTTTTTTATCCCACATTGCAAAGATACTATCTTATTCTTCTAAGTTGAAGTATTTAAACCAAAAAGATTTTTTTTTATCCCACATGGAAAAACATAACTTTTTTCTTGTGAACATAGAGTATATATATATCTACTAAAGGACTTTAAATCCCACATTGCAAAAATAAAACTTTCTTCTAATATTTATATAGTGAACTATGAAATGAGTTGGTAACCAACTAAAAAATATGAAAAATTAGGGGTCTCTAGGTAGAAGAAAAAACACATTTAAAAAAAAAGTCTCTACCGGGTTTTTGCCAGGACACCCCAGTTTTGGGTTGACCCGGAGGGGTGGTTGGTTTACTCGAGGCCAATTACAGGCCTGGATTTTGAATGAAACGGACCCGGTCAAGGCCCCGAGTCACCTGAAAAAATTTAAAAAAATATATATCTGATGTTTTAATATTTTATATGAAAAATTAAGAAACAATCCATGTATATATAAACTATACATGTTGTAAATAATAAAGCTTAAAAGATTATTTCAAAAGGTTTTTTTATCCCACATTAAAAATATACTATCTTATTCTTCTAAGTTGAAGTATTTAAACTAAAAAGGTTTATTATCTCACAATGAGAAAACATAACTTTTTTCTTGTGAAAATAGAGTATATATATACTAAAGGGCTTCAAATCTCACATTGCAAAAATAAAACTTTCTTCTAGTATTTTATACGGTGAACTTTGAAATGAGTTGGTAACCAACTAAAAAATATGAAAAAATAGGGGTCTCTATGTAGGAGAAAAAACATATTTTTTTTTAAAAAAGTCTCTACAGGGTCTCCCGAGTTCCAGGTTGGCCGGTTTACTTCGGGCTAATTGTAGGATTGGATTTTGAATGAAACAAACTCGACCAACCCTATTGAGTTCTGCTGGTAGCAGGGCCCTGCACAATTGGGTCCTGCTAGGAGCAGGAGCTAACTGTATTACACTACAAGATTTCACAGTTTTACCGACGGAAAAATTCCGTCGGTCTGTGATTAGAAGTTCGTTAGTGATTTTTTTACCAACGTCATCACCGACAGAATACGTCCGCCGGCTTTACTTTCGTCGGTGATTCCCCATTCCGTCGGTATTTCAGTAGGAAAAACAAAAAAACATTTACCGACGGTTTTACAGACGGAACGTGCGCGCCAAAAAAAAAAGATTCCCGCTTGAAATATACCGACGGATTTTCATTCCGTCGGTGAAGTTACAATTACCGACGGAAAATAGCCGTCGTTAAATCGGTCGGTGAATGTATGAAATACCGACAGAATATTTCCGTCGGTAACTTCGTCGGTGAAAGTTTAAAATACCGACCGAATTCATCCGTCGGTGAAATCCTTGGTAATAGTTTTTTTCTTAATTTGTTTTTAAAAAATTATTTAGGATATATAATATAAAAATATATAAATTAATTGTTATACAAACCAATTATGCAAATAAAATTTTTATTAAACATAAAAAAAAAAAACAAAGTTAAATAATATTCATTACAAACTGAATATGTTTCAAGAAAAATAATAAATGAAGTTTTAAAGGTAAATAATGTTGATTACAAATTAATATAAAGATGATGGAGCTTGAGGAGGAGGAGGAGATCCTGGCGAAGGCTGGTGGTTATACGGCCAAAAAGAATTAGGCGCATATGTTCCGCTATTTGACAATTTCATAATCATTTTGTAAAGCTGGTCATAAGCCGCTTTTTGCTGTTCTTGAGCCGCTTCATACTCCGCTTTTTGTTGTGCTTGAGACGCTTTGAATTGCTTAGACTCCGCTCTTTGTTCCGCTCTTTGTTGTGCATGAGACGCTTTGAGTTGTGCGTACTCCGCTTGTAGGTTATCGTATTTCTCGGTGAGTTGCTGCAAAGCCACGGACTCCTTAGATTGGGAGCTTGATATTGATTGGGAGCTCCCAACAGTTGAAAAACTACGGGTCGACTGCAAGTTGTCGGCCGTAGTGTTGGAGAGCCCGTAAACCCGATTTTTATCGGGTCCACCTGACGAGCCAACCTCCATCCATAAATCCGGATCGAATTCCAGATGGGTCAAAGTATCGTCCCCGTATCTCTCCCTCAACTGATTATTGTAGGTCTCCTGAAAATAAAAATAAAAAGTAATCATCATATTCAATACAATAAACATAATAACTTACATAATAACTTACAAAATAAAATGGTTGAACAGACATACCACGAAATACTGAGCACGGTTATCAACGAATCGCCCCTTCTAGCGATCTTGACTCCGCACGTGCGTCTCCACAAACAGCTCCATCGGGCTCGGCTCACGTCCAAGAGACGCAGCCTATAATGAAAAAAGATATATTAACAACAACTGAATTTAACGATATATTTTATTTAAATTAATCTTACCATCTGTTTCGCATGTGCAGCAAACGGAACGGAGCCGCCAGTGTGAGTTGTCACCCCGCCATGAATTGGCCGATTCCGGTTGCCAGCACCGGACTGTGAGCGTCGTGTGAACCGCTCAGACGTCACGTGCTCAAGATAGTGCGGCCATATATCTTCCGGGATGTATATCGGTTTGAAATCCCTCCAAACCGCAACATCGTTCCAGCCTTGGAAACCCCTATCCCTCGCGGTTTTTTTTGTCTTTTTCTGTGCTTCATACCAAAAATCACGCAACCTGCTTCACGCAACCAAAAATTACATTTCGAAACATAAAATTTTGTCTAAAAAATCCTGTATTGTTTTCGATCTTACCTAGTTGCCGCGTGATTTTCCCACACCCTCCTCACAACAGCGTTATGCTCAATGTTCCAGCAGAATTTGTGCTTTGTATAAATAAACAAGTTTAAATAAAAATAATAATTTATTTACAATTATATTAATAAGCTGAAAATTATAAATTAATACCAACCTCAAACCTGTTAAACCATGCATTGATTTGAGGCATCCATTCAGGATGCTTGGATATCTGACTCCATTGAAATAATGGAATCTTCATCGACGATTTAAACGCCGATGATATTACTCGGGCGGCTTCAATGTTTGTGAACCTGAAAATAAATGAAATAAATTCAATAGTGATTACTTGATAAATTATGTTGTAATTTAAAAAAAAAAAAAACTAAAACCTTAACAAACTTACATTGAAAGGTCGTCCTTCCACTGTGCCTCATACTTGCGGGTAAATTGATTCCGCTGCGAAGGCACGCCGCCTCTGCGCTGTGAAGTACCGCTGGAAGAGGCAGCATCGGTTGACGGCGCAAGTGGTGTAGGTGCCTCTTCTTGAGAGGCACCTAAGGAAATATCATCCTCGCTACTAGACGAACTAGCTGCGACCGCACCTAAGTGACCAGCTCTGGTTTTCGTTCTATGCATCTACACAATTTGATACAAATAATTATATAATTAAATTCAAATGAAAAAAAAAATTCGACAGCACCTCCCCTATAACGGATACTACCCAAAACCACAAATCTACACATATTAACAATAGCCACAACCAATTTACCCAATCTATACTAATTATTCCAACATATTCAATTACTAATTCTAAGGTAAATTCAACATTAAGAATTACAATTCAAGTAATTATTCAATAATTATGCCAATACAAAAAAATAATAAATAAAAAAAAACTCTAGAATAACAATCAAAATAAATGGAAAAAATTAAACACAAAGCATGCAATAATAGAGTAAAACTAATAATTATTCCAACATATTCAATTACTAATTCTACGGTAAATTCAACATTAACAATTACAATTCAAGTAATTATTCAATAATTATGCCAATACAACAAAACAATAAATTAAAAAAAAAACTCTAGAATAACAATCAAAATAAATGGAACAAATTAAACACAAATCATGCAATAATAAAGTAAAATTAATAATTATTCCAACATATTCAATTACTAATTCTATGGTAAATTCAACATTAACAATAAAAATTCAACAAATTAACTAATAATAATTATGCCAATACAACAATAAAAAATATTCAAAAAATTCAAAAAAAAAACTATATACTTTAGCAATGAATTATGCAAAAAAAACTATAGACTTTATCTACATTACAAAAAATACACCAAAACAAAAAACAATAACCAAAAAAATAGCAAAAAAAAACTATTAAAGTAAAATGAAATAGAGAAAACACTAACCTTTTAAACTGATGAAGATGATGAAGAAAACTTACTAGAGATTGGAGGTGAAAGCTTTGAAGAATGGACAGGAAAAAAATCAAAAGCTTAAGGTGAGAAACGAAGGAGAAGAAAAAATGAACTGAACGGGCGGTCACTTGAACTTATATGGCAGTTTTACCGACGGCTTCACCGACGGATATAAAATTAATTATTATTTCAATTTATTCCGTCGGTGATGTGCTAAAAATCCGTCGGCAAACTTTGAATTTTGCACCAAAATTTTTAATTACCCTCCATATTTTTCGTAGTCCGTAGGCAATATTACGCGGTCAGAGGCGCATTTAATGCGCAACCCTTTGAAATTCGCGTCGTCCGTCGGTAATATTGTCGGTAAAAGTAAACCGCCGACAACTTACCGACGTATATAAATTCCGTCGGTGAGTCCGTCGGTGATCTGGTGGCATTTCAAGTAATTATTTTCGAACTCTCTGTGAAACACCGACGGAATTAGTCCGTCGGTGTTGCCGTCTGTCATTGGGTGGCATTTAAGGTAATTATTTTTGAACTCTCTGTGCAACACCAACGGAATTAGTCCGTCGGTGTGGCCGTCTGTAATGGGTGGCATTTCAAGTAATTATTTTCGAACTCTCTGTGAAATGCCGATGGAATTAGTCCGTCGGTGTGGCCGTCTGTAATGGGGTGGCATTTCAAGTAATTATTTTCGAACTCTCTGTGAAACACCGACGGACTTAAGGCCGTCGGTGTAGCCGTCGGTGATATGGTGGCATTTCAAGTAATTATTTTCGAACTCTCTATGAAATGCCGACGAACTTAAGGCCGTCGGTGTGGCCGTCGGTGATCTGGTGGCATTTCAAGTAATTATTTCATGTCACAAAATATATTATCCATCATAATTGTGGCATTTCAACTAATTATTTCAAGTGATAAATATTTTGTGTTTCAAAATATATATATCATTCATAATCTAAATTACATGTAAAAAAGGGTTTTACATAGGGCTTCATTTTGGTAGTTAGTCAGAATTTTCTTCTTCTTCGTCATCAATTGAATTGTCATCACCTTCATCGCAATCTTCAATATAAATATCATCTTCTTCATCGATATTTGGTTGTCCGCTAGAGCTCAAAACAAAATTTAACTCATCTGCGTCAACATCAACAAGACTATCTTCGAAAACATGAAAATTTGAATTTTCTTCCAATTCAATCGAAGGAGCAACTCGATATGGTTCAACCACCTCACTAACTTGAAAGACTTCATCTCGCACACTTGTGTCTTCGTTCTCATCCTGAACAACCTCGACACGACCCCAGGGTTTCGTTTTTAAAACGGACAACCAATCCACTCTTGATCGATCCTTTCTAAATGAAGGGGTGTATGTGTAATAAACTTGTTGACATTGCTTTGCGAAAACAAAGACATCGTTTATGTTGTGGAGTCTAGCTTTTGAGTTGATTTCGACAAGACCATAGTGCGGATCAACTCTGATTCCTCTGTCAGTCGTGTCATACCAATAGCATTTGAATAAAAACACTATATTCTGCTCGTTATGATATTGCAGTTCGACGACCTCTTCTAATCTACCATAGTAGTCAACTTCTAACTCACTACTAGTGGATCCCTTAACACAAACACCGCTGTTGTATGTCTTTCTTCCTTGCCCGTATTCTTCAGTATGGAAACATATCCATTGACAAAATACCCGTTGTAGCACTTACATTTTCTTTCAGGCCCCAGGCTTAGTAAAGACAATGACTTAGGTGCACTCCTTCCCATTTGATAAACCTTGCATGTAATGTACATCAATAAACAGTAAATGAACGAGAATCTCGTAATGACATGCATACGTACAGTAATTTTGCAAGTTATAATGAGTTTGTGATAGTGCTTACATGTGTTCTGAACCACGTGGCAAACTTCTCATCTTGTAATTGAAAGATCTGGGATTCAGTCAGCTGTGAGTTATTGCAGAGCAAAAATTGACGATGTTGCCTGCAAGTGATAATGAGTGTATGATAATACAATATATAATTAACAGTATATTACTAACAAAGTTTAATTAGTATAAACTTACTGAATAAAAGGTCTCAGCTCATCACAGTTAAATAGAACATAGTTGTGTGCTTGTTTGAACTCTATTTCCGACAAATATCTTCCTCTTACGGCATTTTTAGGTGTGGGTCGTCCAGTATTGGAGAATATTGACAAGTTCCCACTGGAAGGCACTTCACCGCCATCATCATGCCGTGGAACGCGATTGATTCTCGTTCTCAGATGAGGTTCGAAATAGTACGAGATAAATGTTGAGATCTCCTCAACAATATAGGCCTCACATATCGAAGCCTCAACATGCGCCTTGTTCTTAACCTTTTTCTTGAGATTAAACAAGTACCTGCATTGAAATATTAATCAAGTATTTTCAATTAAGAAAAACATATAAAATACTTTAATATATGAATTACATTGCAACTGTAATATCTAACCATTCGAATGGGTACATCTATCTATATTGGACCGGTCCTCCAGCTTTTGCCTCGAATGGTAGATGTATAGGGAGATGCTTCATTGAGTCAAAAAATGATGGAGGGAATATCATCTCAAGTTTGCATAGTGTCTCGACGATATTCGTTTGAAGCCTCTCAATGTGATCAACATTCAACTTGCTGGAGCATATATCTCTGAAGAAATGACTGATCTCCGTGAGTGCATCTCATATTCCCTTTGGCAACAAATCACGAAAAGCTAATGGGATGAGTGTTTGCATAAACACGTGGCAGTCATGACTCTTCATTCCATACAATCTGCAGTCCTCTATATTAACCAGCCTTGATATGTTCGATGCATGTCCATCCGAAAAACGCAAACTCTTAAGCCATTTGTAGACTAGCAGTTGTGCGTTTTTCTCCAACACGAAGCTTGCTCTCGGTTTTGCAACCCATGACTCATCATAACCCAACTCCATATTTTTTCGGTTATAGTATAAAGCTATATCCAATCTAGCCTTGAGGTTGTCCTTTGTCTTCCCCTTCACATCCATGACGGTGTTGAAAATATTCTCAAACATGTTCTTTTTGATGTGCATGACGTCAAGGTTATGGCGAAGGAGATTGGTCTTCCAATAAGGAAGCTCAAAAAAGATACTTCGCTTTACCCAATTATGGGTCTAACCAAAACCAGGAAACTTTTACTTTCCTGATTGAAGGCCAAACACAATGTCACCGTACTCTGAGACAACATCATGCAATTCTTCACCAGAAAGACGCGTGGATGCAACATCTTTTTCAACTCTGCCAACAAAAAAATCTTTTCTGTTCTTTTCGGACTGTGATGAAGTGGCAAGAAGCGACGGTGACAGTCAAAAAAAGAAGCTTTACCTCCATTTGCTAGCGTGAATGCCTTGTTGTTTTCCATGTAGTATGGACATGCGAGTTTCCCATGCGTGCTCCAACCAGAAAGCATTCCATAAGCTGGAAAATCATTGATAGTCCACATCAATGCCGCCCTCATAAGGAAATTTTGTTTCCTCGATATATCATAAGTCAGAGCTCCGGAGGACCACAACTGCGCCAACTCATCAATCAACGGTCGAAGACAAACATCTATATTCCGCCCCGGGCTTCTTGGACCGGGTATGACAGTAGATAAAAACATGAACTCCGGCCTCATACACATTCCCGGTAGCAAGTTATAAACTGTGAGTATGACCGGCCAACAAGAATAAGGAGCAGCAAATGACCCGAATGGGTTGAATCTGTCTGTACACAACCCAAGACGCACATTCCTTGATTTAGCTGAAAAGTGAGGATGAACACTGTTAAAGCGTTTCCACGCTTCTCCGTCAGAAGGATGAACCATCACTCCATCAACCGCATGGTGTGCTTGGTGCCATGTCATGTGCTCAGCAGTCCTTGGTGACATGAATAACCTCTGTAGTCTAGGTATGATCAGGAAGTATCTAAGTTTTTTATATGCTGCTAGATTCTTTCCCCTGCCAGTTCTAGGTTTGTAACGGGAATGCCCGCATGTCATGCACTCGGTCATCTCAGCATTATCAAGGTAGTATAACATGCAGAAGTTAGGGCACATGTCAATTTTCTGGTATCCTAAACCGAGGGGTTTCATCATGGACTTCGCAGCATAGAAGTTCTCTTTCAGCCTGTTCCCTTCAGGTAAAATGCTTCTTGCCCATTCAATAATCTTGTCATACCCGGCCTCACTCAACCCGTGATCTGACTTGATGGTGAACACCTGTGCTACGGCCAATAATTTACTGTGGTTCGTGCAACCATCCCATAATGGTTCATCAGAATCTTTCAACAAATCAAAAAACCTAGCTGCATCTACATTAGGTTCTTCTTCTACGATTGGACATTGACTGCCATTACCTTGATTCATTCTCATTGCATCCATAACCATATTTCTGTAAGGATTAGTGTTGTCATTTGTCGTTTCATGCACGTTGCTAGCACTAGAAGTAGACCCAACCACCGTTTCTTCCATTCTCCTCTCACTCTCGCTAACAAATACTTCTCCATGTGCATACCAACACTGGTAATTCTCCATAAACCCTTTGTGTAGAAGATGCATCATTACAACATCTGGATGCAGATACTTTTTATTTTCACACTTCCTGCATGGACACCTAATACCGCCTCCAGTAAAATTTCTGGGAATAGATGTTACGAAATTAATAAAACCCTGAACCCCATTACAATAATCCATCCTCCGCAATCCTTGGGGTGAATCTCGATACATCCATGAACGATCATCCATGACTTATATCGAACCTTTATAAAATTATGATGACATCATGTATTAATTATCTAAGTTAGGTAAATAAACTTGTACAAATATTACTTTAACTCGAGATTATCCAACAAACCAATCACAACTTCTCATAAATATTAAATATTCATTATCATTTATCAACGTTCATACGAATTAAAAAATATACATTTACAGAAATTACCACTCCATGATACCATTGATAGAACTTTAAACGGGCCCATTAAGCAAGCTATTAATTATTTCAAAATAGCACATGTAATTCGGTAATTCCATAAAGAAATAACAATTTACAAACAAATACAATCTTACAAAATCTAAAACAAACCATAACAGGTACAAAATTATACATTCATATACTACAAGTTTGTTTGAGAAATAACAATAAAACATGTACATCTACTAACAAAATACATATACTTAAAAAAAATAAAATTGACATTTAATTAAATGTTAAAATTTAAAAAGATATAATTACTTACAAAAATTGATAAAATCCGTCAGAATCGTAAATCACGCTGATGTCTTGTGACCACAAAACTTCAAGAAATATAACTTGTTGTGCTGATATGAGGAAGATTTTTTTTTTGGGGGGGAGGGGGGCTGGTTGTTTGCAAATGGGGAGAGTTGGGATGAGGAAGAAGAAGGAGAAATAGGGGATGAGAGGGTCGGCAGAGCTGTCATATATTAACTTTTGCCGACGATTTTACCGACGGCAAATCCGTTGGTTATTACGCCAGTGATTCTGACGGAAACATAGACATGTCACCGTACGGATCTGCCATTTCAAATCCCTCGGTGAGTCCGTCGAAAATTTAAACGGCGAACCGGTCACATCACTTTACGCTTTATCAGACGGGCATGCGTTTTTGAATCCGTCGGCGATTCCGTCGGAAACAAATAACCCGCCAAAACCTCCACGCCAGCGACCCGTATTTTTTTAAATTCGGAAACTTTTCCGTCCGTAATTCAGTCGGTAAAACACAGACGGAAAATTTCTGTCGGTATTGACCGACCAATTACTTGACGGAAAGTTTTCGTCGGTTTTTACCGACTGAATTACGGACGAAAAATGGCCATCGGTAATTTCAACCTCAAAATACCGACAGAAATTATTCCGTCGGTAAATCCGTTGGTATTTAGCGAATTTCTAGTAGTGTAGGTCTTGCTGGGCAACAGGATCCACCACTATTGAGTCTTGCTGGGTAGTAGAGCCTAAGGCTATTGGGTCCTGCTAGGCTGCAGAGCCGAATAAAATTAGGTCTGGATAGACAACCAGAACCAAGGATGCTGGGTCTGGTTTTCGAAGCCAAACCCAACTGGCTCCGCTAAAAGAACCAATGCAATTTGATCTGGCTACCAATTACAGGTCCGGATTTTAAATGAAACAGATTTGACCAACTCTATTAAGTTCTGTTGGTAGCGGGGCCCAACATAATTGGGTCCTGCTGCTAGCGGGGCCCAACTATATAGGGTCTTGTTGGGCTGAAGAGCCTAATAAAGTTGAGTCTGGACAGACAACCAGAACCAAGAATATTGGGTCTAGCTCCGTAGAAAGAGCCAATGTAATTGGATCTAGCTACACAGCCAAACCGAAAAGCATTGTTATTTTTAAAAATATTTTTAAAAAAATATATATTGAGATAATTTTTTTATTTTGTAAAATCTATTTTTTATATCATCACTTAAAATACTTAAGATATATTGGAAATATCTTAAAAGAAAAAAAAAATTACGGAGAAAGAAATTAGTTGTCAGTGTATTGGGCACTACTCTATTATGCTTTATTCATGGTGCTACTCTAGAAAATACTTTGTTTAAAGATGATGATGATGCATATATATTACATGCTTTTAACCCAACTTAAATATTTTTACATTTGAAAAAAAATTGTTGTTGATCGGCTATAGAGTGCAAGCCAATATGCTAGTTAGTTATCATATTATTACGTAACAGTTATTTTGTAAATTGTTTTTGTTAAAAAATATATTGATATAATATATTTATTTTTTAAAATTTATTTTTTATATCATCATATCAAAATAATATAAAAACATCAAAAATATTAATTTGAAGTTAAGAAAAAATAAAAATTCTCAAAATTTTTAAAAGCATTTTTAGGGCCCAAAGCTATTGGGTCCTGCTGGCAGCAGGGCCCAATGCTATTGGGCCCTATTGGTCTGCAGGACCTAACAGAGTTGGGTCTAGGGAAGCGGACCCAACTAGCTCCATGAAAGAACCAATGCGATTGGGTCTGGCTTCGCAACCAGACCCAAAAGCATTGTTATTTTTTTAAAATCTAGTTTTTATATTATCACATGAAAATAATAATAAAAAAATAAAAAATTATGAATTTGAAGTAAAGAAAAAAGTAACAAATTCTCAAATTTTTTTAGTAGCATTTTTAAAATGATAAAACGAATATTCTTCAATAAGGAAATTCAACCCCACCTCAAATGAAAAAACAATTATTATTACCCAACTTTTGTACAATATCAAAAAAATCTCATTAATTTATTTCTTCTTTATACTATGAAAAAAATTAAAAAAAAAATTATGAAGAATCAAATTATTGCTATATTTATTCCTTTTTCTACTTCTTCTTCCAAGTGTAGGATAATCCCAAGGTGTTGCGGGTTTTTTTCTACCAATTGGGACCTCCCTTCTCCACCCCCATGGGTTCATTGGAAATATCTTAAAATGAAAAAAATTAAAGGGAAAGAAATTAGTTGTTGGTGTATTGGGTGTTGCTCTATTATACGTTATTCATGGTACTACTCTAGAAAATACTTTATTTGAAGATGATAATGGTGCAAATACATTCCATACTTTTAACCCAACTCAAGCATTTTTAAATTTGAAAAAAAAATATTATTAACCGGCTGCGGAGCACGAGCCAATATGTTAGTTATTATATTATTACATTATTGTTTTTTTTTTATTTTTTTTGTTAAAAGATATACTGATATAATATTTTTTAAAAATTTATATTTTATATCATCACATTAAAACAATACAAAAATATCAAAAATAAATAATATTTTTTTTATTTGGTTCAGTCCTAGTATTGGCGAATGAAAATGCCAGAAACAGCTAGGTACACTGCCTTGGTTGAGGGAAACCATAAGAAGGCTGCTATAACGATATGGCCAAGGTTCTTGAAAAGGACTTTACTATTGATGAACCAAGTTCCCTCAAACCAGAAATTGCAAAAGCGGGCCTACGAGAGATATGAACTTTACATACTGATATCGCATACCGATGGGAAGGAAAAATTGCACCACTCCTCCTTACTGATTCTACTCTTTTTTCTTCTATTTCTCAGCCTATTCTTTCTTTTTCAGTGGTGGAGGTCCGTATCAAAGATAGCTCATTCATCTTGATTCAATCCCAACTCTTCATACGGGTTCTTTTCTAAAGAGTTTGTTTACAAGCATGGGACTCAACTTCTTGGGACAGCCAGCAACTGGTTCCTATTGGATAGTGCTTTCTATGCTCTCAATTTAACCCAGAAAGATGTATAGTTGTATACCCAGCTGCTGGATTGCTAAATAAGGCCTCCTCAATAAATGCGTTAGAGGAGATGTACCATCTCTCCAAGGCAATGTCCTTAATCGCGCTTGTTGCATTTGTTCCTGGTTACTAGTTTACTGTGTTCTTCATTGATAGGATCGGAAGGTTCATAATCCAGCTAGGCGGCTTCCTTCTGATGTCCATTTTCATGGCAATTCTCAGATTCAAGTATGGGGATCGTAGCGGGGACAAAAAGGCATGTGGCCCAGATTCGAATGAAGACTTTTTGTGAGTACTGCTGTGAGCTGGGTCAATTCTAGTGACTGCAGCAAGATCCAATTCTATTGTATCATGTTATCAGGGCTCAATTCTACTGGATTTGCTTTTGACTTTCATAGTGAACTCAGATCTAATGCTATTATATTTAGTTCTTCAGTCAGACCTAACAATAATTATTATCTAGACATAAAAGAGACGATACCTTGTATAAATACTACAGTGTCATCTATAATATAAAAATTCTATGATTACAGTATCATAATCCGTAGTGCAATGAGTTTATATTTACAATAAATATATAATGTTTTTTTATATATATATTTTAAAGTATATATATAAAAATGATGAAAATGTTGTTATATTTAATAATTTATATGCCAAAAATCCAAGACACAATCCCTTAAAATTTTGTATGTGTGTTCCTAAACTCATAGTGAAAGGTTTGTTGGTGATTTACTTTTTAATAAAAGCTTTAACCTAATTGGCACAAAGCTTACAAGAGATGTAGGGGGTGTTTTTCGTTCACCCCATGTCATGCCAAAGGCATCATTCTCGATCTTAGGCCTAGATTATTGGGCTTTTAAAGTGTTCACTCCATTTGACAAAAATGGGCTAAGCCACTGCAAAAAAATCTTTTAAAAACAGCCCTGACTCTGAATTGCAAGAAAGGCGTTGAAACCAGACAACAGCGGAGAAGGAACGGGATAACTAACCACTCAATGGAGATAACGAAAGCAACAGCAACAGCAACATCAACATCAACATTAGCAGCAGCAATTCACAATCTTTCCTTAAGCTCCTTGTCTTCAACAATTAGACCTCGACCTCGACCTTATTCACATTCTGGTTTTTCTAAATTCCCTCTTGTGTCTCGGCCAACGTCTCTCACCGCTACTTGCTCTCTTCCCAATGAAACAACTACTTCCAGTGAGTGATTGAATTATGTTTTATTTCGTGTTTTGTGAACTGGGTTTTGGTTGTTCTTGCTTTTTGTCGTTGTCTTTTGTCTTTGCCAAATTATTCTCATTGAGTTAGGCTTTTGTGTACAGCCACAAAGGTTGCTGGTGCTGACACTTCTCTTCAAGTGAAGGTGGATTTTCCTTTACTTTTTATCTACCCTTTTGAGTATTTTATGTTTGCGTTAGAATTGAAATGATTGTGTTTTTAACTGTCAAATTTTCAGAAGAGAGCAGCTGATTTGTCCCCTGAATTGAAGGGAACTTCTATTTTCCTTTTAGGTAAGTAGTTATTTTTGTTTTTAACATTGATCAATTCTTTTGGAGAGTTAATCTAACGATAAATTGTTATTATGGGATGGTTTGCTTTTGATATGGAGGAATGAGAGGTCCTCTAAAAACCAATTTGGGTAAGCTTTTGGCGGATGCATTGAGATATTATTATTTTGACAGGTATGGATTATGGGTGTGTTTTTGTTGTTAAGATAATTGAAGGAATTGCACTATGGTTGATAGTTCAAATTACTCATGTAGTTACATTATTATTCTGTTTTCAGTGATAGTTTGGTTGAGGAAGCTGCCGGTGGTGAATTTGCTGCCAGATCTTTGAAGGAGAGAGATGAGAAGGGATTTCGCGAATCTGAGGTGAATGTTTTTTAGGCTTGTATTCGTATTTGCTTATGTTTGTTCTTGAGACTGGCACGATAATGGTACAGCAACATTCAGAATGGGTGTTTGTAGCTGTATTATTGAGGATTATAATTTAACGTCGTCGACATGGCATTTTGCAACAGACTGAAGTATTGAAGCAGCTAACATCTATGGGTCGGCTCGTGGTATGTGCTGGAGATGGTGCAGTTCAAAGTTCAACCACCCTGTATGAACATGATCATTGATTGTACTGGTTTGTGTTTAATTTTGTGTGCAAAATTCCAAATGGACAGTATTTTGTAACTAATACGAGTTGAAAGTTCCTTTGATTTGTTTTGTAGGGGACTTCTGAGACATGGGATCTCACTATGGATTGATGTACCCTTAGACATTGTTGCAAGGGGGATGGTTGAAGACAAGACTCAACTTGCTGCATCAGAATCTCATTCAGAGGTTTTTTCTTCATTCTCAGCTTATTAATTATTTAACCTAAGTGATCTGCTTCATGCTTGAAAGATTTTCATTGTCAAACCATATTTGTTTGGGAATCCCCGTGCATTCCTAATTTCTGATAGATTTGCTCACCAGGTGTTAGAGCAGGTAGTCGCTACATATGAAGAGCTGAGAGCTGGTTATGCTACAGCTGATGCAAAAATTTCGCTTCAGAGTATATCTCCGCAATTTATCTTTGCTTGTCCTAGAGGAATTCAGGTTTTGTACGGTTTCTAATTGCTTCATGTTTTTTGCAGATATAGCTGTCAAATTAGGTTATGATGAACTGGATTCGGTAACAACAGAGGACTTGGCATTGGAGGTGAAGATGCAAAACATTTCATTGTGAAGATTTTCTTAGTTATACTGGTACCCTAAAAGTGAGGTTTCTTCCTTCTGTTTGACACTTTCAGGTGCTCAAGGAGATAGAAAAACTGACAAGAGTAAAGAAAATGATGGAAGAGGCAGCAAGACCTTTTTAGCAAACTCTAGCTGTGTTTTCAACACACGTAACAATTTTTCATGAGCTTATGTTTTCATGGTATGCCATTAAATGTGCAGTTATATCCTGCAATTGTTTGTAATCGAAGATTGGCATATGAGGTTACATGGTTTGAATTGAAACTCACACCCTTGGTCAATTACACATATCAGTAGATATATCTGTTTTTAATTGTTCATACTGAACTGGATTGAACCTGTCTTTGACATATCCTTACACTTCTGTTTTGTATCTTTTTTTTCATACACGAAGGTAATTTTTTGCAGCTCATGCTTCTTGTCTTCCTTAAAACTTGATCAACTGCTATGTGAAAGAGGTTGATCCCAAGCACCTTCATGAAAGGTTGAGTCGTGCCCAAAGTCCGCATTGTGTCTGAGAGGAAGGAAATTGTGGGAGTACAAATTGAGTGCAGTGATTTCAAAAGCAATATCAGCCAGCACTTGTGGGTGACAACTACTTGTATTATTCTAATTCACTAAAATTAAAATATCATCAAAAGACATGTCCCGCTACAGCCTTTCCCACCTTTCCAAACCTTGGGTTATCTCTAATTCTAGCATCAGTAATCTGCTTTTAACTGAACAAGTGAAGTGGGTTTAGGCTGGATGCATCATCATGAAGATGGGATTTTCTTGAGAGTCTTATCTTGAGAGAGCTAGGCACGTGCTGGGATTTTTCTGCCTGGTTTAGCCTGCTGCTCCTGTATCTCTTTGGCAGGTCCGACCATGGTGATATGCTATGGATCAAGCTAAAAATACACGCACTACCACCACCTGCAACAAAATGACCTGAATAGCCTGTAGGACTAGGTCTTGGTTCAGTTAAAAGGATATGGTGTCTCTACATAGAATGATGCAAAACAAAACGTGCACGAGATAACAGCCTGCGTTAAGTCTGTTTTTCTTAGATTGGACATGAATTAAGTTGCGGTTTCGTTTCCTATGACTTTTGCGAATTGATTTAAGTTTTTTTTTTTTAACTTTTATTTCATAGAAAAGTCATAAAGTATATGCTTATAAATTATTTTGGACTTAAGTCAAAAGGTTCTTGTACTATAGTAGGTTTTTGGCTCGTGCTGTATTGCAGGTTAAATTAAATTTTTTTAAAATATAAAAAAAATATCCAAGTATTGTTAATATTTTTCTAATAAAAAAAATAAACTATATGAGGGTTGACTTGATGTGATCTAATTGAATTTGTGGATCAAAAAGAAACCTAGAAGAATACTAAAAACATAATGACTAAAAAAATTTAAGATAATATTTTTTTAATATTAAAATAATAACATATTGGATTGACTTGAATCAACCCGGGTTAATATGTTAAATCTGTTATTCGAGTATGAGACTATAATAGCTTCATACAATATAAATCAAAACAAATTATAAAGTTCCATTTTCAATCAACCCAAAATCAAATAATGAAATTGAAAAAAGAAATCAATTAAAAAATAACCTAAAAAATGACTTGGATGAACCTATCAAACCCACTACCTAGGTCATAAGATTGAGATAACTCTATATAAAGCAAATCAAAAGAAATTACAAAGTTCAATTTCCAACAACTCAATGTTGAAGGATGAGATAAAAAAAAAATCAATTACAAAAGTACTTAAAAAATGACTTGAGGCAATCCACCAAACTCATGACCCAAATCATAAAACTAAGATAACTTCATAAAAAAAACACAAAAAATACAACTTGATTTAACAAGGGTTAACTTGTTGATCTGTGAATCTAATCATGAGACTGGGATAACCTCATAAAATCAAATGAAAATAAATTATGAAGTTCAATTCTCAATCAACCCTATCAGATCCAATGTTGGACGATTAAATTTGTAAAACTTTTAGTTAAAAAGATAACATAAAAAATGAGTCAAATCAACCAAGGCTACCTCGTTAATCACTATTCTCGAGTTATAAGGTCAGGATAACCTAACAAAAACCAAACCAAAACAAATCATGAAGCTTAATTCTCAATCAAACACAATATTAAATTATGAAATTGAAAAACAAATCAATTAAAAAAAACTGAATCAACTAGGTTAACATATCAAACTCACAACCTGGGTTACAAGATTAGGACAATCTAGTTAAAAGCAAATCAAATGTTGAGGACTTGTGACCTAGGTCATGAGACCGAGATAACCTCTTATAAAAAAAATGACCCGATTTAACCGAGGTTAAAATATCAAAACCCACGACCTTCATCATGAAACTAAGATATCTCCAAAAAAAGCAAATCAAGACAAAATATAAAGTTCAATCCCCAACCGATCCAATGTTAAATGATGAAATTTAATAAAAATATCAATTGAAAAAATTGACACAAAAACACCCCAAGTCAACTTGGGTTAATCTGTTAAGCAACATTCATGTGTCATGAATCTAGAATAACCTAATAGAAAGCAAACAAAATAAATTATGAAACTTAATTTTCAATCAATCCAATATTGAAACGATGAAGTTGGAAAACTAAAAGTTAATTAAGAAAAAAAAACTCGAATCAATCAGATTAACCCGCTAAACCTATGATATGTGTTTTGAGATTGAGATAACCCAATAAAAAACAAATATAATATTAAAGGATTTAAAAAAATAAAATCATTGATTTAACCCAATATTAAATGATGAAATTATAAAAAAAATTAATTAAAAAAACTCTGAGTCAACCGGGCCCAATAAAAAGAAATATAATATTAAATAAAAAAAGTATTGATTGAAAAAAAAATAAAAAACAACAAACAAAGCACTCTTATAATAAATAGTGTTTTATAAGGAGGGGTACAATAAAGATTTTTTTTCTTTTAATTTTAATTTTTTTAATATATATTCTTCAATAATGTTGCTCGGAGTTAATAACTCAATTTATCTTTATATGATTAAGTATTTCTCCAATTTGTTCTTATATTCTTGGAGCCAATTTTATCCTTGATTATTTATTGAGTTTATAGCACATCATTCTGCCGAGATTTCGAGGCCAACCCATCAAAATTTGTTAGTTGAGAAGCACTTTGCTTAGAAACTTAACAGATGTTCGTTTTCAAGGATAAACTCTGTATCACTTGCAAAGCACTCGACTGTCTCCGGTCGTCTTTCTTTCGAGAATCAGCTCCAGTATAGATGGAGATTGCTATCTACTCCGTCTTATGCATCCATCGATCTTGCAGGGAATTCATCATCAAACAAGTATAAGGGACACAAATTTAGAAGATGCCTCAGTAATGATCGATGATTCTCAAATTGTCAAGAGCAGCTTGCGTAATACACCCATGAAAGGTCGAATACAACTGCTACTTCATATCTCTCTGCAAACCTTTTTGGTGATTATGAGTTCCTTTGACATTCGATGAATTTTTTTTATTTTAAATTGTATCTCTCTGCAGATCTTGGTTCAGTTTCATTCAAACTTTGGCAGCTGCAGGTTGTCAATGTAGAAAAATATGTGTTATTTATGATCAAAACCGTTTCTTTCTTCGGGTCATCAGCAATCCAGAGAAAACTCGAATTCACACTTTCTTTTGCAACTATGATTTGAGTGGCATGCCTACGGGCACCAAAGTAGGATGCAGCACTTGTATTGGCTTCTCTGGTAAGCTTATTAGAATGGTTTGCTGTTAAACTTTCAGCCTCACTAGGGGAAAGAGAATATGGTTATGGTTGTTTTTTAAAATAATTTTTATTTAGAAATGTATTAAAATAATATTTTTTTTAAAAAAATTATTTTTAATATCAGCGTATCAAAATTATTTAAAAAAACTAAAAATATATTAATTTGAAGCAAAGAAAAAAATAAAATAAAAATCATTTTTTCCAAATACGCTTTTGAAACGCAAAAACAAATAGGGTCAATATTATTGAAATATAAATTTTCTTATTTCATAGTATATGCCATTTTATCCAATTCTGAGTTTCTAAGAAATAAAAATAAAAATAATTAATAATTTAATTTAAATAATAATAATAAATATAACTCAGATTAATTAGGCATGGATATTCATTCAGAACGAGATGTGTATAGAGAAATTGGGGTTTTGTTAAAGAAATATTGGAAAATAATTTGAGAATTTCATCAAGACAATTTGAATTGAAAGTTTGGAGACTAATAAGGATGAAATTGTAAAGTTAAAATTTAATAGTTAATTTTGCTAAAAATTAAAAGAATTGATAAGTTTATAGAATTAATTGAACTTTGAATTAGTTTAATTAGTGCAGGGACTTTATTGGAGAAATATCAAAGTTCAAGAGCAATTTGGGTCATAATTTCAGGGACCAAAATGAATAGGCATTAATAGGGGTTAATTGATTTTATCAAGTGTAGTTTTGCAAGAATTAAAAGTTTAAGGAGTCAATTAAGGATTAAATTGAAAAAATTTAAAACCAAGGTTTATTTTGTAAATAACACATAAATCAAAGGGTCCAATTGCATTGATCTAGGGGCTATATAAAAAAAAGAGAGAGAGAGAGATTTTCAAAGACAAGGACTTGATTGCAAGACATCAGAACGTCAGGGGGCAAATTAAAGATCTTGGTAACCCAACCAGCCAGACGGGCATTATCGCCTCACGACCTCGTCTCCAGCAACAGACATCCCACACCAGGTAGCCTTCTTCCCGTTTTCATTTTTAATTACCCTCTCACTGTAAGCATATACGTATGCTTGCTGTTGCAAGCTTGATCTTGGGCCAATGACCAAGATGGGTAGGCTAGATTAAGCTCAATCCATATATGACTTGACTTGGCTATGTCCAGCTCCCCAAATAAGTGTGTTTGACAAACATATTTTTATATTATTTTTTTTAGTTTTTTAACCATTTTTTACATTAATATTAGTCAAATATACTTTTAAATTTTTTTTAAAAAATCAAAAATATTTAGAAATCTTTTTAAATTTATTTATAGGTCGCTCACTTTACTTAGTTTTGGACCATAGATTTATACTATAAGATACGAATCCGATATAAAATATATTTTTTTTCTTTGAATTTTTTTAAATAAAAAAATATATAATTTTTTTTTAAAATAAGCTCCCTCATTGCAAAAATACAAAAATATGTTTTGCTTTCAATTTAAATATTACTTATTTATGTATTGGCGTCAGAGTCATAAATATTCGTATTCACTAATGCCAAAATTAGAAATACTCTTGGTATTCACTAACGTCATAGTTATGAATATTGAACCGGGATTGAGAATTATTCTGAACCCTCAATATTCACTGACGACGAGGTTATGGATACCATACCTTTTCTTCACGTAATATTTACCAACACTAGAGTTGGAAATATTTGTAGTTGAATATTTACTGGTGTCAGAGTCAGAAATATTATAGGCAGACCATCAAAAGCATAATACAGCAAATCCTTAGCAATTTAAAACAAAACCAACAATGCGGTTTATCTTAGATAGGACGTTTAAGAAGTAATAATATCTTTTTATGTGTGTAATCAGTCTTGTACCATAAAATCTCTGTTTACCAACTAAAATTCTTAGTAATTATAATATTAGATGATGATTCTTTAAACCAGAACTTTTTCTCGTTAAAAACTAAATGCCAAAATTCTATTTTTAAAAAGAAAAATTTAAAGATCGCTGTAATATCGAGAGGCGGCAATACGAGAATTGATGTATATTGAGCAATTGGTTACGTTTTGGCATTAAGCTCCTTGAGGTTCACCGATCACTATCACCTCCCTAGATATATGTGAGTTCATTCCCAATCAAAAACTTATGAAAACTCTGTTAATTGATTGCTGCTTCTGAACTTGAGCTAAACAATTCTGACGGTGATCTTTTTCAGAAACTGGAATCGGTTTAGGGTTTAACCTGTTTCCATTCTTGTTCTGCTTATGGTAGGGGTTTTGTTCTGACGTAACCAAAATCATGAAATAGGCAACCAGCAGCTCTGGTTTTCATCTCTCTCCTTTTTTCCCAGTATTACCACGTTCATACAAAACTTGAAGAATCATGGTTGGACCGACCTCGGTTTTAACTTACTCTATCTTAAATTCTTTTAGTGGAATTAATATATAAAGAGTTCTCAGCTTCATATTTGTGTGAAGTGGCTGCTGGTGCTGGGTTGCCTGCTGTTGTCATGTTTGCACTCATACATGACGATAAATGCATGCTTTAATTCTATGATGTAATCAATTATAAGCATGCATCTCCATGGTCGATGTGCTCATTAATATATATATATATATATATATATATATATATATATATATATATATAAAGTAGCTGAGATAATAGTATGGTGGTCCTTCAAGGCCTTTTCCAATTTTTTTTTTATTGAATTATGTGGAAATTAAAATACATATAAAAAAATTAAAAAATTATATTAAGAAAAAAAGAAATTTAGTCAAATTTCTTCGTTCCTACACACACACACACACACACACACACACACACACACACACACACACACACACACACACACATATATATATATATATATATATATATATATATATATATTTGTGGAAAAATGGATGTTTTATTACAAACATGATCTTTTGAATTGAAGCTTAAGGTAATTAAAATAAATATTCATAAGAATTTCATTGATTTAAATTAAGAAGAAAAAACTATTCCTTTAATAAAAACTTCAATTCCCTATTCATGTATTTCTTTTTTTGTTTTGATAAAAACATGTTTTTTTTAATAAAATCTTTTTTTAAAATAAAAAATTATCATAACAAAAAAGCAAGCTTCAATCTAAAAACCATGCTTTTATAATTTTTACATGAGTATATAAAAGATAAAAGAATAATTAATTTAATAAATCTATGTAGAAAATAACTTATTAATCATATGTTTTTTTAATTAAGGTTTATCATGACTTGAAAAACAAGTTCAAATAAAAAAGCAACAAAGTTATGTTTTGATAATCTCTATGGTACTATGTGACAATATAGGAATAATTAATTTGAGAAAATTGTATAAAAACCACTCCATGATATTAAAAAAANAAACATTTCATTCTCATTGAATATNATGATGAATTTTTTCATAAAACGTTTTACACATAAATTTCATATATAATCATTGATAATATTATTATTTAAAAAACTCTAAGATTACCATTTAAAACCTCTAGTATTATTTAAAAAGTATAGTATAATCATTTGACTTTTTGAAATATCATTGTAATTATTTTATTAAAAAAATTCTATTTTAGAATATTAATAAAAGGAAAGGTTACCTAGGTGCACATGTATCTAGAAGCCAAGCCTTACGCATCTTGGCATATAGTGTGTCATCTATTACAACAAATTATGATCATCTTTAATGGCTCAAAAATCATTATCTAAGCAATTTAGATTATAAAACTCAAACTTCAACCCTTTGTTTTATATATGAAAAAATATTCTCAATAAACATTATATGAATCTTAATAATTTCATTTTCAATCCTAAAAAACACTCTAATCAGCTCAAAACTCAAAATTAAATTAAATATAAAAAAAAATACGGGTTGTGATCTACTTTTTCTTGACATTATTAAAAGCTCAACAATTCTTATCAGATTTCCTTCTACAAGATGAACCTTTTAATACCAAAATTGATCATTTTGTGAGCATTATGTGACCAACCAAAATATTTTTCTCCACTTATTTTTCAGTATCTTTTCTCTCATCTCTCAATATCTAGAGATTTAAACATGAGAAAAATAAAATTTTAGGATTGAAATGTCAAAACTAGAAATTACAAGGATCATATATGAAAAAAATAAAAAGTTTAGAGAGGGCACATAGTGAAATTACAATGATCAAATAAAAAAAAAAAACAATTCTCTCTTCTCTTCTTTTATATGGTTGATGAAGATTTAAAAATGACACTCTAAATGTATTATCTCATTTAGTTTGTTGTGTAACTTTAATTTTTTTTTTTAATATGCATGAAAATGAATATTCACAAGTCAAGTTTTTCTATATTTATACCTTATTTTATTACTTTTTGGATAGAAAATGTAGATGTTTATATTGTATCCATTGAGAATACATATGGATATTCATCATGAGACTATTATCTATTATTCAATAAAAAAAATAAAATAGCAATATATATATATATATATATATATATATATATATATATATATATATATATATATATATATATATAAGTCAATGACGGATGCGGGGGCTAGTAGGGGTCCCGGTCCCTCTAAGAAAATTTTTCTCAACCCCTCCTTCGTATAAAATAATTAAATTTTAACTATTTCTTCTCTTTTTTTTAAGGGGGACCTACTTCTTTTTTTTTTCCTGGCCCCTCCCTTCGTCATCCAGAGTGAATGTTGATTTTTTTTCAAGGGAGACCTATTTTTTTTTTAATTTGGCCCTCTTGATTTTTTTTACTTGCTCCGCCCCTGTTAATATAGCATGCGCGCGCATTATATCTATATTGAGATATACATGTATTCTATTAGATTCAAAAAAAAAAAAATGTTCTACATACATATTTATATAATAAAAATATATATTTTGAGTTAGGTTTAGATTGAATCGGTTTAACAATATTTATATTTTATTTACTATCAAATAAAATAATAATTTTTTAATATTTTATTTGCCCTAATTTGGATGGACTAATGTGGACATCACCTGAGCTATAGTGCATTAATTAACTAGAGATGAATTTTCTTTATTAGCATCATAGGAAAGCCCTAGAAGCACTCCAGCTGAAGTAAAGAGCTAAAAGGAGTCCGAGCTTCTTCTTCTTTTTGTTAGATATAGCACGTGACAATGCTCATATACATGCATGTTAGCTAGACATTGGACCGTTTTGCTCGAACATGCACATGCTCAAATCACTCCTTGAATTATTCGAGTTTTTTTCCACTCCCATAATATATATGATGCGGAGATTTTAAGTTATTATTTTTTCGAGGTTCATCGCTATATCCTCTAATAAAAGCGGGTATGGAGAAACTTTTTTTTTTTTAATTGAAGGACGTAGAGGTGGAGGCGGATAAAATTACTCAATTTATTTGGTCAATATAATATCATAATGGACCTTTATACTCGAATTATATATATATATATATATATATATATGTAAATTTAAATACTTTTTTTTATAACGACAAGCATAAGAAATTGAGATTTAAAAATGTGTTTCAGAGTGGAATGTAGTAGGTATTATTGTTTTTTAAAATATTTTTTTGTTTGAAAATTTATTAAAATAATATTTTTTATTTTATTTTTTAAAATCTATTTTTGATATCAGTATAATTTAAAAAACATTATAAAAAATAATTCAAAGCAAAATTTTCTCTTCAATTTTTAGCCCAAAAAAAAAAAGAGGATTTAACTTCACTTTCAAACACACCTTAACTTTGATATAAATTCGAAAGTATAAAAATAATAAAATTTTAATAAAAAGTAAAGATAAAAAACAAAAATATACAATGATAACCTAAAATAACAACCTTTTAGCCTAGTAATAAGAATTTGAGATCAAAATGTTTGCTTCTCCTGTGGTTTTAGATTCGAGCCCTGTGGTTGCTAATATAATGGTTATTAAAGACTTACATAATCGTTAATTTCAGGATCCGTGGGATTAGTCGAGATACATACAAACTGGCCCGGACACATACATTAATAAAAAAAAAATAATGTCTTGTCATAATGATATTACTTAATTAGAAAAGTGGCATGATTTAAGCAATTGGATGACAAATAGATCGATGACTTCATGTAAGTATTCAATATATTTACGTTTTGTTTTCCCATTATATATTATAATATTGGGATAACTAAAATCACAGTCTTAATTAATTAGAGATAGGTCGTTAAAAACACCAACAATATCTTCCACGTAAGAAATTAAAATTAAAATTTTAAAAAAATAAATGCTGAAAACCACCCATGTATAAGAAAACAAAGAGGGGGCGTTTCCGTCCATTTATTCACAACCAATCATATCCCTCCGTTCTCTCTACACATACAAACAAAAACCTTAAACCCCATGAAAACCTCACCTCCTTCTCTCCCTCGCTGCCCCCCACACTCTAATCTCTTCTCTTCTCTCTGAAAAAACAATGGCAGACCCATCGTTAATGCACAACTTCCTCAACCATCAACACCAACAGTACCCCTCTTCTTCTACTTCAACACCCACAAAAAAGAGCTCCACAAACCTACCCCAATATCCCTCATCTTATCGTCACTTTCCATGCCTTTTCTGTCCTCGCAGGTTCTACACCTCTCAAGCTCTCGGTGGCCATCAAAATGCCCACAGACGTGAAAGAGCCGCTCAACGCAGAAACAACAAAACCCTCAACACTCCTATCTCAACAGACCCCTCTTTGAGGATACCTTCGTCATTTGTTAACCATAACCACCCAGCAACAACCAGTCCTCACGCAGTACCATTTTTGAACCAATACCACCAGCTTCAGGCGCTTGACCCCGTGATGAATAGAAACTACCAGTTTCCATTGCCTTCCTCAGGTGTCTATGTTTCGGTTCCTCAGTATGGTATGCTTTATGGTGGGTCTGCAGCTACTACTTCTCTTGAACATGATATTGGTTATGGTAATGATCTTTCTGCAACCGATGATGATCCTAATGTCGTCACAGCAAATGTTGACCTTACCCTCCGTTTATAAGCTATATATATATAGTTTCTTGATGTTCTTCAAAGGTGGTTTTTCAGATGGGCTTTGAAATTGTGATTAGCTTTACAAGTAATGAAAGAGATTAACATACTTAATTACGCTATTAATTAGATTGTAGCTCATATGATACGATGACGGTGTTTGTTTATCTTGAAATCTCTCTTCTGTCGAGTTTTTGTTTGAGCCAGATTTTGTTGTTGTTTTTTTCATCTTCTCTCTTTAATTTGTACTGTCCCGAAAATGCCCTTCTGGTGACCGGGGTGGCATGCAACTGATAAATTATGTTTATTAATATTGATCATTATGCTGATTGAATGACAGCCGTCGGATTGCTCTTTTAAAGCTCATTAGTGTTTGTTGAAATGGTTTTTATTTATTTATTTTTTAATTTTATTTTGGTTCTTTAATGGTGGTGTGGCTGGGTTTTATTCATAGATCGGTTTATCTCCGATTTACAGATTCCTTAATTTCCCCAGCAAGCTGTAATTAATTTAAACGTGGGAAATATTCTCTTCATTTTTTTTTCTCCTGTTTTTGAAAATTAAATAGAAGCTCTAGAAGTTTCGTAAGAACCATCGTATTTGGGCAGATTTTAGAATTGAATTAGTCCTTAAAAATTATTCTGTGATTGTCCTAGATTTTTTTTTAAATCTTTTTTAATTGCATATTATCATGTGACCCGCGCGAGGTGTTAAGCGTTTTTTAGAATTGAATGACAAGTTAATTTTACATGAAAGAGTTTTTAATAATTGCAAAAAAGAAATTAAAAAAGCATGGATCTAAATTGATATTGAAGAAAAAATAATATCCTTTCCCCCGTGTATGTTGTTCAAGAGGCTTGTAAATATACACTTTAGTCCCATTATTTTTAATTTTTTTTACATTTGATCCCTTGTATCTTTGAATTTCTTTATTTAAATCCCAAATTTCATTACCAATTACTTCGATTTTGATATATATGAATTTGATTTTGAAACATAAACTCAATGTAGGCAATTTTAACTTGTAATGATGCAGAAAGAAGTAGCTAGACTGAAGCTCAAAAAGATTTGATCATTTGATTTTGAGTTTTTAAAGGAATTAGAGTGTGTTTTGTTGTTATAAATGATTTTATAGAGGTTAATGAAATATATTTTCATGTTTTTGGATGAACAAATTGTTCACATTTGAGTTTTTAGGGTCCAAAAACTTAGACCATGATTTTTCAATTACTAGAGTCTAGAGCTATATTTAGTAAATGAAAAAGATGGTAGACTGACATGATGATTGCAGAGGATAAACACAAAGACTAATATGATTTGTATTTGAGTTATATTTTATGGATTAATATGGTAAATTAAAGATCTGTGGGATTATACTAAAGTATTTACTTAAGTTGTTTGAAAACTATAGGACTATACACTTGGATTGATATAACTAATGAAAATAATGGCATTGAAATCACAACACATGGATTGACAAAAATAAGTAATGGAATGGAAAGATAGATTTACATATGTGAGAAAATTGAAGTAAAAAACACTTATAAGGTTGTAATCTAATTAATCATAAGAACAAGAATGAAATTGATTAATCGATAAGTTTAAGTATGAAAATGATTGGTTTAAAAGATAGGAAATCAATAAAATTCTTGATTTTTGTGTTAAAAATCTTTTAATGACTGTGATGATAATTAATTATATTATAATGTTAATCATTTGTTTTATGTTCAACTTCAACACACCAGAAATAGTAGCTTGATATTATAAATTTTCTTTTTAGCTACAGGTAATGATGATAAACATTAATGCATCTTATATCTTTTGAGTTTGTTAATAAATAGATTATGAAGTTATAATATGTGATCTAAATACTTTAATCTTCTTACACTGTAAAGCTAACTCAAGCTATTCAAGTTGTTAATGTTCATTATTTTATTATGATTCCAATGTTGTTTTATTTATTTCATTTCCAATGTTTTTTAATACTTAAAAGAGATGTGAAATTGTTGTTGAAATAATGATAAGATATTATCTACGATGATTGGATTAAAGAGTTAGAAAGTTGTTGTATAAGTACACAAGTATTTGTCGATAATTTAGGATGTCCTAAATATAGAGGAAGCTCTGCTAAAATTTTGGTAAAAAATTCAGTAGTGTTTATATGAACATTTCAGAATGTATAAAAAGAAAAGTTTACCTTGTTTTTCTCGAGTTTCAAGGCTTAAAAGGTAGAAATTAGTTATTATTTTTTTTAATGGGAAATAATTATCATTGTCATGAAAAATAGGGTTCTTACATGCGCTTTGCCATAGGTGGAACCAATTTTTTTCAAACATAAAAAAGAACACTAAGAGCATGGGAATTGTTTGGCAATGTTATTAAACCTGGACAAAATGTGAATTTGTTGATTTATAGGTTCAAAGAAAACCCGGATGATCGGTAAAATCATGAATCAACTTATAAAAAAACCAAGAATTTTTTTTAAAAAAAGTATTAAGACAATGGTATATTGAATAACCCCGGTCACACGCGACTATGTTCACGAACTTAGTTGGGTTTGATAACTTTTTTTTATTAAAAAATATTTTTTATTTAATTATATGATAAAAACTAGATGCTCACAATTTTAAGCATCAGCCCTAAAATAGATGTATTTTCGAGACCGTGATAACCCTAAACAAAACACACACAAAAAACATTTATGATGTTTATTTCTCAACCAATCCACTATCAATGGATGTAATCAGGAAAAAAATTAAAATATATATTTTTTAATTATTATCATCATTAAGTAGAAGACCAAATTGCTCCTAAGATGAAGATAAAGTCCCTAAAGTCAAGCTTTAAAAGTAATATTTTTAAAAATAAAATCTAAACATTGTTTTGTATTTATAGGCATTATAGTAACTTAACTTTGCAAAAAAAAAAAAAAACAATAATAACCTCGATTAATTAAAAATGGTTAATCCACAATAATTGAAGGAAGATGAGTATGAAAGCCATTGTAGGAAAATCAATAAATTTATTGTTTTAACCCATATTAATTGATTCAGATGAATGTTCTAGAACTAGGTTAATATTTTAAATTTACAACCCGTAAAATTAAGAACCCAGGTTCAATTAAGAATTTCAATTGTCAACCAATTTAATGTTAAATTATGAAATTGAAAAAATAAATCCAAATTAAAAAGCTAACCAAAGAAAAAAAAAGGAATGAGCATCAAATATGAAAAGAGAAAAAAATATAAGGGGGAAATTGAAAAAAAAAACAAATTTAGAAACTATCTTAAAAAAATCAAAAGAATAAAAACCATATCTAATAGACAAAATAAATTAAAGGATGATACAAATGAAAACAAAACAAAATTGAGAAATGAATTAAAATAAGACAAATTGAAATGGAAACATAAGGAATAAAATCAAAAGAAAGATAACTTGAAGGGTTGATATAAAAATATGAAGGGCCAGACACAAGTTTATAGGAGAAAGAGAAAAAAAAGATGTTGTTAATACACTGGAGATCCGGTGACTACATGCACCACTCAGGGATGAAGATAAGGCCATGATGAATCGAATAACACAGTGGACTAACATTTTTTAGCACAAGAGTCAGCCACACGTGCCGCCTAAAAGCGGCGGAGTGGCTAATATGATGAGGCATACATCGCACACATTATAAATTATTTGTGTTTTTTTTGTCTTTCAAAAATACTATATTCTCGAGACCCAAACATGTTTACAAAAAAATCACTTTGAAGTCCTTAAATCAGTTTTTGAAAAATTAAATGTCTAAAAAGATCCTAGATCATAGTATAATGATAATTTTCTTTTAAAGGTAACAAAATTATTTAACTGTGAAAAAAATAATGAAAAAATTAAGACATCCCATTAATATTCAAAATTTACAAATAAACCAAAGAAAACTATCGTTTTACCCTTAAAAAAACAATTTATTGAGAGGTTTTTTCAAAATCAAAATTGTCAAATATTCACTAATATAATCTGCAATAAACAAAAACATATATACTGTGGGTTTTCCACGTGTTTTAGCATTCTTTTTAATTTATTCTCTAATGCTCTCGGGGATAAAAAGAAAAAGAAAAAAGAAGTGCTAAAATCAAATCAGGTGGCTTGACTTACAAGCGCTAGGCTAGAGGAACGTGGTTTATCCATTTATTTATATTCGGAGGCCTACCAGGACTCGGAAACAACCCCTATAAGGCTGTAAAAGAGTACCCCTACACTCATCATCATGGAGATCGCCAATGAAACAGGTGTTGTTGCTGAAAAGAATGATTATTCAGTGTGGGCAATTCCACCTGAAGTTGTGGGAGAAAAGCTGAAAAAGTTGATGGAGGCTCTTAGATCAGAGTTTGGTGGGCCAGAGATCCCACCACATATAACTGTTGTGGGTGCTACGAGCTTAACAGAGGAGGATGCTTTGAAGAAGTTCAGGTCAGCCTGTGAAGGGCTCAAGGCTTATCATGCTAAGGCTGATCTCGTAGTTTCTGGGGCTTTTCCCTCCCAATGCCTTTATTTGCTCTTCCATTCAACGCCTGGGGTGGGTCTGAAAACATTCTTTAGAAATTGATGGTATTTTTCTAATTTCTTGATCTCTAATCTTGTTTCAGATGCATTAAGGTAATTCTTTAGAAATTGATGGTATTTTTCTCTTTTCTTGTTCCCTAATCTTGTTTCAGATGCATTAAGGTAATCACATCCTTGTTTCTGATAATATCTCTTTCTTTTACAGTTGTCTATGTATGATAAATTGATGATTACCTAATACTCTTCCAGGTAATGGATGCAAGTGAACACTGCTGTAGGCATTTTGGGTACAAGAGGTCTAATCGTAAGTATTCTTGACTTTCATGCTTAGAGTCGTGACATAAGAATATGGGAAGCATAAATCGAGCATTAATGATAATGTTTTTGAGCCTATAACCATAAATTATCTTTGTAGGGTATATGCCCCATCTTAGCCTCCTTTATGGGACTCTTACAGAAGATGAGAAGAATAAAGCTCGAGAAAAAGCTTATGTTCTTGATGAGAGCATCGATGGCCTGAACTTCCAGATAAGTCGCCTGGCACTGTGGAAAACAGACCGTAAAGACAAAGGAACTTTGGAATCATGGAGGCAGATTGCTGAATGCAGCCTTAGCCCCAACTAGGTATTCAATTCTTCTTTCTTGATGCATGAATTTAGAATAAGATATACCAAATTACCAAGTGCTCTTCAGCTGCATGAGTACTTTGGTTAGGTATGCAATTTTATTTCCGGTTGACTTGGTTGAGTGGGAAATGTTATGTACTAGCTTGAATGTGGATTGAGAATAACATTAATTTGATTCACTCTCCTGGCGGTTGATCAGGCTTGATACAAAACTATGAGTGAAAACCGAAGGAACTTCTGAAATGAAACAATCACCAGACAACTTTCTCTGATTGACAATAAAAAATTGAAAAGAAGTTGGCAATCCATGGGTACTCATGATATTCAACACACTGAGATCCATGAAACAATTTGGATCATACCAGGAGGTTCCACTATGCCATTTTCAGACTTATTTGAGAATCAGGATCGAGTATCAGATCAAAATACAGTGTGTACACTGCAGAAGAATCAAACTTCAAACCGAGCTAGTATGTTTCTATAAGGATCACTCTCTCTTTTCTCCTGTAAGAAAGCAAGGCATTTCTCCCCCCCAGACTTGACTTCTATATAAAACTCATGCGCTTTGTTCGTCTCTTAATGCAGCTTCCTTCCCGCAGGGGCACAATTTGTGACTGTAGTCAAAATCTTTTGGTATTGCGAATGTACAAGCAGCGCTGCAAAATTAAAATTAAATTATTTAAAAAAAAATAATTGGCATAGAAAATTCACTTCTGTGTAGACACATATCATAAAATTAATGCACTTGCAATTAGTAGTGTTATGATTTTTCCGGCATAATCCATTTATTATTATAAAATCAATTGGAACAATTTAGTCCATTCGCCTTTTGGAATGAGTAGAGTAAAGACTTTATCACCGCAAAAAAACTTTAAAAGGTTGATGGGATAATTCTGTCTTTTTACTTTTTAAATGTATAATATAAAAATTATAACAAAATTATTTAAAAGGTTGAACGAGCGCAAGTCTTTGTACATTTTATAATCACGATATAAAACTTATATTACTCTTAAAAAAAAAAAAAGTTAACTTGCATCTAGGCTCTTTTTTATATTTTCAAATTGGATTTTTATTTTTATTTTTTTATAATTAACAAGTTGTTTTAGGAGCAATTTGATCTTTTCATTATTATAAATATAATTTTAAAAAGAAGAGCGGTTGGTGCGTCTAATGCACACGCTAGCTAGGGGGACACTTGTACCTTTTGACGACGCTTGTGGTGTTGTCCCACTTCCAAACGCTACCTTTCAGGGTGACGTTGGAAGCTCTCGTCATGATCTTCCTGGTGGTATGGCATATGTGCATGATGGTGAAGTGGTTGGGCTTCGATAGACTTTTTTCTTGTCCCTCATTTTTCTCTCTTTTGCTTTTCAAAATATAAAAGTGTCATTTCATTTGTTTTTTTTATATACAATTTGGTCCTTTTTTCTAATTGCTATTTTTTTTTATCTTTTTTCCTTAATTTTGTCCCTTATCATTTTTGTTTCATTTAATTTTTATATCAAATTTGGTCGTCTTTTTTTTTATTGCTTTTTTCATTCATTTCCTAATCGTTTTTTTTTTCAATTTCATCCATCACCATCTGATTTAAATTTATTTTTATATCAATTTTAGTCTTCGTTCTTTATATTGCTATTTCTTTTGTTTTGGATTCTTTTTATTGTATATTTTTTTCAATTTTATTCCTCAATATTTTATCGATTTAAAATTTTGCTTGGTTTGTTTTTAGGGCTTGCCTCATATAGAGTTAATCCATGACTCATGACCAGGGTTATAGGTTCCGAAAGTTAACACGAGTTGATTTTGATCATTTTTTAAGTTTTTTTTTAAATTGTTCAATTTCATCATTCAAAATTTGATTTATTAGAAATTGATCTTCGTGCTTTTTTATTCATTTTCCTTTCTATACGGCTATCTTAATCAGGTACACATAGTCACAGGGTTAGCTGATTAACCCAAGTTGACTTGGATATTTTTTTAATTGTTTTTTAAGTATTCTTTTTTTGTTTTAACATCGAGTTGTTTGATAATTGAGTTTTATAGTTTTATCCAGTTTGTTTTTGACGAGCTTCATAGTTTTTTTTTACATTGTCAATTTTTTGTCATTTATTTTTTTATTCATATTATTTAAATTAATTAAGTTTATTAAATTTAGTCAAGTCAATGATCCAAGTCTTAAATTTATTTTTGCTTTTTAAGGAACACTTACGTCGCTTTAACATTCTTTTTTTATGTTGCGTAAAATTTAGGTATGCCTACAATATAGTATGGCCAATATTGAAAACCCTTGATTTCAAAAAAAAAAAAAAATTAGTGGCTTTGGAGACATTAAACTAAAAATAAATAATAAATAAATAAATGCAATCATATAGGAAAATAAAATTAAAATAGAGAAAATATAATTCAACTAACTATCCCTCTCACTCACCCACCACCAGCACAAATGTAGGTCTATTGATTGGGATCTACCAATTGCATATGTTTTTCTTCTGGATTACATATGATATATTAAGATCATAGAAACTAACTTTTAAACCCTTCCAATGATACTAGCAACAATCCAAGTATCCAATGATAACTTCACTTTCTTTTCCTTCCTCTCATATATTGTAGAGGACCAACTAAATTCTCTCAATTTCAGGACAAAATGACACAGATTTTATTTTAATTTAATACTTATTCAATTAGAGATCGGGCTCTATTAATTTTATTTGTTTGTTTTTTGTGGAATTTTCATTAATTTTAAAAATGACACAGATTTTCACTGGTCTTTTTATTTGTTGGATTTACTTTGACTAATCAATATTAAATTGGTTGGCAATTGAGTTTTTTGCATCAGCTCGAGTCTAGGATTTAATGAGTTCGAATTTGAGTCTTTGTCCAAGTTTAGAAGGTTCATCTAGGTTTTCTTGGTTTATTTTTTCCTTTTTTTTTAAGCTGATATATTTTCAATTTCGTCATTCAACATTTATATCATTAACGATTAGACTCTATTTTTTCTTTATAAGCATTCTATATATATATATATATATATAAAATATATAAAAAAAAAAACCTTAACCTTGAAGGATGAAACAAAAAAAAAATTGGTTTCTAGTCGACATAATATTAAATGATGAAATTAAAAAAAATATATCAAATGAAAAACTTTGCCAAAGTAAATCCCATAAAAAAAACAACAAATAAAAAGACTCAAGACAACTCAAGTTAGTTTGAGAATTATATACTAACTTGAGTTGTCTTGAGTCTTTTTATTAGTTGTTTTTTTATGGGATTTACTTTGGCAAAGTTTTTAATTTGATATTTTTTTTAATTTCATCCTTTAATATTATGTCGACTGTAAACCAATTTTGTTTTTTTTTTTGGTTCCATCCTTCAAGGTTAAGGTTTTTTGATACTGGGCTTCGTGACTTTCTTTTTATTTGTCTATCTCGATCCCATCGCTTGGACCTCAAGTTTGGTGGGTTAACTCAATATTTCTTTTAAGGTTTCTCTTTTAAAATTTAATATTTTTTGCGTTCTATCCTTCAACATTAGGTTGTTTTGGAATTGTGTTGCATGTTGTTTCTTTCATGTTTGATTGGTTGGGATCTTAACTTCATCGTTTTTTTTACTATTCTTTTTTTTATTAGTTCCCATGTTTTTTTTTAAGTTGGTCCATATTTTGTTTTACTCGGTCAGGTCTATGACCCGAGTCATGTTTATTTAAAAACTTTTTTAAAACATGTGTGCATCTCTCAAATATCTTTTTTTTATTGATAAAAAAATTTTTTTGGCCAGAAATGGAAGGCAGACCCACAAATCTAGTTTATTCTATAATGGGTGGAGGGGCATGTCAATGGACTTTGTAGTTAATATTGTCAACCCTCCTCATGGATAGGGTTTCATCTTTTTTTTTTTTTTTCATCTTATTCAGTATACGAAGAATATTTTATATTGAAATTGATGAGGGGGTGCGAGCTCTGATTTGAACCTTAATTAATATTTTAATATATTATTGAATCATTGTGATAAAATATTGGTTGTTTGAAATGATTTTGGGTTTTTTATTTTGTGTGTGTGCCAGTAATTTTGTGCGTGAATGTGATTTGTGTGTAAATATTTGAATTTCTTGTGAGTTTAATTATTCGATATGATGTTTTCTTTTTTTTGCATATGGATGTTTGTCATGAATGTGTGTGAGTTTTTTTTTTAATATGATAGTGGTGTTTTGTATAAAAAGAATATAAAAATGATTGCGAGCTATTATGGTTTTGTTGTTTTTTTTTTTAACATGAATCAGTGAGTTGAAAGGTGTCTTTAACGATACTCTCTCAATTCACTTTCCATCATACAATAAATTATTATCCCACCGACGAGGTCTCTCTTAAAGTGACAAAATATAATTTTAAAAAATAAAAAAAATATTATGTTCTTTTTATTGTCTCTATTTATAAATATGTTTTTGATAATTTTTATGCATTATGACATGTTATTTTGTATTGTTATGAGTGGACCCGAATCGAGTCAACGTGACCTTACATAAGTCCAATGAATATGAGTAGTGCTTTTGGAGCCTATTTTGGTCATATTCAAAGAGCGGGCTAAAACCCAATTTGTACCATCCATACGGGTGTAATGCTCACTTCAAAATCCAAAATCAATGAAATATTTTATTTTTAAAGATTAATGTAAAACTTTTCTTAAATAGATGAAATCTTTTATTTTTAGGGATTAGTGGAAAAAAAACTTCGTTAAAATTATATAATTGACGAAATCTCTTATTTTTAAGGATTAACGTCAAATTCTTTGTTAAAAATAAAAAAATCAATGAAATCTTCTATTTTTAGGGATTAAAATCAAATTTCTCGATAAGTCTTCTATATCCTTTTAAAAAATATAAGATTTTCTTTAATTATCAAGTGGCAACTCTATTATTTATATTTTTTTTCTTTTAATTATGGAGAGTTATGCATTCGTCATGGTATAACAGACATGATACCCAACCCATTTTCAAGTGGAGATTGAAGATCAAACTTCAATGTTTTAGGTCTCGTTATGGGGCTGCTAGCTAATTTGAGATGGAAATGCACATGAAGAGTTGTGGGATTATGATTTTAATTATGTTTCACTTAGTGCTCAGCAATGTGCGAGTAAACTGGCAGTGCATGTTATGATATGAATTGAAGAAGATGTGAAAGGATGAAGAAGGAGATGATTTACATGAAGGACAAAATCTTCACTATGTATTTCATAAATAATTCACTGTCTTACTTCTCTTTACATGAAGCACTGCTGTATTTATATACAGCTTAGTATAACAACTTCTAACACACTATATCGTTCTATATTCATAACAGAATGAGAGAAGAAATGTAACAGATTTATTTTATTATATTTACAAATCTTGTTACATCTGCTAGAATGGCAAGCGGCTGGTGTGCAAATCGTGTTGTTACGTCCTGCATGTCCTGCGTGGTGTTGGCTACAACGTCCTGCATGACATGCTTGGTGTTAGCTGAGTGACATGCATTTGATGTGTCATCTAATACCCCCCACAAGATGGAGAATAGAGATTAACTATTCCCATATTGGATAAGTGTGTCTGAAAAATGGAAGAAGGAATAGCTTTGGTAAAGATGTTTGCGAGTTGACACCGAGAGGCAACATGAGTAGTTGTAATGCTGCCATCTTGTATCTTGTCACGAATGGCATGACAATCCAATTCAATATGTTTTGTTCGTTCATGAAAAACTGGATTGGCAGCAATGTGCAAGGCAGCCTGATTGTCACAATAAAGCTGGGCTGCTTGAGGATGAGATACACGAAGGTCTTGAAGAAGATAACGAAGCCATGTTAGTTCGGAACAAGTGGAAGTCATAGACCGGTATTCTGCCTCAGCTGATGAGCGGGAGACGATGGATTGTTTCTTGGATTTCCAGGAAATAAGGGAGTTGCCAAGGAAGATGCAGTAACCCGTGACTGGCCGCCTAGTATTAGGACATGAGGCCCAATCAGAGTCACAAAAGGCTCTAAGTTGAATCTGTGAAGAAGAAGACAATAGAATGCCCTGGCCAGGTGCAGATTTGATGTAACGAAGGATTTGGTGAGCTGTGGCAAGATGTGTTGTCGTAGGAGTGTCCATATACTGACTGAGAATTTGAACAGGATAACAGATATCTGGTCTGGTGATGGTGAGATATAAGAGACGGCCAATGAGGCGGCGATAGGTGCTAGGATCTAGTAATGGAACCCCGGAAGTCTTGTTGAGCTTGAAGTTCTGTTCAAGGGGCAATTTGAGAGGCTTGCTGGCCAAGGTACTGAATCAGCCAAGATGTCGAGAGCATACTTTCTTTGACAGAGATGAATACCTGTCGGGGATCTAGCAACTTTGAGGCCAAGGAAATATTGTAAGCAGCCAAGGTCTTTAATTTGGAATTTTTTGTGCAGGAAGGTTTTAAGTGATGCAATGGAAGAGGAACAATTACCAGTGACGATAATGTCGTCAACATAAACCAGTAAAGCAAGAAATGAGGTGCCAGCCACTTTAGTAAACAAGATGTAGTCAGCTTTGGATTGTGTAAAACCAAAAGCAATGAGAGAAAGGGAGAGTTTGGAATACCATTGGCGGGAAGCTTGCTTGAGTCCATATAGACTCTTAAGAAGCCGGCAGACTTGATTAGGACCACCGACAGAGTAGCCAGGAGGTTTGTGCATGTAGATTTCTTCTTCTAGATCACCGTGAAGGAATGCATTATTAACATCAAATTGTAAAAGAGACCACCCCTTTATTGCTGCAACAGAAAGAAGAACTCTAACGGTGACAAGCTTTGCAACAAGGGAGAAAGTTTCTGTATAGTCAATGCCAGCTTGCTGTGAAAAACCTTTGGCAACAAGCTGAGCCTTCAGTCTTTCAACACTGCTATCAGCATGAAACTTAGTCTTATAAACATATTTACAAGTAATGGCGACCTTACCAGGAGGGAGATCAGTAACATTCCAGGTTTAATTATGTTCTAAGGCACTCAATTCATCACTCATGGCTTTGCACCAACCTGGATGTCTCACGGCTTGTTTGTATGTAGTAGGGTCAGTGTGCAGTGAGACAGAAGTGGAAAAAGCAGCAAATGATGGAGAAAATCTTTTATAAGCAAGAAAGTTGTGCAAAGAGTAAGGATTACCAGTGATGGAAGTGGAGCACTTGAACAGTGACTGAGAAGGCATAGCGAGGGAGGACTGGTGGTGATGAAAGTCTTGTAAATACTGTGGTGCTCGTCTGACCCTAGTAGATCTGCGAAGAGTAGGATCAGAAGAAGGTATGAGGGTAGGTGTGGTGTTTGACGTGGAAATGACAGAATCATCAGTTGCTGGCTGGGTGGTAATGGTGGAAGGAGATGGAGCAGAAACATCAGGACTGGGAGTAGCAAGAGAAAATCAAGAGTGTTAGGTAAAGGTTTAGTGAACACAAAGGTGGTGTTGTCAGATGGAAGTGTGAAAGAATGAAAAGGGAAAATGGATTCATGAAAGACAACATCTCGAGATATAAATGTAGTATGAGACTGCAGATCAAGTAATTTATACCCTTTAATGCCGAAAGGATATCCAATAAATATGCACATGCGGCTACGAGGGTCAAATTTCTTGCGTTGTCGTGAAAGGGTGGAGGCAAAACAAAGAGACCCGAAAATCTTCAAATGTGCATAAGTGGGAGGTTAATTGAATAGAAGTTCAAAAGGTGTCTTGTGTTTAAGTAAGAGGCTAGGAGTGCGATTTATTAAATATGTGGCTGTTAAAACGCAGTCACTCCAATATTGAAGTGGAAGGTTGGCCTGAAATCTTAGTGCACGGGCAACATTGAGAAGATATTGGTGTTTGCGTTCTACAATCCCGTTTTGTTGGGGTGTTTCAACACAGCTGGTTTGGTGAATGATGCCTTTGGTATGAAAAAAATCTTTCATGTGAAATTCCCCCCCATTATCACTTCGTAAGATTTTGATTTTACAATTAAACTGAGTTTCAACTAAATTGGCAAAAGATTCTATGTTACGTTTAGTGTCTGCTTTAGTGGGGAGAAGATACAACCATGTACTGCGGGTGAAACAATCAACCAAGGTCAGAAAGTATTTGAAACCATCATAGGAAGGCATGGAACATGGCCCCCAAAGATCGCAATGCACAATTTCAAAAGGTTGCGAAGCACGGTGAGAGCTATAAGAAAAAGGTAAGCGATGAAGTTTTGCTAAGGGACAAATGCAACAAGGTTTTTCATTGATAATAGAGATGTTGTGTTTTACTACAGGATCTGTGATTGAAGACAAAACAGGAAAAGATGGATGGCCTAGACGACAATGCCACAAATCAGAATTAATTTGCTTAGATGAAGCAGAAGCTGTAGCAGAACATTGTGAAATGGAATATTGAGATAATGTATGAACTAATAGGGATGGATAGACGGGAGAGTTGACAAAATGATAGAGTCCATTCCTCACTTCACCCTTCCCAATCGTTGTCCAAGATAGAAGGTCCTGAATAAAGCAAAAATCAGAGAGAAACATAACACAACAGGTAAGATGGGTGGACAATTTTTGTACTGAAAGCAAATTGAAATTAAAAGAGGGAATACAGAGAACTTGTGTAAGGCAAATTAAAGGCGTGAGTTGGACTGTACAACGTGTGTGTGGCAAAACGTGGTGCCATTTGGTAATTCAACCGGCCGAGAAATAACAGAGGTAATGGTAGTGAAAAAGGAGGGGCAGCAGACCATATGGTGCGTGGCTCTGATCGATGATCCAAGGTGTATGGGAAAGAGAAAGATTAGTGTGTGCGTGAGCATTCAAACAAAAATTGATACCGGATATGGGAGGAGAGAAAAAGGTATCGGTGGAGTTCGGGGCTAAAAACAGGGGAAAGAGGTTCCCGAGGGAAGCAGAGCCATGAGTTGGTGATATTGTGCCCGAGTCGGACCTATCCGAACATTGCTTGGAATTGTCACCGGAGCTAAAGTTGATTGTGCTATAAGAACATGTGCACCTCCGGGCTTAGTGAAGAGTTTGTGGCCCGGAGGATAGCCATGTAGTTTATAACACTTTGCCATTGTGTGACCGGTGAGATTGCAATGAGAACAAATGGGAGCCGCGGGCATTGCCCACTTGAAACAAGTGTCCAAGATGTGCCCAGTAATCTTGCGCAGTGGTAAAGTAGGTGCATTCTGTTTGAACTTAGAGTGTAACGGGTATTTGGCAGGAAATGAAGACGCCTTCCGACTGCAAAAGCCATAGCATCATGTTGTGTGGAAGGAGAAGCAAGTTGATGTTGGCGTTCCCTGTTCTTTGAATGATGGAAAAGACGCGAGCAATGGTTGGAATGGGATCAATCAATATGATTTGGTCCCGTATGGCGTAATAAGAGTCATTCAATCCCATTAAAAATTGAAAGACATAATCTTGCTGATAACGATCGGAGATAATCTTCATGGCACCACGATTACAAGATGGAATAGGATCATAAATCAATGTTTCATCCCAAATGGTTTTCACTTACCATAGTAAATACTAACAAGATTCATTTTCTTGTGATAGATTGGCTAATGTTTTCTTCAACCGATAAATGTGTGGGCCGTTTTGATGTGAAAAACGATCTTGTAGATCAAGCCGATATCTCGAGCACCGCCAACAAATGCTATGCTAGATCCGATAGAAGTGTTGATGGAGTTACGAAGCCATGAAACCACCATGTCATTGCATCGTTCAAATAAATCGAAAAGAGGGTCCGCTTGGTCGGTTGGTTGGTTGATGGTTCCGTGATAAATGCCAATTTATTCTTGGCCGAAGAGCCCTTTGCATTGCACGACCAAGTTGCATAGTTGTCGCCATTAAATAGCTCACTTACTAGGATTATGGTCGGGTTGTCTCCGGTGTCTAGTCGAAAGGGGTTCTTTGTGATTGTTGAGATTCAAATACTGTTGAGTGGTTGTTGCATGAGTAGTGTTTGGGTTAATATGTATATTTGGTGAAGATTGATGTTCTGAGAAATCCTCCATGGATATTATTCTCTATAGCTCTGATACCATGATATGAATTGAAGAAGATGTGAAAGGATGAAGAAGGAGATGATTTACATGAAGGACGAAATCTTCACTGTGTATTTCATAAATAATTCATTGTCTTACTTCTCTTTACATGAAGCACTGCTGTATTTACATACAGCTTAGTATAACAACTTCTAACACACTATATCGTTCTATATTCATAACAGAATGGGAGAAGAAATGTAACAGATTTATTTTGTTGTATTTACAAATCTTGTTACAGCTTCCAGAGTGGCAAGCGGCTGGTGTGCAAATCGTGTTGTTACGTCCTGCATGTCCTTCGTGGTGTTAGCTACAACGTCCTGCATGACATGCTTGGTGTTAGCTGAGTGATATGCATTTGATATGTCGTCTAATATGTTATTCAAATTTGTAATGAATGCTAAATCGATTTATGAAGTCAATATCTTTGTTTTCTCTTACATTATTATTATCTGTAAAGTGTTCTTGGATATTGCTAACATGATCAAATATGATAAACCACACGTGCGTTTTTCCACTTTCTCCTCCTGGTGATGAAGATTCTCTTTCCACAACCATATTGGCTGTTGTTTTGTTTGCCAATAACACTAATTTTTTCACTGATAAGACTCTGCCTGAATATTCTTCCGAGGAAACAATGGGGATGTGGCCAATAACAAGTATCATCTACAGTATCCATTCGAATGTTGTCGTGCCAGCACCTGCTACTTGTAGTAAGAATGACAGTCGCCATGATGAAATCTCTTTGATCTTCTCTGCGTAAACTAAGCTTTCTTTGGACAGAACAATCATATTTCAAATGTTGGAACTTCAGAATTAAAACCGTGCATGGCCTGGTAAGTCAATCGGGTCACTATGTTCCTGTAAGGATCACTCTCTCTCTTCTCCTTCAAAAAAGCGAGGCATTTCTCCACCTCAGATTTGATTTCCAAGTACAATTTCTGAGCTTTGTCCTTGTCCCTCAGTTCCTGCTCCCTGCCTTCGAAACATAATCAATTATTCAAGTCAATCTACTTGCATTGACTAGTTGAAGTTTGTTCGTCCACAATTTGTCATTTCTATAGAAAGATGACCCATACCTTCTGTTTCAATCGGTTTGCCAAAATAGTAATAGAACCTGCCAGGAAATTTTGGTAGAATCCATGGATAGTGTATATTCTCGTTTCCCAACTCACCATTTATTTGAGCCCTGTCATTACAAGAAAGTGAAAAATCTTAAACAAGCTACCAACATAGGGAAATTAAATTTGAAATAAGGAAAAACATTCATATGTAAGGTACTGGAATGTTTTGATGGAAGTATCTAAGAAAAAAAAGGGAAATTCCGTACCTCACTCTGATACCCTCTTCTTCTGTTGATCTTCTAATTTCATCCCTTAGGAAAGGAATCTTCATTTGATCGTCCAAATCAAAAACCACCTGAGACGAAGAGTATGCTGCAATCAACTCTTCATTGAAGGGAAGAAGTAAAGTAATGGAAATGAATGAGATTAAGATTGAAATTTAGCTGCCAGTAGGACTGACTTCACCAAAATCATCTTCTCCAACAACTCCAAATGGCACAATTTTGGCTCCAAATCTAGCTGCTGTCCTCACAAACTCGGGATGTTCTGGCCAGAACAACTTGTACTGTTCACCCTGAAAAGTATGAAAACATTTGTTCGTACCAAAACCTAAAATGTTAAAACTTTTTGAGTGTGAAGAACATAAAGTTTCTATGTCACAAAACAGACAGAAAAAGCTGCTAACAAGCTTGGTTCCAGTTTTACTATGTGCATAACTTGATGCTAAATCACATTTTATGGAGCAGAAAGCATGTATAATATATCAAAACAGAACGCGAACTGTGCACGGTGCACAACCTAAAATCGCAAAGGGGAGGCTGCTTCTTTTTCGATACGATGGTGAAGTTGTATTCTCGAATCACTAATTAAGACAAAGTCCACCCCAACTCCCTCTCAAAGGGTATTATTTGAAAACATCTCTATTTATGGTATATGAACATGTAAGATGGATTGAATTTGTAATTTATGGAATAATGAATTGCAATTCATTCCAAAGTTCTTCATGTTATGTTTGGGCCAAGCAAAATAGAAACAAACTCCCTCTACTAAGCAAGCGAGGTAGCATGTAAGATGGATTGAATTTCTATTTATATGCAGGTGATCACAAGATAATCGAATCAAAATTCAAATTTCCGGGATATATAACACAAATGTTGAAGAAATTATTTCAAATTGTAGGCATTTTTATCGAAAGGAAACTTCAAAGCTTCGGTACCTTCCCATGAGCAGCCTCGCGCGCGCCTCCTGGGTACAGTAGCACATGAGCCTTTGAAGATAGAAGTTTGAATAAGTTGGTTCCTGAAACTGGTACTGCACCCATCACCCTCATTAGATCAAAATCTGATAATGGAGGTAACGTCCCTTCTTTCTTCTTCCTCATGAAGAGAAGTGGATGCGCCAGCCCTCTCAAAAGAATATTTCTTTCCAACAACAATTGGGATACCATCGGGGCCAATTCATATCCCATTAACATATGATAGCCAACGAACAGGACTGGTCCGTCTGAAGGAATTCCTGCAAGGCCCTTCACAACCTTCCCACCTTCCAGAGTTGAGAGCATGACAGCACTTGTAGCTATCAGAAACAACCTAAAAACACAATAATTGTTAGAAAACATTATTTATGGTATATGAACATGATTCTGCTATAACTCCGATCCCCATAACTCCTCCAATAACATCGGAGGACTATAAGTGGTTGGCAGACGGGGTAAATATTGTCTACCATAACATAAATACAAATCAAGGTAGCAGATATTGTAGGAAAAAGTCCATCAAATCAATAGAGTTCTTGCGAGGAAATTGAATTAAGCATGATTTTTCCATAGCACACAAATATTATGCCATTACAATGGACTAGCTGAGTGAATAGAAGTTTTTTGTCCTGATAATAGGAAATGATCACTCCTTATTGGAAGAGAATAAGATAATCAACCTGTTCGATTCGTATAACTTTTTGAGTTCGGAAGGGGTCGGTGGTACATAATCTGAAACATAGTCGTGGTGTATTCCGAGGCGATAGAAAGCAACAGAACCTTTGATTATTGTTGCCAAATCAATGCCATTTTCCTACCACAAATAGGCATAGCTACTAAATCAAACATGATATATTTTAGATGCAACACACTCAGGCACAAAAGCTGAGAGAGATTATCATACCAGGAGGAGGAAATGCCCACTGTCATTAAACTTGATATTCTCACATTTTGGGAGCGCACGAAAAAGTCTTTGACCTTCCTCTTCACTTGGTAGCAGCTGATCCTTTCCACTAAGAAAGACAAGCAATGAACCAAACATTTTGTAAGGGAATTAGACTTGTAGCTTCAAAACTCACAATTATCATGGAGGAAATACAGTGTTGACACTCATTGAATGGAAACAATTTGTAGAGGTTAAAGACAATAATTCTTAATGCAGTTTTTTTGTTGATTTCCTTTAGTTATTTAAAATTCAAGTGCAAAACCAATGGCGAGTCCAAATTACAGCTCTTTTTGTCATATTAAATGTTTTTGCGTCAAAACGGAATTATTTATTTAGCATTAGGGAATAGGGTGGTTTAATCGGAAACCTTTTTTTATAAATTTGGATTCTACTATTCAATACAGGTACAATCAATACACTGGGCTTTTGTCGCTCTTGCTTAAGAGTTACTACTACCTTGCTATAGATTCTGAAAGAGACAGACCTGGAAAGTACAACTGTTTGAGCTTTTACAGCATGGAGGCGAGAATTGGCGAATTCTGAAGCTGGTTTAAGCATCTGTAGCTTCCAGAGAAGTGTTTCTCTAGGTAAAAGGGCAGCTAAATCCTGTGATACAAAACCATCAATTTTCATTATCAAGACTGGCAACACATTCCAAACTAAGAATGTATCCAACAAAAGAGTCAGGTAAACATAACACTATCACCATCATTCATCATATGAGCATCAAAAGACATCTAGCACTGGTTATTTTCTTTTTCCCTTAGCAGCTAACATAATTTATGCCAACAATAAGAGAGATGCTTAAGAGAGTTCTTCATTTGCAGAATAAAGGTTTTTTGTTGATCTTACATTGAGGTGAGATGACATAGCAATAACGTCTTTTGATAATCCTCCAATTATTTGTTGTACTGGAATTCCCTTTACTGCATTGTCCATCACAATCTTCAAAGAATCACCTAAATGTATGCAACACAACGACTGGAGTCAACTGAGAGTAATATTGTATAGTTACTTGGTGTGATAACTTCTATTCGTGCTGACAATCTCCATAGAACATGGCAAGTAGCAAGCAAGAAAAACTGCATATGGTTCAAGACATATTTATCCAACATATAACATGAAGAATTTTGAATTTTTTTCTTTTTGCAGATATTTTTGTTAGTTTTAGCTTTGTCCCATTTTACAAGGGCAAGCAAATTGTCCTTAGCTATTATCAAAATCAAATATGTGTCACAGGAAACTAGCAAATTAAGGCAGACCATGTAATAATGGTAGATAAGGAACCTGTCATTAAGCTCAGCATATAAGAAAGGCTAAGCTGGTGTTCGATGGGTATGATTTCCAAGAAAGAGACAAGTGGTTGCAGTGGTGACTTCTCGAAAGATGTTGCTGCGATAAAAACATCAAATTAACAAGCATCATTTTGAATCATGAGCTATTTAGTAACAATCGGCGACATCTTTTAAGAGAGTTGCTGAAACAAATTTAATAATAAACTTAATTATTGAAAAGGAAGCGATTATTCACCTGGATTAGACAAAAGGAGTGAAAGATTAATGTCAGGGTTACGAGCTGCAACAGCTAGTGCAAGGCATGCTCCAAGAGATTCTCCAACAAGATATATAGGTCGTTTCGGCGAATGGTAATTCTCTGCTCTTACTGTTCTCTCAACAAACTTCACAAGGCCTGAATCATATTGAAGTAAATGTAAATGCACCTGAACTGCAGTATAAAACAAGTGATGGTGTAAAGATAGAAAAGAACCTAAAAAGGGTGTTCTGTCCTTAACCGGAATATGCAAGCACCATATGTCAAAAATCCTAGGGTTTCAGAAGAGGAGAAATCATGTGTTAGGCAGCATATATAACATTAGGAATCATCATGGAAATTGTATCCATCATGCTTTTTTTTGTAGGGAAATCTTGCTTTATATTTACAAACAATGGGGTATCTGTGAGTCATTTAGGGCTACTACAACTAATTGTATATGACTCGAGATTAGTCCTGTTCGAAGTAATGCTTACTTTCCAAGAGTATGGTGATGCTTACAGAGTCCTAGCCCAACACCATCAATCCCTGGACAATACAATACACGATGATATCTTATTTTTCATACTTCAATTGCCAACAAAGAAGAATGGTTCTAAATTCACTCTCATGCAATTTACAGGGAAAGGAAAACCAAAATTAATTGAGAGTGGTCACCAGGCAAAAATAGGAGGAGAGGAGAATTGTCCAGGCGAGAACCGCACTCCAACGGAGAGAACCACCGAGGTGGACCGCTGTCCTGTTTAAAGAAATTCTTGCACTGCTCAAAGTAATAATGGAAGCTTTTCATACTACTTGTAAACTCCATTTCTTTTTTTTCCAGCTCTAATACATACGGATTTTGCTTTTCTCTTATCCCCTCTGTTTCTACTTCTTCCCGCTTCTTTTTAAATCCCCTATTCCCATTTAAATTGGTCGTTGTCGTTCTTGATATGGGCTTCAGTTTTGGTTTGCTAGTTGATGACGAAGAGGGCATTACACGACAATGAACTGCCATAAAAAAGCAACCTCCGGTGACAGCCGACATGCTAGTAAGCTCTCTGATCTCTCTCTCTGCTTCTTTCTATCCTGGTGTTGGCAAACTTAAAGGAAGTTTGTCTGAAAGTGATTTGAGATTAAGAAAATTAATACTAATGGCAAGAACAAGGAGAGCAAAGAGCTGTCCAAGATTTAAAGGGATCACGAGGAGAAAAGCATGGCTCTCTAAAATGCATATTTTGAGAAAAATAATATTTGCTAGTTGCTTGAAGTCCCAAGACATGAAAAGCAGTATCTGATTGTTTGATTGCCATTATAAGCTGTTATTGTTTGTTTGATTGTGTAGCCTTCAGCCGCATGGATCTTGAATCTTTGGGTAGGTCGTCCACGTCTTGTGCCTCTTTGGAGGCTTATTGATGTATGCAGGCTCTCTTCTTTCTTTTTAGAATTTTCCAATTGGAGATTTCTGACAGGCAAAGACTAATTCATAGAGCCTTCGATACTCTTATCATGAAACTAAAGTCAAACTCATTGGCAACACTTGCAGGGTTCATTGACTGCTTGATTTTAAGCTAACTACAAACATATATACATGCGATCAAAACTTTTTGCAGGGCTCCCACCATTTCCTCTTACTATTTGCATTTTATGCATATTTGCAGAAGCTTCTGCCAAGAAAGGAGATCAAATTCAGCAAATGTTTTGTGCCTGGAATATGGGTTTAGAACAGCTATTAGATCAACTTTGATACATCATCAGAATTCAGGAAAGCAGCAGGCTCTTCAAGTGGCAGCACATTGAATTTCTGCCTGTGTTATGATGGGACTGACAACTCACAATTTCATCATAATAATGAATGCCATAACCTGTTTTGAGCTCCCATAATAAATAAAATAAAAAAAAAAAAGGAAATAACAAACGATGTTCCAGGCTACAAATAACTTTTCTAACTCAAATTTGTTTTTTTCAAGAAATCAAACCTGAGCTACCATGTCAGAAATTGAGTTTCACTTTGAGAATTGCCTAGAACCATCATTTTCCGGTCAAAATTTAGTTTGTCACGTCAAATTTGGTCAAAATCTATTTGTTGGGGTCAAAACCATCATTTTACTGTCAAATCAAGTTTCTCGTCAAAATTGGCTAAAACCATCTTTTACTGTCAGAACGAAGATCTTCGCATCAAAATGGATCGAAATCAGTTTACTGAGGTTAAACCTATCATTTTGTGGTCAAAATCGGGTTCCCCATCAAAATCAGCCAAAGCATCGTTTGTAGTCAAAACTAAACTTATCACGTAAAAATTGGTAAAAACAATTATTTACCAGAGGCAAATTCATCATTTCATGGCTAAAGCGATTTTAACCATTGTCTAGAAAGGAAATTTTTGGCAGTCGGTTTTTTTTTTTTTTTTTTGCGGTGAAAACAACCCTTTTATACTGATTTAACTTTACCCTTTTATATATATATATCTAAAAAATGATTACCCTTGTTAACACTGAAGCTCAACACCATCAGCCGCTGACAGTGATTCTAGCCACCATATCTCCGACGTACAACCATCAAACGCATTGAAACCACCGTAGAAAGGAGAGTCAGCCTTCCTCGATCGAAACTCAACCAGCCCTCATCGTCAACACCGTCATTAAAGGCTAGAAAAGGAAAGAGAATCGTTTAGTTCACCCGAGCCTTCTTTATCATTGATCTCCCTCCCTAGTTGATTGTGAGATACACTACTACAATTAGTGGACGAACATTATCAAGATCCACCTGGAGAGTTGCTCAACAAGCCACCATCCTCTCAGGATTGTTACTGGACTATACATAATAGCGGCGCGTAAGGCTCACACATCGAGTGAACAATACAGTGCATTGTTAGGGGCGTTTTAGTTATTTAATAGCTTGACCAATGGCATTTTAGTAATTTTATAGTTTGACTTGGCATTTCAATAATTTTCAAATCTAATTTATTTTATTTTTTATTTTTTTAATTTTAAATAATCATACTTGTATATATATTTATGGATACTTGATTGGATAAAGTATTTATGACAAGTTAAAGTGTGTTAATCATGATTGTTGCCCTTATAAGAATTTTTAAAAAACCCAAGAACAATTACCACCACTTCCCTTGTCTCTATATGAAAGGTACAAAAAGCTACTTAGTATTAGTCAAATTGCTCGTATCCCTGAAAACTCACATTAACCACCATACTCAAAGTGTTATAAACCTAATCAAACTTATGAGCAAACCTATGAGTATTCACTTGTGCTGTCGGACTTAGTATGATAGTTGCTTCATCTTTAAGAACAAACTTTTACAACTCATTAAGGTAGGTTGGATAACATTAAATGAGAATCCTAACGTGAACACCAATCCACTTCCAAATCACGCCTTTAAGAGTGAAAGAGTGAATGTGATTGCTTTTAAATATGGAAAAAAGTAAGAGACAAATGTGAAGATGACTATGAGTAGTTTGTATGACATATTGGCACATGAAAATTAACTTCGACCACCATCCAAGGTACAAGCCAACATAGATTATGGTGAATACTATAAATACCATCACTAGTTTGGTCATGATATTGATTTTTGTAAGGAATTCCATCATAGGGTTGAGACCATGATAGCTTTTAGAATGTTGAGAATGGAAGATGACCAGATTAAAAGTGAGATAGAAATGGTGGCATTTCAAGATGAGAAATCTAAAGTATACAGATACTAGTCGACATAAATTTTGATGAATATTGCAAATATCATTGCTAGTTTGGTCATGATATTGATTTATGTGAGGAATTTCATCATAGGATTGAGGTTATAATAGCCTTTGGAGTATTGAGGATAAGATATAATAAAACTAAAAGTGAGATAGGATTGGTGGCATTCCAAGATGAGAGATTTAAAGTATGCATAAACTAGTCGACTGTAGGTCTTTTTATAATGATTTTGACAAAGCCTATTTATTCAAACAATGAAAATTATAATACATAACCTCATAGTTATAGATATACCTTCCATACCAAGGGCATTTCCCTAATTTTTAAGATGAAATAAGACGATTGATAAGGAGTGGAAGATGTTATACATTGGAAGAGTTAGAAAGAAAGAAAAAGAAAAAAGGTAAGGCAGTCGAGTAGTTGACTAGGAATGATGAGGTCACAAAGCCCATAAATGAGAAAGAGGTTATTAGATTCTTAAAGTTGATGAAACATAATGAATACAATGTGATGGAATAATTTAAGAAAACTCTCACTTGGATTTATATACTATCATTAATCTTGAGCATTAAGCTCTTTATATAAATGCATTATAAAAAGTTTTAAATGAAACTTATACAAGACATTATATAGGATTCCATGAAATATTTGGTGGGCAGGATCTAAGCCATTAACTGTCTGTACTTTATAAAAGATGAGTTAGATGAAGGGATAACATTTAACAAAACTATACACACTAAAGTGTAAAGACTTTATAATACAAAGGTGTTAATTGATAATAAGTTAGCTGTGATGAAGGGATAACATTTAACAAATTACTATACATCACAATAAAGTGTAAAGACTATGTAATTACAAAGGTGTTAATTGATAATAAGTTAGCCTTGAATGCACTTCATAAACATTTCCTCGACTGGTTACTAGTTAATGTACCTTATAAAAGGCCAAGTATCATGATAGAAAATCCTATTGTATGTAACGCTCTAAAACTTTCAATACAAATTTGAGCTTTTTAACTGTGGTGTTCATGAAAATGGTGGATTTTTTTGCTTTACATCATAAGAATAGTCACAAGCTGACTATTCAATAATTATCATCCATAAGTATTGTCACACGTTTACTGTGTCGCGACGATCATCCTCCTAAAGTGGGATCTTTGTGATGATGGGTGGAAAAAAAAAAAAGAATTCTTATTTTTTATTAAAAAAAAAGGATTGAAATCACCACCTAGTATTTTAGTCACTAGAAACCTTAACTGATCTTAGAGTCTAGATAAGGGGACTAGTTGTGTATAGGGAGGACGTATCACTACTAGTACATCTTACCTAAGATAAGCTGCATTGTTTATTTGTCTAATATAAACTAAGGTACTATTGTGTTTTTTAATTGTTGGTCTGTCTAAGGTTTTAAGAAAGGTCATTCTTGGTAAGGAAATCATTATCTTAGCAAGCTAAAACATAATCATTCTAATGTCAAAATATATTTTTTGAATTTTTTGTAATATCAAGAATACGTCTTACGTATAAATTCATAATCCTTGATATTTGAAAACAAAATAGATTTTTTGATATGTTTAAAATATAAGTCAAGTTCTCATAGATTTTATAAACTTATTATTAAATCTAAAAATTCATGCAAAGATATCAACAAAACTATTTTTCTTGATGTTTTACATTAAAAAATGCTAAATCATGCCTTGTATTTTTTTTATTATTTATGAAAATATATGATTTATTTTTATATTTGAGAGATTTGACCATAAGCACACAAATAAAAATATATTTTTTAAAATTTTTTTTAAATATAATTTTTTTTTTAATTTTTTGTATTTGTCTTTTGAAATTTTAAAGAAAAACATGTATATTGAATGCTATGTTAATATCTTACAATATAAGTTTACGAACCAAGTATTAAATAAAATAGTTGAAAAACAAGTGAGGGACACACAAATAATTTTAAAATGACCCTTGAATGTTTTTTCAGAATTTGTGGAGATTATTTAGGGACTCTTTGACTATATATTAAATAAAAGACAAATTAAGGTTAAAAGAAAAGATAGTAGAACATGTTTGTCAAATAAATTTTTATTTTAAAACTAGAAACATGAAAAATATCTTAAGGATATGTTTGCCAAACACACTTTAAAAACAAAAAAATGACTTTTCCTTTGATGAAAATCAGGTGTGTTAAACACGTCTTTAAAGCTGGGTTGGACTTAGTCCAGTCACATAGTCATATGGGCTGGGCTCACTAGGCCCAAGGACCAATCTAATTTTTTAATAAAACAAATCCAGCCTAAACGTGGGCTGGGCTCAAAATAGAGACCCAACCTCCTTTCTCTTCATTAGTCAGGCTTAATGGCCATTATTTGGCAAATTTGAAGGCCACCAATATAAGCATTTTTTTTTTCCAGCCATTACACAGCATACACATACATATTTACACCATCATGTAGAGGCATGCCACATGAAGAAGTAAGAGAGAAACATTACCTGGCTTATGGTTGAAGGCTTGCTGGTGGTGAAGAAGTTGCTAGATGCTTACAGAAGCTGGAGTGTTGGCGTTTGTTGCTCACGGTGTTGCTGCTGTCGTCGTTCTCGGCTGGAACATGATGTCACGGTGAGGCTGCTGAAGACTTTGCTGATGTAGCTCTCGTCCACAACACTAGTGCAGAGCTGCTGCTGGAAGAGAAATGTGTTGCTACTGTCAGGTGGGCTCCTCTATTGCTTGAGTTACTACTGTCGTGACCGAGAAGAAGAGAAAAACTCTAGGTGCTTTGCTACCGTTACTAAGAAAAAGCTGTCGAAAATTGCAACCTTTGTTGTTGATATGATGAAGAGGAAAGGATCGGCTATTACTCTGCTACCACCACTTGAAGAAAGTTGCCATACCACCGTGACAAATGGTTGCTGATGGAGAAGATCTTCCGCTGTTACTCACGGTGCAGAGGAGATAAAGGCTGAGCTGCTATTGCATGACTGAGGAGACAGTTGTTGCTCCTGCTGCTGCTTGCCACGATGCGGAGAAGATGATGCTGGATACTGCTTAGGAAAATCTTCTAATGCTGCTGAGGAGCTGTTGGTCCACTGCTCACGGTGTTGTTGCTGATGAGCTGTTTGCAGACCTTAATTGAATCACACTATATAAAAAATCAAATAAAATAATTTTAAAATTAACTTGTTAAGCTGAAATTAATAATAGTATTAAAGAGTTCTTTATAATCTAAATATTTTTTTATGTTTAGAAAAAAAATTCTTCTAATTTCAAACACTAAAAAATTATTAAATATGTGTTTATAAGTATCTCTCTAGCCCTTTTTTTAATTATTATAAATTATTAAAAAAACCCTCCCCTTTTTAAAAGAAAAATTTTTTTTAATTGGTTAAGACCTTAAATTTATTTCTACCCCAAAAATTTAAATAATTCAATGCATAATATTTTTATAGTAAGTGATTTTCAAAATAATTTTCGGGCATTACTTACTCATTTCATAATTATTATTCTTATGAACTTTTAAATTGAATTTTTATTATTCTAAAAATTCTAATTTCGTTTAATTTAAATTAAAAAAGAATACGAAAATAATGCAAATTCTTAATTGGGCTGGCATCTGCAAAGGCCTTACATGCTTTGATTTTTTTTTGACTTGTCATTTATTGGGTGGGTGAGTTCCGTTCACTTATTTATGACTGCTTGTAGTCCTTTAAATCAAACTAGATTTCCTCTTTGTTTTTAAAAACCAGGAAAACCCCTTCTCTCTGTACCAACATCTCCTATGCTTCCTTGATTTCATCCTCTATTTGCACTCTGTTCAATTTCTGTGCAACAGAGAGGGTTCTTCTTTATCAATGGCAACTACAGAGAATACAACAGAAAAGGGTTTTCTCAAAGCCAAGTCTCCACAAGGCACGTCAACCCCAGGTCAACCACAGAGGAGTTTCTTCATGGCTCAAATCACACTAAGGATTTTAGCCATTGCTTTCACAGTGGCTGCTATCCCTCTAATGGTTACCGCGAAGGAGCCAATCTCGTTTATCGGGCTGACCATTGCACCACGATACAGCCAAAGTCCTGCCATGAAGTAATTAAACACTAAGCATGTGCTTTGATTTTGTGGGGGTTCAAATGCAGGTTTTAATTATATTAGACAGGATATCGCGTGTTAAACTTTTTTGTTTCTGGGTTGTCTTGTAGGTTTTTGCTTGGTGCAGATGCAACTGTGTGTGCCTTCTCTGTGTTGTCGCTGCTCTATCTATGGGCCCTGAGCCGTTCAGGATCACAGACTACCAGTTATTTCCTTTTGTTTTTGCATGATATGGTAAGAGTGTTGTTTTTCTAATACATGAATAGAAGCATGAGGTACGACACAAAAATTAGATGTCACCTACCTAATTAAAGTCATTCACCAAATGTTTTATTGTTTTAACGAATAACAAGGCGAATTTTTGTTTTTTTTAAAAAAAACATTTTCTTTTTAACTGATTTTGTTGGAGACTGGTTATCATCTTCATGCTAGAGTTATTATTCTACAGGAGTTCTGGTTTACCGACTCAGCAATGTTAGTTGAAGTTTTCCCTCATGAACATAGAGATTAATTGATTATGGTCCTATGAAGTTTACAAAAGCCTGGTCCCCACCCAATTTAATGATATCACCAGCATTTTAATAAAATCACTATAGTTTTGTTAGAATGGGGGCCTGCCCACTTCCCCGATGGGTTCCCCTGATCCACGTCCTGCATTCATGCAATTTTGCTTCACGAGAAAGGATTTTTAAGACAGAACGCTATAAAATGCTGATAACATGGTATGTATTTGATTGAGGAAGTCATCACCTTTTTCTCTTCTTAGTTCATTGTATTCCATTATGCATTATTCACTGTACCTTCTCTCTTGGTTTTAGTATTCAACTTTGTACTAGTTGTTCCTCGGTTTCTTTTTTGCTTATTTGAAAAAATGCATTGCAGGTGATGACGGTGTTGATGATATCTGGATGTGCAGCAGCAACAGCTGTTGGTTACTTGAGTAAATATGGTCAACGAGAGGCCTTTTGGAATCCTTTTTGCAGTTACGTGACCAAGTTCTGCCACCAAATGTTGATATCTACTGTGCTATCTTACCTTGCTTTCTTTTGCTACCTGGCACTCAATATTTTAGCTGCTTACAAACTCATGTCTCATGCAACTGAGTGACTTATGAGCAGTGAAGAGTAGAGGCTGACCAGGAAAGTTAAACAACGGAGAAATAAGGTAAAAAAGGAGCTTCTGGTTGACAGCTGATTTCTGGTCCTGGATGCCTTTTGGTTTACAAGATGAAAGAGGAGTAGACGTGTCTTCCTTTTATTCTGCTCGTCATTGGAGGAATTAAAAGAATAGATCATGTAAACGATTGTGTTTTGGATAGTTGTAAATTTTTATTACAAGGGCAGCTGACTAAAATTTCGTGAACCTTTTGAGTTTTAAGGGCATTTGAATCATGCTTTCTCATTTTATGTTTTCTATTCTCGAAATTGACTCTTAACACTTCCTCATTTTATATTTGCTAAGAAATAATGTTGTTACTTTAGTCGACTGTTTGTAGCTTTGAAAAATCAAGAGCTAGGAAATCAGATGTTAACCTATATGAAGATTCTTCCATGACCGGAGCTACCACATCCAACTTTTGCTGCACGCACTGCTGATGAGTTTTGCTTATCTGGTGATCATCACAAGAACCATTCCAAGATGAATTCTAATGGATAGGAAACATCTGGTGCCTATTTGTCTAGCATCAAAACCGAAGAACATGCTTCTAGAGATACAAACTCTTTACTGGTTTTATTAGACAGCGTTTTAAACTAAAATTTACATGGATGTGGAGACAGATCAAGAAAGTATCTTGTTGCTATCCTATGGCAACTTGGTAAGGTATGGTACTGTATTAGCCTTGCGTGGCATAGTTTCAAGTTCATTAGAGCACATATCCAATTACACAGAAGAAGAGTTCATAGAGGGTTTCATTAAGTTCCAGTCTCATCTTCAGAATCTTTGAGGTGCTCCTTTAAGGGCTGACTATGTATGCCCCACTTATCGCGATCCCATGCTGGATCTATTTCCGGCAATACATAGTCATCAGGTGCCAATGACAACTGGAAATCTGGTAGGTCAGGCAGTGCTTGTAGAGCCCTGCATCGTTAACTTTGTTGGAATCTCTACTTTTTTTCGCAGATTCAACTTTTGGACAGTAATATAAACAACATAAGATGAACTGAAATACAAATAAAGGTCAACTGGAGAACCACTCACTTCTCTTCTTCCAAGAGGTAGCCATACATCTGAGACTTCCTTGATGCAACTTCAGGAATTTTCTGATGCAAGTGCTTCATTGCACCCCAAAGCGGAGGAGATCTTCAAGAAAATTCAGGGAAATAAGCGAAAATAAGATTTCAAGGACAACAAAAAAATTCCATTCTTAGGTACTTCTTACAAAACACTGCCAAAACCAACCTGGTAACAGGAGCTGTGAGGCAAAAGGTTAAGCAGGCCTTCTTGCTCTCTGACAAAAGCCCACCTGCAGCTAGAAAACAGCATACAGCACTAACATGACAGGCTGGTTCAGTGCCCTTGTCAAGGATCAGACCATGGTAGTAGTAAGCTGCAGCCTAATAGGTTGTGTAGAATAATTAGAATCAGTTGATGCAAAATTATGAAACGCAACTCTAAGATCAACACAGCAATCAGAATTTAAGAAATTGACTGCAAAGAAAACCTTTGCTTCAAGGAACTTCCACTTAATGAAACAGAGATGCTTCTTTCCATGCCCATTACTCATGTCAAGCCCTGACAAGAAGTGATAAGCCTGAATAGAGACAAATTAACACTAACGATAAGAGTTGAGAAATGAAGGTCAGTGAGCCTAACACCTAAGAAAAGAAGTAAAGTTTACCAAATGCATCAAGAAAATATTTTAAGAAATAGTCTTCTAGTACATATTAAATGAAAGTTATCTGTTCCTTCAGTTGACTGGTGAATTCTACAGAAAGAGGCTTCTAAAATCATAATCGTTAAAATAGATGCAATAGAGCATCGTGTAGGAGCTTGACAAGTCAAAGTCTCAGGAAGAATTAGAGCATAAACACAAACCTGACTAAAGTAGATCAGCTGTTCACATGCCAACCTCCTCTTCACAGATAAAGAAGCCTTTTGACTTTCAACAGCGAAACCGAGCTGAATTTCAGTTCCCTGAACTTGAAAGCAGTATTAGTTTCCTCTAATTCCCATTTGATGATAAAATGCCAGACATTTTGACTTATAATTGGTTGTTACAAAATAGAAGAGGTAACAAATGTCTGTTAGTCTGCATTTTGAAGGAAACACAGAAGTTCAAGACAATTGCAGAGGTCGACTAGCACTATACCTGGCCTAGCGCTTGAATGGATATAGCCTCCAGGACACCATCTTGGAAATCTTTTGAAAAGGTTTTCCTGAGTACACAGAATCAATCACAACTATTCATATTGACTCTAAGTCCCACGAAAAATCCTTAAGTCTGCGTCTTTCTTAACGTACTTGATATCTGGTGGTAAATGAGCCAAGATTTCACGGACACAGAATACCAAGCATCCTGATGCCTTGAGCAGTAAATCAACAGCATCCCTCTTACAATCTGGGTTTTACGATATAGATTAATCACAATCCATTGAGTCAAAAAGAACTACCTCTGAATAATTCAAGACTAAAAATAGAGCGTTGAGGATAAGAATGAGAACCTGAAGATACAACCCTAATGCCAGAACCAGAGCGATCCTTAGGGATCATCAATGTGTTGGCCTCTGACAAAGTAAGCATTGCTATCATGTGAATGACAGATAATAATTCAAACCAGGAGTTTGCCACAGAGTTTTCCTGCTCAATCATATTTCAATTCTAATTACCAGTCCACTACTAACAACAAAGGTTTTCCAGAAGCAGCTGAAGGTTGAGAATTTGATAGACTTACCTGCCGGCCACTTTCCAGATTTTTCCACTTGAACTCGACCAAGCCCTCGAGTCCATGTTCTGCAAGATACATATAGCAATTCATTAGAAAAGGAGACAAGGAAGAGACTGACAAATGATTAGCATAGAAATGAGCCCTTAAAACCTTTCTTGGTGAGCCCAATAAGAAGAGACAAGTACTCTTCCAGTGCCCTCCTTAGTTCAGTCACAGCAGATCCACCTGCATTGCCCACAGTTTGTGTAGCAATTTAATTCCCTTTTCAATTCTTAAGAAATTCAAAATTCCCCTCCAAGACTAATATACAAAATTCCCATCTAGAATAATTTATATCCAAAGAAAACACAAAAAATAAGAAACATTATTAGGGTTGTGAGAAAAACAGACCTGTATCCTCAGCCACTAACACAATCTGATTGCGAAGGCAGGCCAACCTATCAGCAAGATCTTGAGGAATTAACCCTCTTAGTGGCCTTTGAAGATCAGAGTGTGCTGGTATTCTCATTGAAGGAACATACACTACCACTTCTGGTACACTTTTCTTCTCTCTCCCCCCAAGTGGATACATGGAAGCACCGCACCCCATTTTTTTCTTCTTTCAATTCCTTCAAACTTTACACTCTACACAAAATATATCACGTAAGAAACTCTCTATATAATAAAGAAGAAGAAGAAGAAAATAGCAATATTTATTCAAATAGAAGCAAGTACCAGTAGAAGGTAACAAGAAATGGAACTGTCAAGGATTAAAGATTAATTAAGAACACTACAGACAGACATTACTAATAAAGTAATAGAGAAAGGAGCATTAATCGGAGAACTGGGATGCATGAGAGCAGGAAGATTCATCTATATATAATAAAGAAATCACAAAACAGACGAGAAGAGAACTTGAAGTGAAATGATCACTCAGAATCGGAGCAGAGAGAAGAGAAGAGTACTGGATGAAAATGTGAAGCTTCGAGGACGCATCATAAATGTTGATGATACTAGAGAGAGAGAGAGAATCTGAGAGTAGGAAGCTCAGGAACCGAGACATAGCTCACATGGAGGAGTCGCAGAAGTCTCTGCGTCGTTAAAGGAGCTCTTTGAAAATTCATAATCAACTTGTGATACTATTATTTCTTTAATCCAAGTAAGCTTTTAGTAAATGACCGATTAGTTGATGTTATATATATATATATATATATTCTTTGAAATAATGGTGAGAATTTGATAGCTGCTGAAAAAACATTACACTTACCTATCTGATAGCTTGGTACGCTTCAGTTAGGACTATCCAGGCTACATCCAGTGAAATTAATGTAGCCCTTGTTTCATTGAAATGATTTTCTGGAATTACAGATACTTTTCTTGATTGAAAGCTTCAAAATCTACTCACATGGTTAAAAATAAGAAAGCTGTTTAAGACTTTTAGGTGGACTCGTGCAGAGTATCTGAAATAGTTCCTGGGCTTGGTGGTCGAGTCATTGATATATCATAATGCGAACCCCACAACTCCATGACCATGTGTAATGTGAGATTATGTGTGTGTATATATATAATCTTAAAACTAAATTTGCAGTCAAAGGATATTTAAATAGAGAAGTACAGTGATTATGGATAGATCTGCCGTTAATTCCGCTAGGTTTAATAAATTTGCCGGCGTCTTACATACGTGCATGATGAGATAGCACAGAGAAAATGAGATGAGCCAATTTCCAGCTTTATAGATGCACCACCATGTTACTTAGGACAAGACAGCCTGGTTCATGGATGACAGCATTATATGTTCTTCACTAGGCTTAAACCAGATTGTTATCCCATACTCCTGCTAGATAGAAAGTGTTGATTGTAAGAACTTTCAGTCCTTGTCCTGTTTCTGGATAATTAAGACTCAAAATGGAGACCCAAAGCCCAATAACTTTGAGATCATGGACCAAGAGTCAGGACTTGCTCATGATTCTAAATTTGACAGTAGTTAACAGATTTTATCAAGTTTACCTTAGACTTAATGGACATTGGACAATGCCATCCCTCCATTCATCCAATTTCAATGACAATTAAAAGATTTCAGCCAATTTTCGTAGTGGTTCCATCCAAGGTGTCAAAATAAGCCCCAATCTACCTTAAAAGATAATTTCAAAGTTGAATCATTGTGAATTTTTTTCCCCCTTCACTCCACTAGCTTATGTATATATAAAATTCTGAAAATTACTATAATTTGTAAAGAAATTGATCTTTAGGATAAACTGCAGTTGATTTTCTCGTTTTAAATGAAAACATTTACAAGTATATGCAAGTTACACGAGTTATGAGGTTATTGAAATCCTCCCATGAAGATGTCATTTTGATATAATCAGGTTAGTACAAAGTGAGAGTTTTAAGTACTCGGGCCAAAATCTCTCATAGTTAGATGAGAATTTGCCACCAAAAAAATTATATAAGCAATTTAATAGATATGCTTATGAACTAGTGGGACAGGGTTATATTCAAGAGAAGGTCTGGTTACATCAGACCAGTAAAGTGACATTAAATCTATAACATTTTATCCAGCCATTAGTTCAAACTCAAAATTTACAAGAAGATTATTGTGACTTGGTTTTATAAAAGATTCTATTATATGAAATTAGAAAGTGAAGATTTTTAGCAGTTGAGATATCAAATTTAGATGGAGATCCGTTACCAACGCATCATGCTGAAACAGTGGAACAAAGTTAGGTTTAAGAGGAGATTTAGTCATGCTAGATAAGTGAAGTAACATTATAAAGTCATACCTTTCAAACTATTGGATCAAACTTAGATTTTACTAGGAGTTTCTCAAAGTCTGGTTCTATAGAAGGCTTGACTAAATGAAATTAGTCAAGCTCTTAAAGACCTTTTAAAAATAACTAGGGTTATCTTGAGCTATTTGTTGTTCTATGTTAAACTTAACTTTTTTTAAAGAGATTTTCTTTTCGAATTAAATTAAATTAATTGGTTAAATATAAACATGAGATACTTACTTCATAATTTTTTGTTTGGTTTGCTTTCCAAGTTGTTGCTATAGCAACGCATGCTGGCTCTTTTGGTGTCATTGTGCAGTTTTTCACAGTGGCTTTAGAATCGTCTTAGTAAACTCATCTGGTGGTAAAGGCGATGTTCATATGACAGAGCGACGGGGTCTTCGACAGGTTTTTCTTTCCTCTCCTCTCAAGTATGATATTGACGATTTATTTTTTATAGTTAATTATTGTCAAATTTTTTTGTTCGATTTATCTACTGACTCTGTTTTTTTATCATATTATTAAATTAACCGAGTTTATTGGATCCATTTAATTCAATGACCCAAGTCTTGCATTTTTCGTATTAAAAAAAAAACTATTCATCACCTAAGCATCTTTATGTTTTACATTAAAAAAATTAGTATGGCTTGCTACGTAGAGTTGGCACCAATCCATTTTTATTGCTATTTGATCTTCTTGTTGGCAAGGTTTCAGAAAATTTGACCGGGAAAGAAGAAGTGCGTTTAGAGAACAAAAACCACTAGATTTGTAAAAGCAAGCACACATGGACATAGAAGGACTATGTTAAATATAAATAAATATATAAATTCAAGGAAAAAATATATAGCTTTTGAAATCAGAGGGACTAAATTATTAATTTATAAGAAAATTCAAGGGATAAAGTCTAATTTACTCAAAGTTTAAACTTGGTTGCTCCTTAAGCTTTGCTTACTTAGGTTTCACGAAATACAGGCACTAAAGATAGTTCGGATAGCACAAGTGAAAGAGAAACTCAAGAAATTCTAAATCATAGCATGGTATTGAGAACCTAAAGATCATCGATCTGGATAGCGCGCATAGGCGAAACTTAGAAAGTTCTTGATTTATGTGGGAACTAGACATATATAATTTACTCCTAAACTTTCTCTGCCACCAGTTTTTAAGCCACAGAACACCAATCCGCCCGGCCTACGCTTGAATCTAGGTACTTTCCAAGTTTCATCTATGCTAATCTAAATAGTCTAGTCTGTGTGTGTTATAAACATTATGTTGGCATCAGAATATGTGTCTGCAAATCTTATGAAATTAGGAGGGAGGGATGAAGTATCCATTAAGCTATAAACCTAAAGCAGCAGGTGCATTTATCCACCCTTAGCAGTAGAGGAGAGCTGGCCAGAGTTTAAGGGCCACTCGGAAAATGGTCCTCTTGTAAAATATATTTTTAATTCTATCAGACAATTTTATTCCGCATAAACTGAGTGTTGTAATAATTTAATGTACTGGCTGGCATAATTCTATCAATTCCAAAAATAAATTTCAGTTTCCCATTCTTCAAAATTCATAGAAATTACAGCAGTATAATTAATGACTACCGGCTATGGTACTAGCCATTCAACATTCAATCTCTCAACAACCTCTATAATATATGGTCAGTCCAACCCAGATGGCTGCTGAATTCTCCATTAAGACATTGTCATTGTTAAAGCAAAGGACAGCCTTGCAAAACTGAAGCATAGTTATGGTCTGATCAGCAAGCACTTTTTTGTATTGAAACACCATTCATCATTGTGCACGTCCAAGGGAACGCAGGCCACAACCATCTTTGGCCGAAGCATCAATGGCCAGGCTTTCCCAAACACGGGTTTTCCCCGGTCAACAACTCGTTTCTACAACCCTAAAGTAAATATTATTCATAAAAAACGTACTGTTTTGAACACATTACCCTCTCGACACTTCCTCGGGACGTTTTATAGAGCTATGAAAATTTATTGCCTTACTGCAGGCAAATATATAGCAAAGAAACACTGCGTTTTTAATAATGGCAACCAGAATACACGTAAGATATATACATATTTCTTCTGTGAACATCATCGATCCTCAGTTGATACACAAATGCAGAGCTTTATTCAAGTGAAATGAAAAAGCAGTGGGGCTGCAGATTGTAGTGGGAAAATCTAGGGAAGATGGATGTACAAACTATTACATCTAAACATCAGTAATTTCTCTTGACTTTACATATTGTCCTTTCACTCGCTTTCTCGTATGAGCTCTAGCCTTCCTTGATTCATAACGGACACGTTTATCATATCTGTTCATCGTTTAACACACCATTCACCGACATAAATATATATATGTATTATTAATAAAAATTTAATATTTATTTTTAATATTATATTAATGAATCTAATATTTTATTTACAAATCTAGAGTAAAGATAAAATTTATGGGATAAAAATGATTTACAAAAAAAAAATTATAAAATTATTATAATTATGAGATTCCTATTATATAAAAAAATTGTTCCTAAAATGTTCATGATTAATACTCTCTAAAATATGGATATTTATTAGAGCTTTAAATATTAGTACATATTATTTTCTTTTCTTATGAAAAGAAACAGTTAATTGTTCTTATAAGATAAGGTATAAAGGATATCTCAAACTAATATGTAGGTACTTGTTATACGATATGTGCATTGAACTAACTTGCATGAAAATTTTATACGAAGAGATCATATATGTCTATGAAAAAACTCACGTGATGGTTATGTAAATAATTTTTAGACATGAGATCACTAAATTGTATTATATAAAGATGTTATGCTTTGATCATGTTACTTATTATCTTAATCGAGATAATGAACAGGTAGACATTGAGTATAACATGAACTATATGAAGATACTTAAATGATCAAGAGACGATTCATCACCCTAGGTCAATTAGAAAAAAAAAATATTTTGTCTGTTCTTAAATAGTATTAACTGAGAAATCTTTGGTCAAGATGAAATGAGATTTGAAAAGAGTTTCAAATCTTATTCAAACAATCAATGACTATCATGTAGAGAATAAATATGATATAAAACAAAATATTATTGATGAAATGATATTAATTACACTAAGAAACTAGTCATTGAAAGGTTAAGTCAAACCACTAATGACTTTTCTAATATTTGGGGGATCATGATATGTTACTAGATGATGCACTTGATTTTCAAATATAAATTAATTAATTGTTGAATTAATAATAAATTAAATTATTTAATTCTATTTAATTATAATTATAATTTATATTTGAACCAACATACTAGGAACTTAACGAGTCACACACATTAAGAGTTGTTAGTCATAAATTAAACTGGGATAATTTAATTAAGTATGACTCGACTAAAATATATTTTAGAAATTAAATACTAGAATATAATTAATACATGAATTATATTTCTAGACCTAGAAAAATCAAGACTTGATTGAGTTAATTTCTATAATTTTCCTGAATTAATATATGGATATTATTCAGAAGGCAAATTAATATTTTACCAATTTATAGAATTTTTCATATTTTCTATAAATAGTAAGTTATACCTTCTATTTTTAAGTGGTTGTCTATTAGACAAAAAAACTATGTAAGTCATAAAATATAGTACTTAAAGCATAACAATCTCTTTTTAATAAATAGAGATTTAGAAGATTTCTTCATGTGAATTACTATTGGAGATCAGACAATTGGACAATTTGTGGTTTGTAACAATCCAACCTTTAAAGAATAATTCAAAACTAAAAAAGATCAGATTTTAAGGTAATAAATTCCTAAACAACTCTAGATCTATCTAACAGAATCCTAAAAAGTCTCGCATAATTTTATTTTATTATTTTTATTACGTGTAATTGACAAGAATTTCGTTGACAATTGTTATCCATGTTTCAATACAATGAGAAACAGAAAAGCTGCACAAGCAACAACAGGATTCAGGTCTAACCATTTCAATGTTGATTTTACAAATAGAAAACGGCAAGAGACAACCATTATAAGCTAATATCTTCTGCATAAGTAAGCCAAAGCCTGAGCATGAGGTCGAATCAAACAGAAAAGTTTGTAGTCAATTATCAAAGGAACTGGTACGTCTTCTGTTTCCTTTAGTTCTGCATGATTATTCTCTATCTCTAGTCTGTTCTCATAATTAAGGGCAACCAATAAAGTGTAGATTGAGAGAATGAGATTTGCAGGACTTGAAAGAATTAAGCATTTCCCTCATGAAATCTAGTTCAGATACGAATTCACTCTTTCTTGCATCTACAAGATTTGGCAACACAAGCAAAGAGGCAAACGGTGTTAGTTTGCTGGTGCAACAATTCCTCATTATCCCCATTCTCCGATTCAAGACTCTCCGAATTCCCTTGCACTACACATCTACTCGGTGGTGTGTCAGGCCCCAACTCAGCGCCATCTTCATTCACTCTCACCATTTCAATCTTTCCCGTCTCCACTAACCGCCCATGCACTTGTTGCCTACACTTCCCAGAACTTAAAACAGAGGAATAATCGCTTGGAACCACAGGATCTTGAAAATTAACCACGCTTTGCTCGAACAAACATGACCCAGGATCAGAATCCATACAAAAAATAGATTCCGAATCAAGCCCGAACAAAGAAGCAAGCTCAATAACTGGAGGGCAATCTGTGAACCCTTTGACTACACGTCTACGGTCTATCATGAAGGGACGAAACAGGAAACCTGCTGTTATGTTAATCCCAATCACAATCGTTACAGAGAAAAAGATTACCGGTTGAGCAATGAATGGAAGGAGGTTCAGCTTTTCAATTTCCACAGATCTGTGACCTTACATGTTTGAGAGACAGGGCATTTGTAGAGTGAATTTGTTGGTCACGTCGCAGACAAATTAAGAATCTTCGAGTCTGTAAGCAAAAATAAAATATATAGAAACTAAGTAACCGTTTAGTAGTTTTTTTTTAACTGATTTTCTTGAAAAAAATCCTGAAAAGTGAATTATTTTTTTAATATTTAGTAGTATAATAAAAAATATTAGAAAATATTTTTTAGTATTTGGCTATGTCATGGAAAATGAGTTGGAAAATAAACTGTTAATAATTTTTTTTCAAGTTTATTAAAATAATAAGGAACAAATCTTACAAATTAAAAAGTTGAATGAGAATAAAATTGAAAAAAAATCTAATTTCATAAATTTTTTCAAATAAAATAAAGAACAATCAAAATAATAGAGATCAAATCTAACAGATAAAAAAGTTGAAAGATAATAAAATTAAAAAAATATAATTTTATAAATTATTTTAAATAAAATAAATAACAATCAAAAGAATAAGTATCAAATTTGATAGATAAGAAATTTCAATTAATGGTAAGAGAAAAGCAAATAACAATCATAAAAATGAGGATTGAAGTTGATATAAAAATCAATTTACATCAAATTCAAAGGTATGAAATTGAAAAAAAAAGATTTAAAACAAAATATATAGCAATCAAAAGTTTAAGGACCAAATTTGATATAATCAACAAATAATATGATATTTTTAAACTTTTCACAACTTCTGAAAAGTGTTTTCCGCCCACAATGAAAGGAAAACATTTTTCTGAAATCCAGACTAAATTTTTTTTTACTGGAAAGTAATTCATGTTGATCAATTTCCTGATGACAAACAAAGACAGAAAAGTTTAGAAAATAATTTCTAAAAAATCACTTTTCATTAAACAAACAGGGTCTAAATCATTTTTAAAAAAACTACAAGGATTAAAATGAAACTTTATCGAGGCCTCAATTACATCACTAAGAATTTTTCACTCAAACAAAAGAACGTAATATATCGCTTAACACATATACTAATATAGAGTTTTATTACAAACTATTTATAAACATAGCATTTTCCTCGAGTGGATGTAGCATAAATAGTTAATATATAGAATGGCTTTATTCATGAACTTAATTTTAATTCATATAATTTAAAAAAAAAACCCTTTTTCTTTATTAAAACATGAGATGCAACCACTTTTATTTCAAAATCTAAACCTTAATTTATTCTCAAAATTATTCTTTAAATCTTAATCAAATCATAAAATGACTTTTTAATTATAGAGTTGGGAATCTTTTTGCTTTCATGCGTCTCCTCTCCGATGCATACCACAAAAGAGTTCGCCGCGAGGAGTGTATATGATAAGATATGATTATTGTTTGCCCTTTTCTGCCTAGTGTTTTAATTCTTTTTTTTCTTTTTCTTTTTTTGAGCGGTCCAACAGAAATTCAGTTTAAAGCTCAAACAAAAAAAATTGGCATGGACTGTCATTGTCATTGCACATCCCGCGCGTGCAGGGGCCGGACTAGCCTATGTCTATTGTATCACCAAAATGGTAAAATACTATATTAATATTTTTTAATATGAAAAAATTAAAAAAATTATAACTTATGTAATAGATTCAACTCGAGCAAATACCATAAAGTAAATAAAAAATTATAATGCTTAATTTTCAACAATTCAAATGTAAAAAGATAAAATAAAAAAACAAAAAGAATTGATAAAAAAACATTAGCAAACTCGAGCAAGGTCGTCGAATCCTGTCATCCAAATCATGCAAATACGATAACCTCATAGAAGCAGCTGAGCTAACTCATCAAACTCATGACCTATTTTATGAGATCGATATAACCCATTAGAAGGAAAAGAAAAGAAAAGAAAATCAAGAAACTCAATTTCTAACAAACTCAGTATTGAAGGATAAAACTGAAAAGAAAAATTGGTGTAAAAAAATATCTTAAGAAAACTAATGTTAACTCGGGTTAACACTTCACAATTATGATCTAGGTCATAAGAATGATCACTTTATCAAAAAAAAATCATGAAACTCAATTCTTAACCAATCCAATGTCAAATGATGAAATTTTTTAAAAAATCAAAATCAAAAGAATAAAGGATAAATTAAAAAAATAAAAACAAAATGATAGGACAATTTTAATTTTGGTAGAGCAACGCAAATACTAAAGATATGAGAGAGAAAAGAGAGAGGAGAAAGAAAAAAAATAAAAGGAGATGATGTGCACCACCAAACTTCACACGTGTCGCACTATAGGGAAGATCTTATTGTGCTGCTTCCACCGCAATCGTGGATCTAGGTGTTCTGCCATATGAGACAACCGCATGCACTACAAAAACATAGTGGGTAGCCTTTACATGCTTGCGCATGCAACATACACACTAGCCAATTTATAGTGCTTATTTATCTTAGTCCACCATGCTTTTTCACCTTCAATTCTGGTCCTTAAACACTTAATTGTTATGTATCAACATAATTTTATTTTACTTTTTCAAACCAGGCACCAATCGAGCACCAAAATGTTTCCTCAACGTTGTGATAACTCGAGTTCTAGGCAACCAAAACAAGTCACAAGGTCAAATTCCAAAAAAAAAAAATACAGAAGTCAATATAAAAGCATCAAATTAGAAAAAATAAAGTTTAGTGAGTGAAAAAAAACGAACCTTCCCTTGACCATGCAAATTAGTCTTCGATGCAAGGAAATAAAAAGGACTAAACATTTTTTTAATCTTCAATTCCAGTCCTCGAGTCTCTAATTCTTTTATATCAATAAAATTGAATTTGATTTTATCAATTTGAGCACCAACTAGCCAAATAAAAAGAAGAAAAAATAATTGATCAGAATGAAAAAAAAAAAAGAACTTAAGACATAGAATTCGTTGTGTGAATCCATAGTGAAAACTCTCGCATGCTATAATAAATGTTTGATGCCTCTTATTTTTATTTTTTTTAATAAAGCAAACCTAAAACACTCTCACAATCTATTGGTTATTGATATAGACAAAAACAATAATAATAATAAAAAAAAACAGCAATCACAACACAAAATTCTTCTAAATTGGGTAACCATACAAAAACCTTAATTTAAAGTTTTAGCACTGAATATTTCTATTCAAGTATTCTATTAAAATATAAGTTAAGCAACCCTATTTATACTAATCGTAAGCGCCTAAAATTAATAAAAAAATAAAATTATTAAGCTCAATGATTCCTAAACTAAATAGAAAAAATAATAAGCAAATCATGAAGGAAAAATATTTTCCTAAACTAAATAGGAATAAAAATAACTAAGAAGACAAATAATTTTCCCTAAAAATTCTCCTACATTAGTGTTCCCATGTTGGAAGAAACTCATTCTCGAGTTTAAATTGTTTTTTCCTCGATCTTGTGAATGTCCAATCAAGACTCTCTAATCTCTTCTATCGCTTTACTTCAAGTTTGTAATAATTTCAAGTATCAATTTCAATTCCTTAACGTTAAATTTTACATAATAAACATCAATTGAAAAATAGATTTCCCTTCCACTGGCTTCTAGAGTAATGAATTCTAAACCTCCTACTTGTATCAACATGTGTTTTATTCATATAACTCTTGAAAATTTTTGTCTTTATGATAATAGTAAACTTGTAATCAAAATTATCAACATAGCCTAAATCAACAAAAAAAAATTATATTGAACACCTTTCATGTTCTCTTTACACTTAATCTAGCTTATCAATGATGACACCATTATTAACATCACTGTTGCTATTATGTCATTATTTATGCTATCATCATCAACATAGTTATCATTAAAATAAATATCATAAATTGATAAAGAATACCAATCCATATTTATGTCATCATAAATGAAATCACTAAAACCACCATGATACTAATTATGATCCAGAGGACACCTTATCTGCTCATGTATCTGAAATGAGTTTTTAAAATTAGCTATAGATTCGTGATCACTCTCCTCCCGATCCTCTAATTTTTTTTCTTCATCTTTGCCAATTGATGAGATATTTCTTAAGCTTGCCTTTGCAACTTTATCACTATGAGTTAATGGGTTAATTCTTTAATTTGTCTTTGTATGTCTTTTATCACTAGTTTCTGAATGTTTTTTTCTCGATAAAGAACATTCTCATTCTCTCCTACATAAAAACATCATGTATTGCGACCGTCTATTATATCCATGGTTATTCAACAACACACAATAACTAACAACTAGGAGTCGTTGAGTTTTAATACCAATTAACAAAAATGAAATTCTTTCAAATAGGGTCACCTTACAAAAATCTTATTTCAAAAATTTATTAATGAATTTTTCTCTTCAAGTAGTCTAAATACAAGTCAGGCAACACTATTTATACTAGTCTTAAACGTAAACTGAATAAGAAAATAAAATTTCTACACTGAATATTACTAAACTAAATAGGTAAAATAATAAAAAAATCAGTGCAAAGAAAAAATATTTTTCTAAACTAGATATAAATAAAATAATTAAAAAAAACTAATAATTTTCCCTAAAAATTCTACTACACCAGTTCTTCAACCTATTTTTTATTTTGATTAGATCGTAAAGGTATCAAATATCAATAGATTCTTAAATAAATCCATATATTAGTTTCAACAAGCAAAATTTTTAAATAGTCATGTTAAACTCACTTCATATATATATCCATGAATTTATTAAAAAATTTTCTATGAGTTTATAGAAACATGAGGGCTTTATATTTTTTTTATATATAAACAATACGGTTTGCAGCACGAGCTTCACATTATTTAAAGCAAAAAAAAATATTAAAGAATTTAATGGTTTTTTAAGATAAAAAAAATCATATGAGTTTCACATGACTACGTACTTAGTAATTTTTATGAACGGAAATTAAAAATACCAAAATAAAAAATCATGAGGATCTAATAAGATAAAAAAAAATAAAAGTTAGGATCCTAATAAAAATTGTCCCTGAGGTTGGGGATTATTATGAAATAACTGTTTGAGAGTTTGGTTGTGATTATTTTTTTAAATGTTTTTTATGCTGAAATGCTTTAAAATAATATTTTTTATTTTAAAAAAAATTATTTTTAAAATCAGCGTATTAAAACAATTCAAAACATAAAAAAAAATTAAAATTTTTAGTAAAAACAAATTAAATTTTTGTGGAACACGGTGAACAATGCTGAAGTTTGCTCTAAAATATTTAAATTTTCTCTTTAATTTTCTTAAAATTTTTCACAATAATTATTCATTTGGCTTCCCGAGAAATAATATACATTCTCTCTCCAAACTTATATAATATGATTCATTTTTAAGTTTCTCCCCTACATGAGTGATGGATTAATAGATTTGTTGTACATATATATGTGGTATAACTAAGCCCATGAATTCTTCCAGAAAAGGTGCGTTCTTGCTATAATACACAGCACTGATATCTACGATGATCCTTTCTTTGATTTTACTTGTTTTCCCCAGCATCTTTAGATGCTTTCTTGTATACAAACTCTTCCACGATCGATGCATATTGTTCGTGATTCGAAAAGTTCAGCATTTCTCATGAAATAATGATCAGTTTTATTCTTCTGGCTATCGAGAGCCTACTTTATACAAGGCCGGAAAGAGTAGTTCAATGCATGAGGGCTAATTAAGGCGTGCCTCGTCCTCAATCCCAAAGTCAATCGGAACAATATTAGAACCTTTATATGGTGGCAACGCCATTGACCTGAAATTTTGGGTGGGGGCATCTGTCGATCACAAGTGGACTGGTATTGCCTGGGGAATCATGTGCTTTCAGAATTAAAGCATGGAAAAAGGCCACGAGTGAAGAAGCCATGCAATACCCCCTCGATCGATTTTTAGTCAGAATTCAGGTTATCTTCTTCCCTTTTCTCTCTCTTTTTTTTTCAATATTTTCTGAAGCTTTCCCTTTCGTGAGGTCAAGATCATGATGATTTAAAGGTTTGTGAAAGGGCCAGCGAAATTACTAGAAAAGTAGAATAAATCAGGTCAAAGACCCATACGTACGTGAATTAAGATGAGAGCGAAGAGACAGGTAACACTAGCATGGCGTGATCCAAAAAATATATATATTAGTGGAATATTTTAGCTTCAATAATGCGTATGGTTTTTGTTTTTCTTCCCTTTTATTTTTTTTTATTTTGTGGGGTACTGGTCGTGCCATTGTTGCCCTTGTGCACATCAATATTATCAACGTATCCTTTGAAACACACCTAAAGATCAGATCGATGCAAGTTGCCTCTTGCCTGGCCAGAGTGTCAGATGACTAATAGGAGGACTGCCCGATTGATCAAAACCTTCGAGGGCTTTCTTTCCTTGCCACCATTAATGAGCTGTATTGATGACATGTAGCAATAAGGAGAATATATTCCATTATGGGCTAGTTAAATTATGCACTTGATAGGTGGATGAAAAATATAGAAATTGAACTTGTAATGGATGAGCCAGAAATGATTTTTCTTTCAGGGTACGAATCTGGTCTTGATTCTTTTCAATGGGCTATAAATGGCAGCTCAAAACACTTGGTTTGAGCACACCAGTAGTGGAGTAGCTAGAGGTGCATACATGGCATATATTAGAGGAAGAGAGGCCTAGCATGAAGGCTAAGAGTCTTGTTTGGTAGCCAAGGATGACTTGCCTGCTCCCTTCAAGGAGGTTTCATGAAATGCAGACATGATCTCTCGAAACCCCTGTTGGGTTTCAGGCGGTCTCCTTGGCTAACTTGACAGGCTCTTTCCTGTCATGCTTAGCCCTTCTCTTCTTCACCTACAGCTACGGACAAACCCCTGATCATTCTACTTGGCTCGCATATATCAACTGTATATTGTATGGTGCATTGGGCCGGCAATCAAATTTGAGAGGAAGAGAGGCCTTACATGAAGATAAGAGTCTTGTTTGATAGCCAAGGATGACTTGCCTGCTACATACAAGAGATCATTATGCATAAATAGAACGAAATATGTACATGGTATTAATTAATGCAGTGAAAACTCTTGTTTGGTTGCCAGGCAGTCTCCTTGGCTAAGCTGACAGGCTCTTCTCTCTCATGCTAGGCCTTCTCTTCTTCCACGATATCAAGCCCTGCTTGATACTGACTTCAAGAACGGATCGACTAATATTTCTGATTGATGAAGAATGCAGACGAATATTATCTGTGTTTTATAGTCTGGAATTGGGAGCACAGAGAATTAGTACACTGCATGAAAAGAGATCGATCGTGTCATGTATATCACTATATCTTCCTCTCTTTCTTTTTAATTACTACAAGCTATTAATCGAATATTTTTCAATAAATTCCTCGTTGTTAGCAGCAACCAGAAGATCAGCCTCATCTCTTTCTTTGATGATGATGAGTTTCACCCTTCCATATTATTTTCAGTAGGTAGGTCCATCACCATAATTCCATATCCAACTTGGGTGATATCATGTGATTGGTAATGACACTCATGCTCGGTGGAAATTAAACGCCGCTTTCATCAAGTGGATTGAATATTGTTGACATGCATCACGTCCACTCAACGCTTTCATCAAAATTGAATGGGAAAAACATTGATCTGAGCATAGCAGCACTCCAAGTAATTTAAATTCTTCTCCTCCCCTTAATTTATAGCAATATATTAAGCAATGGTTCAATGTATGCATGATAAAATTGTTATAAAACCCTTCCCGTCCCGCTAACTTAAAACTTGATATTTTCAATGTATTTATATTTTTTATTAAAATAATTTAATTCCCTTTCCTCTCTTTGTTCATTCTCCTATCTTTTAATGTAATTATAGAAGAGGGTTGAAAGAACCATGCATGATCATGGAGGTACGTATTCCTGATTTTCCATGACAATGAAATAAATTTATACATCTTAATCTAAGTTTTTATAAGAGCGGATCCGTGTAAAGTCGTTTTTTAATCAAATCTTTATACTCAAATCTGTTTTTCATGCCTCGGTAAACATTAAAATAAAAATATATTTGACTCATTATTTTTCATGAAATTCTTTTTAGATGATAAGGGCAATGCCCAACTAAATGTTTTTCCTGTAGGGCCACGTACGGCTGTTCAAGGTGCACAACATGTCGTCCTGCCTTCGAGTATAGAGGGTGGCATGATGGGTGTGGGAATTGATCCTAGCTAGTGTAGGAATCAAGGGTCATACATTATAAAGTGCTGCCCTATAGCGAGGGAAAGAGCCACCTTTTAGAATCTTGCTTAGCCTATAGCTCGATTATGAACTAGTATCGTGGTTCAATGAAAACGTCGCCCACTTATGGAGGACACGCTTGCGGGGCAAAAAGTGATGCCCTTTTTATCTCTCTCTCATTTTAGTAGGTTAATAGTTAGGTGTTATCGTGTGGATTTATTTTTTAAAATATTATAAAACTGTAAGATTTAAAAGTGTTGGGTATGTTGTACTATGGTGTAAAACTCAATAATAATATTTATAATATTAATCATAATATTTAATTTATTTATCAAAAAATTTATGTTTTTTAATTTTAAAAATAATTATAATTTTTCTTCGATAATAATAATATTAGTTTTTAAAAATTTATAATGATGATAATAATAATAATAATTTTTAATTTTACACTTCAAATCAAATCTATGGTTGTTTTTCAATATTGATAATAATTTTTTTTAAATTTATTAAATTTTTATTAATAATATTTATAAAACAAATAATAATATTATTAATAATAAAATTTAAAATATTTATCATACAAATAACAATATCCTTTTGGGTATGGTGCGTGGCGGCAAACCCAAAACTATTAAGTCTTCGGAGGAAGGCCCAACGCTGTTGGCTTTTTTTGGAAGTGTTTTGGGCCTAACTTGACAGCCAGACCCAACAGCGTTAGGTCTCACTACCAAGACAGACCCAATAGCTTTTGGCAAATGAAACAATGCCCTCAACCGCACTTGCAAACCTAATAATACTATTTTTAATATTAATACATAAACCCAAATTTTATTTGAAAAAATATACATAAATAATACATTATTTAAAAAACTAAAAATAAAAAAAAAAATCAAGCCAAGTGCTATTAAACCTGGTAATCTAATAATAATAAAAACACTTCGTGAAAGCTTTTTTGGAAATTGAATAAGGAAGTAGTAAAGATTTGACTTAATGTCTTTGGGCCCAAATGGCGTTGGGTAACACTACCAAAAAGAAGACCCAATGAGCTTTGGGTGGCAAATTAGACAATGCCCCCAACCGTGCTAACCTTATTTTTGACAAATGTAAAGCAACAGCTTGAAAGAACCCCTTGATTGCTTTACTAGTTTTATTTACTAACACAAATAATACTATTTTTAATATTAATACATTTTTTTTTTTTTTTTTTTGTTTTTTTTTTTTTTTAAAAAAAAATTTTTTTTTGAAAACCCTTTTTTAAATCAAAATTTTATTTGAAAAAAAAATAGCACAAATAATGGCCATTATTTAAAAAATAATTGAAATAAAAAAATATTCAAGTTTTTTCATGTCAAAAAATATTTTTTATGCTTTTTATCAGTTTTATTTATTCTAATATAAAAATGATTTTTCTATCAAAAGCCTGGTTATTCAAATAAAAACTAATGATAATATGTAAAGCAATTCTAAAGTAAGAAAATAATAGTAATTTAATTGTTTTCAGATAATTGTATGTAAACAAATAAAAGAGTATATAATTATAGAAAATAGTATAAAAATAATAAAATATATATTTAATTATTATTGAATAATTATGTATATATTTTTTTAACTTGTGCATATTTGTTTCATATATAATCATATAACAAAATTACAATAAAAATCTCACATATTATTTTCAAAGCATGAAACAATTACTTTGTTTAAATATCATTGTAATTAATAATCTAAATAGTATATATATATATAAACAAGTTTAAACGCAATAAGAAAAGATATGATAACCCATATTTCAAATATCATTGTAATTAATAATCTAAATAATATATTATTTACCTCCAACTATTCTAAACACCAAAGGGGCTCCAATGCTAGGAAAATCAATCAAGTTTTAAGTTTTTGGAACTTGAAAACCCATATTTCACCCATTTTTTACCCAAAAACATGAAAAACAAATCCTTTAGACAATCTAAAACCCCATTTTCAATCATACAACATATTATAATCAATCTAAAAAATCAAATAAAAAACAAATAGAGCCCTAATCTACTTTTTTAATATCATTAAAAACTGAAATCAACTTTATTGAGTTTCTTTCTTAAAAACAAATTAATAGACATATTATTAGTGTTAAAATTTGGTCATTCAAGAATTTTTCTCTCTCCTCGATTTCTTTCAGTGATTTTCTTTATCATCTTTTAACTTTCAAGGACTAAAATATGAAGAAAAAAATCTATGACCAAATCATAATATCTTAAAAGAATAGGGATCAAATATAAAAAACAAATGAGGGATGGTATGAGAATTTTTCATGCCTTTTGTTGTAATTTATGGCTCATAGGCAGATGCCAGAGTAGAGCGGAGCGGTACAGTAAAGAAGTATTATTGATGCAAGAACAACCTAGATTATTGACTAATGATGATGTATAAACTTTAGAGACCAAAAAAAACTTTTTTAAAAAAACTAAAACTAGTATTCAAGACAATGTTCTTTAGATGAATATGAAGAACATAAACCCAGGCTACCCAGAAAACATGAATTACTATCAAACCTAGAAAATGACCTTTTAAGCCTTTAAACTTCTAGTTTTTTGTCCATATAAATCATATTGTTAATAACAAATATGTTTGAATAAAAAATAACAACAAATTACATCAAATCGTTAAAAACATGTTTAAGATTTCAACTTTTAAAATTGTAACCTCATTGACAGCCAACAAAATATCAAACTTCAATCCAAAATTAACTCTTTATAACAAAAACCAAGTCTAGGAACCCAGGACATAAACTAACAATCCAGAAATATGCATCAAATACCAATTGCCATATTTGATAGATTCTAAAATAATATTTCATTTCAGTAAGAACAACATTCAAACACCATTGTAAACATCCAACAAACATTAATAACTAACTCAAACCAACATTAAGCAAAGAAAACAACATTTTTGTTTATCAATCCATATAAATAATAAAATATCAAATAATGCTAAAAATATTTAAGAAATATCATCAACCATTGAAAAAGCATGAATGGGAATGACATATGGACTCCATCATTGAGTTTTCACATGGTTATACATTCTTTAAATTTGCTAGTTATAGGCAGGTACTTTTTTATTTTTTTCCTTCTTTCTTTTCTTTTCGTTTTCTATTCTTTCCAAAGCTTACTTGTGTTAGACTCTTGAACCTTTATAGTAAAGTCTTTCCAAAGGGTATTTATAGGGTTTTTCTAGTTTTTTTCTCTTCTCTTTCTTTGATTTATAGGGGTATTTATAGGATATTTATAGGGTTTTTTATGAATTACCTCAAAGATTGATTAAAGCTCGACCCTTTGATAAAAATGAGAGAGTTATGGATAAAAGCTAACAGCTGAAAGCTCTTGTACTAGACTGATTTTGCAATGGTGGTTTTGGTTTTAGGGATACTCGGTGATTTTGTTAGACTTGGAAGGTGAGGAGTTATTTCTAGGCTTTTGATTTTGAAGGGGGGGTTTAAGTCATTGATAAGAACCTTTTAAGAAGCTTTAAGTGTGAACACACGAAACAAATGAGTGGTTTTTAAAACTCAGATGTCACAGTCTAGGCTAATTTGGTTGACCACTTTTGAGGTTTAACCAAAACAACTCTAATTTAAACATCATTAGAAACTACCTGAAGTTGGTAAACAAGATGTATACTTTCGTTTGGATCTAAGCTTGCTTAAATTGGAAGTTATTAGTTTCACATTCATTTATTTAAAGATGTCAACTTAATCAACTTAGAATATAAAATTGTAATGATAGTTGATCATGAATAAGATATGGGAGACTTATATGGAAGAATTGAGATGTAAATGTCTAATTTAATGGAAATGGAGTTGTAGAGGGGATGTTCTTCTTTCATTTGCAAAAAACCTCATATCATTTGGAGGTCTAGAACTCCATAACGAGCTCTTGAAATGTGTTAACTCGATCATCCAAAACTACCAAGGAAAGAGATGAACAGTGGGTGAATGATGTGTTGTCTAGGTTGAATCCCTAGAAATTAAGGTTTTTAATTTGAGATTTGAAAAATTTTATTTTAGTTTATGTTCTTCCAATTGCTTTTAATTGCCTTTTAAACTCTTAATTTCATGCAATTTCGTTCCTGCCAAACTCAATCACTAACCCCAAAGTTTAGTGTCTTTTTCATCTTGGTCATTGGTTTCTGTTTTATGCATTTAAACCCTTAATTGACCATCAAACTTTTATGTTTCTTTAATTTGGCTGTTGATTTGATCAATTTCAACTCTTGAAGTCTTGTGCCTTTTACACTTTGATCATTGATTTTAAATTTCTTCAATTAAACTCTTAATTGGCTATCAAACTTTAATTGTTTTCACAATTAAGCTTCTAAATTGACCAATTAAACTTTCTAAAGTTCAATTTAGTCCCTAAACTTCAATTTCTTCCAATTAACACTCAAATTGACTCTAAAAAATTAATTTCCTTGTAATTAAGTCCTCAATAAAATTAATTAAGCTTTTCAAAATCTTCATCGAGTCCTTACTCATCCAAATTTGTATTTGTTTACCTCAAATACAACTATTTTAACCGAATGAGTCTTTTGTCAATTAGAATTGGCTCATCAATTTTGTCAATTTTATACATTCTAGTCCTCCAACTTTTTCACTTGTTATTTTGGTTATTCACCACCAACTAGAATGATCTTTTGAGTTTTCTTCATGTGTATCCTCTTGTATTTTAATTTTAATTTTAATTTTTTTTCTAGAATTTTCTATTAAGTCAAAAATAGACAACAACAAACCTCATCATCATAATAAAAGTTTTATAATCTTCTTTCATTTCATGTAGCAAAAAAAAAAAATCATGTTTATATATAAATATATAATCTTAATTTACGTCCATGATGAGCTAAAGTAAATTTATAATAGTGAAAAAAAAAAAGTAAAATACGAAACTTGTTGAAGAGAAATAGAAAAGGAATCCGAGAATAAATAAGAAAGAACAAAATGTAGTATCACAAAAAAAAAAAAAAAAAAAAAAAACAAACAAACAAACAAAAAAATGAAGGCAAAAAAAGAACAGAAATGGAAATTGATTATTGTCGCCATTGTTTGAAACGTTACCGTTTCGATGTCACTGGTTTGACCAAACACGCACCCTAGTCCCTCTTGTTTTTATGTCGACTTCCACATTTTTTACCAAAGAACAACCAGATCCTCCTCCTCCACTATCACAATCACCACCACCACGACGAAATCCAATGGCAAACCCAACAACAACAAAAATTCTATTCTCTCTCTTACTATCTCTCCTATTGGTATCCTCATCACTCGCTAGCTCCGATGTTCCATTCATCGTCGCTCACAAGAAAGCCACTCCCAGAAGCCTCAAATCTGGAGCTGAGCGCGTCTCCGTCTCCATCGATATTTACAATCAAGGATCCTCGTGAGTTCCGATATGTCTCTCTCAATCTAATTAGATCTGAGATTTTAACTATTTGCATGCGTTCAATTATCGATGTTTGTTTTTATTAGATCTCAAGTAGAATTTGAATTGGAGCTAATGTTAAATGCTTCTAATTTAGGAAATAAATTGTAATTCAGAGATTTGGTTGCATGTGATGCAAAATTGTAGGGGTTTGAGTAGGGAGATGGGTTTTATTTTTATTAGCAGCGTGTTAATAGAGATTAAATCCATATGGATTTAATAGATGTTTGTTGAGTCGTGGGTCTTTAGAGGTGGATTTTTTTATTTAATCCATTTGCAATTGAATTAAGGATGGATGTATTGATTTCTGTGTAGAAGATGAAATCCGAAGTTGATAGCTATTCATAACAAGAAATTCTGAAACTTACAGGGAATTGCGTAATGGTCAGCCTCAAAGGTTAGAGTGTTGTATAATTGTGGAAGGGTTTAGGTTCAAATGATGGTGGCTAGAGTGTTCCACATTTTAGGATGTTGATCGAAGTTAAATTTTGTTGAGTGATGTGAAATTTCATCGAGGATTAATAGCATGGAGTTTTAGATCATAGTGCTTCAACGAGGTGGACACACTTTATGCGCATAAGCGTTGGTTGATTTTTAAAATGAGTTTAGGTTTGTGGGTGAAAATCAATTTGCTCTTGGACTTTAAGTTTTATGTATGGGATGGTGAGGTTTTAATCACATTGTAATTGATGGGTTAAATTTATGTTTAAGTTGCCTTTAATGATTCCTCTAAAATGCTATGGTGGTCTCTCGTTTTCCCTTTAGCTATCCAGATGTTATTACTTTTTATTCTTGATATATGTAATGAAATGATTGTTTGATACATGACAGGTTATAGTGTTCTCTTGTTTCACTCAGTTTTTGTTCTTTTCGGAGTGTCTTGTTCTTCAATGATTTCCTCACTCATATTTTTAACAAAACGTTATTCATATAAAAATAAAGTGAAATGATTCCTTGACACATCAAGGAACCAAGGTAAATTAGTCTAGCATCGATAAAAAGTTTCAGCGAGGAAATGTCAATTTTATTTTTTTAAAAGTTTGGTGCATATAAAGGCGTGCAAATCTACTTTCTTATGTACCTTGTGAGCAGTTATAATTGGAGTTTAAATCCCTTCTGCTTTCAAAAATATGAATAGAATGTTCTGGCAATTGCTGTACTGGCTGGAATGGATGGGAAAATATGTTTCCAGAGTTATAAAGAAACTCTTCATAATAAATGGCTCAATTAGCCTCTGGAAACTTGCTTGATCTGTCGGATGACTTACTGATTGAGTTTATGGAACTGGCGCTTCTGATCAGTAATTAGAACCTTTATTCTTTATATCTGTATGTTCATAAATGGGCAAGAGAATATACACAGTGATCCTTTTGCTTGGTTTTACATATCATTACAAATGCTCCTTTGCTTGTTGGTAGACAATGTAGTTATTTTCCACAAGAAAAAAAGTAGTTATTTTATTTGTTTCACTATGCCAGCTGACTTTTAATGCATAACCCCAGTCCCATTCTCCCTGGCTGTAGGCAGGGTTCCCTCTTATCTGTTGTCTTGGTAGTTAATTTACTTCCTACTTAATTTGACCTTCATTAAATATAATTTGAGCATATATTTTGTTGCATCTGCTTAACAATGTCTTATTTGTAAATTTACAGGACAGCATATGATATAACTCTCACTGATGATCACTGGCCTAAAGATATATTTGATGTTGTCAGTGGCAATACTTCACAGTCATGGGACAGGCTTGATGCGTGAGTTCCATCTTGCAATAATGACTGTCTATTTGAGCTTTATCATTCTTTAGTCACTGTTATATGTGGCCCTCTATATTTTTTGCAGTGGTGGTCTCCTGTCACACGCTTTTGAATTGGAGGGCAAAGTGAAAGGAATGTTTCACGGTTCTCCAGCAGTCATTACATTCCGTATCCCCACAAAGGCTGCCCTACAGGTTTGATGTTCATGCAGTCTTCTATATTTTCTTTTCTTTGCCCACCATCTTGCGTTAAGTATTCTATTTTCTGATGTCTGCTTTATAACAGGAAGCATATTCAACTCCCATCCTGCCTCTTGATGTCCTTGCAGAAAAACCTCCAGTGCAGAAGTTGGAGTTGGTAAGTTTGTTGTTGGAATCTCAAACAGACAAATTCATATCTCTCTCTCTCTCTCTCTTTCTCTCTGCTGTTTACTGAAGCTTGTCTTTTTTCTTTGCTGTTTTATGGGATCACCTTTGGTCCGGCCAAAATTATGCAGGCAAAGGTATGAATCATCTTCTTATTCTCTCTATCACTATTGGTTAAGAGTTATTAAACTGTGCTTCCTGGAACTCAAATTTGAAGGGTCAAAAGAACTAAGACCTCATCGTCCATTTTTTCAAGCATCCTTACCCCTCTTGACTCCGTGATCGTGGAATTATAAACAGGAAAAAAAATAAAATAAATGGTAATATTATTTGCTAATGTCCACACCATGGTTATCATTTAAATGATTCTTTAAAGTCCATTTTTTCTCCAAGTCTATATAGAGCAACTGTAACTGCTGCTACAAGTCTCCATGGTGATATACTTTTGTTTTCCTCAATATGCAATAATACTATTGTATTCCTAACGCAAGAATTTTTATATTTGCAGAAGCTTTTGGCTAAGTATGGATCTCTAATTTCTGTGATCTCCATTGTGGTTCTGTTCATCTACCTGCTCGTTACCCCGTCCAAATCCGGTGCTGCAAAAGCAAACAAGAAGAGACGTTAAACAGAGAAACTGATCCATTAGCTTTGCCTGCAATTTAGATATTTCAGAGGCATGAGCACTGCTAGTTAAATGGTTTTCCGCCCCTAGAACTGAGAACATCTGTTGAGTGCCTTCGGTTTACATAGTTGTTAATGAGCAAGTGCTTGATGAATCAACCGATCCCCAATTGCTCACTATAAGAACTAATTTATCATCTTTGGCTTTGTACATTTTGATGATCATTTACTGTTTATCAATTTTGGAATTCAGTATAACTTTTTGCCATGAATATCTTGAAATCTCATTTAGACGAGATATAACATATTTGCCAGCTATGAAAATTTTGTTAGTACGAGTTACTAGGTTTAATAACATGGTTCTTGACTGTTACTGTATGTGTTCTCGGGGTGTTGGTCATAGCGCCAACCATAAAAGTGTTTCTTTCTAGTAATTCAAGTATCGTGCAACATGGAGGGATAGCAAATGAGGTCATAACCTGGGTCCTGTATGGTTCCCTTCTATTCTGTAGGATCTCATGTACATTATGCATGCATACATTTATATACATGCACGCATACATACATGATTTAATTTAATAATTTGTTAAATCTGCATTTTCAGATTTTTATTATTGGCTTTTGTTGATCTATTTTTAAGCATTTCTTAGAGTATTGTGGTCAAAATATAGTATCAATAAAACATTATAGAGATTAAGGTTTTATGTATAATAGGAAAACGGGGTTAAATTATATTTTAGAGATTATATTGATGTTTTAATATAATTGAATTTATATATTAGTATTGACATATACACTTTATTATGATATAAAAAATAATAAATATATTTCTTTTATATAGAGTTGAAGCCTTTTAATTTTTAAAATATATGTACTTTTTTAAGATAATGCAATATAATGATTTTTAAAATTAAACTATATTTTTATACACAAAGTTTGTATTATTATTATTATTATTATTATTATAGGTCAATGCTCAAATAAAGAATAAATGATTTTTTCTTCTTTTTTAACCAAGAATAAACTAAAAGGTGTGGGCGAACAATATATTATTTTAATCATTTGATATCACAATTATTTTGTGCCCCACTTGGCTAATATGTGGCGTCAGCATATTAAAGATCGTGGGTTTGAGCCTTAGCGTGGATAATCACATAATTTTTTTTAAAAAATAAAGGTTGTTCGCCTGTATAACATGAAAAAAAATATAGCGGTGCACGGGCCCGCCTCTACCCCCACGTGTTGGATTGGTTGTATGGGCTTGGTGGCCATTTTTGTGGGCTTTTTTGTTTTTGAATATTTAGTTTTTTTTTTAATTTAATAATTTGATTTTTATTATTTAGTTTTGGGTTGCTTATTAATATATATATTTTTAATTTTTTATTATATAATAAAATAAAAAAATTAATTCAACCTCATAAGCTTCATGAATTTAACCAAGATGAGCATGCCCTTTTTATTTTTTACTTTTAATTTTAACTCCTAAAATTTTATAAAAATCTAAATATTTTTTTTTATTCTAAAAAGTTTAGATGCAACCCGTGGCCAATAGTAGAATCTATCCGGGATGTCACATAAACTGTTATGCTAGAGCCGAGACAAGACTGAATTTATAGAAAAGTAAAGTTGCTTGAATAAATAAATATGTTATGGCACCAAAAGCAATGAAGTCGTTGTAGTATAGTGGTGAGTATTCCCGCCTGTCACGCGGGTGACCCGGGTTCGATCCCCGGCAACGGCGTTTATGTTTTCAGAATGCAATTTTTTTTGTTATCCAGGTGACTGACGGATTGGCCTTGCTGAAGGACCTGAACATAAGAGTAATGGCCTGTATATCAACGTAAGAGAGCTAAACGGTTTCACCCGTTGATTTCTCATCTTTAAGTAATTCTTCCGATTTAATTAAACAATTTCGCTCTGGTTCCATTGACCTCTGGAAGATTTCATAATCTAATAATGTCCTCTGCCGATCATTCTATAATTCTCCTTCACTGCGATATCTGTCATGAAATAGCAAAGAGTACTGGCATGTCCAAACACGTAAACATTCTTGCCATGCAACCTTACAGGGCTCTGTGTGTCATTAATATCAGCGCACTTCCCTTGCCATAACCTGCCAGGCGCCCTGGGTACACACTTTATGCTGGCTTGTAGCAATTTTCTTTACCTTGTGAAGGATAATGGCGGTCACTACATAAATGGCTTTGAAGGCCTACCTGTACAGAGCCTCAAATCCACCTGCTTTAGCTTCAGGCCGGTTCATCTTGCGCCGTGCAGCTCCGGGAACTGATGAATTCAAGATGATCGTGATGTTGACAGTAAAAAATTGATTTCTCAAATCTAAATTATCAAACATGAAGTTGTGCCAAATGTTGTGAGCCATGGTCTCTGCCTTGGTACCCCTGCAATGGATTCCTTACTGCTGCTGCTTGATGAATTTTTTTTTAATTAATGTGGGTTTTCCGGACTAACTTGTATGTGTCACTAATACTATTTTGTGCAACTCATGGAGTAAATTCAGAGCTAGAAGAAGCAAGCTGGACCAATTAACCTTCAAATCTAGACCGTTCAGTATGTTTACTTGTCAATAATATCCAACGAACGTGAAAAAGAGCTCGTCAACTTTCAGAAAGACAACCCTCACAATATTTCAATCACATTAAGAATAAAAAATAAATAAAAACCCCCCTCATCTTCAAGCCTTGCAATCTTCCGGTCTCAACAAAAACAACAGAAACCCATCCATCCATCTATCGATCCATCTTCTCTTCAATCTTGAAGAGCCCCAAAAGATAAAATCATGAGTTACCAGAAAGCCCCTCATGATCCCTACCCTCCTCCAGGTAATCAAACTCTCTTTCCCCCCCCTTCTATTTTGAATTTAGAATCTGATTGATTTTGAACTGACAGGGTACTCATCACCTTACCCGCCTCCAGGGTACCCGCCATCAGCGCCTCCGCCACCACCACACGAAGGGTACCCACCACCACCACCACCTCACGAAGGGTACCCACCACCACCACCACCACCTCACGAAGGGTACCCACCACCACCACCACCTCCAGGGTATCCAGGATACCCACCACCGGGGCCACCACCTCCAGGGTATCCAGGATACCCACCACCGGGGCCACCGCGTGGGTACCAAGGGTATTTCGCTGAAGGGTATCCAACGCCTCCAGGTCCGCCGCAGTACCAGCAGTGTTGTCATTATGATCATCACCCTTACCAGGATAATTATGATGGCTGCTCCTCGTTCTTACGTGGATGGTATGTTCTTTTTTTTTTATCTCTGTTTCTTATGTCTCTTGTTGATAATCTTATGCCATTTGGGTTTTTATTGGATGCGGTCATTATAGTGTTGATGTTTTTATCTAATATAAAGGGATGATTTACTTATTTATTTTTGTGAGATCTTGGTCTTGAATTTTGTTTAATGTTATGGGATTCAAGTCAATGATGGAGTTTTAAATGTTTAGAACCAGAAGATAGTTCCATCTTAGAAACTTGTCCGATCTTATCAGTTCCATTTTGGATCAGTCGAGGCGACAACTAACTCCGTCTTAGATTATCCTCCAATCTAATACTGTCTGTAATGAATTGCACTTGATTCGTTGTGGGTTTGCTTTAACAATATGAGGTGATAGGATGGTGTTGAATCGGCAATTATATATGTAGGATTGGATGGGCATCTAATCCTCAGGTGACCAGGAAGATATTCTTTATCTAACTACTTCGTGAAAACCTAACTATTGCATGACTAACTTTACTATGAAGAGTTTTAGATAATTGCCAGTGAAAGAAACATGCATGCAGATCCGTGTCACAGCCTAACTGTTAGAATACAACGTTTGAAATAATTGCTCAGCTTATAACAGCAATATGCATCTAGTGCTTTTTAATGGCTGTGCCATATCTCTGGCTAGTACTGTACTTACAAAGGCTCGTAAAAGAATAGAGCACAATAGAACTGCCCACGCACCTAACAAAGGTTGGTAACTGTTGGAAAGCAATGGAAGGGTCTTGAATAAGCCTTGTAAATCCTTAAAAACCTGCTGTGGTTGATCGATTATCATACTATAACTTAATGGATTGAGAACCCATAACTGAACAAGCTAACTTGAAATTTATGAAGTACGACTAGGTAACTTGGGTCCTACTCGATATCTGTAAGGTCTTGGTAAAATTGGTGCTAAATCAGCTAGAGGCTTTTGATATCTGGTGTTCATTGGCTAGCGTTTAGTTCAAACTCTGGTAGGATCTGATTGTCTTGTCACCTTGTGGCAAGTAACTCTGCGAGATGGGAACTCCTGGACATCTATTTCTTTTGGGTTTTATTAGGCGATTCATTATTTAAATTATATGAGATTTTCCCCCCTTGTCAGCGAAGCAAAAGGTATGAAACCTTGGAGCTCTAATCAGTAGCCTCCTTGTTAACTTGAGGTCCAAAGGGAATATCAATTTGGATTTTTGTTTTGCTCTTCTTTATAGAAACATGCATGCATACACATACATCACTGTTTAAATATGTCACTATCACAAGTTTGGATTCATTCTAAATTCTGGATAGGGTGTCAGGTATTTTTTGTAGATGCAAAGTTTGGGTATAACTAGGAACTCGTAGGTAGAGAAGTTTGCAACAGAAAGGACATGGAGGAAGCAAGTGGGATGATAGACAATTACGCAAAAACATCCAAAATACTTGAAAATTTAGTATTAGAAAGCTGTTCTCCTCTTAGAAACTTGTTCAAATTCAATTTTGGAATTGCCCAGTAGGAGGTTGAAGCCAATACATTACTAGACATTAAACATGCCATATAACTATCTATGATGGATTGTATAATTAACCCTTGAGGGTTTTATTTAGCAATATGAGGTGGCTAGGTGGCATTAAACATGATGGTTAAGTATCTATAATCTTATTGGAGCACCAGGATAATTTACTTCATTATCATAGCTCACAAATTATGTCGAACAAGATCCTAAACAATTGCCCGACATACAACAGCGGACAGCCATATACATCTAGCAGTTTTTATTGTCTAGAATAAGCCTCTTACTAGTACCATTCCTATGAAGGTCCTGACACGGCATTGAAAAGAAGTGTCTATGCTCATCACAAAAATTGGCAGTCGCCGTAAAGAAAACAAAAGATTTTGAATAAGCTCTGTAGATCATAAAAGACCTGACTAGGTCAATGGATTACCATATTTCTTACACTTGTAGCATTCAGAGCTCGGAATTCAGAACTCAACAAGTTATCTGACAAATCGACAACTGACTGTTACTTCAGTCATAGTCAATATCTATAAGTTCTGGGTCCCCAGGACAAACAGGAGCTTTTTGATACCTTGTGATCATTGTCTTTGATGTTTCTCTCTTGTGGACATCAGCATGTGTCTTTTCCGTGTTTGATATTAAATCTTTGGTTTCATATCCTGTGGCTTTGAGCGGCTTTCCATGCTGCAAATGCATATAGGTTTGTCATTTGGTTAGCAATCTGGCATTCTCTCACTCAATGATTTTGCATTGTAAATGAGGGAGCACTTGATACTTCTTTGTTGCTCTGAATGCTCCCAGTCTCTTAACTATTGGTATTTTGGAAATTGGATTGCTAAATCCGTAGTTACTTCACCTTGCAATATGGTATCTATTTGATTTTGTGTACTGACTTAATTTAATGAATGCCGCCTTTTTTCTTAATTATTGATGTGATAATGATGGTTATTTATTCTAAATGTGCAGTTTGGCCGCACTTTGTTGCTGTTGTGTGTTGGAGGAGTGCTGCTTCTAAAATATGGTTGCTTCATTAAGTTTCAAATGATGTATATGGGGTCTGGTAATTCTGGTTTCGCGATCTTCTTATCTGGTTGTTGAGAGATTCTGTATTTGTATGGGTTTCTATGCGCATATAATTTAATAGTCATTTCCTCCAAATTGGAAACAATATGAATATGCCTCAATGCTATGATTTCATTTATCTTCTAGACTTTAATGCGGCATCCTAGATAAAGTTCTCTGGCAAAGCTTACTCCTGTGCTGAAAGCTTCTAGCAAAGCATTTCTTTCTTTTCTTTTGCGTCAGCAAGGAAAGCTTCATATTTACTCTGCAAGCTGATGTCAGTTACTTCATGACTTTGAAGGATCGTGGAAGGTGGAAAAGGTCTCCATTAAGTTAAAAGTAAAGGTTGTAAGCTAATGGTCAACTGCTTGTATTATCGGCAAGAACCCACAAAAGATACCTGCGTGAAGTTTTCAGGAAACTTCTCTCTTTGGAGGGAAAGCATACGTTGGGACACCTTCAACTGCAGTAGAGGAGTTGCGCAATATGAAATTTGGTACAGCTTATTATCATCTGCTAGAAGCCAAGAATTCATTAATATACTGACGTTGACTGCCGTTTATGATTTCCCAGCGCTTCTGCTATGCTACTTGGGGTCCGTTTTGTGGTGTAGATGGTGTTTTGCTATAACGGTGGTTTAAAAAATGTTTGGTTAATTAATATATATTATAATTTCATATTTATTTTGCTAAAAACTCTTAATTTGTGGGGGTTTTTTTTAATTTATTTTTTCAAACTCCCACCACAAAAACTATTACAACCAAACGCAAAACACAAGTATTTGAGAATATTTTTATTTGTAAGTGTATTTTATTTGATAAAATATCAAACTAATGGTTTTTAGTGTTTTTTATAGTTTTAATGTCAAAAATAAAATAAAAAAATTATATTAATATATTTTAATGCATTATGATATCAAAAAACTTTAAGTTGGTATAATTTTAGCCTGTAAGCTTAGCCACACCTAGAATTTTATTTATCTGAAGAACTTCCATTCATGTGTGTTACTAACAAGCTGAAATCCTAGCAAAGAGCATGGAAGTCAAGTCAAGTAAAATCCGGTTTCTATTTCCAGTTATAGGTTTGACTAGATTTAAATTGACCTGTTCACGAGTTAATTAGAAGTGACCAACCGGGTCAACTCTTAACCATGTCCGATCCGATATAAAACCTGACTCAAACCCCATTGACACAGAATGAGTTTTTAACAACATTGATGCATGGCAGAATGAAAGGACCGTGTGATATAATTGGGTGAGCTAATAAACCCACTTGGCTTTGTTAAAGAATCTAGCAAAACTCTTCTGCCCCATACTCTATAGGAGTTCCATTATCTCCAGTCTTGTGAAGATCTGCTTAAAAGGAAGGTAGGCAAACTCGTACTTGAGAATTCAATTCCTGCTGGAACTGGCTGATCATGCCAATACTTGCACAGTTATATCTATAAAAACATGAAGTACAAAGTAGCAATCTCTTACAAATTAAAAAAAAAAAAAAATAGTCGCATGCCACTGGAACACCAATAGGCTAAAAAATCCATAAAATCAGCTGCCTAAACAAAGTACAACTACTTAATAACAGTGAAATAGTGGGCAGGGCCTAAAAAACACACCCCTGGTTCACCTATAAAGTCCAAACGAACTCTGGTGCATCTTCCCTTCGCCCCGCCAAAGTCCGATATAGGAACATCTTCTCTACCTTTTGGCTATCATCAGCACTAGCATCCGTCTGATCATTTTCATTAATGATCTCCACATTGAGCCTTGGCATCTTCTTCGCAAGGGACTTGCAGCCTCCAAGGGTAACTTCGCACGATGACATCCAAAGGGATCGCATTGTTTCATACTTTCCCACGTCCATTAAAAGCGCTGCATTACCAAAAGGGCAGTCCCTTATCTCTAGCTTGCGAAGCTTTTTGCAACCATTCAACAGATACTGCATTCCCTTGTCAGTGTCCCCAGCAAATGCAATAGAAAGCATTTCAAGCTGCTCGGCATACATTCCAATGTAGAGGAAAACTTTATCAGTCAGCAGGCCAGCCATTGACAACCGCCTGAGACCCTTGCATGAATGAACAATAGCCCCAAAACCTTCATCCAATGGCTGATTGGTCACAGCGTCTGGTTTTGTGGGGTCAAGGATGCACAACCGGAAGCGGGTAAAGTTGGGGCGGTTCTTAGCTACAGTAATGAGGGCTGCATTGGTCATCTGCTGACAGAAGTATAGAATTGAGTGGAGCTTATGGCAACCACTAGAAAGAGCGACCAAGCCCACTTCTGTCACAGCTGCATTCCCTACGTACGGATCAGAAGGAAAGACCCTTATTTCCTGCAAATCCTTGCAAGTGGAAGCAACAACTTCTAGTCCTTGGTCTCCAATGCAGTCCAGTATCTACAGATATAGCAAAAACCACTAAAAGTCAGCATGAGAACAAGTAAACTTGTGAGTTCCTAAAAACAGGTAAACAGGCATACCCATAAGCGCTGGAGTTTCATGCAGTGGCGAATTAGCTTTATGAGCTCAGCACCATGAATTCCTGGAGCATAACTTAAGTTCAAGGAAGTCAAGTTCGGGCAAATTAAGTGAAAAGCTGATAGGCAGTGGGGAGCAACCTCCAGAAATCCTGACAAACTCTTGACTGACATACACTTTTGAATAGCCATCACTAATTTATTATAGGTCTCAGAATCTGGATCATTTACATAAGACCCTACACCCAAGTCCACTAAATGAGGTGCTCGGATCAATATTTTTTGAAGTACATCAAGTGGCACTGCATGATTTAACCTCAAACTCCTCAGATTAGGAGATCTTGCTATAAGTCTCTCAAGTGCTGCTACATTGACCTCTCCTTTGAGACATGCAAAATTAAGTGATACAAGAGATGTACAGGCATCAGGAAAGCAGCTAAGCCAATGGCCTCTATGATCTTCGACATCGTTTTCTTGCAGGTCCAGCTCCCTAAGAAACCTGGGTTGAAGAAAGACATTCAAAGTAGTTAGAACATAGCTAATTATCTCCTGAAACCAATCTCCTGAAACCCCTCACGTCATTTCCTTCTATTCGTATTAAGTCAACGAAATGATTATTGCTCCTTGTTTAGTCAGCATTGTATCTTTCAGAGGCTTTTAAAGAGATCAAATTGGATACCAATTTTCACAAATAATTGAAGCCTCAAACGTGAAATAACCATCTGGACTAACAATGAACGCCACTTAAGACTCAATTGGGAATTAGAAAGAGACTTCAGAAATCATAAAGGGAGGTTCTTTTGTTTTGTTTTTTTTTTTTGGAACGAGGGACCAATGCAGTAACATTTACAAATAGCAACACCAACACCACAGAAATGCCTACAGAACATTATAAATAACAGTAAGTATAGAGCTGAATCACATGCCCTTCAAGATCAAAAAACAAAAGAATCATCAAATCATCCAACACTTTTCACTGTACAGTTATACCAAGCTACATCCACCTCTCCATTATAGATTCCTAAGCCTTTTACGGTGTAATTTTACTCTATATTCAGCAGCTGGCAAGCAGATACAAGCATTAATTGCTTAATAACCATACATCCACCGTCAATTTGACAGCCACAGAACCCCATGCAATGCAAACCAAAACCCGTACTGCAAAACAAATCCCAAATCTAAGAATACTAGTCTCAATATTCCTTCTCTCTAGTCAAATCAAAGGCATTCCAAAACCAAATTGCTAGTAAGAACCCAAACGGACTTGACACTTGCACTAGTATTCAAAAATTAACAACCACCATGGCCAGAACAGAGTTAGCAGTTGCATTAGTACTCCACAAATAGCAACCACCAAAACTATGTTAAGAAGCCTAGTTTTCTTGTATCAAGCTTAAAAAAATTATAAATGAAAAATCAGCAGTAATAGCAAAATACAAGCCAGATAGGTAATCAAACAAGACAAAAACAAAAACCCACAAAGCAAAGCATTTCTTACCTACAATTAGAAGCAATAGCAGCAAGGCCATCAATAGTGAAGCCTTCACAACTAACAAGAACCAAGGACTTGAAATTGGGAAAAGACCTTGAAATGAGCTCCAAGCACTCATCGGATATTATCATCCTCTTCAACTTGAGCTCCTCTAACCCCACACTATTCCTTGCAAAAGCTTCAATCCATGGATAAACAAAGCCTCCCCAATCATTTGGAACCAAATTAAAATCAGCAAAATGAGGCTTTCCTTTCAAAGTAATAGATTTTAAACCTGGAAACCTCTCAATCACTCTCTGAGGACTAATTGCATAACAATTCCCTACAAAAACCTTCTGCCTGCTAGTACTTTCGATCTTGTACCATGGTTTACATACTTGAGACACTGAGTTCCTGTCTCTTTGTGATGTTACAAAATCGAAAATATGCTCTAATACTTCATCTGGGAAATAATTCATTTTAATTCAAAACCTACCAAAAAAAAAAAGAACCTAGATCTGGAAACTAGAAATTTTTATCTTTACAACGATTGAAACAGATCCAGAGATCTAAAAACCAAATGGGTTTATTAAAAATGACACAAAAGAGAGAAAATACTCGAACTTTCTCAAGAAAGTGAAGGAAAAATTTATGGGTTTTCTTTTCTTTCGTTAGGTTTTATGAAACGATAATGTTGTTGAATCCGATGGTGATGATTACATTACACAGAACTGAAAAACCCAAGAATAAACATAAACAGATCAAACAACAGAGATCTGAGAACTTGAGGGTTCCATAAATGGAAATTCTTAACTAAATCAAAAACCCCAAGATAACAATAGCAGTAACAGAAAAACAAAGAAGATGATGTTATAGAGAGGGAGACCAACACGTACTACTACTTCAAGTTCAGAATTTTCATCTCTCCTCTCTCTCTATTCCCAGAAAACCCAACAGAAAAAGAAGAACATAAAAACACTTGTGTTTTTTAAGTTTAACTCAAGTGACTTGCAGCTTAACTTAACCATGGTTCGAAATAATGTTTTCTTCTAACCATGGTTAGTCCTCTCATATTTTCGGATCTAAGGGTGAGAGTGATCTAGTTAAAAAGCAGAGAGAATCTTGACCGTTGATTTGTGTGGCATGCATGTGTCTTTGTATATCTGCTAAAATCCTCTTGTTAAAGAGATGAGTAGTAACGGACTGTTAGTTAACTGGCCACAGAGTCCGGTTCCATTTACGAGAATGCCATGGCGTAGATAAGGTTTCTGTTTCTGTACTCGCGAGTGTGGCTGAACTCGCTCTCTCTGACGCAGACATCACCATGTGGGGAGGCATGGCAGCGACCCGGTTTGACAGACGAGAATAACGAGGGGAGAGTATAGAGATTGTGTACTCTCTGAAGTGGGGTTTATTTAGTGTTCCACAAGAAATGAGGGACTTTTTTTGTGTGTGTCAGCAGATTTTTCAGGTTTTTTTTTTTTTTTGGTGTTTGGCATCGTGGATAATAGAGAAATGGAGGAGGGAGGGGCTTTTAATGATTAGGGAATCCAGTAAAAGGGAGAGGGAGAAAAATGATTTTGAGAAAATCCAAGACTCTGTTTAATAAATGTGTCTGTACTGTAAATAAATGGGTTGCAGTTTCATCGCTTGGAAATAATGTCCATTTGTGCAACCGTTGATGATGTTATGCGATGGGATCCCTAAGCTAAGCTTTCCTCTCCTTTTCCTTCACATCTCCCTCACATGTATGAATTATGGATTTGATTTGTTATTATGCAAATGATTTTGTTGAGCGGAACTAATTCTATGTATTTTTGTTATTATGCAAATGATTTTATTGGCAATTTACATTGATTTTTCTTTTATGACTTACGATGTCTTTATAAGTCATGCCTAACACGAAGAATTCCATTCATAGTAAATGAAAGATTAAAAAATATAGTTTTAAAACCCGGCTCGGCAGGTCGATTCGGGACTGGAACCAGGCCGGGTTGAAGAAAAAACAGGAGAAGAAAACTCGATGTGACCCGGCGACCCAGTTGACCCGGCAAGACCTGGTTGCAACCCGTTGGCTTTTGTTTTTTTTACTAAAACGATGTTGTTTTGATTTAAAATTTTTTTTTTTTGACCCGAGTGACTAGTGAAAGAGGTATAAATATAAACTTCACCTAACTCTAAAACATTATTTCCCTTTTGATTTTTGTTTCAGCCGCCCCTCCCCTTTCCCACCCTCTCCCTTGTTCTCTCCTGTGAATCGTTTCTTCATCTTTCTTTTCCTTTGTTCTCTTCGTTCTCTTGCAAATTTTAATAAAAAACTAACGTTTTCCTAATTATGCCACTAGTGTATTAAAAATATAAAAATAATATATTAGGGTTTTTGGATTAAAAACATAATTACGTGAAAATAGAAAAACTAGCAGGGAAAAGCCAAAAAAATTAAACTTAGGAAAAAAAATGAAAACAAATCATGAAAGGTTAGAAAACAATTGCTGGATAATTTTATTAAAAAATATCGTATTAATATTAAAAATGACATTTTTAAAATATATTAATTATTTTTTATTTCAAATCTTCAGGGATAAAAAAACATTTAAAAAAATAAAAATGAGATAAAGAAAAGAGGCTAAATGCCTGACCCATTAAGAGATAAGAGCCTTACGCGCGAGCCAACAAAGTTAGGCACATGAGTCCGGGTCATTTCTATTTTTTATTTATTTTAAGAGATAAGATTTATAGAGATGGGATTAAATCTTGATTGAAAATGCAAAATAATTATTTTTGGAGAAACTTGACCATATACAATTTAAAATATAAATATTTTATTTTTGAAAGAAGGATTTTTGATGTTTTTCTTTTTTTTTTCAGACTGATTTATTTAATAAAAAAAATATCTTACATATATGCTCACAATATCAAATATTAAATATAAAAGGGTAAAAACGGTATAAAAGATCCAAATTAATTACACAATGATCATCCAAAAATCTAAAAATTAATAATAAAATAAATTAAGGTTGTGTTTGGTAAAAAACAAAAACAAATCAGAAAATAAGGTCGTGAAAAAATGTGTCAGGACATGTTTGTCAAATGTTTTCTCAACTAAAAATCACAGGCTTGGAAATTTTTTTAAAGGTGTGTTTGCCAAACATGTTTTTAAAACTCAAAAACACATTTTTTCTTTAACAAATCGTTACTTTGCCAAAAATGATCTTAAACCAAAAATGATCTTAAACCTTAAAAAGCTCAACCTAGTCTTATGGACTAGGCTTCCCAGCCTAGCTTAAAACCTAAAGGCTCAGCTCAATCATATGGATTGGACTTCCTGGTTTGGCTTAAGACCCAAAAACACAACCCAAGACGTTTATGAAGATCAAATAATAGTTTTTGATTGAATATCCTTAAAAACATGAAGAACATTACATGAACCTAGAACATCCAATTAAAGCTAGAGACCATATTGCATCAAATCACAAATATAAAGAGCTAAACCATGTTAAATTAAAGCTAAAAAACTCATTCAAGTAGAATAATATGCAAGATATTCCAATAATCAAACCCAATAACTTCTACTTTCTAACTCCTTTTAAGCTTTGTTACTTTGCTCTTCTTCTTTTCTTCCACTTTATCTTACTAAGTTTCTTTGTTTTTTTCCTGGACTATTTTTCTTTTCGATCCCCCCTTTCTCCAAGGAAAAACCACTCTTTTTATAGGTTGAATCAAAACAAGAAAGGTATAAAACCACTTATAATCTTTATGGTGGTTTTTCAAAGATAGGTTGTTATATAAGATTATCCCCCTCACTCTCTCTTCGATGACCTTCCCCGAAAGTTATGGTGTCTGGTTTTAGTTTGTCCTTTGTGTAATGAACCTCACCAAGAGAAAACAACCTTAAAGTAGGATCTTTTACGGGTGACCTTTTTTTCCAGTCAAGGTTGATTAGGTTGAGTATTTTAATAAATTAATCATGGAGATTAGGATGTAAATGTGCTATTAAAGGATCTAAATCATGCTCAATTTGAAGGTCCAGAACTCCTCATTCATTGATTGGAAGATTAGTCCTTGATAAGCTTGAATATGTCAAGGTAGAGAAGGCTGAGTAGGAATAAGATGTTGGCAAGTTCTTTAAGATAAATAAGGTATAAACATTTGAAGAGGATGAATGATCTTTGTAGAGAAAGTGTTTCTCAAGTGTTTGGTGTCAATTAGAGCTCTTGAGGTGGCTAGAACAATCATTCGTTTGAAGGTGACTTCTTAATCATCCTTCTTACTTGAAGAAAAAGAAGAAGAATAATGGTTTAACGACATATCATCCCTTCTCTTTATTGAAGCCCCAAGCAATATCAAGCGAGATGTTGCCTGTTTCAAATCCCTAAAAATTAGGGTTTTAAGAATTTTCATTATAGTCCCTCGACTTTAAATTTTGGTGCATGAGCTTTAAATTAACCTTTTTTTTTTAATTATGGATTTAGATCCTTGGAAATATTGATTGGAATCCTTTTATTCGCACACCTTCTATAAATTACTCATTGGTTTCCAGATTGTACAATTTGATTTCCAATTGACCATTAAACTTTAATTGTCTCAATTTGACCCTTGATGTAGTCAATTTCAGTCCCTCCATATACGTGCCTCTTGCATTTTAGTCTTTGATTTTGAATTTTTTTCAATTAAAACCCTAATTGACCTTTAAACTTTCTTTTCTTTGCAATTAAACCCTTAAATCAACCAATTAATCAATTAAACCCGTTAAAAGTTTAATTAAGTCCTTTAACTTAATTAACTCTTTTAATTTTGACCGAATTGACCTTGAAACTTAATCTTGCTTTTGATTAACACTTGATTAAATCAATTCGGCTTATTAAAAGCTCAACTAAGTCCCTGGACTTAATTATTTTACAAGTCTATCATATTTTTCAATATCTTTGTTTCATTTGATCTTAAATTCTCATTTTTTTTCTTTAATTATCCCCTTATTGTTTTGTCATGTAGTTCATTTAGGTCCTTCAACTTTTAATTTATGCAATTAAGCCCATCTTCATCCCATCTTCATTAATAATATCATAAATTGACTTTTTATTTGGTGTTTTGACTTGTTACAACTCATCTATTTGTGACCTGAAGATACTTTTGGATTTTGAATTTCTATGTGTTTTTTTTAATTTATGAATATTTTTGAAGAAAAATATATTTTTTCATAAAAGGAATTTTAAAGGACCCAAAATTAGGTTATAGTAGTTGCTGACTCTATACATTACTTACGATATAAAGTCTTATAATGAATTTTAGAAAGTAAGTTTGTAAAGAAAATGTATGAAGGTCTTTCCAGGTTAGGAGAAATATTGACTAAGTAGTTTTGATATTAACAAACCAAGAGGTAGTTATCGTTGTATTCATTTATTTTAAACATTAAGGGTTTTCTTTTTATTCTCAAAATGGTGTTGTTTTTCTGGCGGCTAGCCCATTGTATGAAAAATATTTTGGATTTTTCATAAATGATCTATGTTAGAGTAACCCACTTGTGGTCCATGATCGAGTGGCTTGCTCGTGGTCTGTGATCGAGTAACCTACCTATGGTATGTTATTGGGTGACCTGCTCGTGGTTTGTGTTCGAATGACCTATCCATGGTGTGAAAAATATCTAAGATTTTTCATGAATGGTCTGTGTTTAGGTGACCCATCTATGGTCTATAATCGAGTGACCTGCTCATAGTATGAAAAACATCTAGGATTCTTCATAAATAAGATGATCGATTGATGATGATTTTTTAACGGTGTCTTAGATTTTTCCAAAGAGACATCTTAGTCTCCTTTTCTGAGGTGATCCACCTTATGATTTTCTTTGGATTGTCTATGCTGGACTTTTAGTCATCTCAAGATCAATTTGGATTGGATTTTTGATGGTTCATATTTGTTGAAGCCTTTTAGTTGCTTTCAGGGAATCTTCTTTATAAAGTTCCTGAAAATATTTTATAATGTTTATGCATTCATTTTTACCTGTATTTAAATATAGCCCCCTTCTTCTCAATTCTTTGAGCTCTCTTGATCACTTGGTTTCTAACCTATCTTAGTTGGCTTATAAGTCTTTTCACAACTTTCATGATCCCTTTAGTGACCTATTTATCGGATGAAAATTTTTTGCTCGTAAATTGTTTTGAGGAGATCATCTTGCGCCTCCAAATATATAACACTAATTGCCTGAAAGAGTTTAGAATAAAGTTACCCCTTTGTCTTTTTTTTTTTACTATCATGGGGAGATTAAATTGCTTTTATAACTAAAACTGCCCCTTTGTATTTTGTCTATTCCTTCCGAAATGTGCTTTTGTTAATGGCTTAAGAAAACATGGTTTTTGAAATCCCTCTTTATTTTTTTTTTTTGGTTTGGTTTAAGTGAGATAACCTCTATCCATAATAACTTGCAGACTCTTGATCTTTTCTATTTTTAAAACATAAATTATTATGATGTTAGTTTAAAACATCCAACTTTTTTGAATTTTACAATTCCCTGGGATTTTGTTTTGGGATAGGAATGATTTATTTTCTTGCGTTAATGAAATTGAAATTGGTGGAGGTGTATGTTGAGGTGACCATCTTTTTATTGATTTCAAAATAAAAAACTTGAGCAAAAATTTGATATTTTTTATTAAAAAAAATTGTCTTATTTTGAGCACTCATTTTATCAGCATTAATAATAATGAGTAATTTGTTTGCAATATCATGACTATCATGATGAAGTCTTCTGCATTTTGAGAATGTTCTTTTATTAGTCTAAGTTGCTTGTTTGCCTGATTTGAAAAGGCTTTTTAAGGCATGTCATGCAGACTATGACTCTTAGCTATGAAAGAAAATGATTTATAAAGCTCAAAGAGTATTTCAGAGTTTTATAGACTTAAGATCAATGTTAGCTACTTCTTTTCTTTTCTTTTATATCTTTTAAACTTTTTTTCTTTTATCGTTTTCTTTTACTTCCCCTTTTTTATTGTTCTAGAGGGGTATGCTTATTTGTTTTGATTTTTTCCTTCTTTGAGTTTTTCAGGCTCTCTAGGTTTTGGATTTTTTCACAGCATATCCTCAGTCTTTGATCCTTGAATTTCCATATGCCTTCTAATATTGAGGTGTGATCCTAGTCAAAGTTTCTTATAAAAAAAAACTTATCCATAATCAAATTGGTATCACAAAGGATATATTAATTTTAGAATATAGAAGGATAACAAAAATGGCATTTCCTTATTTCAAGTACAAACAATTAGAACCAATAAACTTTATTCATGTCCAGTGTAATAATTTAAACTTTTATATAGGACTATATTTTTATGAATCTTTAATTAGTGAATTGGCTACATGCAATTATGCATTTAGTTAAAACACGGTTTAAAAGACATGGTATGAAGTTAAATGTGATTTTTGGTTGAACTCTTATTATATTTGAGGTTTATAGGTCACTTCTAAATGAGAATTGCTTGATTAATTTGTTCTTCATCCTACAAGTAGGATATCAAATGTTGTTTTGAGCAAATATCAAATTAATTCTAAAATTAAAATTTGTTCAAGTTCAACTTTCTAAAATGCCATTAAGGAAGATATTTTTTTTTCAACATGGACTTTTGATAGATTTTTGAGTTTGTGAGATCATGAAACATTGTAATGAGTGTTTTATTGATTGTTATTTTTATTTATAAAAGAAGGGAAGAATATATGTGAAGAGAATTCTTGGCCAAAACATTTCTTTATTAATGAGAATGATACATCATACAAAATATTTCTTTATAAAATCTCAATTTATAAGCCTAATTACATCATTTTCATCCATACAGATCAACGACAATACTCCGTATGAAAATGCCTTTTTTTACCATATAAGGGCCTTCATAGTTCGATGCCTATTTGCTATGATCTTTATTCGATAATGGCATAATCTTTCTCAATACCAGATCACCTTCTTTGACATCTCTTGGCTAAACTTTCATGTCATGTGTTTTTTTTTTATTCTTCTTTGGTATAATTGGCGGTGGCATATTATCCCTAACCTATTTTCATTGATCATGTTTAACTACTTATATCATATCTTTATCCATTCAGCTTCTTTCAAATCTAACTCCATCTGGACATTTAGAGACTAAATTTCTACTTTAAAAGGCATAACTATCTCTATTCCTTATACCAGTGAATAAGGTATGGTCCCAATTGTCATTCTTACAGCTATTCTATAGGCATGAAGAGCATGAATGAGCTATTTGTGCTCGTCTTTGTAAGTGATCACCATTTTCTAGATAATTTTGTTATGTTCTTAGTAGCAGCTTTTATAGTCTCATTCATCTTTGACCTGTATGAGGATGAATTTGAAAGCTTGATTTTCCATTTGGCACATAAATTGGCAATTATTTTTCCTTTAAGTTCTGAGTATTATTTGTTACTATTCTTTTAAGTATGCTGTATCAACACAACAGATCTTTCTCAATAAATCATTTTGATGGCTTTCTGAGTCACATGGGCATATGAGCAAGCTTTGATCTACTTGGTAAAGAAGTTGATTGCTAGCAAGATGAATATGTGCCTATTACTAGTTTTTGGATTAATAGGCCTAATAACATGTATTCCTCATATCATAAGAAGCTAAGGTGATACCATGTTGAATAAAGAAACTGGTGGTGTATTGATATTGTCTCTCTGTATGTAGTATTTATAACATTTTCTTATATAATTCATGTAGTCTCTCTCAATAGTCATCCAAAAATATTCAGCTTTTTTGTATCTGTTTGTTCATTATATGTCCACTTATATATATAGCATAAATTCCCTCATGTACTTCTTGCAATACTTTCTTAACCTCTTTCTCATTATGACATCTATTTGGTCTCGTATAATATGATCCTTATAGATTCTTTCATGAATTTACTACTCCATTTCTTGTACTTCTTATTTTCCCATCACTTGATAGATTATCAATGTTCAATCCTCGTATACATTTATCTTTCTTACTTTCATTTCCAATGCCACTTCCAAATCATGGGTGCATGCTTCATACTCAGCTATGTTATTAGTATTATCATCTTGGGAATTATATCAGCCCCTACTTTATGGCCACATATATTCACTACTCCATTGAAGTACATTATCCACTAATCATTCCCTTCTTCATTTTCAAATGCCATGACATCTTCATCTAGAAAGTTAAAGTTTAGAGCTTCGTAATCTTAAATGGTATTATTAGCTAAGTGATCAACAATTTCACTCTTTTTTATAGCCTTTTTGATCATGTAGACAATATCATATTCATATAACAAAACTTACCACCTTGTGACCCAATTTGACAAGTATGGTTTTTTAAACATATATTTAAGAAGATCTATCTTGGAGATGTGCCGAGTGGTATAGTATAACATGTACTAACACAACCTCGTAACACTCAATACTATGCAACAACATAATTTTTCAATGATATTGTAGCGGACTTTGTACTCTATAAATTTCTTCCTGACATAGTAAATAGCCTGCTCTTTTCTTCTAATCTTATCATGCTTCCCTAACACACAATCCATTACTGCTCATTCACTATTAGGTACAAGATAAGAGGCCTCCTATGAATTGGTGGTATTAAGAGAGGTGGGTTCAGTAGGTATTGCTTGATCTTATCAAAGGCTTCTTCACAATCCTTATTCCAAACTCCAAATTCTTTTTCCGCAACAACCTAAAAATTGGTTCACATGTGGCCATCAATTAAAAGATAAAACGGGCTATGCAATCTAACTTCTCTAAAAAGCCTCTTACTTCTCTCAATTCTGGGTGTGGTGCTAACATTTCTTGAATGACTTTGACTTTATCAGGATCTATTTTAATTCCTTTATTGCTTACTATAAATTCAAATAATTTCCCAGATTTTACCCTAAATATGCACTTTGCAGGGTTCAAGTTTAATTTGTACTTTCTCAAACTCTTGAATGGCTTCCTCAAAATATATATATATGATCCTTTTCTACCTGAGACTTAGCAATCATATCATCTATATATACTTCAAATTCTTTATGCATCATATCGTGAAAGAGAGTTATCATCATATGTGGCTCCAACATTTTTCAAATCAAAGGACATCACTTTGTAATAGAACGCTCTCAATAGGGTTATGAAGGAGGTAGTCTTTTCCCTGTTTTCTTTGGACATTTTTTTATTATACCTCAAGAAGTTATCCATAGAAGTGTAAATATAGCTTTTTATGACATTGTCTATAAACACATTTATATAAGGTAGAGAAAAGTCATCTTTTGGGCTTACTCTATTCAGATCTTTAAAATCCACTCATACTCAAATTTTATTACCTTTCTTAGGCACAACCACTACATTGGACATCCGTTATGGGTATTTAACTACTTTTAAGAACTCGACATCTCATTGCTTCTTTCACCCCTTCTTTTACCTTAATCAGGATATCAGGTCTCATTCTTTTAAATTTATGCTTGATAGGCTTGCATCCGTTTATCAAAGGCAGCTTATTTACCATAATATTAGTATACAACCCAAGCATGTTAGCATATGACCAAGTAAATACATCAACATACTCTTTTAATAAGGTGACCAAATCATCTTTTTCTTTAACAACAATTAACATCTTAATTTTCATCTCTTTCTTATCTTGCTCAGTGCCTGCATTCACTAATTCTAGTTTTTTTTTTGCTGGTTTTAGAGCTTTCTTAGACTATTTAATTAGCTTAGTAAACTCAGTTACATCTTCCTCTTCATATTCTTCCTCATTCATGGCAATTATATTTTTATCAAAGATAAGTTAATTATTCTCAATACAATAAGTTTGTGTTTTTATTAAAGATTCGCTTTCAGTTTGTTTGAAAGTACAAAGTGTTTTTACATAAGTGGTCAATTCGCCTAGGAAATCTAAATAAACAAAGGCAAAAGATGAAAGCAAGTGCATGATCTCATTAAATCTAAAAAGGTGGCTTAAACACACAAAAGACCTAAAGTTGATATCCAGAGCCATTTATCAGCTAGGTAAAACATGATATTTAGAAGACAAACACGATATATAAAAAGTAAACTTAAATTAAACACATTAACAAAAAGCACACTTAAATGAAATTATTTCTTAAAAACATTTGTGGTATCTTGAACCTTCCAATTGTTCAACTCTACTCTTTCAGCTAGTTTTCTCATGAATCCTTCCATAAGACTATCTTCTAGTATGTTAACAGTTAACTAGGGTAATTATAGCTTGGGATGATCCTTTTCAGGGTTCTTGGCTTCTTCTAGATAATTAATTATAGCTCTAGCCATTTTTTCTTCTAGGTTTTTCAGCTCTTTGCATGTTTTCATCATGCAAGTCGATCGTAGAAATGTCACTTGGATAGACAAAATCTCCATTATTCTCTTGTTAGGATTCCTTCCTTCAATTTATGCAACCTTTTTTTCTCTTTTGATCTCAGCTGCTATTGCAAAGTCTTTCTTCTTGGGCTTGAACCTTAGCCTCAACCTTTGATTAGCATTCACATATGGTTTTCTTAGTCACCCAATCTGCATTCTCAACCTTGAATGCGTGTAGATTCTAGTCCGTGTAATTTTTAGTTTTAATGTATAGGATTGACATATTTCTCACCATTGCTAAGATCTTTGTATACTTTATGGTTACCAACTTAACATTAATAGTAAATTTAATCCTTTGATGCAAATAAGATGCTATAACACCAACTGCATATATTGCTTACTTACAGGTTACTTGAAATGGTTATGGGCTAATAACTAGTTCGATGTCAATGTTCCCAACAATAGGCTTAGGTGTCCCATCATAGGTCCTAATTATTATAACACGGGGCACTAAGTTCTCATATACTTGATAAACATGAGCACTCAAAATTTCTTCGGTGCTATGACATTGGGGACTAGACATATTTCTACTGCTTTTACTAGGTCATATAGATTAGACCTTTTTATTATCCTTATCTTTTTTTTTTCTAAAGCTGCCTATTTTTCACAAGCTTCTTTTTCCACAAGCTTCTCTTTCAGAACTTCTTCTTTAGTCAAGTCTACCATAAAAGGGTAGTTTTATAGGACAAATATGTTGGATATATAGATAATGGCCCGTGAATTGAGATTCTAAAGATATTCCATTAGAGCTTGAATTCAATTAATTGAAGGGAGTCGTAGTTATTGGATAAATTGCTACTGTTGGTAAAGTAACATAGGTTTCTATAGATTCCCCCTTAGTGTCTTCTTAATTAGGGTGATAAGCTTTACTACGTCTCATTTAAGGCTTTACATCACTACTTATAAAAGACATCGCCTATATTGACTATGTTTATAAAACAAATAGTGTTTGCATCCAAGTGTTCTCGATATTTTACAACATTATTTTTTACTTGGGCGGCCTGTTGTTGTAACCTCTTAGCTTGATAAACCACTTGCTCAATCTTTCTTATCATTTTCCTTATCTTATCTTGTCATGGAATAATGTATTATTAGTAAGCAAAATGTCATTACTGGAAGCTAAGGTTTTAATGCTTCTTTCATGCACTCAAACTGTATTTTTTATCTGTTTTACTTTATCCATTGACCTATGAAGCTTTTCTCTCTTAATGTCAAGCTTGGCTATTCTGGAGTTTATTTGAACATCAAAATGTTAAAGTAATCTTGTTCTTTATTATATTGTTTCTTGACCTTAATTAGATCCTTTTATATCTCGAGGTACTGACCCCTTAACTCCTTAAACTTTTTCTCTTGAATCTTAAGCTCAGATTGTAGCACCATAAGTTGTTCCCTTAAAAATTCAGCTCTTTTCTTAAAATCTCTCATATCAGATTCTGTAGCTTTTCTAGCACCTCTCTTTTCCTCAATTTATGCTATGTATTGGGATTAATTTTTTTTTCCTTCATCCATGTCAATACTAGCCAAATGATTCTTTTTTTCTCTAACATCTAACTTCGTTCTAAGGCTATCTTTTTCCTTTTTAAAAGAGGCTACCCTTTATTTGTTGGAACTAATCTTACATTTAGCTAACTTTTTAATATTTTCCAACTTTTTTTCTATGAGCATATATTTTATGACTAGCTCGTCATGCTTGGCTATTCAAATTCTTAGTTCATCTTGGACACTTTTAGCTATTTCTTTAGCTATTTTAACTCTTTTTTTCCATTCACTTATTGCCCCAAGATCTTCCACCATTGTTTATTCTTTTCCTTAAGTTATTGATTCGAGTGTTCTTTATTTTATCTTTTCTTTTTCTAGCTACTTTTTCAAAAGCTGTTGTTGCCTTTTACTATTGCAGAGGTCAATTCTGATTTTTTTTCCAACTACTCTCTTAACTTTTCTTTGTTATCGACCCTTATTCTATTTAACCCCTCCTCAATCATTTGAGAAGGCCCTACTTCAGATTAAAAGGTTATGGGATTTATGGATCCAACCAACCTAGAAATTCCTATATTTTTTTAGACAATATAATTTTGGCTAAATGTGAATTCAACTCCATTTTTCTCTTCTTTCTTCACCATAACAAGTCTTTCCTAATTTATCTCATAAGGTCTAATTCTTCGAGAGACAATCAATTTTTAAATAAACTAGTAAAATCAGTTAACCCTAAAGTCCTTGGAACATACTGTACTCCGCCAAGTTGTCTTGTTACCAATGCATTTGCATAACTAATATAGCCAATTACCCGATCAATTATTGAAAACATCACTAAAGGTCCCAATATGGCTAATAATCCACAAATACAACATTAGAACACAACATCTCATGGCTTTTTTTTTTTCTTCATGCATTCTATAATGGTTGATTGATAATATGGTTTTAACTAAATTATAACAGAAAGGTTGATCTTGGTATGCTAATATTCTATGAATGCATTACCAACTTCTAGACTAATGATTCCATTGTTAGATGAGGATACAACCACCTTAAATATGGCAAATACCATTATCTTATACCTTTCATTTCCTATTTTTCCTTCCTCAATGTTTTTCTTCATTATGGCTTCAATATTTTTCCATCTAAACCCTTCATTAATTGTTCTACATTGGCTGACCTTACTCAAGCATAATTACTTAGTTACCTCATAAGTAGTATCCTCAAATCTCTACTTGAAATAAACTTTATGATTGTCATTTGGAAAGTCCAGAATCATATTGTATTCTTTTAATGTAGGTATTATATCAATATTTTCAAAGGTGGAGTACATATAATTAGGTTCTAAAAGTCTTATTAACTTAGTTATACTTCCATATTGTTTTTCAAACAAGGTCTCATCCAAGTATCCCATGATAGACAACAATTTCTCCATTTCATTCGTATCATAGTTCACCTTGATAATGTGTAGTAATTCACTAGCATTGATTATTGGATAGTTTCCCTCATTTAACTAGGCTAACTTAGATTATTACCTAAATTCTTGAAAATATACGTATTTTATGAAAGCCATGGTTTCAACTCAAAATCCTGTAATATAAGATGATTATGGATAGGCTTGCATTTAATGCAACATGAATAATTAAAAGCATTCACCTATAGACACGTTCTAGTCATTAAGTGAAATATGAGTAAGTTGTTTACCTAATCTAAAAAAGGTCTTAGATTTGCTCAACGATGGTCCTTATACGGATATTATAGGGGCATTGCAAGAACAGTTAAGGCATGTATGTCCACCATTACTAAGCAAGCACTCATATCTGATTTGGGTATTTCACGAATCTGAACCCTGACTAATAGTTATAGGACAAACTATTAATCCCCCATCTAACATTGAAGCTTGTGTGATCTAAAAAACTAAAGCATGTGATGCAGAAAGGCATTAATTCATATCCAATATACAATTCAAGAGCAATATTTATAAAATGCATGCTAAAACAAATACATAGACCAATCAAACTAAAACATAACAAATAAATAAACAACGAAGCTTAATCCATAGAAGAATCCCTAATGGAGTCTCTATTCTATAACATGTGTGCAACATCATAATGATCGTCCTTCTAAATCAAGATTCTAGGTGTGGAAAGAACAATTTTTTTTTTTTATATATGGTTTAAAATTTTAGAGTCGCCACCTAGTGTTTTGGTCACTAAAAACCCCTAATTGGTCCACAAAGTCTAGATAAGAGGGCTTATTGTGTAAAAAGAAGACAATATCACCCATAATACACCTCACCTAATGTAAGCTGTATTATTCATTTGTTCTGTTATTACTAAAGCTCTGTGATGTTTTTCTAACAGTTAATTGTCTATTGGTTAAAACAAACCCATCTCAACAAGGTGAACCATGACTTTGTAGGTCAAATCAAGTCATTCTAAAGCCAAATTATATTTTATTATTTTTGTTTCTCTTATGAATATGTCTTATGTATAAATTTCTAATTCTTAAAATATTACAAAAAAATAATTTTTTAGTATTTTTGAAATTTAAGCCAAGTCCTTCATGGGCTTAATAAACTTGTTATTAAGTCCATGATGCATGCAAAATATAAAAAACTATTTTGCTTTAAATTTTTCAAAAAATGCTAAATCATGCAATATATTTTAGTTTTTCTTTTCTTTTTTTTTCATTCATATTTTTTGATTAAAAATGCAAACATGATTTTTTTTCAAAAGAAACTTAGCCATATACAATTTAAAATATAAAAGTATTTTTTTAAAGAGGGATTTTTTTTTGTATTTCTATTTTTCTCAAATTAATTTATTTAATATCAAAAAAGTTTCTTATATATAAGTTGACAATCCCAAATATTAAATATAAAAGGGTGAAAAAAAGTATAAAAGACCCAAAATTAATTGCACAATAATCCTCCAAATATCTAAAAATTAATAAAAAATAAACTAAGGCTATGATTGGCAAATCATTAAAAAATTCCAAAAATAACATTGTGAAAAAACATGTTATGGTGTATTTGCCAAACATGCCCTTAACTAAAAATCACAGGCTTATAATTTGCCTTAAGGGCATGTTTGTTAAACATGCCTTAAAAAATTAAAAACATATTTTTTCTTGATAAATTTTGGATTTGACAAAAACAGTTTTGAGCCTTAAAAAGCTCAACCTATTCTCATAAATTGGACTTCCTAGCCTGGCTCAAAACCCAAAGGCATAGCCCAATGACTTGGATTGAACTTCCTAGCTTAGTCCAAGATCTAAAAACACAACCCACGACCAACATAGAATTTGTGAAGATCAGATGACAATTATTGGTTGAATAACTTTAAGAACATGAAAAATATTATATGAACCCAGAAATCTAATCGAAGCTAGAGAATATATTGCATCAAATCATAAGTATAGAGAGCTAAACCATGTTAAGTTAAAGCTTAAAGACTCATTTAAAGAGAACAATATGCAATATATTTTAAGAATTGAACCCAACAATCTCATGCAAGATAATCCAAGAATTAAACCAAACAATCTCAAACATAAAATAAAAAAGAACAATATGCAATATGTTTCAAGAATTGAACCTAATAATCTCATACAAGATATTCCAAGAATCAAACCCAACAATTTCAAACATAAAACCAGGTCTTCAAAGGTATTAAGCATTAATTGATCCAAACCATACTTCAAATGGATAAATTAGTCTCAAATAATTATATATATGCTTAGGCTTTGATCAAAACACACAAGGTAAGCCATAAACTTCAGTTTGCAAAACATCAAAATGTTAGCCCTTGAACATCAAACCTAAAAACCAAACAAACCTATAAAACTGTCGTAAACCTAGAAAATAGTTAAAAACTTGGAAAATGACCTAAACTCAACAACATTAGCTCAAACACACTCATAATGATTTAATTAAACCACTAAGACCTCAAGAAAACAAACAAACAAAGCAATACAATAGTAAAACTAACAAATATAACATAACTTTAAAATGGATTCCACGTTACATTGTTCCATTGATTCTAAAATTTATTTTCATTCAACATTATCAATTATATGGCTTAAGAAAACATAAAATTGAACCACCAAAAGTTATAGTTTTGGCAAATCATGCTTATCATAACATATTATACATAACCATCAAACCAAACCAAGCTTACCATGGCTATTATAACCATTAAAGTTGACTTGGATATTATCTAAACAAACTATCACCCTTACATTAACAATCTACTATACCTTAAAACCATAAGTTATGCATTGACTACCATATTGAACATATATTCATCAAAACATGCATAACACTTCAAAATAAGATTAAACACATCAAAATTACACATTGTTCATCAAAATATAGGGGATGAATATTAAGCATTCAAGTAAAGATTTAAAAGGAGTTAAGGCGAGGTGTGCCTATTGAGCTACATCATCTCATCAAGGGTAAATGATATAACTTTCGATTAAAATATAGTCTTTTCTTTTGGTTGTTCTAATTTCCAACTCATTTTAGCCTTTATTACTTTGCTTTTCTTCTTTTCTCTCATTTTTCTCACTTTTGCTTACTGTTTTTTTTCTTTCATAGAATATTTTTCTTTTTGATCCCCCTTTTTTCTATGGAAAAACCACTTCTTTTTATGACCTGAAGCAAAACTAGAAGGTTATAAAACCACCCATAATTTGTATGGTGGTTTTTTAAAGATAGGTTGTTATGGAAAAGTCCTTCCTTGAAAGTTATGGTGTTTGGTTTTCTTTTTTTTCTTTGTGCAATAAGCCTTACCAGGAGAAAATAACCCCAAAGTGGGCTCTTTTACAGGTGATCCTCTTTTTTAGTTAATGAGGTTGACTGGGCAGGGTATTTTGATGAATTAATCATGAAGATTGAGATGTAAATGTGCCATTAAACGATTAAAAACATATAGAAGAGACATGTCTATCATTGGAAATAAACCATGCTTGATTTAGAGGTTTAGAACTCCTTATTCATCGATTGGAAGAATGGCCTTCGATTAGCTTGAATTTGTCAAGGCAGGGGAGGTTGAGTGGGGACGACAAATTGGTGAGTTCTTTGAGATAAATAAGTTATAAAAGTTTGATAAAGATGACTAATCCTTGTAGATAAAGTGTTTCTCAAACATTTGGTGCCAATTAGAGCTCTTAAGGTGGTTAGAGACGCTACATTCGTTTGTCTAAAGTGGCTTCTCAATCAGTCTTCTCAACTGACAAAAAAAGATTAACAGTGGTTGAATGACATGTCACCCTTCTTTTTATTAAAAACCAAAGTGACATGTAGCTTGTTTTAGTCACTGGACTTTAAATTTTGGTGCATATATTCTCAATTAACACAAAACGTTTTATATCATACAATTACATCCCTCGCAATGTGGATTGAAATCTTCTTATTCGCACACCTTTTATAAATTGGCCCTTTATTTCCAGATTATTTGACCCTCAATTAACCATTAAACTTTTAATTTATTTTAATTTAACCCTGATGCAATTGATTTTGGTCCTTGAATATACGCGCCTCTTGCACTTTGATCATTGATTTTGAATTTATTCAATTAAGTCCTTAATTGGCCTTCGGACTTTCATTTATTAGAAATTAAGCCCTTAAATCAACCAATTAATTTATTAAAAATCAAAATCGGTCCCCAAAACTTCCAGTTCATGCAACTTAACCCGAATTAGGTTTCCAAACTAAGTTTTCATTTCATTTAAGTCCTTAATTAAGTCAATTAAACTCATTAAAAGTTTAATTAAGTTCTTAAATGTAATTAGTTCTTTCGATTTTGATTGAATTGACTTTCAAACTTAATCTTACTTTTGATTAAGCTTTTTATCAAAAGCTTAACTAAGTCCCTGAACTTAATTATTTTACAAGTCTATCCCAATCTTCAATATCTTTATTATATTTGATCCTAAATTCTCATTGTTTTCTTCAATCAGCCCCCCATTGTTGGAATGGAATTCCTAAACTTTGTCATTTGGTCCATTTAGGTCCTTCAGCTTTCAATTTACGCAATTAAGCTCATCTTCAACCCATTTTTATCTTCAACCCATTTTTATCAACAATATTTCAAAATAACTATCCATTTGTGTTTTGATCTATTGCAGCTCATTTATTTGTGATCCAAAATATTTTTGGATTTTTTTATTTTTTTTGAATTTATGAATATTTTTCGAAGAAAAATATTTTTTTTCATAAAAAGAATGTTACGGGACTTAAAATTGGGTTATGACATAACTAAATAAAAAATTAATTCTAAAAACTGTCCAACAATATTGCTAGTAAAATAAACTAAAACACATAGGTGTTTTATTATAGCTAGCATTGTTCACCCACTATCATTTCACTATCTATATCCATTTTTTTTGTTTTTAATATCTAGTATGATTTAATAACATTCCTTATTTTAATATTTAATACAATGTAATAGTATGCATGGAATGCTATTAAAAGAATCATATAATGTAATAGAATTAATTACAAATCTCTCATTTCAGATCATTATAATTTTATTTACTATTATGTAGTTTTTTAAAGTATCAAGGATATCCAATTTTTGACATAAATTATACAATGTAAAAAAAACATATGTCTTTTATTATAGATTAATTGCTCATCCTCTCACGTTATATTGTTTACATTACTATTCATAGCAATTATTTCCTTTTAGGTCCTCGAATTTCTATTTTCTTATCGATTATCCTTTCAAGTTACGTTGGTATTGTTTTATGTGTTGGGATTTATTTTAATTTGCATATTCTGGCATATTCAATGTGTCATAAAATATTCTAATATTAAATTAAAGTTTGATTTTATGAATTAAAATTTTAGGTTATTGTTATAACAACAAAAAAAAAAAACAAGGATCATAACTAAAATGTAAAAAAAAAAAAGGGTTGTTTTTTAAAAAGCACAAAAAAGTTCAATTTCATCCCTCAGGTTTCAAATTATACATATTTGGTCCTTGTTATTTAAGGTTTTTATGTTTCAACTGAAAACTTTATTTTTGGTATGTTTCAATCTATGAATATTGAGGGACGAGAGAGAAACATAAAAAGGAAAAGGGTGAGAAAGAGTTCGATCAACCATATTATAGTCACAAAAGGCCAAATTTGGTGTCATTAGGTTTCTATTAGAAAAGGCTTAATATAGGTGACTTTTCCATTTAAACATGTCAAAAAAATTAGATTGGGAGTCGTGAATTCTGTTTTTATTCAAATTAACTTAGGGTTTTTAAATTTATAAAAAGGTGTCTTAGGGTTGAAAATGTTTTTATAAAGGTTTTTAGGATGGTTTTGATATGTTTTCGAGTGAAAACAAGTTGAAAACTAGGTTTTTTGAATCCAAAACTCGGATTTCAATATTTTGATCTCTAGACAGGATCGGAAAAATGCTCTAGTATATGACACATATACCAAGGTGGATGAAATGTCACCTATTAATATAAAATAAAAAAAACACTAGATCGAATTACACGTCATTCACTTTGGAAAAAACAAAAACTGGACATGCCTAGGCCTTTTCATTTCTCTTCCCCTCTCTTTTAATTCTCATTAATCTTTTAAAGCAAAATTTTAAATAATACCCTCTTTTATTTTTTAAATTACTCAATTTATGTATTTTTAAATAGTAATTAATCTTTTAAATTGTTTTTATAATTTTATAATACTTCAAAGAGATTATTATAATTTATCTTTATATTTCTTTTGTCTTAAATTTTATATAAATATATTGTATTTACATAATATTTTTATAGAAACAAAAATCATTTGTGTAGTGACCATAATTAACTTATAAAATAAATAAAGAAAATATATAAAATAAAAAGACATCCAAAAGTAAAATATTTACTTATACATCTATCTTTTGCTTCTTACAAGAAAGATCGGTTTTTTGTTTTAGTCTTTAATTAACGCTAACAACTTCTTATTTATTTATCTATCAGTTCATATATTTTTTGATTTATTTTATTAAATATAAACATTATCTTTTCATTTTCCAATTAAAAAATTATGATATTGGAAACATTTTCACAGCTCCATTACTTTTTTTTACGTTAGAAATTTATTTTGGTATCACAACTCAAATCGTTGTGTTTTAAAATAACACGATGTCACTTATCAATCTTCGATTCGAACTCAATCATATTCAATAAATGCAATAGGTAATATGGAAATGATAGTCCTTTACCTTCCTAATTTTTCAGTAAAAGAAAAATATTTTCTATAGTGATGCATGTGAAAGTATTACAATTAAAAAATAAAAACAATTATGTAAAGATGGGTCAAAATCGGATGGTTCAAAATTGAAATTAGATCAATTGATAGAGAGTGATCTAAAGGTTAAGTGAGATGCATTAAACTTGGGATTATTATGGTGGGATTAAGTTCCCCAAGATGGTCAAATAGCACAGGACATCCTTATGATCCAAAGTGGTCAGGTGTTAAACAGAGATCGAGGCCTCTTTTATGGTCGTGGGTGAAAGACTTGGGTATAAGGCCGGAAATATCTTAGGTGGCTTAAGAATTAGGATGGTTCAATTGACAGGGTAACCTATGCTTATGCTTGTTATATGATTGAGTCAAAATCTTATTATATAAAAAATTAAAATTAAAAATTTTGATTTATTAATTATAACTTAGATCGTTTTCTTTCTTTTAAAAAAATTGTTTATGGTCATTTTTATCAAACTTAGTTTTAATTTAGTTTATTTTTATTTTTCAGTAGTCATGCAAACCAGACTCAAATGTGCGCAAGTAAAACTTATTCTAAGAGTACTAAACAAAATTGTTCATGCCTTCAGAGTATATATAAAAAATGATAATACTCTATTTTAAAACTTGAGACGAGTTACTAATAAAATTATGATGCTTTATATCTCACATTAGTTATAGGTTATGAGAATATAATGAGATATAAGACATGATTTAAGATTCCATGTACAACAAAAAAAATTATTTTGAGCGACGATTATAATAATAAGCTCAAGTCAGTACTACACTCATAAGCCATGTAATTGTAAAGGTTGAGTAAAGAGCCCTATACCTTGCTTGAGGTGGGACAAAACTATATCAAAACCAACTTTAATCAAGTGTAAAAACTTAGTGCTATATGAGATGTATAGCTACACCTTTGAAGGGGTCAAAACCATATTTTAAACTCATAGGAGCTACTTCTACCATCCTACGTACATCCCCTAGGATCAATGCTTGATTGAGATCAATCGTGGTGCAATAAATAATGTTATATTTCATATTTATATTAGTGGATTATCAGAAATCTAAATGAAATGTTATATTTTATAACTCAATTATGACACTTTATTTTTAAAAATACAAACTAAAAAAACAAAAATTTCTCAAAAATATATTTTCGACACAATTTGATCAATTTTTAGTAATTTTATAATTTTTTACCTTTTCACTTATTGTATGTATGTTTATAAATTTTTTAAAATCAAAAAAGTTTTGTGAGCATAGTGGTAACTGAGAAAGGAATGAAAGATTAATATAAACATTTCAATTCCATTACCCAAGCAAGCAACGTAAGATGATAGGCTAAGAGAGAATGAAGAATGAAAAAAGGGATACTATGTAGTATAAATAGGTGAGTGAAAATTATGAAGGAAAGATTTTTAGAGAGAGAAAAAGGAAGGGCAAATTTTTTTAAAGGAAAACAATGGGTTAAGAAAAAAATAAAATAAAAAAAATAGAGTGAAAAAGGTGTAGAGGAAAGAGAGAAAAAGAAAAAAAAAAAGAGAAGATAAAGAAGCCATCACCACTCATCTTCTTTTTTCTCTTTTTTAACCAAACTGGTCGACCAACCACCACGCCACAAGCAATCATGGACCACCGATCATGCACCATCTTCTCTAATAGTTGACATCCATTCCCTAAGAGAGAGAAACATACTAAGAGAGAGGAAGGAGAAGGGAGAAGGAAAAAGAAAAGGAAAAAAACTATGGACAACCACCCCTCGACAATCAACACTATGCACAACCTACAAGCTCCTTCATATTTGATGCCACCAGCAATAACCACCTAAAAAGAGAGAGAAATAATGAGAAAGATGCCAAACTAGTAGAGACAGAAAAGGACCAAAACTTAAAGTGCCTCAACCTCTTTCCATAAAGGGCGGTAAAGCTCATCATCAGCGTAGAAGGGAAGGGAAAGAAGAAGCACACTTGGTGGAGTGATTCATGTGCCTCCCAACCTTATCAATGTGTGAAATGACATGCCAATAATGACTAACACCAGCAGCATGTGTAGCTAACATGCCACAACTACATTCTACTATTGTAGTTGCTTTTGGTCTGCCTCTACCACTCTGGAAGATTGATCTCAAAACATAAAAAAAATTTAAACAATTTTGAATTTTTTTTGAATTTTTATGATGAAATATTGATTATTGTGGTGGTTTTGAGATTGATTATATATTATTATAAATGTTTGCGATATTTAAAGTGTTAGGAGTCCACACCATTGTGTGACAACTTCAGGGGTATGATGTCACCAAGAAAATTATTTTTATTGGGGAACAGGCTCATAATCAATACCCCACAATAGGGTTAGAAGGATTAGGTAGGTTTATCCAAGACGTAATGGTTTGTTCTTGATATTGATTGATATGTGTGAATGATGTGTTGATATGTGTTTGTTTGTTGTGGGTACTAATCTCTACCTATAAAACATGTACCACCATAGGGTGTGGTCAATATGTAAAAAACATTCATCACTTAATACGTTATAATATTATCAAATCCTCTACTTATGAAGGATGTGTCGTCATTGAGCAATGTCATAGGGTGAGATCAGTCAATAATAAAATTACTTAATACATACGTTAAAACATTTTCAAATTACATATAGCATATGTAGCGTCATTAGGAAGTATTATAGGGTGAAATTAGTCTATAATAAAATCACATAATATATTACATTATTGCGATTAAAATATTTTTTAAAATTGCTTTTCTTGCCATTTTACTATGAGTTGATCCTATCTATGATAGATGTACCGTCATCGAGATACATCTGCCATCAAGAGGATGAGATTAGAAAATATTTTCAAGGTATCATTTTTTATGTTCTTTCTTGTAATTTTGTTTTGAAGAAAAATAATAAATAAGTTTCTTTTCAACTTCTTTTGAATCTGAACTTATAGGTTCGAGGGTGCCTTCAACAATACACTTTCGAGTTAATCTTTCAACTACCTAGTTAATCACTTTCAAGAAAGAGAGTCACCCATGGTGACAATATTGTTTTAAAATTTATAAAATGTAAATATTTGTGAAAAATCTTAACATTAAATTTTAATTGTAAATATTCATTTGTTATTTGAATTTTCTATGTTTATGTTGATGTGTATGAATTTATTCTTGTGGTATTTTTGTAAGACACCTTTTCTTGATGGTACAAGCGGATTTCGGACGAGCTAGTGTTATCCTATATAGGCCCATTGAGTGTCAGTGGTGTGAGTGACTACCTTTAGACTTGTTTTAATCAATATAATCTTGAACAAATTTATGTCTATCATTTGATCACCATCCTTATCGTTCTAACGCTTGTATTTTTGTAGTGAAGATATAGCCTTTGTTATTAGACCCAAGTCCTAAATCACTACCTTAGATCATCATAGTTTTTATCTTTAATAACAAACACACATATACTAGTTTAGGTAAACTCTTGGCATGAAAGCATAATAAACACATTCATTGTTAAAAACAAATAACAATTCAACTTACCTTAGATATAATATACAAGATAATTGTTATCTTTCTTATATTATAACTAGCTCATTATCTAAGAATCTTTGAAAGATTAGCTAGAGTTTCTAGTTATTATAAAACTAAGTGATGACCTTTTTTATACTTTTACATTTTTTCATGTAGTTCGTCTCAATATGTCTTTGACAAAATGTAAGATTTGACTTCAACAAGGAATACTTTTGAAATAATGAAGATAACAAAAATACAACTCAATGTACACTTGAGAATTTACAACTATTATTGGTATATTTAAAACGTGTGGGGAATCCACTGTGCATTATACACTACGGATCGCCTCATAAGGTATTGTGGACAGACCATTAACAGTGACTTTTTTTTCATCTTTTTTTTTAATTTAGTCTTTAATGGACCAAATTATAGGCCAATTTATGTTAATTTGTTAGGGGAGGGCGAGATTAAAAGATAGGGACCAAAGTGAAAAAAAAAACAGAAGGAATGGGTGGCATTTTCAGACATTGGTGGGAAATACCTATTTTCCCTTAGAAAAAACCAAGAAATCATTCTATTGAGGGTAATTAAGTAATTTCACAATGAACTATTTGGCATTCCAAAATTTATAAGGGTGATTATGTCTTTTTTTTCTTATAATACATAATGAAAAGACCTTGTACCTTTAGATTCAAATTTTTTAAAAGCTTATATTCAGGGGTGTTTTAGTGTTTTACAATTTTAATGAACAATAAATTAACTTACATGCCTTTGGGAGTGAAATTTATATACCTTACATTCAGGGGAATTTTGTAATTGAGCTTAGGTGTTTTTGTAATTATCGGGTTGATTTAGAGACAATTAACTAATTTAATTAATATATACAAAAATTATTATAAAAAACATTGTGCGTCAGCACGTGGTGGTTCTCGCACCTTTTGGGCGGTTTATGCGAGGTTGCATAATGGTCAAACACCGCTTTTCACAGTGGTGTTTGATTCGTCTTGGTGTCACCTCCTCGGGGAGGTGGTGAATGTGGCCAAAGGTCGCCAAGTTTGGAGTCAGCAACTTTTTTTTTCCCTCTTCTTCCCTCTCCTCCCTCGAAATTCGTGCATGATATTTAAAATTTTAGGGCAGTCCTCTTAGCTGGGGATATTTAAGTATCAATTCTCAATCTTTTGATTTGTAATTTTTATCTTTGGCCATTTTCTAAGTTTTTTATTTGTTTCTAATTTTATCTTTCAATCTAAATTTTTTATTTTTAAAATTTAGTTCCGATTTTTTCTTTTTTTCATTTTTTTTCTTTCCACTTTTATAAACTTTATATTGTTTTCATTTTCATCCTTTAATCAAGATTTTTAATTTTTATTTTTCAAAACTTAGTCCTTATTCTTTTGGTTATTTCTTCTTTTAATTCTTTGTAGAATTGTTTTTTCTTTTCAATTCAGCATTTCAATAAAAAATTATCCATTTTCATATTTGTTTTTTTTCTTAAAAAAATTGATCTTCATTATGTTTATTGCTATTTTTTTGTTTTGAATTTTTTTATTCAACTTCATACTTTGACATTTAAATTATTGAAATTTGAGCTTCATGGTTTTTCAATGTTTGGTACTTTCAATCAAATGACCGAGTCATGGGTTTTATAAGCTAGCATGGGTTCACATCATTTTTTACTTGTTTTTTTTATCTCATTACTCGGTATTGATTTTTTTTAAAAATAGAATTCATGGTTTTCTTTGTTTTCCTTTTAAAGGGTTATCATGATCTTATGACCTGATCTGTATGTTTAATTGGTTAACCCGGGTAAACTTACACTTTTTTGGCTTTTAATTAATGTTTTGTTCTCTTTGATCCTTTTGTGTGATTGATTTTTTTTATTTTAAAAATTCATCATTCAATATTTGATTTGTTGAGAATTGACTTTAATGATTTTTTTATATTTAGTGCTTTTGATCAAATGACCAAGGACAATGTTGACATCAATTTTATTTGGACTTATTTTATTTTACATCTCATGATTTGACATTGATTTTTTCCTTAAAAAAATTAGGTTTTGTGATTTTCTTTGTTTTTTATTATTCTCATGTTATCGTGATCTGGGTGGGCTCAGGCTTTTTTTTAGCTTATAATTGTTATTTTCTTCATTTTATATTTTTTTTCAATTTTATCTTTTAAAATTTAATTAGTTGAAGATTGGACTTTGATGTGTTTTTTAATTTATTGTTTTTGGTCAAATGACTCGAATCATATGCTTAATGAGTTAACATCATTTTTTTTTCATCATTTCAAATTATTTTTTTATTTAATAATAATTTTTTTAAAAAAAAACATGATTGTGTTAGCTGCATATTATTTATTTTACTTAAATTTTTTTTATCTGACCTGACAAAACATGTGTCACATGACTAGTTCAAATTATGTAACTTGGTACTGCCTCTAGGTTTGGGGGCATGACAACAACTGTCTTAGTGAATTTATTACAAAAGTCACCATCTACTTGATTTTACACTATTGTGAACTTCTTCTTTTTTCCTTTTTCATTACAATTAAAGATAGAATTGAGTTAAGATAAAATTATTTCAAAGTATAAAATTACCTTCTACAAAGACTTGCACAGAATCCTAACATGACAAATACAATTTGTTGTTAAAATAATGATTTGATAACAACGAATGCAACAATGACTGTAAAAACACATTAAGGCAATAACTAGTCTTAAATAGAGCTTGCTAACCATCCCAAATAAGAACCTTTTAGATTGGGATTTTGTATCCCATTCTCATGAATAATGGAGTCTAAGTCTTCATAATTATTGAAAAATAACAGTATTATCATAATCAATAAAAGATATAATTTCTTTAGAAAAGATTTACTTAGTCGTTAATTTGAGAATTTCAGGGAATTAGTTGAGATGAGCGTAAACTGGCTTAGATACTTATGATTTCAAAAAAAAATATATCTTCTTAGAGGCATCAATAACCATGAAATAGACAGAAAACCTTAATAAAAAAAACTTTGTTAAATATTAAAATCATGTATTATATTCCTATTAAATAAAAGAAATATTAAAGTTGAAAAAACTATCTAATTAATCAAAATCTTGTTAGGGAGTCTATGAATTGGATGCTTTCTAAGGGTAGTATACAATCAAATCGAGCTAAAACTTTGAGCATATAGATGAAGGTTTGTAGTTGTTTAGACCATGAAAAATATAAAATCTAATAAGAAAGACCTATCTCCACACATTTGATGTAAATTATGGAGAATAAAAGGAAAGGAAAAAAATAAAAAGAAGAATTATAAGCCTCCGGTCGAAAATCATCGACCTTAGACAAGACTGCTTATATTTTTAGAGGATGATTATGTATTTTATTGAGAAAAGAAGGGAAAATAGCTTTAATAAGTATATTTGTTTTTGTGTTGAAAAATATTTTTTAAAATTTTTAATTTTTTTATTATTTTAATATAATAAATAAATTTTAAAAAATAAAAAAATATTATTTTAATATATTTTCAAATAAAAATAAATATTTTAAAAAACAATCATGGCTATGATACCAGAAAATATGAAACATTTGTTAGGCAACAGTATATCCAAGGACAATATTCACAAAAGAGACTCTCAGTTCCTCTGGCTTGTAATTGTACTCCTAATTATTTCCTTATCAATCCATAAATGAACTCACAATGGTTAAGCTGTGGATTAATAAAGTAAAGTAATATAAAAAAAAGTCTGGATATTAATTCTAAACCTTTCTTTCTTCACCCTGAAAAGCTAAACATGCAGGTATAAAGGTAACTCACTGCTCACAAGTCAATAATAAAAGGGAAAAAAAAAGGAAAAAAAAGAAGAGTATCCCTACCATTACCATGCCCAACATGAGAGCTTTCTTGTCTAAGTTTTCACTATCTAAAGTACACAGATAAATATACTATGATTCTCCCATTAAAGTTTAATTCCATGGCTGTGAATTGCGATCTCACCAATCATTTGTGGCTTTGACCAGCTGCTGCTGCCATAGGCTCAATTATCCACTCTTTTATCCATTGGTTTATAGGCTTAAAGCTGGCTCTCCTGAGTCAATTTGTCAAAGGGAGAATAAAAACTTTAGCCTTGCTTTTTCTTTGTGGAAATGATAACAAGGGCCTTCCTTGAAACAATGCCTTGTTCAAAATCTTTGCTTTGAGAGGACATAACCTGTGATCATTGACAAATTATATATTCAAAGTTTATTCTCTCTCTCTTTTTTTTTTTTCTGAACTTTATCATGCATGATCGGGCTGAAGGAACCGAATTATCCCACCAACTTCGGTGGTTCTAACTTGTTTAGAATATAGGAAGAAAAAAAACCCTAAATTTAATGAACATAACCACCAAACAAGCGTATGATGTATCTTCAATGCCTCGTACCTCTCTCAAAGTGCTCCTTACCAACATTGAAGTCAAGAAGCTTTGATTTTATATTTCAAAGTTGATGTTTTGGCACTTCTAGTTCATATCAATGCATTGAAATAATTTTATTTTTTAAAAATCGATAATTTTAAATGGAAAGCTATAAACTCAATTACTTGCTACTTTTACTTTTTAGTTTTTTATTGGGATCTATTTTGTAAAGATATTCAAATTAGATCAGTGATCGATTTTTAGATTTAACGAAAACCTAAATCATGAAACTTAGTTTCATAATGAAAATCCCATATCCTATCTTATTTTTTTGAGTTTGAATTCAAGAGAGTGCAATAAGAAATAAAAAGTTATGGGTGCATTGATTTTTCTAAGATTTAAAATAAAAATTTTAAATTCAATATGTGAAAACTATATATTTCAAGATTCGAGAATATCATGATAACAAATTAAAAAAAAAAAAAACAGTTTCAATGACTCTCAAATCCTTCTCATCCCTTATCAAATTATTCTCATTGAGTCAACGATGTTTTGAAAATCCTTAAATGACTGGATGATATTAATTATGATGAGGCAGGATTTCTATTGCAGTTGCTCAAGGGTGGAGATGCAACTAGCCATTCCAAGCATAATTTGTTTACCTCAATAATATTCTTGTAGTCATTAGTTTTCTTTTTCATTTTATTTTTCATGGAATTTTTGGATTTTTTTCAGAGTAGCATATATGAACTGAGCGCATATTTCGTTTTCTCCCTGTGCTCATGATCAGGACAATCTCAAGAGCCAATAAAAAACAACAAGAACCATGCGTGCGCTCAGTGCAATGTGTTCCACTATATGAATGATGCCATAAGCTGTAGATTGTACAATTATATATATAGGAAATGCTCTCTGCCTAGTGTTTCACTGTTTTGGACATTTCCAATAGCAAAGAGACGTGAGATTGCGAGAACATAAAGGCAAGGGATTGCTCCCATCCACACACAAAAAAAAAAAAAAAGTCATCTGGGATTCTCTTTTCTCAGCAGACAAATCATACAAAATGCAGTATTTTGTCAAATCTGTATCACCATCACACCTCAATTATGTTGAAACCAGCCACTGACCCAGTTGTTGCTGTTGCATTACATATACACACACACTACTACTGTTTCATGGTAAATTTCTATTATTTTAACATCATCTTGTGTTCTGCCAAGTCAATTTTGTCGCCCACAACATCTTCAATCTTTATTCTCCTCCTCTCCCCTTCTTTATTCCTGCTCTACGAGCAGTGAAAGTGGTGTTTTTAGGGTTTTCTTTCTGAAAGCATTTTTGAAATATTATATCTTACGTCCAAGCATGATCATGTGTATTCATGCACATTGAATGAGGAAAGTTATTATATCTTACGTCCAAGATTAATTAATAAACCTTAGAGTGAGAATATATAACATCAATCTAAAGTTTTTATCACTTTCAAGATATTGTTAAAAGTAATTAAGTTTATTCATATATTGTTAGGACCCTAGCAAGAGTATGATTTTCTCCACAGAGAATTCTCAGAGTACTTGAAGAGATAGAGTTTGGGTGGGCCCAATCTGAAATTTGCAATCGCCACCCACTCTCCTTTACCCTTACTTCCTCTCTTTTCCCCATACAAAGTAGAAGTACTTGCCTTCTATATCTTGCTTCCCTCCAAATTCTCTCCCCCGACTTTCCATCCTCCCGACACAACACTTGCCAAAATCCACGGAACATTTTCTGAAACAAAGAGCGGTTTAGATCCAACAATCCATGGTGATTTGACAATCTTTAAATAGCTGTAATCTTACAAATAAATAATTTGATGATGTTTTAAATCCATATATTATGTAGAGATGAGCCAGAGGAACAAACAATCATTGAGCCCTTGGTTTCCTTGAGGGAAAGAAATACATCAATGGCGTATGCAGGCAGCCATTAACCATATCAAAGGTGGTCGTGTTGAAATGCAACTTGTATTACTACTAATCAGTTAGGGATTAGTCAAGTCTACATGTTACCTAAATCTTTGCTGTCAAACACTAACCCACATATTGCTAGCTACTTGTAATTGAAAATGTCGTCAACCTTCGTAAGCTTGCTTCTGTGCTTCTTTTTCCCCCGTCTTTCAAGTGGGATGGATAAATGTTGACAGAAGAGCAACTTCTGGCTGCTTTGATGCGAAGACTTTTGTCATATTAGGAGCCGGGAATTATTGCATAGAGATTATTTCCTTTTCTTTTCGTTTTCTTTGTGAATAAATCTCTTGAAGATGTTTTGGATAGTCATCCAAGAAACCATCCTACTAGCTTGGATCATCACCTAATCCAAAATAAACATTTTCATTCAACCCATTTTTATAAAAAAATACTCAAAATTAATAGTTTGAACCCACAAATCTTAGAGTTATTAAAGATTTATATGTTAATTAATTTTAGAGTCCATAAAATTAGTTGAGATATACATAAATTAACCCCAGACATCCAAGTTAATTAAAAAAAAACCCTTAAATTATTCCCTCTTTAATCGATTTCTCCAATCCCCCTTGGTGGCCACTCGATAACCGATTAGAGATTGAGTTCTGTCCTTTTCAAGAACTTGTGATGTATATTTATTTCCAGGCGAAGGATGGAGACTTTGTTTTTAAAAAATCTGTCTTTTATTAAACTCATCATAGCCTTTTGACAATATTTCATGCACTTCTGCTCACTAATTATATAGTTTCGATTTCTCAATACCAGCTCTAAAGTTTTCTGAAGTTCCAATATAATCCCCAGTCCTTCGGAGTTGTGGTGGGATATGTTTACGTGCTTAGGGTTTGGGAAGAAGGCAAAAGAAAAAAATTGACATGAATATTCAGAAATTAAAAGGTGAAAATAAGCGTGTATTTTGTTAGATTTGGACTCCATTGGCTGTCTAGGCAAATAACACTAAGTATTTCTTTGACAATATTATGACTTGTTGGGAAAATTGAAACATAAGGGTCAAAATTGAAAGTTTCTGAATCTATGAAGGCTAAATATAATTAGGAGAAACCTAATTTAGCCACTACCACATGATGACGACTCTATTAATTATCAATTGAGTATAATTAAAACCTTTTGATTTTAATAATTATATCCAAAACGTAATCAATATTAGATATTAGTGCCAGCCTTCCGTTGTCCAATGATATATAGTAATGTTTAAGACATTAATTTTGTCCAATTTACACACGATATTTAAGTGCTTCCATCCCATATGCAAAAAAAAAAAAAAAAATTTGTGATTTGATGTTGATTTGTTCTTTTGATAATTTTATTATTCATGTCATGATAATTTTTTTTATTTGATTATGTAATAATTTTTTTATTTAAATTAATATTTTTTTGATGTTTTTATATCATTTTAATGCGTTGATATCAAAAATAATTTTTTAAAAATAAAAAAAATATTATTTTAATATATTTCTCAATGAAAAAATATTTTAAAAAACAATCGCTAACACACTTCCAAATATACTCTCAAATATACTCCACTACACTAGTAAAGATTTATAAATGTTTTATTTAATTTAAATATATATATTAACTAGAAGAAGAATATGTATATAAATAAAATAACTATTTATTGTGGAATACAAGGAAGGAAAGAAAAGTCTAGATTGAGAAATCGTGAGCCGTAACGAGAATATGTCATAATAATTTTTTTGATTTGATTATATTGAAATATCTTCATTTATTCCATAGTCATGTACGTAATATTTGTTAAATGATTTTAAATAACTAGTTTTTTTTTCCTTAGAGGTTCACCCTTAAACTACGTATATGATATATATATATATATATATATATATATATATATATATATATATATATATATATATTTATTGTGGAATATAAGGAAGGAAAGAAAAGTCTAGATTGATAAATCATGAGCCGTAACGGGAATCTATAATTTGAAAAATATAGATTCGATTAACCTACTTTTTCAGATGCAGTCTATTCAAATAAGTTCCGTTCCAAGATTTAGAGGTTTTTCTTGGAACACTCCTTGCCTTCAAATGCCTTGCCAAAAGGTGCTCGGGTCCCTGGTGTTGGACCGTTGGTGTCTGTTCTGTTGGTTTTTTGTGGCATGACCACCGGCGTTTGAATATGCAGGGCCACTTGGTCAAGCCACGCGGAGATTTTCAAGTGGACTCATATTCCCAATTTTTAACCTACTTCAGCTGTCGATTTCCTTAACGTGGCCCATTGCTAAAGGGGCATCACTAGCCACGTGATTGTGGGGGCTACTCCTCCGTGACTGGTTTTTCTTTGATTGCTCCAAGGTGATTCTGCATCTTCTTGTTACTCGATGCCCTGCCTCTGGTCACAAATAATGAGTGCTTGCAGCCTAGATGAGCTCTGCTCGCTGCTAAGCCTGGTTCATTCAGCACACAAGCTCCTGGTCTAGCCTGCTGGAAAGAGATTGTTTGAATTCCAAGTGCTAATAACAACAAGTTTGATATTGTGATACCAGTTGATATAAAACTTAAACACGAAGACAAACATCATCAGGAAAAGCCGAGCAAAAACCACAACTGTAATGCAACATGATGCTTGCATAATCCAACAACTTTTCTCATTTTCCTTGTCTTTCATGGGTGTTCAATTGAATCATGAGTGCTAATTTCCAATTTTATAATGTATACAGTGGTAAAGGTTCGACTGGATTTGGTACAAATCTTTAGGATTCTATAGATTCTTTAAATAGTTCATCTTGTAAAGTATAGGAGGAAGCTTTTTCGTGGTGATTTCATGTAGAGGTGGAAGGTATTCAACTAGTCTTACCAACTATTTTAGCTGTTAGCACATCCAACTTTGCTCTCAAGTAGACGCTCGGTTTTTAATATTTGGGATTTCCATTATGAAGATCTTAGGATAAAGAGATTCACCTCCTGCCATACAGCTCCAGATTCTTTGTAAGAAAATAGATATCTTATGAAGTGAGGCAAGAATGGATTTCGGAAAATATGAAAATCTGTCAAATCTATTTAAATATGTTCATGTAGTACAAAATCCAATAAATCTCCCAATGAAAAAAGAAATAAATAAATCAAGTTTAGAACGTTTCATGTGCTTTCTAAATGATGAGATAGCACTACATGCTTAATTGGTTCGGAAGCACGAGTTCTTGGACAAAGGCTAAGATCCACTTCTAATAAAGCTTAGCTGCCGTAGTTGACTGCCTGACATGACTTTGTGGTTCTAGGAATTATAGGGTTTATGATGAAGGGAAGGTCCTCACCTGTTCAAGAATGAAAAGCATCATGTGATAAAAAAAACAAAAAAAAGAAAGAAAGAAAAAGGTGCTTCTAGATCAAACTAGGAGAAGTGTTTCTTTGAGGGTATATTTGGGAGTGTGATTATGGTTGTTTTTTTAAAGTGTTTTTTATATTGAAATACATCAAAATAATATTTTTTATTTTTTAAAAATTATTTTTGAAATCAAAGATAAAAAAACAATTTAAAATATATAAAAAATTGAATTTTTAACAAAAATAAAATTGAATTTTTTAGAAATACGGATATATTATCTAGCATTAGCCCTAAACGTGATCAAAATCAAGTAGCAAGAACCACGCAATTAAGCAACTAGGTTATTGGGAGCACAACTAACAATATCCAAAAAGATTGATATTTACTAAATTTTAAGAGGGAGTTGTTAGGCCAAAAGGTCGGCTAAATCAAATCAAATTATAGCCCCACTTGCATATAATTACAAGGAGAAGGGCATAATTGAAAATGAAAGGGGAAGGGGAAGGGGAAAAAATTGTTGTTTAAAAGGAGTCACCAACCATGATCATTTCCATCTTCATTTGCCCCTCCCATCATTTCCTAGAATGGCTTCCATGTGAGTCATCTAAGCTTATAATGCATCCTATTTAATCAACAAATTACAAAATCGATTCCTTCTCTATGCACGAAATGGACATTATGCAGTAGGAATGCCGCAGTAATTTCTTTATACCAAAACACACACACACACACACACAGGTAATTGCATACTCGTATGTGATTCATGTTATTTGACACTTTTGCGAGGAAATTGAATTCAGATGGAGGCAGGCGGCATCATAGCGCATGGCAATGCATGGTGGTCCTGAGTCATGGCACGTATAATTGCAGGAAGGAAATAGGGATCGGACTTTGGTGAAAGGGAGATGGAACACAAGATGTCCCTTTTATTGATACAGATGGTCCAAAAAGTATTGTCCCACAACGAAACTTTCTTGCAAGTAATCCGAGAGAGAGCAACAGAGACAGAAAAAGGGGGTCATGGTCTTCTCGTACATACAAGAAGAGATAAGAGAAATGAAGGGAGGCAAACGACCACCTAAATGGTCGGTCGATGTCAGCTTCCTATCTTTTGTAAAAGTGAGATTTTAATTGGCGGATGGTGAACCTATCATATGCTTTCCTCTATATCGTCAGCTGGTCCAGCATGAGACCTTGGAAGTGGCGCATAAACTAAACCTCAGCAATCCAATAACCAGATTGAGTGGGCATCACAATTCCTCACATCCAAGGAATAATGGTAGGGAGGGGGGCAGCTAAGGGGTTAAGAAGTTGGATTTGAGTCCACCAAGACTATGAACGCCAGGCCTATGGACCACGGTCCCTTGCTATACATATCCTAAGAACATGGACCATGGGATAATGCATGAATTCAGGCAATTATTTGACCTTGCGTACTCCTAAAGCCGAAAGCCAACATCAATGATAAGACGCACACCAGAATTCTGCCACTCCTACAGTGTTTTCCCAGTTACTATCTGTTCCACTGTGACACGGTTTTGGCCATGTAATCAATGAATTTGATTTCTTTCCTTCCTAAATCCATGCATGGGTGGTCCAGTTCCATTTTAGAGGAGTTGATTTCCGCGTAGGAGTTCGACATTGAGTGCGTAGAAATAGACTATAGCTTGATTTTGATTTCATGAAATATGCACCTAAGGTCTGCCAGCATCCATACTTTCATTAAATTGCAGGCCGATGTGGAGAACTATGAGAACAAACACAAGCAAGTGATTAAAGCAAAAGCTAAAAGACGACCTTAAGATCATGAAGCGATCGAAGCACCAGCAAGTCATGCAAGTTGATCTTCATGTTCCGGACAAGCCTTACGTTTGAGAAGTGCAATTCAGTAGTGCGCCAAGTGCTTGGTCCGGTGAGGGCCATAAATGCGCACCACATTGCCTGCGTGTGGCTAACAACAGCTTAAGAGACTCTAACATAATTAATTAGACTGCACCTGAAGGTATCTCAACATCCATAACACACCGAAGTAACCAAGTGGCATAAACTAAGGCTTTAGAAAACAAGGAAATCGAATTTAGACTGAATATCAAACACCAAAGGATCTGTATTTCAAGTTTATCTGATATGCGAATCAATGTGTTCTAATTTGCTAATTAATTCTTCTGGACTGCTCTGTTGTAGAGAATAACAGTGAAAGCAAAAAATGCTGTTAAGAGTGGACATTCATATTAGGAGCAGAAATTAAATGCAACTCCAAACACTCAAGGGCCTAACCCCTATTGCAACTCAGATTAATATAAGGTCATCAAGAAGGGTATAACACATAAAAAAATGTGCAACAAGTCATCCAAGACCCATCTCCCAGCACAATCCCTACTTGAAAAATCTGGAAAAAGAGGCCTGGAACAGGCCATATAAGCACACAACTACATACACAAGCAAGTACAAGGTCTTCGCTGCAAGTGCTGTCCTTAGTGCAAAGAGTTGAGACCAAAACTCTCAAGTAGCTAAAAAAGGGAAGGGTCCATACTGAACCTGACAAAGCTATAGTAATAGCCAGGAGGTTAGGTTAATTTGAGTCGAGCTTAAACACACAAATAAGATTAAAGTTCAGCATCAAAACACATAGTCTGTAGGAAATGAATAAAGTTAGAACACAAAATAAACATATGGAACACCCCCAGTGTACTGGTCACTTTGTCTCCAAAGTAGATTAGAGCTTAAAGAACAATTCATCAAAAGGCAGATAACAGTGGGTCATTTCCCTCTTATGGAGTCCTAGAAATACTTGCTATGGCCAATGATTTAGAGTGGCCGGTCAAAGTGAGGAAATATGATATGGATATAAATAGGAAAGAACACAAGAAAGAGAAAGCAAATGAAAAAGACAAATACCAAAGTTTTTCTCCAGGAAATCCAGAGGCCAGAAATTAGCACAGAAAGGAGCTAAACAGTTTAGTTGTGTGTTGGAGCAGGGAAGTGGTGGTGGATATTTTGCCATAAGACTGACTATAATATTACAACTCTAAATCAAAACACAAACCAAGATCGTTGAATTTCTATTTCAGGAAATTGATATAAACATCAACTGGCTCTGTAAATACACCATAAACCAACCAAATAAAGATTTAACAACCCTTCAACATGCCAATCATGTGAGGCATATTCTGCCACTTCAAGCTCAAATAAAAGATGATTTTTCATCAAAGGTAAACTACACTGCCTTTTTAGAATAAAAATAAAAGTTTATAAGGTCTCACCAAAACCACAAGCTAATTCATGATAAGCTAATTCATGATTGACTTTAAAGATTGCTACTGGTGCTAATCAACCATAAGATGTGTGGGGCAGAATCACCACGCACTCGTAGGACCACATCTTCAGGAACCGAATACAATGACAAGTTAGAGGCTGTTGAGAAATAGAGTAATATTCTAATCTTTTGGACAGCTGAAGTTAGAAAAATAAAAACTGGAACTTCTGTTCAAATGCAACATTTCTCCATTCATAAAAATAGAAAACTAGTTTTCTAGTTTTCCAAATATGTACTGAGTTTGGGGAACACATTTTAGAGGTACTTCACAGTTTTTCTTTACAAGATTTCCGCTGATTTTTAAATGAAGAAAAGACATGACCATTACAATTTTTTTCTTCTATATATAAATACTTTTTAGGAATGATATATACATATATATATACATATATATATATATATATATATAGCTGGTGTCATAAATTTATTTTTTTATTATAAATCTAATATAAAGTTTTTTTTAGTTAACAATATAGCTTTTTCATATATAATTTTAATTTGAATACAATAAAATTAACATTTTACAATTAAATTATCACAAATACAAAATATTAAAACGACTATTATAAATTATGATTTTGATTTTTTTTTGTAAAACATAGTTGTACACGCTTTTCATATATAATTTTAATTTGAATACAATAAAATTAACATTTTACAATTAAATTATCACAAATACAAAATATTAAAATGACTATTATAAATTATGATTTTGATTTTTTTTAATAAAAAATAGTTGTACATGTTTTCCAATTTTTCATTGGAAAAGAAAACTAGAAATGAAAAAAGAAAATAGTTTCTTGTTAGTGAACAGACCTTTAGTTTTTCAAAAATTGGATCTCTATGATAAAAATCAATGTGAGTTATACAAAAAGAAGACTAGAATACACCTAGATTCCTTGTGTGTGTTTAATCAAGCCACAACTATATAGACATGCACCATAATATTGCCAATCTATAGTGGCTTACTAATAAACCAAACCAATTTCAATTCCAGAAAGTAGACTTTCCATATCAAAGCAAACTTCAATACTCCTTTTTTTTTTAAGGTTATGAAACTGCAATCCATACCCTCAGTACTTTTGGACAGGTCAATGTTAGCTGGAACACGATACATTATGGTACATGGTACGGGTATGCATATGTCATTTAATTGAGATAGAAGTAATATTTCCTATTAACAAAACTATTAGATTGTTTTAGTTATTAGCCATTAGATCAGTTTATTAAGATAATCATGACATGTGCTGCTTTCTAATTCTCAAAAGATAAAAGAATTGTATGGGAGCATGTAAACTAAAGCTTCCAAACAAGATATTTTCCATCCCAGGGCCTTGAAAATTGCGTACAAGTTACCTCTTCCCCAAAAAACCTCTCGATCTTTTCCATGCATGCAGCTGAAGATAATTATCTTTTTTCCTTCTTTATTATTTTTTTAAAAGGTTTAAAAGGTAACAAATTGAAAAGTCCAACCTAAATATGCAACCTTTTAGATTCCAATTAATAACAATAACTTCAAAACTTAATTTTTCCTTTCTTATAAAGGTTTTACATATTTATTGCTATATTTAAACACAAATACTTGTAAATCCATGTGAAACATATAAAAAGGGTGGCCAATTTTCACAATCTAGATCACAAACACACATGGTTGGGATCATGCGATCCAGATCATAATTCTAGGGATTTCAGCAAATTAGGTAACTGTGAGACAGGTTTGTTACTCTATTATCTTTGAACCATTTACCAACATAGCAATTACATTGCTAAGCATGCATAGAAGTCCCTGCCAAAAGTTTGTCAAGAATCGCTAAACCACAAGAAACCACACAAAGGTACATATACCTCTTTACCACTAATTTACAGGACTACATAATTTCATAAATAGTTTACTCATATTCAAGGATCACCATGCATTCACATATTTTCCCACTCATTTCCAAGTCCTAATGCAGGGTTTCGAACTTGCTACCAATAATTTGCAAATAAAATGAAATCACATTCTGTACTCTCCCCAACACAGTTCAGGGAAGAACAGTATATGAAACTCAGATGAGTTATTCAATGTAGTTGCTATACCCAGATGAACTAGCGAAAGTCACGACATTTGTCGATAATGGACAGCATTTAGTGGCATACTTTCCAAGAGAAGAAAGCTTCTATTAGACAGCAATTAAAATTCATTAATCATTTTCCTAAATCATGGATTCATGGATTTTCTGTTATTCCCAAGATGTCAATTAGACTCAGTGAGGACCATTAATCATATGTGCCAATTGTGGCCTGGTTAAGGAAAACTATTACACTACCATGTCGTTACTAACCTAGGTGAATGTTTTTCTCCAACACATCTCAATCACCAAAGTATCTTTTTTCCTACCAACTTTAGAAGGAAAGGATCCTACTGAGCATCACCATCGTTGCAACTTAAAAACTAGCTTGTTGTATTCCTCTAGATTATTCATCCAAAAAGAACATACTAACACAATTCCCCTAGCATCTCTTTCTCTTTAACTCTTCAGCATTACCACTAAGTTTTGAAGGCAAACACCCTCTATGATAACATCACCAACTTGTCTACAAACAGAGATTAAACAAAAAATTTGTAATAAGAGAAACGAAAGACTACCACATCCACATTTCCACAATGATCAATTTCAAAATTCAAAATTCAAAATTCAAATGGAAAATAAACAAAATATCTATTCAAGGTTGCTACAACATGTATTGCCAAATCACTAAATTCTAATCACTACTTGACTAATGAAATTAACCTCAGTTTTCTTTAAAACAAAACTAACCTTGCTTTAAAATCACGCGTCACTGTCATCATCATCATCATCATCATCATCATTCACGTGATTGTCATTAGCAATATAAACTCCAGGATGCACCGCTTTTCTTCGAGTCCTCGACGGTAAAATATTATCCAAATCAACTTCAGCCAATGGATCATCCTCCTCCGCCTCCTCACTATCATCGCCACCGTCCAATTCACTTGATTCATCACCATCATCATCACTCGAGTCGTCATCTTCATCTTCTTCAATCAATATCCCTTTCCCTTTCCTATCCACCAACACTTCCTCTCCGTTCTCTTCGTCTTCATAATCACCATCTTCATCATCACCACCTTCTTCTTCTTCTACCACTTTCTGTACGGTGTCATTTTGGTTATTGAAAGGAGCTTCTAGAGTTTGCGTTCTATCAGTGGTTTTCTCTTGGGTGTTTGGTGAGTTGTTGGTGAGAGACTCAAGCTTTTGCGATTTGTTGGTGTGATTTTCTTGCTTGTTTTCAGGAAATGGGTCCTCATCGAGTTTGCGTTTTGTGGGTAATGCGGGTTCGTTTGGGATTTCGGTTTCTGCCATTGATTTGTTTCGTATGGGGTTTATGGGAGAAAAACACAGATTTTTAGGGTTTTTGGAGAGACTAGTGAGTATGGTACCTAGTTGCAATTTAAAAGACAACGAAGGATAGAAGAGGAAGGTTTATTTATTATAAGAAACCTAAGAGAGATCGGTGATTTTCAATGCACCATGGATTAACACACTGTATTTACTTAAAACCAGATATCTAAATAATAAAGTAAAATCATTTTTTACTTGGGATTAAGTAGTCATTAGTAAATTAATTGATATTAATTTTGTCTATTTTTCTTATAATAAAATGATTTTCTTATCTTTAAAAATAAAAAAATATCTATTATTTTTTTGTTTAAGAGTTTTTTATTATTTTCTTGGCACGGCTAAATGATACAAATATTTTTAAAGGTAAAAAATTATTGAACTTGGATAAAAAGTTTTTTTTTATCTTTTCATATTTTTTTTACATGATAAATTGAACCTTAAAATAAAAAAATAAGGTTGATTTGAAATGAATTTTTTTGTCTTTATATTATGGTATTTTTTTTTCTATTACTTAGATACCTAGGGTTGTTTAATAATTATATATATTAATAAAAAAAAGCTTGTAGAGGCATTTTTTGCGACTTTCTAGCAACATGTGAGGAGCCATATGATGAACGAAAACTATCAACTCTCATGTCATCCGACTCATTTAATGATGACATAGTTGTTGTGGCTTGTGTATTAAGATTCATGGTAGTTCAATAGTTGTTGAGTTTTTTCTCATTCTTTTTTTTTCTCTCTTCTAGGTCTTAGTGTTCGTGTTGAGCCTTTAAAAATTCAAATGTATCATCCTGTTTTTATTTATATCACATTTGGTTCTTATTATTTTAATTTAGGTGTTTTTTAAAGTTTATTGTTTTTTTTAATTTCATCTCTAAGTATTTTATTCTACTTTATTTTTTATTCAATTTAGTCTTTATTCTATTGATTTCTATTTTTTTATCCTTCACTTGATTTATTTTTTATTTAATTTTTTATCCAATTTTGGTCCTTATTTTTTTATTGTTATTTTTAATTTTTTAATTTATTTTGTTTTTCAATTTAATCCATAATTACTTTTAATTTATTTTTTTATATTATATTTGGTCCTCATTATTTTAATTGTTATTTATTTTGATTTTTAATTTTTTATGATTGAAAATTTTGCTTTGTTTTTTTTTTCATGTCTGTCTTCTATATGGTAATCTTGGTCTCATGTCCTGGGCCACTGATTTCAAAAATTAGCCTAGTTTAAGTTTGTCTTTTTTGAATTCCCTTTTAAAATTGATTATTTTTCAAATTCATCATTTGAAATTGAGTTATTGGGTTTTGAGTTTCGTTATTTGTTTTGCTTTTCTTTTTGTGAGGTTATCCTCATCTCATATCCCGGGTTACGAGTTAGTTTAGTTGTGTTAACCTGAGTTGAATAAGGTTTTATTTCAACCTTTTTTTTCTTAAATTAATTTTTTTTCAATTTTATTCTTTGGCATTAAATTATTGGCTCTTGAGTTTTGTGATTTTTTCCACTTTTTTTTTCTGCGGGGTCATCCTAGGTGCAAGTTTTTCAAGTTAACACGTGTTAGTTCGGGGTTTTTTTCATTGCTTTTTTTATTGATTGAGCTTTGGTATTTTTTTCTAGGTCCTTTTAAAGATTTAATTTTTTTTAATTCTGATCTCATATCATATTTTGCGGGTTAGTAGATTTAACTCATGTTGGCTCGGGTTTTTTTCTTTAATATTTCTTTTTTTAATTGATTTTTTTTTTTTTGCTTTCATACTTTGACATTAAGTTATTGGATCTTAAAATTTATTATTTTTATCACTTTTCATTTTGCAAATTTATTCAATCTTATATCTTGGATCGCATGTTAGACAAGTTAAACTAGATTAACACTATCATCATCCAAACATCTCTTTTTAAAATGTTATGAATTTTTTTTAAAATAACTTGGTCGGGGGCATACCACGGGCCACCAGTCTAGTTAGTTTCTATTTTATAAATAAATTTCAATTTATAACCCTAAATTTTAGTGTTTTTGTCAATTACACATCTATACTTTTAGTTTTATCAATTAAACACTTATTATAGTTTTGTTGATTAATTCAGGTAAGATTTTATGAGAGGTTGGTTCCTTTATAGTTTTTCTTTCTTTCTGTTTTAATTTTTTTTATCTTAATAATTCATTCATTTATATTTCGGCATATAAATCATAGAACAAATTTATACTTAGATGGGATCCAACTCAAATCAATGGGCGATGATTTCAGAAAGGGAATTTATGAAATAAGAATATTAAGCATTGGAAGAGATCAATTTCTTTAACACAAATAATCATCTCGTTAAAAAAAAACATAAAAAATGTTTTTACTGTACAAATTGTGGATTATGTGTGAATTTAATATGGATTGTAATAATGATTTTTTTTAATTTAACTCATCTATATTGTGTTTATTAGGTATTGAGTTTGATAATTTATTTTAATTTTCATTTCATTGAGTTGTCATAGTATAAAAAGAAACATCCTGACATTGGTTTAAAGCTCGATTTTATGAAAACATAAAATAAAAATAAAGGGATCAAAATTGAAAGTGGGTGACAAATAATGTCTTTTTTTTTCCCATGCACTCTTCATGCAGTGTTATGTTGGGGGAATAAGCCTTGAGATTTTTCTCAATTTTTATTTTGGTTCTTTTAGTTTGACACTTATATATTTGGGTTTAAAATTTTATTTTGTTCACGTTTAAGTTATTTGGTTTGAGGGAGGAGAGAGAAAGTTATTGGTTGTCCACATTCCAACAAAAAAAAACTCGTTATTGGCGTTAATATGATATAGAGAAATATTTGAAAACACAAAAGAAAAGGCTGGCACTCAAAGACATAACAATCCATCTCTTCTAAAAAGGGTTTTAGGAGATTTTTCATCAATGATTCATATGGATTACTATTAAAGATTGGACTTTTGGATGACTTATAATTTGCAACAACTCAGCTTGAGAGATTAAGGATAAGGATGTAATTAATACAAGAGATTACAATTTTAGACCTAGAAAAATCAAGCAAGGACTTGGTTGAATAAATTTCTAAATCCATCATAAAATAACATATGTGATATTTTTTCTATTTATAGGTTATTAAGTTTTTTTTTTAAATAAAATGTTATGCCTCGTATTTTGTAAGTTATGAGTTGTACAAATGTTATAGAATATACGATACAGAAAAACACTTGAAAACACAAAAGAAAGAACTAGCACTTATAGGAATAATGACCCTCTCTTCTAAAACGGTTTTATGAGATTTTTCACTAGTGATTTGAGTGGATTACTATCAATGATTGAACACTTGGACAACTTGTGATTTGTGACAACTCAGCTTTAAAGAAGTTGATCAATCTTAAAAAGAAAGATCTAATCTTTAGGTAATTTTCGTTCAAACTCTAGATTATCTAATAAGATCATTATGACTCTAATAAAAAAAATTAAATTATTATTTACATTGCATTTACATTTTAGGAAACCTAACAATGACATTTTGGATTGACTTGGGTCAAGTAAGGTTAATGATTAGTACTTAAAAGTGCATTTTCATTAAGGCTTTATATCATCGTATTGCACTAAAGTATCGTTCAATTCCCTAACTAAAGCATGTTTTATAATAACAAGTATGATAATGTAATATATATTTAATTTATGGTAAATACTTGTTTTGAAAGCAAGTATATCTCACAATTCAAAGGATTGATTAATGTGATTAATTATTGAAAGTGAAGAAACAAAAAGAGGATTAGGCTAAGAGAAGAGATGCTGGTTCAATTCCAAACTAGAACACCATTCGGTTATTTGATCATAACTGAAGTTGTAGAACTCAGATTTAGGTCCACTATATATGGATGGAAAGGTAAGACATAGACCTAAAACTTTCATAAGAGTTTAAGACTCAATTCTTCCGTTTTCAAGTTCAAATCTTAGCAACAACGGAGATGTCGGAACCTGTCCTGTAGCTCAAACACTGTTCGGTTTTCAGCTCATATCTTGAGTTCTAGAAGTCCAAATGAGCTCTGGTTTTTTTTGTTGGAAAGCTGAGACAATTGCCCACAGCTTTCATGGACAAAGGGCTCAAATTTTAATGTTAGCAATGATGTTTTGGCCAGCCAACAATATCAAGAACCAGCAGCCAGTAATGTCAAAAACCAGCCACCAAATCAATGGTTGCCTACCAATCAATAGTTCTAAATCTTAGCTTATAAAAGGAGACATTTGCCATGTATTTATTCATATTATATTTAAGATCAAAATCATCTTCTTGCTTTCTCTCTTTATAATATTCAAGTTTTCTTTCGTGCTATATTAATCTCTTATTTATGCTTTTTTATTTCCTTTCCTATACTTAGTTAATTTATATCATAATCATGTTCTTATCTTGTTTATTTATGTTCTTCTTCTTCATTATGTATAGCTAAGTTAGTTATGTCAAGGTAAAAAGGTTTCACTAATGGTGTTAGAATAAGTATAATATAAACTCAACATGGACTTCAATGTTTATATCCAAGAAAGATTGTTATTAACATGTCTTATCTTTTTATCTTACTAATTCTTAATACCTTGCTTGGTAAATGGTTAATCTAGATTTGTGTTGTATAACACTTGGTACATCAAATGCTTGATCCTTCATAGTTTTCGGCAGACATTGTTATTATGATAGGAACTTGATTTGTTGTTAACATAAGCTAGCAATATGAATGTCTGATGATATTTATAAGTATGGTATTTCTTAGATAAGATGATTAATATGATTATGTTAATAATTTATAATGAGCTAATAATGATAAATCATCCGATTGGAACCTCCTTTGTGTGTGGTTTCCAATTGAGTAATAAAAAGAGTTTATATTATATTTAATTGAAATACCATTAGTGGATCCTCTAACATTGACATCTATTTTATTATTATTTAATCCTTACATCAATATCACATCCCAAAACTCTCTTCAACTCCTTTTCTATTATTATTCTCTTCAAATCTTTGTCTTTATTTGTAATTTATATAATTCACCTCCCTGTGGTTCGACCTCGGTCTTGCCGGGTTATTTATTACTTTGACACTCCTGCACTTGGGATAAGACATCAACTCTTTGACCGTGTCAAGTTTTTGGCGTCGTTGCCGGGGAGGTAAGTATTGTATAAATTTTATATTTCTTTTATTTTATTTTACTTTTATTAGTTTTTCTAATTTTGTTCTTTTTCTTTTTCTTTTCTTTTCTTTTGCACTTGCATGAGAGTTTGGACACGTACATTAAGTGGTAAACTTTCTAGGAAATTCTCATTTTCTTTAGAAAATACGGCCGAAGAAGAAAACCAGTCAATTCATAATGAGAATAATGAGAATAATCGTGTGAGAACACTTAAAGATCATATGAATCCAATAAGAACAAGTGCACCATCATGTATAGTTTTTCCTCCTGATGCATTTCATTTTAATTTTAAGACAAGTATTATTCAACTTTTACCCACTTTTCATGGCTTAGAATTAGAAAATCCATACTTGCATTTAAGAGAATTTGAAGAAGTTTGTAACACCTATAATGACTTAAATTGTAGCATAAACACCATCAGATTAAAGCTTTTTCCTTTTTTATTAAAAGATAAAGCTAAAACATGGCTACAAAATATTAGGTCAGGATCCATTCGTGCTTGGGATGAAATGCAACAACAGTTTTTAAAGAAGTTTTTTCCGTCTTACAGAACAAATTCTTTCAAAAGACAAATCACCACTTTCACTCAAAAACCAGAAGAAACATTTTACAAGTGTTGGGATAGATATAAAGACTTGCTTAATACCTGTCCTCATCATGGTTTTGAAACATGGAGATTGGTCTCACAATTTTATGAAGGTTTAACACCTAAAGATAGGCAAATGGTGGAATTGATGTGCAATAGAACTTTTGAAGATAAAGACCCTGATGAAGCAATGGAGTACCTAGACTTGCTAGCTGAAAATGCTCAAAATTGGGACACCACAGGTACGTGTGAGGCACCAGGTAAAACTTAACCTCATACATCTAATGGAGGCATGTACAACCTTAGGAAAGATTATGACCTCCAAGCCAAATTTGCATCTTTAGCTAGAAAAGTTGGGGCACTAAAATTAAAAAAGAGTGGTCAAATAAAATCTGTTCAAGAAATTATGTGTCAAATTTGTGAAATTAATGAACACTCAACCAATGATTATCCAACTTTGTCTTCTGTTCAAGAAATTGCCTTCTTCCTTCCCCCATTTATTCTTCTTCTTCCTCCCAGCTTTGCAACAAATAGCACCCCCTATTTTATCACAAATTAACCTCCCTCCATAAATTTGGCCACCGCAACACTCAGTTTGTCATCATCCTTATTCTGATTCAAATTTTATTGAGGACTCTCCACATCAAGTAAGAAAAACTACCCATTTTTGTTTGAATTTAATTTTTATTGCATATTTTTGTAGTATATGTATTTGTTTTTGGGTGTTTACTTTTTTTTTATATAGTTTTTCTCAAATAAATTTGTTGTATGAATGTATAATTTGTACATGTTAGAGTTTGTTTGAGATTTTGAAAAAATTTATTTTTTCATAAATTGATGAAATTTATTTTGAATTTTTAACTTAGGTGTTTTGTAATGAAGTAAATAATGGCTTATTTAACAGGCCTGTTTTTTATTTTGTCAATTTTATTATTGATTTGAAAGTTTTGGTAAATGTATAGGAATTTGGATTTATATAGAAAATTGATAATGGATTAAGAGTACTATTAAAACAAATTAAATAAGTTTGAGTTAAACCAATGTTAGCTAATTTATTTAGTTTACATAATTAATTAATAAATGTTATCGTCAATATTTTATATAGGTTTGATATAAGTAATGGATAATCGTTTATGGATGTATCAAGATTTCCCTAAAAGGTTGCATATGATAGATTATTGTAATGATGTTAAGGGTTTTATTAATTATACACTATCTAATCTGAGAAAAATTAGTGGAGGTGATATTAGATGTTCATGTAAGAGATATAAGAATAAAAAGTTTATCAAACCAAATGTTGTAATAATACATCTTCTACATAAAAGGTTCATGAAAACAATACGTATATTAGTTTGCATACGAAGAACCATATGTCCTTACGAGACCATGATAGAAAGGATGGTTATGTTAACTTCTAGTTTTAGCAATGTGCATGGATTTGTAGATGACAATGGTAATCCTTACAAGAATATGATTATAGATGCGATGAGAATGAATCAGGGTTATGCAGATGAATGTCTAATCATAGATGAATAACCTAATGGAGACGCGATCATTTTTTTTTTTTATCTTTTGAAAGATTCCAACAAATCATTATGGGATGAGTGCATAAATAACAGTAAATGATTGGTAATTGAATAGATGTTCACCATCAAGTCAGATCATAGGTTGAGTGAGACTGATTATGATAGAATTGTAGAATAAAAGAAAAGCATTTTACCTAAAGAGAATAAGTTAAAAGATAAATTTTATTATGTTAAATCCATGATAAAACCACTCAGCCTAGGATACTAGAAAATCAACATGTGTCAAACTTCTGCATGTTGTATTACCTTGAAAATAGAGAGTTGACTGAGTGCAAAACATGTGGGCGTGCTCGTTGTAAACCTAAAACTAGCAGTTGAAGGACTTTTATTACACATAGAAAACTTAGATACTTCTCAATCACACCTGGACTGCAAAGGTTATTCATGTGTCCACAGACCACTGAGCACATAACACAATAGATGGAGTGATGATGTACTCTTTCGATGATGAAGGTTTGTAATATTTTAATATGGTGCATCCTTATTTTTAATGGAATCAAGGAACATGCATCTTGGGTTATGTATAGACGAATTCAATTCATTCGAGTTATTTGTTACTCCTTATTCTTGTTGGCCGGAGATACTTATGGTTTATAACTTACCATCGGAAATGTGTATAAGGCCAGAGTTCATGTTTTTATTTACGGTCATAATCGGTCCTAATAGTCCTGGTCATAATATAGATGGTTGTCTTTGACCATTGATTGATGAGTTAAAGTAGTTGTGGTCATCTAAGACTTTGACTTATGATGTATCAATGAAACAAAATTTTTAGATGAAGGTAGCTTTGATGTGGACTATCAAGGATTTTCTTGCGTATAGAATGATTTCTGGTAGAAACATGCATGAAAAATTAGTATGTCCATACTGTAAGGAAAATAACAAGGCCTTCACATTAATAAATGACGATAAAACATTTTTTATTGCCAATAGTGGTTCTTGTCGGTAGAGTTAAAAGGGATGTTGCATTACCTCTACAATCAGGCGAAGAATTATATGACATGGTGTCGTAGTACGATGATATTGTCTTTAGTTTTCAATCCAGTAAGCAGAAGTTTTCTGGTTTTAGTTCATTTATAATTAGGTAAAGCGAAGTATTTTCTGAGAGCTTTTTTATTGGAAGACCAATCTCCTCCATCATAACCTTGATGTCATGCACAATGAAAAAAATATGTTTGGAAATATTTTTAACACAGTTATGGATGTGAAAGGAAAGACAAAGGACAACATGAAGATTTGAATGAATATACTTTGTTTTGTCACCATAAAAATATGGAGTTGGTTTTTTATGGGTCACGGGTCACAAAGCCCAAAGCCAACTTTGCCTTAGGTAAGAATGCACAACTATTGGTCTACCAATGGCTTAAGAGTCTGAGTTTTCCTGATGGATATGCTTCGAATATATCTAGATTGGTGAATTTGGAGGATTACAAATTGTATGGAATGAAGTGTTTGACTGTTACGTGTTTATACAAATACTCATTCAACTAGCTTACTAGGATTTATTGTCATAGGCATGGTTGTCAAACTTGCAAGTTGACTCGTAAAATCATACGATTTTACGAGTCAACACAGATATACCATGTGAAATCAGGTAGAAAACTCGAAAAGCAGCAAACTCGGTCAAAATCGGTTAAATTTGGGGAACTCGGGGACCGAGTTTACCGAGTTTGACAAAATTAACAAAAATTATTGACCGACTCTTCTCAGTCCTCTCCTCTCCATCCCGTTTGTCTCACAAAAACTCCCCTTTCCCCTTTCCCTTTTCCCCAAATCTCACATTCTCTGATTCTCAAAAATTAACGCCTTCTACTCTCTTTCTTTCTCTCAAAAAATCATCCCTTTAGAAATAGTTACTTGTAGCAAGAGCATGACCCAACATCTTGCCATTCTCTCTACCATCTTAGCTCACGGGAATCCCAATACACAAAGCTGTGCTCGGTTACTGGAAAGAGTAAGTGTTGTTTTAATTCGTGATTTTATATTGTTATTGTTATTGTCCTTGATATTCTGGTTCGATTTCAATTCTCTTTGGTTCGGTTTAATTTGGTTGCAGGTGAAAGAAATGAAGGGTATTTGTGTTTGAAAATTAAATCATGTCAGATTCGCTACACTCTCCTTCCAGTAAACCTCATAATCATGGTCCATACACTACATTCGGTTTGATTTTCGGTCCAGAGTATGTTTTTTTCTTTAATTTTGGTTTTCAATCCTGCTTTATTTTTGTTGTTAGATCCTGTCTCTTATTCTTCACATTATCTGTGCATCTAAATCGTGGGATTTAAAAAAAATTCCTGATAATTTTTATCAAAAGTCAATCGAGCAATACACAAAGCAAACGATAAAAGTTTCTTCTTTACCCCGTTAGTGAAGTAAGTATATAACTATTAGTGATTTTTTATCTTGCATTCAAAGTTGTTTTAGATGTGCTTGCCCTAATTTATTTTTGTTCCTCTTGAGCTTCTTTTTGAAAGTCTCTTTTCCTTGTTTTTTTTTGGCAAAATTCCATTGCAGAACATATTATACCTAAGAAGTAAAACCTTTTATAGCAAAATCTGTGTTGAACTCAAAAGAGAGATTGTTTAATTCTAGGGAAAAGCATATATGTTGCTTTTACTTATTTATTTTTGTTATAACATGAGTCCTTGCTCCTTTTCTCTTCCTTAGTGTATTTTCAAATACCTATTATTAAGTGATCAAACTTGAGTTAATCCCTCATAATTTTTATCTAGTTACTATATGTTGAAAGGTGTTTTAGGCCACTTAATGACTGGATTTTCCTTTTTTTATATCTTTCACATGTTGGCTTTTATTAAACGATCTTAGAACAGGGATAAGATTTGTTAGCTTAAATGACAACCAATATGTTTTGTGATTTACTTGACACTAGACCAATCGACTTTAGTAGCTTGGCACATGAAGTTGGTTTTAATGGTTTCATTCTCATAATGGTCAATTTTCTTAGGAATTTGCTAAGAAGTGTTTACATATGCTATCTGTTATTCTAGCTGATAAATGTATTGTTTCTTCCATGAAAAAGCATCTAGGCTCTTGTTTGGCATTGTTGTATATCTTATATAAATCTGGCGGTGTTGTCTCTTTTTTTTGGGAGGAAAAGGTGATGTTCAAACCTTTTTTTTCCTAATATTGAATGAAGTGAAGACTCCATTAGTCCAAAGAATCTTTAATGTATGCATTCATTTTGCTTTTTCCAGCCACCCAAAGGAGAAGTGCTTATCTCTTCAAATGATAGGAAACAACATTCAGTTGGTTTCTATGAGGGAGGTGCTTCAAGCCTGAAGCATATTCTTGTGGAGATGATGATGTCATCCTCATTCCACCTCCTCTAGGTAACACTAATTTGATGGATAAAGTTTGTATTTCTTGTAAAAATGAAGCTAATTTTAGTTTACATGACACACCAGTAGATTGTTTGTTTTAAATTTGTTATTTGTTAGTTAATGAAAAGTTACTTAAATTATGTATGAATTTTTATTTGAACCATGTATTTTAAGATGCTTCATTTTTATTTGAACCGTGTATTTTAAGGTGCTTAAACTATATATGAAAAAAATTTACTTACGATTTTACGATCAAAGTTTATTTTGTATTTTCTGTGCCGTGTCAAAAATATATTTTTGACAACCTTGGTCATAGGGGATATGTGATGCACTTACTGAGATCAATCACTTTTTAGAGATATATGATTCAATAAGTTACAAACACAACACATAAAGAGGCTTGAAACAAATATCATGCAGACAATTTACAAACTTGAGATGATATTCCCTCCATCGTTTTGCGACTCAATGAAGTATTTACCTATATATTTATCGGTTAAGGTAAAAATTGGAGGCCTAATCCAATACAGATGGATGTATCCATTCGAGAGGTTAGATATTACACATACATCATAATTAAAATTCATTTTTTTAAAATTTGAAAACATTATTTTGATTCTATGTAGGTTCTTGTTCAATCTTAAGAAAAAACTAAAAAAATGAGGCATATATTGAGGCTTTGATATGCGAGGTTTATATTGTTGAGGAGATCTCAACATTTATCTCGTACTATTTCGAGCCTCACTTGAGAACAAGAATACACCGCATTTCAAGGCATGACAACAGTGAGGAAGTGCCTTCGAGGAAGAACTTGTTAATATTTTCTCATCCTAGACAACTTGTATGAAAAAAATACCATGAGGGGAAGATATTTAATAAAAATTGAATTCAGACACGCATATAATTATGTGTTATTTAATTGTGATGAGCTGAGACCTTTTATTCAATAAATATAATAATTAACATAAATATGTGTTATTTAATTATGATGAACTGAAACATTTTATTCAATAAATATAATAATTAACATGTTACTTTTAAATAATTTATCTCTTATACTATTATAAACTGATAAATTGTTGAATTCCTTATAGGCAACATCATCAATTTTTATTATCCAAAAACTCACAACTGACTAAATTTTAAAATTTTTTTATTACAAGATGAACAATTTTTCATGTGGTTCATAACACATGTAGGGACTATTTAATTATTCTTATTTCTCAAGATACACATTTCTTGTTAACTGTTAATGATTGTAATTTATGTACTAGATTTATCAATTGGGTGGGAATGTTAGTTTTACTTTGAATTTACTAAATCTGAGTCCTTAAAAAAAAGAAAGATGAAGTGTTATAATAGGTATTTCATCCATGAACCTTTTTTTTTTTTTCATATTGAAGAGTATGGTCAGCGTAAAAGACATATAATAATGGAGTATATGTTAAATGATCAACTTCTAATGAGTTCAAAGTTAACTACTATAAGAAGTTAAAAAAGGTTATTGAGTTGAAATATCATAGCGATCAGAATAGAGTTATTTTTACTTAAATCTTATTAGTATGATATCATTGATAGAGAGTAGATCCCCATCATGATTTGGTCAAATTTATTACAAAGGCCAGACTCTGAAACATCAACGATGTCTTTATTTTCGTCAAGCAATGCTATCAAGTTAATTTCATATACACATATTCCTTTAGAAAGGATCGTTTGAGTATTGATTGATTATCCATAGTAAAAATCAAATCCAAGAGTCATATATAGGTTTTTCAGGATGATAACAATGAAGTAACTATGAGAGATTATGTCTTACAACTTGATGAGTTAGTTGATCCATATCGAGTTAGTCTGTTTACCGACTTAGAAGAAAACTCAAATTTTTATGTTAGTGAGAAGACTTTTATTGATGTTGATATTAAGGAGTTAAATGATATTTTGAGAACCATTCGACATACAGAAATCGACGAAGATGATGATAGTGATGAAATCTATATAGAAGATTGCAATGAAGATGACGAAGATGAAATTGAAGAAGAAGAAGACAATTTTGATTAATATGTAATGAAATTATCTATAATGTAACAGTTCTGGATGAAATTAACTTTAATGTAATGAAAATGACATCAATTTATTATTACATGATAGGAAAACATTTATTTTCTATGATTTTATTATTATACATAGAACTGATGTTATTGTGTTGTGAGTGCTATTGTGATTTTGAGTATTTTCAGGATGAATAGATAAGGAATACAAATACAATCTGATCACAAAAACTCTTTTATTCTAATGGCATTACTAAAAAAATGTAAAATACCAACTGATACACCAAAGGATTGAGCTCATCAGTATGTTCCCGAGAGCTTGAGAACACTTCTCAATGACATTGTTCATGGTGTCCATTACATACGGGATCACCGATAGTTAATGACAATCGATATTTTCCCAAGACCTTTGGAACTGTTTACTTTTCGACGGCATTGCTCATGGTGTCTATTACATACGAGATCACCGATGGTTAATTTTTGTTAGTGTTTTTCAAATAGCTTTGGATTTGTTCACCTCTCAATGATACTATTCTGATGTTCATTATATATGGGATCACCAATGATTAATGTCTATCGATATTTTCTCGAGAGTTTTGGAATCGTTCACTTCTTAATGACACTGTTAATTACTGTTCCTTTTAGACAGAATCATCGACGGGCTGAAAAGTCATTGATGATACTTGGGGGGTTTCTGAATATTTTCAAATAAATTGGAAATTTCAATTAAATATTCTAGGCAAAATCATAGATAAATAATGTTAAAAATACATTAAAATCCATAAATTAATAGTTAATTATCCATCGGTAAAACCATTGGTAAAAAAGCCCCAAATTAGAAGACCAGAATCCCTAATTTAATAACATACGTGCCTCTTCTTCTTCTTCTTCTTCTTCTTCTCCTTCTTCTTTTCTCATTCTCTTCTGCAAAAAACAGTAACGTCCCTATTTTTCTTTCTCTTCTCTCTTCAACTCCTTCTCTTTTCCTTCTTCTTGTTTTCTCTTCATAGTTTTATTTGTTAATTAACATACTTTATAAATTTGTTTGTTTTTTCTCTTCTCAGCTTCATTAACAATGAAATTAAAGCAAGATCTTTATTTTTTCTTCCTTTTTTTGTGTTTTTTTTTTGCATTATATTTGTTTTTGTTTTTTATTTTTCTATTCTTAATAATGGTATTGATGTTGTTGTTGAATTTATTTTTTCATATGAGAACAATGGTGTTGAATTTTAGTTGGATTTGTTTTTAATTTTACTGTTCAATTTCAATTAAATATATAGGATTGATTTTAATTATAATTAGTTAATGATATTCTATTAAACATTAATAAATTTTAAATATTCTTAGTTAAGAATAATTAATTATCATATATTCATAATTATAAGTTCAATTTCAATTACAAGTTAAAGTTATAAATATAGATTGATTTTTATAGGATATACTATATAATATTATTATGATAGTAATTGTATATATAACCTAATTATAGAAAAAAAAGCTTTGCTATTTATAAAGTAAAATTCTAGTTAAAAAGTAAAGATTCAATAATTAGGTTTCTCTATAATAAATATATGTATTAATAAAAAAAACTTAAAAAAATAATTTAAAAACTAGGTTGAGTACAAGTTGAGTGAAATCTTTACTTCATGTCAAGGAAAAAAATTGAATTAAATCAATTGATTTGTGGCAATCAAATTTAAATTGTTGTGTATTTGCAATTAAAGAAATTTTAGGTAGTCTCTTATATAAAGGAGATATTGTTGAATTTTTTTTTTATAATAGGAATTTTTTATGGCATCTTAATCCTTTAATTTGTGTAAATGCATAGGAGAAAGTCAATAACATGTAGCATGGATAGGATCAATGTTAATTCTTCTAACAACACTTCTAATGATAATGAGTCATTAGAAGAAGAAAAACACCTACTATCAACGCGGGCTCATCAAGTGTGCTGCCGCCACACCAACGAGGGGTCCTTTCAGAGCAAGATCCATTTACTAGGAAATATCATGCCCAGCAAAAGCCTAACCTTTCAATGTAAGTTTGTTTTCCTTTCGTCCACTACTAAAAAATAAAGAACGTGTTAATAATTTTGGAAAAATTAATTTCAATTAACGAATGCAATTTCAGGTTTACAAATATTATGACTATCTAAACCATAATATTGGCGATGAAATCATCGATGAAAGTGCCATTATTTCAACGAAGTTAGATTTTCACAAATCTTAAATGGAAACCTATGATTGATGCAAGGAAAAATTTTATTGGGATAGAGCAAACAACGTTGTTGTCAAGAGGGTCTAGAAGAATTATACTACAATTAGCTAAGATTGAAATCAAGATAATTTTTTTAATCTAAATTTTAAAATTTTCGATTTCACTTATTAACAGATAATTCATTTGTATCATATAGGCTACGTGATTTTTGGTACAATGCGCAAAAGAAAAAAAAATATGAAAGAAAGAGAGCTTTCAGGCTAGAATGACATGACGATTTAGAAGAATTTTAGACCTTCTTACATCCTGAAGGATGTTTGGGCAGAATATATTCAACATGTAATGTCCGAGCATTTCATGTGATGGTCACAATCCAGCTCGAAGAACTAGAATTGGCGAATTCACGGTTTCATTACTACACACACTAGTGGATTCATTTTGTTTGCTTTGCATGCAAAATAGATGGTAAGATTCTTTTTTTAACACATCCATTTTTAAAATTTTTTTCTTTAATATAAATATATTTAACTAACAATAGTTTCCTTTTGTAGACTACGGTTTTTGGACACAAACCAAGTTTGATGGAGCTTTTTGTAGAAATGCACATGTGAAATGATGACAGTAAAAAAATGGTGCTTCATCTCGTGGATAACCGAGCTCAACACTTGGTGGTATATTGGATTTCAACAATTTCTCTTCTTAAATTAATATTTTTTTTGAAATTGTTAACTTTTTTTTAGGATACATTTAACACCTGGTTGAAGGAGAGATGCATGAATGATCTTTCAACTCATCTAGAACTCAATCTAGATTTATGGTTGGAGGTAGGATCGTTCAATAGATCTGATAAAAATCAAGTGTTCGATATCTCAAACACTATGGCTGAGGAATTATGAACAACCCGAAGTGTTTTAACCATTGAATGATCGTAATTGGTTTTAAGCACTCAAACTCCAGAGTTCGAGGTGATTTTAGACCAACAAGTTCAAGCTCGGTTGGCCTATCTTGCTGTCGAGATAGAATTACTCAATGCTAAGGAGATGACCGAACTCCATCGATTAGTAATGGAGATAAAATCACAGATCGGTGATACATGTGCTCTCTTTTATTGGCCCCATGGTCTCGGCGAAGACTCGTCTCCTCCTCCTTCTCCAACCCTTCTATTATAGATTAATTGTATTTGAACTTATAAATTTTTAAATTTATAATAAATATTTGATTTTTATTTTAATTTGATTTCTTTTAGTTATTTTCTACTTTTGTTCTATAGATTTGTTTTAAAAAGTATTTTTAAAAATATTACTGGTGGTCTTACCGATATATTAAATCCATCTGTATATTCCAAATAATTGATAAAGAATTACTACAAATGCTTATGTGCCATTATTTAATCACTGATGATTTTATTTCATCAGTAATATTAAAATTAAAAACTCAAAGTTGGCATTACCAATGCTTTTTTTTTGTTGGTGATCTGTAAAGTTATCGATGGAAATACCGAAATATTAAAATGGGTAATTTTTTTTGGTTTGGCATGTTTTGTCCGTCTTTAAATCCATAGATAATTTTGTTACTGATGAACTCACTGACAGACCATAAATCATCAATGATAAGTTTTCTGACAAAATATTTTTGTATTTGAGCTCATCGGTAAAAGTCATTCTGACGAACTCAGTGTCTAATCACCGACAAAATATTCGTCAATAAATTGAAAAATTCTGATAGTTTATATGATAATAAAAATAGATATTGACATGCAAACCAACAAATAAAATTATGGAAAATATGAGGTTTTTTGGTCAAAATTGTCTTTATTTCTTTTTTTTAAGAATAAAATGGTTTTTTTATTAGCAATGCAGTTCATTGAATAAAAAGTAACAACAATAAGAAACAAATACCCACAAAAAAATATAATGATTTAAACTGGAAAGGAAAAATGTATACTTTAAACAAAAACCAAATTTTCTTATCCTTGCATTTTTTTTTCATTTTATGAAAAAAATATATTTTTATGAGAAGTTTTGTTTTTGAAGTAAAAACTCACTATAGTTGTTATAGCAAGTCTCAATTATTATTCTTTGAAATCATTTTTATGCACATATATAAAAAACATACAAGAAAAATAAATTAAAAATAAATATTTTATTCTTAATAAATTATTAATAAGTAAATTATTTTAAAACTTATGCGGCTAATAAATAATTATTCATAAAACAATCAAGAATATTATCATATAAAACCCTAATTTTCTTTAAAAAAAAGACATAATTAACTAATCACATAAATATTATTTTAATTAATTAATTTTGTATCATTTACTTGTTGGGTCTCCTGCCACCTCTAGTGCCCTAAACCTCAATTTTCAAGTTTTGAAACCCAAAAAAAACTTATAAACCTTAATAAACCTATTTTAAACCCCAAACAAGCATGTAATCTAATTAACTCTTTAGTTACTATTTAAATAACAAAAAAAATTAAATGAAAGATAGATAGTACGTACCAAAGAAAATCTTTGAACATTCGGGTTGCGTTTTGTACTGTGCAATGGTCAGGTGGACTAAACGATTGTGTAGAACCATGCATGTGCAAATTAAACCGAAAAATTGGACATAGGAGCAGTAAATCACAGACGGCGCCGGAACCAGAAGTTTGTCGGAAAAAAACTATAAGACTACTGATAGATCATGCTATGGATTATATACAAATGTTAAGTTAGATTTGTTTTATGACATAATAAAAAATTATTTGAATTTTCTTGTTTATGAAAAAACATAGCGTTCATATTTCATATTTCACAATTAATTTTTAATTTAATAATTTAAATAGATGTGAAAAATAAAATAATAAAGAATTAAGTTGATGTTTAATTTGTTCATGTATTTAAGTATTATCTATTTAATTCGAATTTAATGGTTTAAATTAAAAGAAATGATAAAGCATGACTGAATGAAACACGAAAGGATAAAAAAAGGAGGAAATTGACTATTAATATACTACTAAATTACTAATATATATGTTGTGTTAGGTTCATATGTTTTATGCACACAAACAATATTACTTCCTAAAAATATGACCAAAATTAGGTTCTTAGGTTGCTTACACAGAAAACATTTACCTTGTCTTACTCTTACTACAGTTGTTTTAGGTCAGTCTGTGTAAGAAAACCAAAATTTAGTTGTCAATTTCGATTTTTTATAGAGAGGTCTTGCTCAGGTATTCCTTAAGAACATCACCAAGCTCGCCATTGACAATCGTCATCTGTTTATCAATGCAAATCGTCACAGAACGGGCCATGTGAAATCGTAACCACAAGCGTCAGTTTTCTGTGCCAATCATTGTCTATAAAACCATTCTCTACACGCCCCAAGTACACACAAAACCCCACACTCAATTTGAGCAACAAAAATCAATCCAACTCACACACTTCTCTTTCCATGCAATTCCAGCAATTAAGATGGGAGTCATGGGAGTACGTACAGCCTCACAAGCTCTTTGTCACTTTCCCTGCTCAAGGTCACATAAATCCAGCCCTTCAATTTGCCAGACGTTTAGTAGCCATTGCTGCACATATCATGACCTTTGCTACGAGCACGGGTGCCGAACAGCAGATGTCCAAAACCGGAACTTATCCCAAAGGCTTGTCTTTTGCTGCCTTTGATGATGGTTCCGAACATGGGCTCAGACCCGGTGATGATATGGAACACTACTTCACCGGGCTCAGGCGTGTTGGCTCAAAATCTCTGGCTTAACTTATCGTGGCAAGTTCCAAGACTGGTCAACCATTTACGTGTGTGGTTTACTCCAATCTCATACCTTGGGGGGCTAAGGTGGCCCGTGAACTAAACCTTCCGTCAATACTTCTTTGGAACCAGTCTCCTGCTGTTTTAGACATCTTCTAGTAGTACTTCAATGGCTATGGTGATACTATTCAGGAGAATATCAATGATCCAACGTTTTCGCTGAATTTACCCGGATTACCTCCTCTTGGCAGTCGTGATGACTTATCCTCATTTTTCAATTATAGATGTAACACTTGGATAGCGCGGCAACCGATTAAAAAATAATCTTGATTAAAAAAAAGAATATATATCTGACATGTTGTTTTTTAGGGGAAAATATCTTGTTGAAGAAGTCATCACCTAGTATTATAGCTAGTCACTAGAAACCCTAATGGGTCAACAAAAATTCTACGGTACGAGACCGGTTACGTAAAAAGGAAGACGCTATCACCCCCTAAACGTCCTACCTGAAGCACGTTGCATTGCTGGTTTTGTCTAAAATTGCTTAAGAATTTGTTCTCTTTTTTCCCTTTTTTTATTCTTCCTTTCATGTTCCCGACTCTAGCGTCAATAAACAATTCCTACGAATATTTTCAACTCTGGCGTTGGTAAATATTGCACAAATAAAAAAAATACGATACTCCTGACTCTGACGTCAGTGCATATTTTCGCAAAAAATGAATTTGAAGAAGAAATTTTCTATGTCATTTTTTCTTATTTATCCTTTATTATTATTTTCCCTTTTTAGATGGAAATAAAAAAACATTGCACGGCAGATTTGCATTTAACAATAATAGGCCACAGATTGAGCATATAACTTAAAAAATACAAAACGCAAAGAAAAAAATAAATCAAAGTGTGAGGGGCCCACAAATAAATTAACAAATATCTCCAAATATTTTTGGAATTTTTTTTTATATCAAAAAGGGGCTCGTTTGACCAAATATCAAACTAAAATGTGCATAAAAATTATGGTCAAAGCTTAAGGGTGTGTTTTGCCAAACACACCCTTAATAAACATAATTTGGGTCGGCTGGTCCTAAAGCCCAGATCCGGCCAACTCTCTTTTCTTCTTCTTTTTTTTTGGGGCTGGGTCTAACCCACCCAACATGGCTGGGCTTGACCCAGCCAACCCAGCCTGGCCACTAGCTCCAAACCAGTGACCCGATTGGGCAGCAGGCACGCGTAGCTCAACCCACGTGTGCACTGCACAGTGCGAAGGTAACTAAATTACCTGCACTGTTTTCTTGCAACAATTATATAGAGAGAAGAAGAAGACTTTACCTGGTAAAGCCAAAGGCGAACGCGAAGGTAACAGTGCAGGCACCGGCTGAAGAATGCACTCCTTCTCCTCATCTTTTCAATCTCTCCTTCCTCTGTTCTTGGTTTTTTTTTTTTTGTTCTCTCCTTTGTTTTCTCACTTCTGTTGTCTCCCCTGTTTTTCTCCTTTGTTTTTTTTTCTCTGTTTTTTTCTCTATATATATCACCTCCCCTCTTTTGTGCATACATTGAGATATGTATTTATAGTGTCAGAGTCCCTTCGTATGTGAGAAACAGAGGTTCAATCAAACTCATTCTCTTCTTTAAAGTTTGAATTTGATTAAGAATCAAATTTGAAAATGGATAATTATCATTATCTTAAAGACAAAGATTAGAAGATAGCGATTATCTTGAAGATAAGGATAGAATGACAAAAGCACATTGTAGTCCCTAGTTTTCACACAAGTTGACAAATCACACTTTTCATCGAAATAAATCTTTGATCTTTTAATTTTACATTTTAAACCTTGTAAAAATAAATTTAAAAAGCAATAGGCCAAAATTGGGTTACAACAATTGCCTCCTCTTTACAATGCTTATGGTGCAAAGGCATTAGAAAATTTATTTCTTTTGACTTTGTATAGTAAGTTTTGTAAAGAAGAATAATTGTAAAAACCCTTTCTCTTTCTTTTTTTTTTCTATTGAGTTTTTTTTTTAAATGGTCTCATTGTAATGGGTGACCTACCCAAGAAAAAGAAGAGGTCTCATTGTAATGGGTGACCTACCCAAGAAAAAGAAGGGGTCTCATTTTAATGGATGACTACCCAAGAAAAGATCTCATTATAATGGTTGACTTACCTAGGTGGAAAAAGAAAGTCTTACAGGGATGACATGACAGGGCTCAAAGATGCACTATCCCCAAGATGGGGACTCAAAGGAGCACTCGAAAAGAAGATCAGGGCTCGAGGGCGCACTCAAAAAGAGGTGAGGGCTCGAGGGCGCACTCAAAAGAAGGTGAGGGCTTGAAGGCGCACTCGAAAGCCAATAAGAGCTCGAAAGCGCACTCGAAGGAGGTGAGGGCTTGAAGACGCACTTAAAAAGGTAGTCGAGGGCTCAAAGGCACACTCGAAGAAGGTGAGGGCTCGAAGGTGCACTCAAAGGGAGGTGAGGGCTCGAAGGCTCACTCGAAAAAAATAAAGGCTCGAAGGCGCACTCGAAGGAGATCAGGGCTCGAAGGCGCACTCAAAAGGAGGTGAGGGCTCGAAGGTGCACTCGAAAGAGGAGAGGGCTCGAAGGCGCACTCAAAAGGAGATGAGCACTTAAAGGCGCACTAAAAAGGAGATGAGGGCTCGAAAGCGCACTCAAAAGAAAATGAGGGCTCAAAGGCACACTTAAAAGGATGGTCGAGGGCTTGAAGGCGCACTCGAAGGAGATGAGGGCTCGAAGGCGCACTAAAAAAAATGTGAAGGCTTAAAGGCGCACTCGAAAGAGGTGAGGGCTCGAAGGCGCACTCGAAAGAAAATGAGAGCTCGAAGGCGCACTCAAAAGGATGGTCGAGGGCTCGAAGACGCACTTAAAAGGAGGTGAGGGCTTGAAGGTACACTCGAAAGGAGGTTGGGTTAGGAAACACATTACATGAGGGATGGAAATGAAAGGTGGTAGAAAAATACAAAGATTTTTTTTCTGCAGCCTAATTCTCATGGGTAGCCTGCCCAGGTTAAAATTTCTCATAGGTGAAAAATTTTCAAAAGCAATTTCAATCCTGACCATTTCAAGGTGGCCTTCCATTTGATGGATCCCGCCAGAGATTTCTCTTGTGAAATTTGCAAAACTCATTGTCCAATGTCTCAAAGTTTAGATGATATGCATGCATCTTTATCTGATTTGAAATATAGGCCCCCATTTCTTCTTAATCTTCTTGTTTGCTTGATTGATGACGACTTGCTATCTCTGATTTGGGTCATCTTCGTCGTTTAGCTTCTAGCCTACTCGAGTTGGCCCATGTAAGTCTCTTCCCAGATTCGTTTACACAGCTTAGCCTTTATGGTGCTCATCGTGACACACTTTCTTGCTAGAGATATTTTGTCTTGTCAAATAATTTGAGATGATCATTTATTAATCCCCGTCTCACTTTAAAAACATTCATTGTCACTTGTTAAAAGGATCAAACTGTCTTTTATAAACCAAGATGCCTCCTTGTCTTGTTGTAGGAAATGTTCATCTCTTTTTCTAGAAGGGATCGATTTTTTCTTCTAAACATAATGTTGCCCCCTTGTACTGGTCATTGCCCCTAGGTATGCTTTGTCAGCAACTTTGCCAAATGATGGTTTTTAAGTGACAATTTTCTCATTTCTCCTATTTTCAGTTTGGTGAAGTAATATTTGTCCAAAATGAATCTTGAAATCTTGATCTTGCATTTTGAAAACAAAAATTGTTTTGATGTAAGTTTAAAAGCATTTGCTTTTGAAATCTTGCAACTCCTTGGTTTTTTCTTGGAAAAGAGATTATTTGCTCTTGTAGTTGGCGATATTGTCTTTGGTGAAAGTACATCATGAGGTGACCTTCTATTTCTTATGGGTTTCCAAAGTGAAGTGCTCGAGAAAAAGCTCAAGGTTTTGTTTGAGAAAAACTTATCTCTTTTTGAACACTCATTTTATCAGTATGAATAATAATGAATAGTTTGTTCTCGATGTTATGACTCCTATGGAAAAGTACTTTTTGCATTTTGAGAGTATTGTTTATTGTTCCAGGTTGCTTACTTGCTTGATTAGAAAGGACTTCCACAGGCACGTAATGTAGGCTGAGGTTTATGGTTATGAAAGAAAAGATCATAAGGCTTTCAGGGTTTCAAAAACCAAGGATTACTATCAGCAGTTCGACTTTTTGTGTCATTCCTCTCTATTTTTGCTGTTTTTCTTTTATTCGCCCTTTTTCTTTAATCATTTCTTTTCTAGGGCATACTCATTTTATCTTGGTTATCACTTTTTCTTGTGATTTGGGCATGCCCCCTAATCATTGAGTTTCTTGGGCTCTTTTTCCTTTTCGGCTTTCTCACGATTTTTTCATCTTTTCTCATTGAAATTTTCACTTGCCCTCAATATGGGGTGTGATCCTAGTCGGGATTTTTCATGAAATAAATATTATTCAGGCTCAAAAATAGAACCACAAGGGATATATGATACAATCAAAAGATTGATGTCTCATCCCAAGTGCAGGAGTGTCGAAGTAATAAATAACCCGACAAGATCGGGGTCGAACCACAGAGAGGTTAACTGTATAAACTACAAATAAAAAATAGATAATAACAGAAAAGGAGTTGAAGAGAGCTTTGAGATGTGATATTGATGTAAGGATTTTAAAAAATATAAAATAATTGTCAAGGTTAGAGGATCCACTAATGGTATTTCAAATAAGTATAATATAAACTCTTTTTATTATTCAACTGGAAATCACATATAAAGGAGGTTCCAATTGGATTATAATTTATTAACATGATTATATTAATTATCTTATATGAGTAATGTCAATACTTGTAAATGTTGTCAGGTATTCATGTTGATAACTTATGTTAACAACAAATCAAGTTCCTTTCATAGCACAGGTGTCGGTTATACCATATAGTTGAGCTATGAAAGTGCCAGGTATTTGTTGTACCAAGAGTTGTTCAACACAAATCTAGATTAACCATTTAACAAGCAAGGTATTAAGAGTGAGTAAAATAATAAATACAGAACATGTTAGTATCAAACATTAAAATCCATGTTGAGTTTATACTATACTTATTCTTACACTATTAGTGTAACCTTATCACCTTGACATAATAAACTTAGCTGAACATTTGGACTTCTAGAACGGTGTCTAGGCTGGATGACAGATTCCGACATCTCTTTTGTTGCTACAATTTAAGCTTGAAAACGACTATTTTGAATATTGGACTCCCATGAAAGATTTAGGCCTATGTCTTGAACCAACATCTCTTCTCCAAGCTTAACCTCTTTTTATCTTCTCAATTTCAATAGTTAAACAAATCAATCAATCCTTTGAATTGTGAAACATGCCTGCATTTGAAATGAGCATTTACCATAAATTAAAGACATCTTATATTATCAGACTTGTTATTATAAAGCGTGCTTAAGTTAGGAAATTTAATGATGCTTTAAGTGCAATATGATGATATAAAACCTTGATAAAAATGCACTTTTAAGTACTAATCAATATACTCTTTTAGAATGTGAAAGGAATAACAAAGATGGTTTTTCCTCATTTCAATCACAAGCATTTAAGATTAATAAACTTTGAACTCATCTAGTGTGATTATTTAGAATTTTGCAAAGAAATGCATTTCATGAGTCTATGAACAACAAGTCCACTATATACTATTATTCATACATTTAAAACACAAGGCTCAAGGGTCATGGTGTGAAGGTGAAAGTTTATTTTTTATCCGTGCATTTTGGTTCAAAGTTTAGGCACCTCAATGAAGGAGTTGCTTGATTCATGTGGCATTCTACAAGTAGAGTATCAAAAATATCATTTTAAATAAACATCAAATTATTTTTGAAATCAAAATACAAGTTCAATTTTTAAAATTTCAATGGGGAAATTGATTTTGGTAAAAGAGATTAATTGAGTCTATGAGATCATGCGAGGCTTCAAAAGTGTATTTGTGAGTACTTATAGGGAATCCCTTTAAGGATATTTTGGTTGTAAATCCAAGGAAAAGACACAATTGAAGGACAAATTCATTATTTCATTGAAATCCTAAAAAAGAAACAAAGACCTTATACTAGCAAGGTGACACATAAATTGAGTTGTGATATTACCAATAGTGCAATCTACTAGATTGGGTTGTTTTTAACAATACAACCCATGAAAATGTATTATTATTTCAAAAAAATTTAAGGTGCGTTAATTTTTTAAAATATTTTTTGGAATATGCTATGTCATGATGTTATTCTAAAAATCTAAAATTGCCAACCCACTTAATGTCATCATTCTAATAATTAAGGAGAGCATAAAAAACACTCACAACTATTAAATAGCAAACAATAAAAGTAAAATCACTCTAAAAAAAAGAAAACAATAGTTGCTTTGCAATAGAACAAAAATGGAGACTACTAGCAAATATCATATTAATAGAATTCTATCAAGTGAATAGTGTCTTGGGCAACTAAATTAGTCATTTAGGAAAAACCTTTGATCTCAAAAAGCTCATAGCTCAAGTTATATATTGGGAGTAACATAACTTAAATGTAAACCCCCGGTTCTAATTTTTCGGGGCATTTAAAAGATGAGAAATTTAACCAATAGTAAAATGGGTTAAATTAAATTAAAGAAACCTAAATCAAGATAAAAATAGTGAAATTAATGAAATGAAAAGTGAATATAGTACTAAATCATTGAAAAGAAAAACATTTGTGAGGACAAAATAAATACGTAAGATCAAGAGAGGTCAATATTCAAATAACAGAAGGTTGGGAGTTTATGTATAAATGATAAAAAGGGATGGGGATAAATGTGCAATTAACAAGATGTTAGAACTATAAATATCATTCTATTTTCTCTCTTGGAGGGACTGGCAAGAGTAAAAGAGAGTTTAGAGAGAGGCTGGAGAGAAGATATATTGATGGCAAATCAATCGACAGCTAGAACTGCACCTTCCACCATTGGATCGGCACGATATTTGGATATGTTGTTCTCATCCATGTCTTGTACATTGTCACCGTAGGGATTTGCTATATCAGGCCCCGTTGGAGAGATACCGAGGGAGGAAAATATATGGGAAAATACACTTCTGGACAGTCGTCTTTGCTGTCTGTTTTCTCCTTCGACCACCGTTGGATTAGGCTATAACTTGGATATGTTGTGCTTCCTGATTCTGTCTAGATTCTGAACGGTGGAGATCTGAAACAACATTTAGTATAGAAGTTGTGTATCTCGCATAGTAGGTCTGCAAGTTTGAGGTTAGTTCGGTTAAACCCATATTTCTGGAAATTCCACCATTTGATGAAGTTAATATTTGGATATGTTATACTCATAATAATGCATTATAACTTGAAAGTATGGATTGTTTGGAATATTATTCATTTGTTATTTATGGTTGATTGAAACTGTTGTCAAGGATTGTGTTTAGAAGAATATTGTTTGGAAAGTTTGTAAAATCAATAAGAATGTTTTATTTTGATGTTAAGAGGGAAGATTGAAATAAATAAGAAAAATTGGCTCTTATAAATATATTTTTTTGATACTCTTAAACGATATGTGATATGGCCAAGGGTTGAGATAAAAGAGAAAAAAGTTAAATTGTGGATATTGTGTGTAAATGGAAAGGTTGATGAATCTGGACAAATTCGTCTCCTGACTTTTGGAGAGAATTCGAGTAGGAGGATGAGAGAATTAGGATCAAGTTTCTCATAGTAATTGTAGTTTTGGATGTTAGCTAACTAAGAAAATTGATCTTGCTCAATATGGAGCTGTAGAACCCCAGTTATGGGTCATCAACTGAGATTGGGTCTTGACAGACCCTATAGGGTAGTGTTTGTTGATAAGTAATTTTGACTATCTCAAAGGCAGAAATGAGTTCTCATTCCTTCAGAGAACTTGTAGTCTCGTGTATTAGCTCTCCAACGAGACTAATCTCGCTTGAAACAGAGTTCTATAACTCTAGATATAGTTAAAAATTTGATGAGTGTTCAGACAACAACAGTTCAATGTCTAGACAGTAACAGTTCAATGTGCTGACAGCAACAATTCAAATGTCTAGATAGTAACAGGTCAAAGTTGGACAGTAACAGTTCAATGTGCAGACAGTAACAGCTCAAATGTCTAGACAATAACAGTTCAAAGTTGGACAGTAACAGTTCAATGTGTAGAGAGTAACAGTTCAAATGTCTAGACAGTAACAATTCAAAGTTAGACAGTAACAGTTCAAATGTCTAGACAGTAACGGTTCAAAGTTAGACAGTAACGGTTGAAAATTGGCGATATACGTTCAAAGTCAAACAAGAATCGGTTCAAAGTCGACGATAACAGATTGGAAATTGGGCAAGAATGACTCAAAATTAGACAGTAACAATAGACTTTCATGTGAATACTATATAAAAGAGTTGAGTCATACGAACACTTGCACATTGAGATACTAACTCTGAAAATATACATGATATATATATATATGAGGAAATGAACATGCATAGAAAGTAACATATGATTAATGGATGAATATGGATTCGTTATAATATCGGCTTGAATGAATGATAACTATGGTTGGATAAAGGATGACAACATTAATGGGCGTAATGAGAAAAACGTAAGATATAAAGAAAGAAATGATTGAAAGAAAGATTTATTAGTTATTGATATGATTATTATAAAACATATCCTTGAATGAGGAAAATTTATGAGATGAGTCTGTGACTGCAGGAGGGACCACCGGTGTGGTGCAACAGCAGCAACAGGGGAGCACGAGTAGAGCTTCTACTGCAGGTAGGTGACTTTCACCTTCCTTTTAAATAATGTTGAATAATGAAAATACTTTATCATGAATGTTATCATATTATGTTAATTCAGATACCAGACTGTCAAAAGCTTAAATGTTGACAAATGGTTGATTAGCTTCGGCTAATGGCATTTGAAGAGATGACCTCGAACAATGAAATACCTTATCATGAATGTTGTCGTATTGTGCTAATTCAGATATCAAATTATCAAATGCTTAAATGTTGACAAATGGTTGATTAGCTTCGGCTAATGGTATCTGAAGAGATGACCTCGAACAATGAAATACCTTATCATGAACGTTGTCGTATTGTGCTAATTCAGATATCAGATTGTCATATGCTTAAATGTTGACAAGTGGTTGATTAGCTTAGGCTAATGGCATCTGAAGAGATGACCTTAAACAATGAAATACTTTAACATGAACGTTGTCGTATTGTGTTAATTCAGATATCAGATTGCCAAATGATTGATTAGCTTCGGCTAATGGCACCCGAATGGATGACCAGGACAAACGATTGATTAGCTTCGGCTAATGGCACCCGAATGGATGACCAGGACAAACGATTGATTAGCTTTGGCTAATGGCATCCGAATGGATGACCGGGATAAACAAATTATTAGCTTCGACTAATGGCATCCGAACGGATGACCGGGATAAATGATTGATTAGCTTCGGTTAATGGCATCCAAAAGGATGACCAGGACAAACAAATGATTAGCTTCGGCTAATAGCATCCGAATGGATGACCGGAATAAATGAATGATTAGCTTTGGCTAATGGCATCCGAAGGGATGACCGGGACAAACGGTTGATTAGTTTTGGCTGATGGCATTCGAAGGGGATGGCCGGGGTGAGTGAACAGTTAACCTCGACAAATGATATCTTAAAAGAATGGCCGGATTTAAGATTATGGTTGATTGTAAGAATTGGTGCATATATATGTACTGCAAGTTGTGTATACCAAGAATATGAAGGAACTACAAAATGTCACGCTTCAAACATGAGATAATGTTAATGCTTCATTAAACTGTCATACCATTTTTTTATTGTTGTTGTTGTTGTTGTTGTTGTTGTTGTTGTTGTTGTTGTTGTTAAGTAATTGCATTCTTGTAAATATTTTGTACTGCAGTAGGGATGTTATACCAACAAGGAGCCTAGGAAACCAGATACACAGGAACCTACTTTTGCAAGGAATCATGTGGTTGCATTCTAAATCATGATGTATTTTATATGAATCAATGTACTGAATGTATAACTATTATTAGATCCTTTTAGATTAAATTTGTGATGACTATTTGTAGGATAGAATACAAACTCATGACTATGCATGTATATTTTAAATGCGAACTTCTAATCATGCAAACATAATATTATGAGTTATGTGAGATTCACTTTTAAATGAAATGTTGATTGTTGTTGATGTATGGATTATATATTGATGACGTGAAGGGAACATGTTCGCCGATTACTGACACGATGTGTGTCAAGTACAAAAAAAAAATTACAGTTGTTTTAGGCTTGAAAAACCAAATTTTATTATTGTTTTGGGCCTGAAAAGTCGGGTTCTTACATTAAATGACTTCAAGCAATAAGCATCTTGAAAATAAGACAAATATTGTTAGAGTGTTAACATTTTCTTGTCTATCCTACGATCTCTCTACATGGAATTGAACTTCAACCTTTTAAACATATAAAATATCTATAAATTATGCTAATATGTAAAGTAACTCATTCATAATAAATGAATTTAAATAAATATTAGACCAAGATGTTCTCGAGAAGAGAATTGCCTACTTGTGTCCATAGCCATTCTCCCTCAAAGTTAAACAAAAACCTAACATGATATCATTTCAAAGGCCGAAAGATAAGTTGTTAGTATGAGTCACAAGATTGTAATTGGTTGTAATTATATGGAAATGAATTATAATTACCTTGTAATCATATAATAAAAATATTTGTAGGGATTATGATTATTTTCCTAATTAGGCTAGTTGATCATTATATTATAATATTATAAAAAAGCTTCATATAGGTTAATTATTGTTTGGGTTATATTATCCATTGTTGCAAATCTTGATCAGCCATTATAGCAATATGATGTAAGAAATTCTTTTTTATGTGGAAATTTATTCGAAAAATTTTATAGTATTCAAGTTGTAACTAGTAGTATCCTATTAGTTACAATTTAGTTTTATTTATTAGTATGATATATGTCATTAAAAAAACCCATGTCAGCAAAATAAAAAAATATTTCTTACCTTTTTTTATCATCCCTGTAAGGAGAAATCCCTAAACAATCAAAACCACCCTAATTGCTCTCTCCCTACAAAATCAAATCATATCATCACCCTCATTTCTCTCTTACGCAGCTCAACCAGCAACCCTCCATCTTTCTCGTATGACACAACTAGCAATCGCCCTCCTTCCATTCTCTCTTGCATGGCCAACAACCATCCCTCCCACTTAGGTCATTTTTAAAAATTAATTTCAGTATCAAAAGGGAGGAGTAACATTCGTTTTTGAGAATTGGTTGGGTCTTTATGTAACTATTAGGAATTGGCGAATCTCTCATGCAATATCTTTCAAGAAAGATGATAGCCACGTCGTACCTCATCAAATTCCAAGGCAATTCAAGTAATCGCTTAAATTGATTCATCTAATAACAATTTGAATAACAAACTTTAATAGTTGTATGAATAAATACTTTGCATTTTTTTATTCACAAAAAAACTTACACTAAATGTTGTTATTGATGAAGCTCTAAATAAAAAAAATCTTCAAGTATTAGCTTTCTTTAAAATAGAATAAAACTTGAGGCTATATCCATTTTATCATTGCTTATATAATTTAAAATCTCTTATATGTTCCACATCAAAATTAAAGTTCAATGTGCTAATCCATCATCTTGAATGAAGTAATTAAATAATTAAAGCAACCATCATGCAAATTAATACCATTCCATAAAAAGAGAGATAGAAAGATGAAAACTTCAACCTTAAAAAGTTCTAACATGTTTCGATGGTTTCATTCAAAATCATAGATTTATGCACTACATAAGAAGGAACTAAAGTCATTTTGATTTAAAAATACAGCAAATGTAAACAAGCGTTAAACCATAAAATAACTAAAGGATAAATAGAGCAGCTAATGTAAAACAATGAAGCACCTCACTAATCTATCTTAAAAAAAACATATACAACATATTATGTCAGGAACTTGCTTGAAGACATCACGTTCTAATATTGAAAGTTTTTCAACATTTTGTATTTTTCAAGTAGGTCGTTCAAAAAGCCATGATGTGCTGAACCATTTACAACTATAACCATGGTTGTAACTTTAAATGTGATAACCAATATTAGCTTCTACCAAAGATGAAACATCTTGTAGCATATAATTTGTTGTATACATATACCATACTACAATCATTGATAAAGAATTATAACCTTTAACCGTAATCATAAAATCACCAAAAACTTCATCTTGACTTGATGGATCAGGATTTATTAATATTTTTAGAAAATACATCTTTAAGTTAGTCCAAACCTATTTTAAAAATGGCACATGCCTTGAATGGATTTCAAAAACATACGTTACACCCAAACCATGGTCTTGAGCCTAAACACTAGACACACACCAATAAATGTGGGCTCAGCCATAGTGCCCAAATCCAGTCACTAGATATTTGCCTAATACCTATATTGCCAGAGCCCTCACGAGCTCGAGCAACACACTCGAGCCTAATCATTTAGAGCATACTTAGCGCTTCATGGGCTAAGACCTAATGCTTAAACCCAGGCATATTGCTCAATGTTCATGGGATCGTTGCACTTTCTAGATCTTTTTAGTCTTGGCTTTGTGACTTGGACCCAACACTTATTTACTTGGGTTTTTTTTCCTTATCAAACTCAATATTTTTTCCCTAAGTCCTACTCAATATGCTTCCTTAGTTGTACAAGAGTCTCTCATGACCTACCATATTTCCATCTCATTAATACATATGTAAGGGACATTTGTCCCATATTAATGTTTATGTCAAAGATATTTCTCATTTATTAATGTTTGTGTAAGAGATATTTATCCATTATTAAAACTATAAGGGTGGAATGACTTTCCATTCCTCTTCTTTAAAATTAAAAAAAAGGTTAATAAGTGTTTAAAAACTCCATCAATCTCTTAGGTAAGGGGTTCATAATTTATGTCACGTGTGCGGCATCACGGCAATCATCCCCCTGGATTGAGGCAGTTGAAAATGGTGTGGGAGGAAAAGACAATGAGTTCTTATCCTTTATCAGTAAAAAAGAGAGAATGAGAGTCGCCACTTAATATTTTGATCACTAGAAACCTTAACTGGTCTTAGAGTTTGGGTAAAGAGACTGATTGCTCAGAGAGAAGATATTAGCACCCTTAATACACCTTAATTAGGATAAGCTGCATTGTTTATTTGTATGATGTAAACTAAGAAAATGTTATGTTTTCTAACTGTTGATCTGTTTAAGGTTGAAGAAAAGTTCTTTTCAATAAGAAGGTTCTTATTTTATCAGATGAGAAATCTAATTGTTCTAATACCAATATAAAAATAAAAAAATAAAATGTATTTTTATTTAATATCAGAAATATATCCTGTGTATAAGTTTATAATCCTAAATATTAAAAAAAATTATTGTGGTGTTTTTAAAATGTAGGCTAAAATCCTTTGGAATTTTACAAACTTGTTATAAAATCCATGCAAAAGTATTTCATATTTTAAAAATAATTGCTCAAATTATTATTATATTTAGGATTTTTGGCCATATGAAAAAAAAGAAATATTTTTTTTACCAGGTCGACTTGACTAAGATGACCCAATCGACTTGACCAGAAATTTTTGGGTCGACCATAAACCGACCTAAAAAACTTGGTTTGATCTAAAAACAACTTAAATACCAAACTAAAGTAAAAAATAGATTAAATACCTAAAATACACAAAAACTCAAAAATTCTTGAATGAAACAAATGAAATACCAAAAATATAAAGAATATAAAGAACATCAAACATGAACCTAACAACATAAGTTCCAAATCAAACTAGATTTGGTCAAAACAAAGGCATAAACATGTTAGAAATCATGCAAGGATCAATAATCTAGCATCCAATCATTTCAATCTTCACTCAAATATCATGATTTTTGTCAAAATAGGTTTCGATTTAAAACCAAAAACCTTGGATTAAAAGCCATTGAAGTCATGTTAATGATGCAAATAAACACTAGATTATTTATTAATCATGCATAAGGAAGGGTTCTAGAAAATAAATAAAACAAACAAGTCAAAATCATATAGTTAAGACAATGTTCTTGGAAAGAACACAAAAAACAAATGAAGTGTATTCAACTTGAACCCAATAACATGGCTCTCAAACCTGACCAAATATGGACAAACTGAAAGCAAATACATGTTGAAAATCATGCAATGATTAATAATCTAATATCCATTCACTTCGATTATCAATGAATCATCACGATTTGACTAAAATAGGTTTCAGTTCAAAATCAAAACCACAGGATTAAAAACCATTTAAACATGTTATTGATGTAAATAAACACTAGATTATTGGTTAATCATACATAAGGAAGGTGTATGTGAAAATAAATAGACCGAAATTGGTCCAAATCAAGGGGGTAAGACAATGTTTTTTCCAAGAATATGAAAAACATTGCCTATAAACCCAGCCATTGCCTAGAAAATTAACTCAGCAACCTAGCCACCATCAACCCTAGGAATTGGTATATTTGACCTCTAAAACATATTTTTTTTATCCAAACAAGTCATCCTACCATAAACAAACATGTTTGAATCTAAAAAAACTAATAAAAAACATCAAAACATCAAAATCAAGCATGAAATACCAAATCTAAAAAACTAACAACCTAAAATAGACTACATGTTCATGAAACATGGATTCAAAATTATTTTTTAGAACTCATTTTTATGCAAGAACAAGTTTAACAAGCTAAGGATAAACATTCTTGTTTTAAACATGCATAACTCCAACTAAAACAAAGTTTAAAACAACATATATATATATATATATATATATATATATATCTCAAGAGAAGAACTGAAACAACAATTTGAATACATTAAAAACATAAAGAAAACTTTAAAATAACTTCATTAAATAGAAATCAAAGCAACAAAGAGGTGAATGCAACATTGCTTATTAAGCATTCAAAACTCTTTTCTTATGTTTGTAACTATAAACATTAAAAAAACAAACAATAAAAATAACAAAAGTAGGTCACAAAGAACCTATTTTTAGGTTTGCAATGTATACCTCGAACAACTACTCTCTCTTGTCTTTTCTTTAAAAAGTTTTGCCTCTTATGAGCTTACAAAGCTTTAAGAAAACTTGGTTTTTGCTCTTGGATCTCTAATTTTATATTTCTTATTGTTATTACTCTCCTTTTCCTATCTTCTCTTATCCTTTTTTCTTTTTTCTTTTCCTCTTTTCTCCTTTTTTTTGTCTCCTCATCTGATTACCTCTCCTTAAATAGGCGAAATCCAGAGCTTCTAGAAGAGTTTTTTGGGGTTATAACAAACTAATAGTAGGTTGGTTTCACCCCTGGATCAATAGTTTTGGCTTTGAGTGGTTTTGTAACAAGCTTGAAGGCCAAGGTAAAATGTTTATGACCTTTTAATCTTAAAAGAATGGTTTTAGACCCTTGATAAGAACCCTATTGGAGTTTTTAAGTGTGAACACATGAAAACATTAGATGGTTTTGTGCAGATGAGTGTCTTAGTTAAAGCTGACTAGGTTGGCCACTTTCGTGACTTCTTTAGAGAAACACCAACATCAATGTCTCATGAGATCACCTAATCATGATAGAGAGAGTGCATACCTTTTAATTGGATTTATTCTTGCTTAATTTAGAGGTATGTAGCTCTATATTTATTTATTTGAAAGTGTCAACTCAATCAACATGGAATCTGAAAGTGTAGTGCTGGCTGACCGAAGACAAGATGTTGTTAAGATTATTAGAAAAAATAAAATGTAAACATTTAAGTTCATGGCAATAAGGTTATAGAGGGGTGTTTCTCAGTTGAATGGTGGTAGTTACAACCTTAAAGATAATCAGACACGGCACATTCACTCACTTAAAAGTGCCTCCTAAATCAACTAAAATTGTTGAAGAATAAGGTGCACTGTAGCTGAACGACATCATTTTAGCTAAACCTTACAAATTAAGGATTTTTAATTTGGGTTCTAGCAAACTTCAATTGAATCCTTATTCTTTCTATTTCTTTTAATCTTACCTGTAATTTCCTCATGAACTCCTAGTTTCATGTAATTTCACCTCTGTCAAATTGAATTGCCAGCCCTAAATTTGAGCATCTTTTATAATTTGGTCCTTATCTTTGATTTATTTAATTGGACCCTTAATTGATTAAAAAACTTTTAATGTTCCTCAATTTGACCCCTGATTTCACCGATTTCAGTCCCTAAAGTCACATGCCTTTTGCAAGTTGGTCATTGGTTTATGTATTGTTCAATTAAGTCCTTAATTGCCCATTGGACTTTGAATTTTATGCAATTAAACCTCTAATTTGATCAATTAAACTTTTCAAAGTTCAATTTTAGTCCTTAAACTTCAATTTGTTTCAATTAACATCCAAATCGACTCCAAAAGCTAATTTTCCTTGTGATTAAGTCCTCAATAAAATTAATTAAGTCTTTCAAAATTTCAATTGAGTCCTTAAACACCTAAATAAAAATATTTTCACCAATGGAGTCTTTTGTCAATCAAAATTGGGTTGTTAATTGTTTTGATCTCGTACATTTCAGTCTACTAACTTTTTACTTGTTGTTTTGGTCCACCATCAACTTGGGCAGTCTTTTAGGCTTTCTTCATGTGTATTCTCTTGTATTTTTTTAGATTTTTTTTTGTGAGGTAAAAATGGGTAACAATAATTTTCATTCTCAACACACACATACACACCCTTTGTTTATAGAGCATTAATTTTCTACCAAGAACAAGAATAAACAACCTTGTTTATTATAATTTAATACTCTTTATTAGATTTATTACTTTTTCCCTCTAAAGTTACTAACTTAAGCATATGAAGGTCCCTAAATTTACCCAAAAGGAAATTTTGTATATATCAGGATGCTTTCATCAAAAGATCATCTTTTTTTACTATAAAAAGTGGGTTTAGTTGAATAAACACATGATTAACCCATAATCCAACCATTGAAAAACCATATTCTTAAAGTATCTAGATTTTGAAACATTATCAATTGGCACCGTCTGCGAGAACTTAGATAAAAAAAGGCCCTCAATTCTTTGAGAACTTATTTTTAATATTCTAAATCACTTTATGATAGACAATCACGACATATTAAGGCCGAGATGTGTGGACTTTCAACAACTTATTAATCAAATGCAACTCTTTACTCAAGCAGTGCTTACAACCTAGAGGCAAAATCAAGTCTTGCTATCTTAGTAAGTCTTAGCACTTTCAATAATACCAGGTGCCCTAATGACACCGCTAACTACCGCTCTCATTGTTTATAAATAGTTACACTATACCAATAAATTTGGGAAAAACAACATTCAAGAGAGTGTTTTGCTTTAGTGTTTATCAAATCCCTCAAGGGATTGCTCACATCATCATGATACCCATGTATAAAATAGGTATTCAAGGCATGCTCCTTTTATTACCGTGGGATGGATGTCAGTTACCAATCCTGTCATTTTGCATAAGACTACTAAGCTTTTCAAAGCCTGGTAAGAAAATGACCGAGTGATGGTTGATCTTTAAACACATCTAGAAAAACACCTACATCTTTCACCAAGTTTAGGACTCTCTTTTATCCACACAAGTTTTGAATACTCAGATTCTTTGGGCTTACATCTCTATAAAAATAAGCTTAAACAACTATAATGGTCTTGTTAACTTGAGAAAACATGTGCAGAACATGTAGAGTAACTAGGATTTAGTCATCTAGGATAGTAATGCAATATACAAGATCCTTCAAACTACATTTCATGGGTCCGCGCATGTCTGGTGTAATAGTATAGAGTTGGGCTCTATTGGAGGTTTTAGTGACCTCTATGTCAAACTAGGAGCACACTTCAATATAAGTATACATGTCAATAAAAGTTTTACGACTCTATTGAAGATTTCAGTAACCTTTGTGTCAAACTATTAGCGCACTTCAGTATAAGTATACATGTCAATAACAGTTTTATGGAGCTCTTTGGGGTTACCCAATAAGAGGGAAAGTTCATGCATGCATATTTGATAAAGGTCAACAAGAAGATGCTTAAAGCAGAATAGTTGTTTGAGCCTATGGCCCAAGGGGCCTTGATAAGTGTGGTAAGAATGTGCTTTGTAGAGAGAGCTTTACCTACCAAACAAAAACTTGTTTAAGGTGAAGCAAGTTATAAAGAACCATATACGGGCGGGAAAGACATGTGTGGTACAATACAGATATCCCTATTTTTATAAAAAGAGCCAACTAGAAGGGACCTTTAAAGCAGAATTATCCTTTTAGTGGTAACCCAAGCTCAAGGAAGAACAAGAAAGGACCAACCAATGGGTGTTTGGTATGTCTTGAGAGGTTTTCCACCCCTCTCAACACCACTATCACTAAGGTCTTCACCGTCATTAAAGGTAAAAAAAAAAATTCTAATATCCTTTATCGATGTATGTGACTCCCAACACTCGCACCTCCAAGAAATTTTGCATGTTCCATTAGGATATGGGGCATGATACAATATAGTGTTTTATCTTGAAATTCCATTTTTGAAATTCACTTTTATTTTTTCTTGACATGTTCTCCAATTCAAAGATCAAAATCATAACAAAAACCGATTATTATATATTCAAAAACTAAAACCCATTAACAGAAATTCCTCTTCTCCCATTTCTCATCCTTATGATGTTTTAGAAATTTTAAAAACAAACCTAACAGTCCAGTGCTTTCAAATTCCTCAACCTAGTCTACTATTTCAAGTTCTTTATTCTCTCTGAAAAGCTGAATCCCCTTTCGTAAGAATCACCAACATATTAGCAATGGAAGTTCAAAGCTGTTCAGTTAAAACACCCAAATCCCTTCAAACTAAACCCATAGACCTTAGTTGCACCCACAAGGTCGATGCCTTTTCTTATACTTTTTCTTTGGGTTGCTGTTCATAATTTTATGGGTTTTTTAATTGCATTTCTGTTCTCATTTTTTATTTTGTTGCTATCAGAGGAAATGATTCTTCACAATTTATTTTGTTGCAATTGTATAATAGTGTCTTAATCCATGAATGCTTTTATCTTCTACGTGCTTTACTCCTCGAAGTTTTATGCTTGCACTATACACCTAATCCCAAGTAATTTGTCGATGTTTGTGATTGTGCAGATTAGTGGAATGCCTTCCATATTTGAGATAAAACCAAACTTGTGTGAAGATGGACATGAACATGAACATGTATGTGATATGTTTTAAGTAATTCTCGAAGATTGGGCCTCCGGCCACACATTCAAACCATCTTTGCATCAAAATAAATTGTGGAGAATCATTTCCTCTGAAGTAAATTATATTACAAGATTGGTACATTGAAAAATAAAGAAAAAAAATCCAAGATTGGTGTCGGTTGAAGTAAGAATTTCAAAATCGAAACGGTTCCAGAAGTACAATCGCTGCTTGTAAGGGAAGAAGGGTAACATGATTTTTATAGGCACACTTTACCCTAATGCCTATGGATTCTTGCCTGATTAAAAGAAAAAAAAAGGTCCTATTTTGCGAGGGGAAGTCGGTTTACCGGCACCATTTTTTTCTTTTCTTTTCCCGTCTCTCGGCTGACGATGTATCAAGGAAAGAGAGGAAGTCAGCCGAAATAAGAGAAAGAAAAAGAGAACCAAATCCTTCATCGGTCCCAAAATCATTCACCACTAGTTGAAATTAAGAACAGATTTCACTATTGGATTCGGGATGGATCCTTGAAACAAGATCTCACATGAAGAAAAAAGTCTTAATTTTGATTTTATTATTTGATTTGTAAATTTCAATTAAAATTGGTTATAGACTTTTAATTTTGATAGTTATTTTTTATTTTTATAATGAAAAATAAATCTAAGATGAAGATTTAATATGATTAAATTAGTTAAATGATACCAGTTTACGTGAAATTGCAAGCAACAATATATTACTTTAGCTAAAAATATATTTATAGTATAAAATATAGCTAACCAGGTTTTTTGAGACATGTTCATTTATTTTTTTAAGGTTAAGTGAATTTGTCTCGAAGGGATATATATAGAAACAAAAATTTTCTACGAATCAAGATTTTTTATGTGTAATTTTTATTTTATTTTTACATAAAAATATAGTAAAATTAAAATAAATGATATGAAAAATAAATGAACCTTTATGCATTTCTTGACTAATGTAAAGCTGACATAGGAGATGAAATATTTAAAATATTTTATCATAAATAGAAGATCTCATAAATAAAAATCAATCAATAAAATAATATCATATGGCATTAGCTAAAAAAAACCCGAGTGTCGTGATAAATATCTATAAATACAGAGACTCACCCTAGACACAAGGAAGGAGATTCTTCTAAGTGATACAAAATCTTTTTCGAGACAAACTCTTCTAGTAATAAAACTCTCTTAAAAGCTCTCATGTCTAGCAACTCTCTTAAAAACTCTTAAATCTTCTTTTTTTACACTTAAAGTCTATAAAAAATGAAGCTCTATTAGAACAAATCTAAATGTTTTATAAGAGTTATTTAATAACACTAATTTAAAGATAAATCAAATGTGATTTTCAAAGCATCAAATCATCGAATCTTGTTTCACAATACATGTTTAAATTTGCATTCTTGCAAAGTACAAATTATGACCTGATTTCATATATAAATTAAGTCATTGGAAATCAAATTCAGAAAAAAATTAAATTATTATTTTATTTTTTTGTGCGAATACTTTAAATAAAGATTATATTAACTCATACATTTTAATAATATCAAATATTTATACACACTCCTTGCTTAATTTTTATAAACTCAAATTTATGTCTACAAATTTTATTTTATTTTTTTCAAAACAAGTTGCTTGGACACTAACATAAACCCAGCATGATATTCTAGTGCAAATCTTATTATTATTTCATAAATTCTCCCGAATCTGAAAAAAAAATGGAAATTTTTCTCTCGGTTTTGAATTCCTTTGCCCCTGCAGTTTGTCAGCAATGAAACGTCTTTGAATAAAATGGCGGAAATATAACAAACACATTGGAGATCTGGTGGTTTTCTTTTTCTTTCTTCTTGCGTGGTTATGATCGCCGTGGCTTCTTGATCGTTAACGTTTCACGTTTGCAGTGTTGTCGTTTTGTTGGATTTTCTTGGGAGATTAAAAAATCAGAATTCACTTTTAGAGACAAAAACTTGCACGAAAAGGCAAAGAGAAACCAACAAAAGAGTGATGTGAGGTGTGGGACCCTAACGTTACCCAAAATACGGCATTTTAGACTCTCTCTCTATCCAGTGTGCTCTTATATATATATATATATATATATATATATATATATATATATATATATATATAAAGGCGGCAATCTAGATTATATATTTAAAGGATCTTATTAAATGACATATTTAAGACTTAATATTAATAAATATTTAATTTTAATACATAAAAATTGTTCACTCTAGCAATTTCAATACTTTAGTTGCAAGACACTATCTAATTATTGTTAAGAACATAAATAGTTATTTGAAAAAAAAACAAATTGTTTTTTTTAATAATAGGTGTCTTAACCAACTTATGCACACTTCAATTAATTCTTTGAGATCCTGAAATTAACTATTAGGTAAGTCTCTAGTGATCGTGAAATTTATGACACTCGAACTGGTGATATCTAGAAAATAAATTCAGAAACTAACTAATTAAACTAAACCTTTCATGATAATAAATTATTTGATTATAATTAGTTAAAAGAAGTATCAATGTTAATCTAATAATTGTAATTTCCAATTATGCATTCTGCAATATAATTTTATTCCAAATCCAACGTTTTTATCAATATTCTTTGTTCCATCAATATCTAATATTATGGATTTCAAATCTTCACGCGCACCATCGTCATCCCCATCTAAGCCTTTGATCCGACGGTTATGGTTATCAATTATGGATTCCAAACTTTCATTCACATGTCGATGGTAGGATTGGTTAAATCTGACGGTTACAGTCAAGATCACAAATGATGCTAGCAATGACATGCTATACATGTGTGGCCGTTGTGGCCTTGGCGTAGGATTGCACTTCTAAAAACCAGGGGAAGAGAGAGTTCAAAGTGCCTGATGTAATGTTTCCTGGCATGGTTTTATACTGTAGTAATAGTTATTTTTTAATATATACGAGATAACATGTTCAGTCTGTTACTGCGGATTTATAAAACAAATGTACTTGATAATGTTATAATTGTGAATCAATGCTAGATAAGTAATAGAAATTAAATATACGATGGAGCAAATATTTCATGACGAGAAAAAAAGTTGTGTTGGTAATCAAAAACTTAGAGACTGAACAAAATGATTTGTAGCAATCTACAGTGTTTTGTGAGGAAAGATACAGTGCTTTCGCAACATGGTTTAGCTTTTCAGTTAATAAAAAGAAAAAAAATTACAAAGCTAAATTCTCTACCAACTTAATATTAAAAAAAAACCAACAAAGATAATTTTGGAAGGAAAAAAACCCATGAGAAAAAATATTGTAGCAATTGACAATGTTCTATGAGAAAAACTATAGCGCTTTTTCCAATAAAATAAAATAAAAAACCATTTAGAGAAATATTGTAGCAATCTACAGTGTTTTGTGAGAAAAACTGCAATGCTTTCCTCATATGATTTAGCTTTATTGTAATTATAATTCTTAACCAACTCAATATTAAAAAAAAAATTGATAAAGATAATTTTGGAAAAAATCATAAAAAAATCACATGAGAAAACACAGCAACAATTCACAGTGTTTTAAAGAAAAAAATTACAAAACTAAATTCTTAATCAGCTCAATATTTAAAAAAAAATAGAAAGAGACAATTTTAGAAAAAAAATAACAAAACAAACACCAAAAAAAAAAATCATGTTGGAAACACTGTAGCAATTCACAGTGTTTTGTGATGAAAGCTACAATACTTCCTTACATGATTTAGCCTTATTTGTAATGACTTGTAATTGTAATTCACAAACAACTCAATATTAAAAAAATAAAATTGAAAAAGATAATTTGAAAAAATTATAACAAAAAAAACCATGCGGAGAGACACTGTAGCAATCCACAATGTTTTATGAGCAAAGTTACAATACTTTCCCCACATGATTAAGTTTTATTATAAAGTTAAATTCTAACCAACTCAATATTAAAAAAAAAATCAACGAAGATAATTTTGGAAATAAATATTACAAAAAAAGAAAACACAAAAGAAACTGGAAAAAAACCATGTGAGGAAAAATTGTATCAATCCATAGTGTTTTGTGAGGAAAAACTTGTATTTATTTGTAATTGCAATTCTTAACTAGCTTAATATTTAAAAAATAAAATTGATAAAGATAATTTTAGGGAAAAACATAACAAAAACAGGAAAAAACCATGTGGGAAAAAACACTGTAGCAATCAACAGTAATTTTCGAGGAAAGTTATAGTGCTTTCCTCACATATTATAACTGTAATTTTTAACCAGTTTTATATTAAAAAATAAATAAAAAAGATAATTTCAGAGAAAATCATTAAAAAAACCATGCGGAGAAACATTGTAGCAATCACCAGTGTTTTAAAGAAAAAAATTACAAAACTAATCTCTCAATCAGCTCAATATTAAAAAAAATCGATAAATATAATTTTAAAAAATAAAGAAATAAAATAGAAAAACTATGTGGAAAAACATCGCAAAGAATCCACGGATTTTAAAGAAAAAATTACAAAGCAAAAATTTTAACCAAGTCAATATTTAAAAAGTAAAATCAACAAAAAAATTTTAGAAAAAAAATGAAAAAAATGAAAAAAAAATATGAAAGTTGAAAAAAAAAATTTTAAAAAAAAACAAAGGGAAAAGTTAGCCAAAAAAAGAAAAGCCTCGGGATTACTTGTTTGTAATCCACGGTTGCTTTGGTGTGAGGGAAACAAGTGATTCCACACCATTTAGAGTATTGTATAATATATTTATAAAATTATATTAAAATTATATTTTTTTTATTTTAAAAAATTTATTTCTAATATCAATATATTAAAAGTATCTACACATGCATAAAAAATAATAATTTTAAACAACAATTTTTTTTTTTTTGGAGACAATGCCTTAGTATAATGTTACACTCAACATACAACATAAGTGATAACATCAAGATTTTTCAATTTCTAAATTATTGTTTAATCTATTATAAAATCCAAATTATTCACAAAACTATTCTGAAAATAATATGCAAGGATGTTTAAATAATAAATAAATTGACCTTACTAGAAAGAAAAAAATATCTCATAACAACTAGAAAAAATAAGAAAGAAATCTAAAAATAACTTGAAAAATAAAAAAAAAATTAAAAAAAACATCTACTTTGCTAAATTTTGGTACATAATTAGCTAGCCAAGCAAGATGACCACTATAAACATCAGGGCTTATAGAATGTCCTAAAAAGCTTAATCAAATTATCTTATCAAAAGTTATGGTAATATCACATCAACACTCAAATTTGGATATAATTGTTCATCATCACAATAAAAATGAATGTTAAAAACATTAAAAATCTTACAAAACCCCCAATTATTTGGCATATTAACAATATAGGCATTGCCATGTATCTTTTTTATAATGTTATAAGGGCTATATTTTTTTTGTTGCAACTTGTTATACGTCCCTACTGAAAACCTCTTCTTGTACAGAAATAACATCACCTTATCTCTTTTCCTAAATATTTTAGCATGGCAGTTCTTCTATATAACCTCATTGTACTCGAAAATGGTTTGTTGAAACTTTGTCTCACCTCAACCTATATAGCTTATATCTATAAACATCTTACCGGCGATAGTATTATAACCAACACCTTTTTGAATTGTTACAAGATCAAGAATATGCTAATGACACTGCATTTATATAATTTTGAATTATGTTTTGCTTGTTGTATTGTGTTTAACACTATTGTATATGAATTCTATTTATGCAAGTACAATACCCCATTACTTTATATTGTCGCCATAGATACTATGAATCAATTGTCAAGTATCCAATTTAATGATTCTATTTTCCTATCTGTTTATAAATATGTTGTAATACTAAATTCCAAGATAAATCATATATTCTCTATAATGTCCATAAAAAATGACTAAGAAACTTGTTGTCTTGATCAAAAGTAACGGTATTTGACATGCTATGCAAATGACCCACCTCTCGAAATAAATAACATCATCTTTAAGAACTCGTCTTATACAACAAATACAAAATTCATAGAGAAGTCCTCTCATATGTTTTTAGAATAGATAAAGGCATATATAAACCTAAGTTTTGTGCTTGCTTTTCGGTAGTTTAACAAGTATAACATTTTTTTTATAAACATATCAATATCTTATTTTAATTAAGACCAATCATACCTCTCATTGATAAAAGCAATTGTCTTATCTTGTTCTAAGTGACCATTTAAGCCTCTTTCATGCAAATCTAGATTCGTCTTCTCTTATAATGAAGAATCTAGATTACCTCGTATCAAGAACCCATAATGAATATAAAAATCATCAATAGACAGATTCTAACGATTCCTCTATAACTTGCTAAAATACTCATCATACTCATTATAATTCTTTGTAGTATGGAATATTTGAAAGCCTAACTCTTGACACCAAATCAATCTAATATTGAATGTTAGCAATTTATCTAGCAACTCTTTTAACAAGATCTCCTTAAATTTAGTAAGAAAAGTTTTAATGATATTAAGTACGTCGATCGTCTTCTCTTCTTCCTTCTCATCAATTAGTGCCTTTATAATTAAGGCTTAAACTTTTCTCGATCCTTACATATGTGGTTGCATTTTTTGTTATAAGAGAATAATTTATACCATATTTAGAAGCTTTAGAAGGTTAGAACAGGGTCTCTATTTCAAAGGTATAATCGTACAATTTACACCATCTTTAATAATCTTATGCAATTATTTCGACCCAAGTATCTGACATGTACATCATATTGCCAAGGTTTATGAAATATCAGATTGCATGCATACATATCTACTATGTCATTTTATATCTTATCCATATAGGAAAAAGGCTCTATATAATGTTGTGTTACCTTTATTTCACCTATTGTCTTAATCTACCTAATCTTGTATGGTTCAAGATGTGATTCCAATGAAAATTTTAATTTATCAACAACATGTTTGCTTATAATATTTTTACAACTATGACTATCAATAATCAAGTCAAACATGTTATTATTTATAGTATATCAAGTACAAATTAACTTGTGCCACTACAACTCCTCGATAACCTTTGGTGTTAACATCATATTTCTAATCCTATAGGCATGACTCTCGTCATCGTACTTATACAAATCTTCCTCGTCCTTCCTATCAGGTTTGCACAACTACCCTTTGCTTTTGAGATTTTCTTACTTGTACCGCCCTTCGATCAAGTTAACCGATTTATGTCTTCTATAATCATTGGAATGATGCCCTAACTCTCCATATGTAAAGCGCTTTCTCACAATTAGTTTTGCGCCGGGATTGCTTGGCTTGTTTATTTCATCTTATCTTCTTAAAGCTCTATTAGGTTTAGCAACATCTTGTATAACAAGTGATTATTGAAACATCTAAATTGTCTTTCCCTTATCACCAACATTGAATTTACTCGTCACATTGTATAACCTCTTGGAAGGATCAAATATATTACTATTGCTAGCTCTTTCTTTCAACAACATCTTATTCTTTAATGTTATATTATTCACTTTTATGAGCATAAATAACATTTGCACTACAATTTTATCTCAAATTATTAGCCTCAACTCAAAAATTCTTACAACTTGCAGTCCTATATATACAACCTATAAATTATATAATTGACTTAAAGAATGAGTGTGAAAAGAAACTTGTTCTTGATATAAATATGATAAACACATCATATAATTTAGAAGATAGATCTAACATACCATCACAAATTGATTTAGTCAAAGAAAAGAATATAGTTGACTGAGATGTTGAAAAGAACAAGGATCTATTAAAATGCTTATACATTTTATGATTGCACAAATATATTCATCTTTTGAGTATTTGTTATTTAAATGGAAACAACTCAAAATGAATCCTTAATGGATGATATTGTTTGATGCATGGTTTGAGAAATTTGAAATAAAAATAATAAAATTTGAGGTTCCATAATCTAATTATTGACAAACATAATTAACTCATTTAAAATTGATTTGAGATCAATTTTGTTCGAGGCCAAAGGATGCAGCCATAGTTAAAAAATTATGGAATAAGTATTGTGCTGCTACGTAAATAAAATCTAACTGATGTGTGAATGCTTTCCAAAGTAGGACTACAATTCCATAAGCTTGATGTTATTTTTTTTTTATGATATAGGTTGCGTAGTTTTGGTATGACTTTCATACATTTGCCATTAAAAAAGCTAAATTGAAGGATGTTGAGGTGTGGTCAAAGCACAAGTTTGACAATGTCCTTAGAGACATTTATGTACAAAAATAGAATTTATTAAGCAAAAGGTTGTTTGCTTCCAACAACAAAAAACAAAACAAAAAGTTCTAGGCTCCATAGCCAAGCATATTGGTGACTTGATTCCATATGCAGATCATGTGTGACATGTGGTAAATTGTCTTATAAATTCACTTTTATTTTTATCTTTAAAATTAAATTTAATAATTTAATAAAATTTTATTATATAAAAGTATCAAATCAAGAAAAAGCAAATAAGAAGTTTTGTGGTGAATATTTTAGGTTTTATAATAAGTATTCTTAAGTTGTATTATTTTTCTATTATTAGTTTGTGAAAGTAACAAAATAATACTTTAATTCTTTATAGGATAATTTCAAAACTTTGATGGTAGAAAAACACGGACTAGATTCATCAATTCATCCACTCTATAATTCTAGCATTTAGCTAGCTGCTACTTTTGATGAATTTGAGAGGAAACAAGTTAATGAATTGCCTATAACATATTATTCTTCCATGAGGAGCAAACTTGGTTTGTGTACATTATGTACATCATCCTGTAGCTCTAGTATCTCAAATGAGCATCTTGATTAAATTATGGATATCAGGGTTCATGAATAAATGGATGAGATGCAAAGAAAAGTGATGAATTCTTGGTTACTTAGATTTTTTTTCTTTACATCAACAAATGAAATAGAAAATAAGAACCATACGGGTTACTATGAATTTCTCTCCATATCCCCCACACTTGTATCATCATCCTATACCACATTCTATATGTTCCAATTGCATTATAAATGAGACTTTGTTGTTATTCTAGGAATGTATGAAACAAATATGTTTTCTAGTCCTATTAACTATCTAATTAGGATATAACTACTTTACTAAACATATGTTTTAAATATGTTTTATGTATGTTTATGTAATGACACAAACTTTTAAATGCAATTTTCATATTTTTAATTATTGTATACATGAAAAATAGGTAATTTTTTTATACAATACCATAAAGGATATCTCAATCTTACCATTTATCAATTAAATCCACAAGTACAATGATACACAATTATACATACAAATAGTAAATTTGTAAGGTTGCAATACTTTCTTGATAATTACATGCATATAATTATTTTTTTTCCAAATTTTTCATCATACATTACAAAAAGGTTAGATATCTTAACAGCACTTTCTTGAAGAATGAGACCTTCAAGGGAAGGTACATGTAAAAAACATAAAATCACAAAATTAAAATAAATAATTACACCATCATGATTACTAATATTTTCCAAACCATACAAGCAAACATCACATCTTTAACACAATTCTAAGCATAACAATTATATGTCAAATTTTCAATTTAATACATTCTCTTCAACAATTAGTGAACTCTTCTTTTATTCATTATACTCCTTGAACTGTCATCATCATACCTACAATAATTCCTTCATAAAAAAAATATTTCTTAACCCATCTCAAAACATTCATCAACTCCTATGATGTCATTTATAACAATCTCCATTCTCATTATCTATTATACTAATTGTGGCTCATCTATTTTATTTTTCAGTCTCAACATACTTTATGCCCTTTTATGACTTATCCATATTATTTTTCAATCTCCATATACTTTATAACCATTTATAGCTCATCCATACTATTCTTCAATCTCATCATACTTTAAGTTCATTTATGGCTAATTCATATATTTGTTTAATATGAGTATTTCATCATCTTTGGCTTTTTAATACAATTAACCATTTCAAACCAGGTATCATGCCATTCTTAGCTTTGTTTTGCCTTTTATCAATTTTAAAAAATATTTCATACCACTTTTGGCACATCAATATAACCTATCAATTCAAAATAAATATTCACTTAATTCTTTCAAATCCATAACCTACACTTATGAAACTAACTAAATATTTTTCAATCCATAGTCCTGCTCATACATCGGACTCATCGGACTCATCTCATTTTAATCAATAACCCTCATCCAAATGACTAGTTTAATTTCATATTATACCTTCTATCTAAGCAACTATCTTCATTGAATTTGTATAGCCCTTGTCCAAATGATTGGATTCATTTGAATTTTAACCTTCATCTGAACAACTAATTTCATTTCATTTTAAACAATAACCCATAGAGATTTACAACATTGTATAAGGTTCGCTATTGTGGTCGATTTACAATTCACATATTTCTTTTTATCTATCTTATATGTACAACATCATAACAATCATCATTCTGGATCATAATTTAGGGTGTGTGGAAAGAACAAAAAGTTCTTGTCCTTTTATAATTTTAAAAAAGGTTTAAAGGCGCCACATAATATTTTGGTCATTAGAAACCCTAACTGATTTTAAGAATCTAGATAAGATAAATGGTTGTGTATAGAAAATACAATATCACCCTTAATATACCTTATCTAAGGTAAGTCATATTGTTTATTTGTTTGATTATTACTAAGGCTCTTATATTTTTCTAACCATTAGTTTGTCTATTGATTAAAGTGGATCCATCCTAGTAAGGTGAATCAGGACTCTATGGGTTAATCCTAGCAATTCTAAAACATTCATGATATATATTTTAAATTAATCGTATTTACAGTAACACAATCATTTTTGTTTGTATTTTAATTAAACACACTTTATAAAATCATCAGAAATACTCTTAATTCATAGTCCGAACCCATTTAGAATTCATTACCCTCTACTATACCTAAAAGTCATACTTTGATTTCATCAAACCAGATAACACCCTTAACATTTGTGGATAGTTGTTTCGTTCACCATTTGTGTTCATTCATTTCAATGCCTATTTCATCATTTTTTTAAACTAATTTCATTAGTTCACCTCAATGCCTATTATATCAAATTCAGCCCTCTAATTTCGTGAACTCATTTTGACTCCTATGGTGTCATTAATGGCAAATCAATATTAATCTTCAAGCCCATCATTTATTATACCAGTTATGGCTCATCTATATTATTCTTTAATCTCAATAAACTTTATGACCTTTTAAGGTTTATCCGTGTTATTTTTCAATCCCTATATGCTTTATATATTATTTTTCAATCTCATCAAACTTTAGGCCTATTTATGGCTCATCTATATATTTATTTAATAAGAGTATTTCATCATCTTTGGCTTCGTAATACCATTAACCATTTCAAAACAATTATAATGTCATTATTAGCTTTGTTTTGTCATTCATTGATTCAAAACATTTTTCATACCATCTTCAGCACATTAACATTACCCATGAATTCAAAAATAAATATTCAATTAATTCTTTTAAAATTCACAATCCTCATTCATGCGACCAACTAAATACTTTCTAATCTATGGACCTTGCTTATGCGGCTGGCTCATCTCATTTTAATCAATAACCCATGTCTAAATAGTTGATTTAATTTCATATTATAGCCCCTTTTCAAATGGTTGGCTTCATTTAAGTTTTATAGCCTCCATCCAAATGACTGAAATCATTTGAATTTTATAGCTCCTATCCAAATGACTAGCTCCATTTAAATTTTATAGCCCATATTCAAATGACTAGCTTTATATCATTTTCAACAATATCCCCCTCGCATGTGGTCGAATTAAAGTCTTGAAGCATAAGGTCCACCTTTATGGTCATTTTACAATTCATATTTTTTTTGGTTTCAATTTACATATTGGTTACCATCATTATGATAAATCACAATTATATATATTAGTTACAGCCATTGCAGTTGAATACAATTACATATTAGTTGTTGTCATTATGGTCAATTATAATTTAAATATTAGTTATTGCTATTATGGTCGATCACAATTACATATTGATTACTATTATTGAAGTCAAATATAATTACATATTGATTATCATCATTATGATTGAATACAATTTTACATATTACTTTTCGACTTGGTAAGCATAATTTTTCATAATGTATAATTGTACAACATATATATGATTTTCATTGCATTCTACCATTACTAAAGTATTTTAAATAATTAAAGAAGCAATTAAGTGACCTTTACCTTGAGCTCCTACTTTACATACTCTTCAGAAGTTGAGTCTCACTCCAAACACTTCTTTTATAACTCCCAAAATAATAACAATTAATTTTCGTTTAACTAAATACACTTCTAATTATTTGTTTAATTTTCAATTTAGCCCAACACATTATTATCAATTTCACATTCAAGAAGACAATTTCGCATCTCTGTATTACTACTTTGAGTCCAAATATATCATAACTATTTGATAAATGCTCATTAATTCAAGTAAAATTCCAACCTTGAAGTTTCCATAATTCTATGATTTCATTAAATTTCTATACTCATAACAACCATTATTTAATATTCGTACTACCAAATAAAACTCAACGGTAAAAATCTTCATTCATCTCAACATTCCAATTAATATCCAAACACATTATAAACATCAATCAATATTATGATTTATAAGTATTCATGCCATCAAAATATTCCTCATATAGGACTTTTATATTTTCAAGTTTTAATTTAATGTCCAATACATCACAAACCAATAATCAATATTCACATTATTAATTTAGGATTTTAACATAGAAATTTCATACTTTTACAATTCCAACCCAATGCTCAAACAGTCAAATATATTCAACATGCAAAATTTTCACACTTATGTAATTTCATTTCTTATTTCTCATAGCTACACACACAATAATCAACCCTACACCATTCACGCTCAAAATCAAACATGAAAAATCATAACACATAAATCAACCAAAAATCAACGTCAATTATTCAAGATTCTCAAAACTAAATTTCAGCCACTTCTAAGTAAAAATCTTTGGATGATCAAATTTCTTCAATTGTTTCTCACTTTATAAATTCTCAAACACTAATTAACCAAATATTTAGTCAATAAACATCTCAACTACAACAAACCTAGGATTCCACATCCCTTTATTAAAAAAAACATTTTTATAAGTATGCAATCATGCAATAAATTACAAGTTTAAGCAGTCCTATACCATTAGGACATCTAAAACTAATATAATTTAATCACATTTTTCAAATCTTCTAAAATTTCTCATATGGCTAGCTACTATAGAGTTTACATCACCATAATTGATTTTTAATTACTCAATTTCTCCAAAACATAACAATCATGTCTTATTTATCATAATTAGATTTACAATCATTTTCATATTTTCTCAAACAGATAATGTGCATTTAACTAACCCATCCATTACATAAACATATACATACACAACTTTCCTAAAACATAACAAATCATGGTTCACACCTTCAAAAACTAATTTACAATTATCATGATCAAGTTTAAGCAACCTTAACATCATTAGAACATCAAAACTTACATAATTCCACTAACTTCTATACTTTTTTCCCCATAATTCACAACCATAACCAATACCAAATAATTTATTATACACACCAAAATCATCATACCAATCAAGTTTTTTTTAAAAAAAACATTATTCAAAATGTCAACAATCCATCCAATTTAACCATTTTTCACAATTCTATCATGTAACAAAAAAACTCTCAGAAATCCCTGTTGAAATATTCAACACCAACCTCAATCATTCTTTAATATCATTGAAATGTCAAAATCTAAAAAACCTAAGTATACTTTCAATGAACCACGACAAACTTGCAAACCACATCATCATCACTAATAAATTTAAACAATTTTCTGTTTCTCTTTCAAATTTACAAAAACCCTAAAAACTTCAAAGATTTAGGGTTTTTTTTCTAGGTGTTAATTAGTCAAATTAAACCATTCCCATATTATTTTCATAACTTAACATCAATAAAATCATCCCAAATCAACATTTCAATACAAAAATATCATAAACCTTCTAAATTTGAGGATTTTCAATCCCCAAGCAAAACAAGAGCAAAAATGGAATTAATGGTAAAAGAATATCTTACCTTACTAATTAACCCAAAATCAATATCATCACTTTTTTCCTCTAGGCAAACAAACTTCCAACTTCGCTCTCTTTCTCTCTCTTAAGTTTCTTTTCTAATTTGTTTGGGTTTTCATTAGTAGAACTCACTTAGGTTTCAATCTCCATGCCACCACGAATGAGAAATTTCGAAGAAAATTAAGGAGAAGAAGAAAAAGAAAACCCAAGCTTCCTCCTCCAAACCATCAATTCAATCTTAAAAAGGGAGAGTAGATTTTGTTTTTATTTATGAAAATGTCACTCATTTATGTTTTCGGTTATATCCCTATCTGCCGGTATTTTTCACGCATATAAAAGTTTTATAATTAATCTTGCTTAGAATCCGTACCAAAAAACTTTCACCACTACTCATAATAAAATTTCTCTAAGTTTTATTATTTTTTAGCTATAAATTTATTATTAAGCGCGGGTGTGCCCCATCATTAATATTTGCACGCACAAATTTATTCTTTAATTTATGTAAGGTTTCTCATCCATTTGCTGAGAATTTTCACTTGTAATTACAAAAATTTTCTTTTAATAATTATTATTTTCTAGTTTAAGAATTTATACTTTCTAATGGAATCTTTGACAAAAATTTGTTTATGATTAAAAAATACTTCTGAAATTAGATGCTTTGATTGCGTTATTCCAAATATTTATTAATTGCTTTCGTGTGCGGTATGTGATTGATTCTAGCTCCTTTAGCATGACATCATATATATATATATATATATATATATAGCATCTTTGCATGGTGAGCACGTGGCTGATTTTCAGACGTTATGGAATCCAAAACTTTTGCTGGTTATTATCATGACAATGAAAAGAGCAAAAAGAAACACCGGTGGATGGTGTTTTCGCTGCATCAAATTAATGAAGTATTATTTTTTTAAAATATTTTTTATTTAAAAATATATTAAAATAATATATTTTTTATTTTTTAAAAATTATTTTTAATATTAGCACATTAAAATATCTGAAATTATCAAAAATATATTAATTTAAAACAAAAAAATTATTTTTTTCAAAAGATTTTTGAAATACAAAACAAGAACGCTTTTATCATTTATATATTATTGCTATTATTTGATACAAGTAGTGTAGCTTTCTTCTTCTTTTCTTAAAAAACACAAAAACTACAATCCCAACTAATTTTTAGGAAAAAGTGGTAACTGTTGTTTTTAAAAGTATTTTTTATTTAAAAATTTATTAAAATAGTATTTTTTTATTTTAAAAAATTTATTTTTGATAAAACAATCTAAGAATATAAAAATAATTAATTTTAAATAAAAAAATTAAGTTTTTCTAAAATACTGATTGAGTTCAAAGGACGCTAAATCATGATCTTCTTGGTAATAAACAGTATAGTATTTGATTTGATTTGATTTGATCAAATTTTACAAATCATATCAATATTTGGTCAAATTTCCCTCGTTTGCATGTGTGCGTATGTTTCTTTGATTTTTTTTTTAAAAATCTGGTGTTGATGCTCCCCTTGTAAATATTCTTCTTACACTCGCACAGTGGTTTCTGGTACGAGCATAACACCCAAGACACAAATAGCTCCAAGAAGCCCTGGAATTGGCGCGCAATGAAACCAAGACACCTATGTAGTGTCTCCCTCTTTAAAATTCAAAAAAACGACTAGTCCTGTGTTTGAGAAAGAAGAGAGAGAAGGGGGCGTTGTTTTTTTGTACATAGAAAGACGGAGTCCAAAAAACGCCATTGATTTCTCACGCAGTAATCAGAGCTTTTGCAACACCTGTTTTCTCTTCACCCTCCATTCGTCAACCTTTTCTTGGCCACTCCCTAACCACCACCACCACCACCACCCCCCTCTTTATCGCATTTTTATTCTTTTCCACCCTCCATACTCCACTGCTCTCTCTTTTCTCAATATTAACCCTAGCTAGCTACTAACCGAAGTATCTTAACTCTAGTTAATTCTACATCTACAAGACTACAAGACCATTATGTCACACTAAGAGATCGATCCCTAAGAAGCAACCATGAATCCACTTTGCACATTTGTCACCATAACCACCTCAATGTACAGACTAAACCCTAACCCTACCTTGTTCAGTTTAGCGAATCTCACCAGCCAGGCCCATGTTACTTGTAATTATTGTTTCAATGTTTTGAAAATTAAATATAATAAAGATGGGTAATGGGAACGAAAGATCCGAGTGAGAGCATGAATGAAAGAAACACAAATGGCATAAAAACCAGGCAGCGAAATCAATACAAAAACCCTTACTGCTAAAAATAGAAAAAGACCCAGCTTTACTTTTTCTTGATGATCTCTTAATTTAAACACTCACGGCATACAAGAAAGTCAAGAAAACCCCCCATTTCGTGACTGCCGAGCGTCGATCACCGGTAGTTTCGATCTGCACAGCCACACAGTGAGAGAGGCAGTCACAGTCTCTCTCACTGAAATCTAGCTAAAGCACACCCTCACTATTCACTGGCTACCAGCACTCTTTTCCTTTTTATCTTTTTATAAAAACAAAATAGAAAATATAAAGAAAAAAAAAACCTGTTAGCTAATGATGATGCACCAAGGGTTGGTTCATGAGAAACCCGAGGCCTGTGCTTGGATGGCAGGTGGAGAAGGTGTCACTGAGGAGGGGGACAATAAGCAGACTCCCAATATTGAAGGAGGCTCGGATCTTGTTATTGACGGGTCGAACCGTGATCACCTTGCTGGTTCAATGGTGGGTTTTGAGATTAAAAGGAAGAAAAGGATGCCCAGACAGAGGAGATCATCTTCTACTATCAATCACCTTCTCTCCTTTTCTGCTAATGCTTCCTGCTCTACCACCACTACCTTGGACGTGCCTACCTTCTCTCTTCAGGACCCTTCTTCCCTCCCCGCACGTGTGAGAAGCTTTTCCTTTTTATATATAGCTTAATATATATATATTGAATCAAGTTAATTGTCATATGCCATTATCATAAATTGTGTTGGATTTCCTACAACTCTTGACCTATTTGGACAACTTGATGTTGTGTTGCTCAAGGTAAACTTATGCTAAGTGGTTCGTTTCTGTTCTTTCATCCATATTCAATTAAATTTTAATTGTTGTTGGAAATTGGTATCTCATTTGGTTTGACTGTGAACTAGCTATGATGTTTTTGCGCCCAAGACGTGCTTTTTTCAACAACACCTGAACGGATTTGATATGTGATAGGGTTTGAGAATCTTGAGGCTAGTTATACGCTAGACACGAGTTTTCTCTTTAATATAAATAGAACTTCCCATTAAGAAAATAAAATTAGAATTGAAGAATTATTATAGGAAATATATAAAACTAGTTTGATTTTCTTGGTTGAAAGGGAAACCAAGATCTGTAAGTGATCTATTGATGTTTTATGCATTCCAATTATTTGCCTTCTCAAAATCATGGGGTGGTGTAGAAAATTGAAATAAAGTGACTGATATGCATCTGACTCCATAGAGCTGCTTCATGTATCTACTGCATAAGCAAAACAAGTGGCATGATTTTGGGGAACTTTGCGGCGGCCGGTGTTGTCGGAACTCTTAATTTATAGAACTGATAGGTTACTGAGCTGTTTCATTTATTCCGGCAGCATGTAAATTAACATTCATGGTCTCATAAGGTAAAATATCTTGCAAGCTAACTGTTCTTCTGCCATTAATTTGTTATCCTTAATATCTTCCGGTCGTTGGCGGAGTAATTCAGTCGAGATTCGTTTTCCCTAACTTCCAGTTTGAATTTGCTTGTCATTTATTTTGAATGTGGTAGAGACCTAATGCATAAAGTGTTTGATGATTTGCAATTTTGTCAATTGCAAGACACCGAGAACACATGCATGGTGAAGCCTTGCCACATGTATTTCCTTTATTAATCTTGCTTTGGTTTGAGCTACTCACATGTTGGACAAATCATCCTTGTTGTTTACTTTGTATTTCTCAGTTACAATTTAGATTGATGATGTGATGAATTTTCTTCAATTATTGACGACTCCAAATGATCTTATGCAATAGGCCATTGATCCAAGGAGACTGAGATTCCTTTTCCAAAAGGAACTTAAGAACAGTGATGTAAGCTCTCTGAGGAGAATGATACTCCCAAAGGTCTAATTAATACTGTATTCTGTATTTCTATTTCGTTAAGATTCATATATTTTGGACTTTGTCTTTTCATTATCAATATATCTCCATGGTGCAACAATTTAATCGGTAACTTTCTTTCCTGGTGGAACCTTTTTTTTATTCCGATGGCCCGATATTTCAGAAAGCAGCCGAGGCACACCTCCCTGCTCTCGAGTCTAAGGAGGGGATTTTTATCAGGATGGATGACTTAGATGGTCTACATGCTTGGAGCTTCAAGTACAGGTGCAAGTTCCCATTCCCTTTAAATGACTGATTGACATCGTACATTTATATATATATATATAGTAATTTGAACATGGAAGTGGTTGGTTGTGTAGAGCTTCAAACAAGAATTTGATCAAAACATACTTGCTGGACTCGTGAATTTAACTTTACTTTTTGTAAGCAGGTACTGGCCTAATAACAATAGTCGAATGTATGTGCTTGAAAACACTGGTACGTACAACCTCGATTGCCTTGTAAGCTTCTCCTTTCAATTTGTTTTTCCATAGAGCGATAAATCACCAATCTTGTATCACATTCTCGCAGGGGACTTCGTTAGCGCTCATGGATTAGAGTTAGGAGACTTCATTATGGTATACCAAGATAATCAAAGTCAGAACTATGTATGCTGCTATTCTAAACCTTTAGATTGATGGTGAAATTACGATTAGAAAGCATTTTAGCTCTTCTTGAATGCTAATAGCTACATGTTCTTGATGTTTTCTCAGGTCATCCAAGCTAAGAAGGCCTCGGACCAAAATGTATATACTGATATAGCTAGAAATGCTGTCAATGACTTTGTTGTTCAGGATTATGAAGTTAGCAAACTCAGCTCCTTTTATGTGAACTATCCTGTGGTTGACAACACAGGCTTGTCGTTTATCTATGACACCACTGCCTTCTCAAATGACTCACCCCTTGATTTTTTGGGTGGATCAATGACTAATTTCTCAAGGATTGGGAATCTGGAAAGCTTCGGATCTGTGGAGAACTTGTTTCTGGATGACTTCTATTAGTTTTCTTTGTAAAAAAGATAGGGTAGTGCATTTTGTTAAACAACAGAGCGTTACCTGAAATCAAGGATGACTTCTTGTTGTTCTAAGCAGTGCACTTCTTCCTGTATATGTAATAATAAAGATGGTAGGCAGTCTTGAACTTGACAGGTCCGAGTTGCACCGGCAGCATTGCCATCTAGAATTATGATCAATGTGTGATAAGTTAGCTTTTGCTCCGGCTGTTCTTAGTTTCTAGCATTGTTAAAGCTTTTGTTCGTTACCAATCTAAGTGTTGTGCCTAGTTGAGTTGGAAAAAATAAGGTCAAGTAGATGTTTAAGAAACCATGGTTTTAAGAAATCAGTACTCTTAAAAGCTAAGATTTGGTGCCAAACCATGGCTTTGAAGACGCAATTCCAAACAGAATTGAAATTTTTAGGCTAACCATAGTAGAATTAAACAATTTCATTACTGTCTTGTTTACCAACCAAACAGCTAGCTCTGATCATCATCATGTCCGCTCCTACTCGCTACAAATCCTGCGCGAGAGGGGAATTTAGTAAAGGTTATGAACTGCTGCGAATTCGCAAACGGATCGTTTTTCTGTCTTCTCAGAAAATGAGGTTTGCGTTATGCGACTGTAGCAATAGAAGTTAAGTTCAATCTTCTGAATGTTCTCCGCCGTTACATGCTACGGCCTGGTGTCGGGTCGAATTCGAATTTACAAGATGCATCTACCAGAGTTCCGAAACATGGTCTCAAGTAGAACTGTTGAAGCTCCTTGTTCGTTTAATGAGGATACTTTTCCTCGTGAGAAATCGGTGGAGACGTTCATTTCCATGGGAGTCCCACTAACCAAACAAACAGAGATATTAATTAGCAGCGATTGTGTCAGAAAAGCGTCGTCTGCTCACAAGGGGTTGCCGCATTGGGAGTATTATTTCTGTTTTGGTTGATGTCGAGGCCATAGTAGATCAAGAATGTGTCTACCATGAACGTATTGTGCGGAATGAGATTTGCAGGGCGATGAAGGAAGCAATGCAGCAACAACTTAATCCTAATCACTATTGGAGAACTGACATTGAAGGATTGGAGAAACCAGTAATACAAGAAGGGGATATTATGTCTCATTAATCGTATGGATACTGAGCGGTATGCATGGAAGAATTAAAGCTTGGTAAATCTGTTCAGATGCCTTGTTCTCATGTCCACCACTGTCATTGCGTTCTTCAGTGGTGGAGCAAAAGAGACACTTGTCCCCTTTGCCGCTATAAAATACCCACTCTCACTGCTGCTCGATGAGAGTAAAGGGGGAATCAGCTATAAAAAACGACTTGAAGGCCGAAAAAATTGAACTAGATCTTGGACCCGAATATCGGTGTAAGCAGCTAGGCAGAACCAATGTGAACATGGATAATTAATTAATCATTTAGCTAATCATTTAGCATGTGTTATGGTAATAAAAATTTGAGATTAAAGTGTTTGTTTTAATAATTTTAGGTTTGAGTTTTGTATATAATTGTTAATATGATAGTTATTAAAGACTTACATTATTGTTAACTTAGGACCCGTGAAATTAATCAAAATACACGCAAACTGGCTTGAACATTTATGTTAATAAAAAAAATATATAATTAATTACATATGTAAACAAAATTATCAAATATTTATAAAAAAAATACTAACTAAATCAGCACAAAGATGTATAATTAATTCCATATTTAAGAAAATAATTGTCCTAACTTTAAATTAATGAAGACTTTGCTTTGATTAAGCTTTGTCATCCATTAACTCAACTTCATTGAAGGTGTAATAAAAGAAGAATTATTTATTCCTAATTATGGTGAAGGTATGAATAAAAATTACATCACTACAGTTTTGTTAAAACAGAAGTCGTTGTCTGAGCCGCCCCGATTACCTAATAAACTAAAAAAGAGGGTGTTCTACTACTCGTTGAATGTTGATAGAAGTTGAATTTGGTCCTTAAAGTTTTGAGGAAGTTCAATTTAGTCCGTAAAGTTTTCAATTATTATATTATTGGTTCTATAATCTTAAATGTTTATGTTTTGCTCGTAAAACTTCATTTCCTTCACATTTAAACCCCTAAATATTGTTGAATTCTCATTTTGATACTTGAAGTTTTCATAGAAATTAATTTTAGTCCCTAAAGTTTTCAATTTTGCATTTTTTCCATGTAGTTTTAGGTGCTTAAAGTTTTAAACAAGTTCAATTTAATCCCTAAAGTTTTCAATTACTATATTTTTGGCCCTGTAATTTAAATGTTTAGTTTTTGTTCATAAAACCTCATTTACTTCACGATTAAGCCCCCAAATATTGTGAAATGTTCATCTTGGTCCTTTAAATTTTTATAGCAATTCAATTGAGTCCTTAATTATTATTTAGATTTTAAAAATTTAAAAACTTAAACCCTGATTTTTTTATCCCCTCCATTGATCAAGATATATTCTAGTTAATTACATGATTTTGCCCAAGCAAACAGCATATTATATGTTCTAATTAAAAAAAAAAATGACGGTCAATGTTTCATCAATTCATTTTAAAACAACCAGTCATGCAAGCCTGTTGAAGGCTTGGGTGCTCTAGGACTTTTTTCTTTTAAGCTAGGTATGGGCCTAATCTTATAGGCATAGCATTATTGAGCTTGCCTGAAAAACACCTCGGCATTCTCAATATGAGAAGATTTTCCATTTGTTTATTTTTTATTTAATATATATGAGAGTAATTTGGTTATTTTTATCAAATTAAAATGTAATTTTTCAAAGAATTAAAGGTAAGTGAAAAATCGATATAACTACAAGATGCTAAATGTAATTTTTTCAAATATTATACATGAATATTCAATGAGAATAAAAAATATATTTTGTTATTTTAAAATTCTTATATTTTTTTCATGAATTAATTATTATTTTTATTCTATCACATATTCATATAAATATTATCAAGACATGATTTTTTTTATGTTTCGTTGAAAATTGCTTTTTAAATCATGATAAATTTGTATTTTAAAAAACATGCTACTAGACCCTAAAAAAAAACATGTTTCATCAAAATAATAATAAAAAATAAATAAAAAACAAAAAACATTTTATGACTTTTTTGTATAAAAAGCCAGAAGATCCAAGCCATCCATGAAACTCTCCAGGGGCGACAGCTGGGTGGATCGAGGGCAAGACAATATGTGCGCGATGGGCAATTAATAGATAGAAGCTTCGTGTCTGTTTCGTCCACATCTTTAACGTAATGTGATGTTCCTTAGCTTTTTTGTCTTCTTCTTCCTGCAAAGTTCTCTCCTCTCCTCTCCTCCCAGTAATGGTATACTGTAGTCAAATAGGAGGAGCGTCAATATTATCTCCTTTATTGCACTCTTCAGGTTCCAAAAAAACATAACTATAACTAATTAGATTTTGAATTTAATCTTTTAAAAATTACTAGTATGAGTGTTATAAATATCAATATTATTAGAGATTTATTTAATGATTAATTTTGAAATTTTAAAGAATTAGTCGAGATACGAGTAAACTGATCCGAATATTTATAATTAAAACAAACATAATTAAAACAAATTTTATTTTATTTTATTCATATATCTGTAGTGAAATTTGATCTTTAAAAATTATTAGTTCGAGTGTTATAAATATCAGAGTCATTAGAAACTTATCTAGTGGTTAATTTCGAAATCTCAAAGGATTAATCGAGGTATACGTAAACTGATCCAAATATTTATAATTAAAAAAACATAATTAAAACAAATACTATTTTATTTTATTTTATTCATAGATCTGCAATTTCTCTTCATGATTATGAGTGTGTTTGGTATTGCGGTAGCTATTGTGGTTGTGGTTTGAAAAAAGTTGTTTTATAAAAAATACTTTTAGTTGAGGTTGGTTTGAAAAAATAAGTGTTTGGTTAAAACTGTGGTTGAAATTGAGGTTAAAAAAAAGTAGTTTTAATGTGTTTGGTTAAAAAAATATTTTTCAAATTGAGGTTATAAAATAATTAATATATATATATATATATGAATGATTTTTAATTTAAATATTGTATATTTAACTATTGTTATTACATCATGAAATAGATAATATTGATATCAAATATTTTTTATTATTCCATTAAACTATGTGCAATGTCATCACATATGAAATAAATCTATCAAATAAGAACTATATTTTTCATGGTTTTTTAAGCGCGCAACAACAAAAACTGAAGTTTTTGTTACGTCATCAAGCGATCTCCTTCTAATTTTTTTGAATAAAACACAATTAAAATAAAAATAAAAAGTGTTTTTTTTTAACCGGGTCGGACCCGGTAAAAACATAATTGGAATAGTGATCAAATTCCACAAACATTACGTCATCATGCGATATCCTTCTAATTTATGTAGTGTTATTAAATAATATTAAATACTAGTTTTTCGAGTAAAACTCAATTTTTTTAAAAAAATTTACAATTTCATTACGTACAAAATTCATTCGACAAGAATTACAATTTTCTAAAAAATTTTGAGCGTGCAATAAAATTAGGTAAAATATTATCATTTATAAAAATTGAGATTACAGTACGAGTAAATTCAATTCACCTTAAACTAATTTAAAAAAAAAATTCAAAAATATTGTTCACATTCACGTGAATAATATGAGTGAAATCACTTAACTGCACTGGTTTTTCAAAAAAAAAATGTGAAACTCTTCATGTGAACAGTGCGAGTGAATTAATTCACTCGCACTGATTTTTCAAAAAAAATTTTAAAAAACTATTCACTTTAGTGAACAGCTACAGTGGAGCTCATGCTCCACCATTGTTTTTTTCCCGCACAGAAGCGGATGTTTGCTTCTCCTAAACCAGCGGTGCCATGTGGGTCCTACTCACTAAAAGTATTTTTATTTTGTTTACCAAACATTTATTAATATGGTTACGGATAAACCTCACTCGCAACCACGTTACCAAACGGCATGTATATATGCATACAACTTAATTTCTCTCTCTATCTCTCTAAAAAAACAAATTCCATTATTTACAGCAAGAACATCAGATTTTATTAAACACGTTGACAAAGTATCCTTGCTAAACAAGTTTAAGCTTCAAATCTCATTTTATTTAAGGTTATAGATAACAATAATAATATAAAGAATCTCGAGATTATTATTTTATTTAGAAATATAGTAATAGTTTTTAAAAAAATATTTTTTTTTATAAGTATATTAAAATATTTTTTTATTTTTAAAAAATTATTTTTATAATTAACACATCAAAATAATTAAAAACATAAAATAAATTTAAATTTTTAAAAATTACAATTTCAAACTTATTCTCAAACTAACTCAAATATAAACAAGTTTAACTAATTATACTTTAAGTTTGCTTCCTAAAAGTTATCGGTTCGAATTTTATAAACATTTGAATAGCTGAAGCTTACATAGTTGATAATTTTAGAGCTCGTAAAATTAGTCGAGATATATACAAGCTGGTTGAGATACCCATATTAATTTTAAAAAAATAACTCTTTTTTTAATGTATTAATTAAGTAATCTGTATAAAAATGTAAAGAGATGGCCTAATTTTACTGCCAAACAGTCACCCTTACAGTGCCAGAAAGGAACCCTTTCATCTGAGACCACCAACCAAATCACACACACACAAAAACATAAATTAAAAAAAAAAAAAAATCAATGCAACTCTCATCCCATCCTCTCCCCCTCTCTCTATAGCTACAAACAAAACATCTCGCTCTCTGTAATCAAAATTGAAGAAGAAGAAGAAAGAAATGGCGAGTCGATACTGGGCGGTTTCTCTTCCTGTTCAAAACTCAGCTTCTTCCGTATGGAACAATTTGCAAGAACAAATCTCCAAGCACTCCTTTGATACACCTCTCTACAGGGTATTTAGTATACTTTCTCTTTCTTTCCCTCTGATCTGATTTATTTCAATTCATTTTGGTGATTTACTTCTTTGTCATTCCGCAGTTTAATATCCCTAATCTTCGTGTTGGGACCCTCGATTCACTCCTCTCCCTTAGCGATGATCTCGTCAGGGTAATTTTTGTTTCTATTTTATACTATCAGTGATCCTGATTTATGAAATCAATTCTTCTTTTTTACGTATTGATTTTTTTTTCATTTTAATCTGAATTCTGCAATTTACTACTATTTATTATTGAAATGTGAACGAATCGAGATTTAACAATTTGTTTCATTTTGAATTGTGTTTGCTTAATTTTTCAGTTCTGATTTGCATTTTTATATACATGGTAATGTGAAATCAAGATTTAGCATTTTGATCAATCTCAGACATTGAAATCGGTTTTTTACACTAATTCATATTTTAAATGCCTGATTTTTAAATTATTTTTTTTGGATTGTGGGGTGGTGGTAAGTGATTTGATTTTTCAATTTTTTTTTTACTCCTGAATGTGTGTGTGTGTGTGTGTGTGTGTGTATGTATATATTTTGGTTGATTGGATTGAATGTGCAGTCAAATAGCTTTATAGAAGGAGTGGCACAGAAGATCAGAAGACAGATCGAGGAATTGCAGAGGGTATCGGGTGTGGAGAGCAATGCTTTGACAGTTGATGGTGTGCCAGTTGATTCATATCTAACCAGGTCAGTTTACTAGTTCAGTAAAATCTTGGTGTGAATTTTGGGATTTCGGGTTTGGTGGTATTGGTGATTTTCTCAGGCTGCATTTTGGCTTTGTGATTTTAGGTTTGTTTGGGATGAAGCTAAATATCCAACAATGTCACCTCTAAAGGAGATTGTGGATAGCATCCATACTCAAGTGGCAAAGATTGAAGATGACCTCAAGGTGATTATTGTTTTCTGGATGATGGAACAATTGGTTCGTTTTCTATGTAGGTAGAGGTGAAATACTAAGGAGTGATGCACCACTTGTCATAAAGTAGATACCTTGTGTTTTGTGTACAGACACATGTTACAATATGTTTTTGCTTATTTTATTTTTTTAATCTTCATTTATCAGTCACTGCTTCTTGAGTTGAATATCACTATCCAACCTAGTTGAGAAGACCTTATAGGCTTTTAAGCTTGTTTATTCATGTATTTTATTCTCTGGCATTTTTGCATTTTTGTTGCTACCATTATATGTGACTGTTTGATGCATGTATGGACTTGTACTAGAGTATGAATCATTTTCTGTATCTTACCATCAGATACTGACTGTTGTCTTCTAACAAAACCAACCTTTAAATATAAATATTGGGGTTTAGCAGTGCCTTAATATTAATTGATGAAAAATTAGGTACTTCATGGCTCTTGCTTAAATTTTTAAAACCCGACGATAGCTCTAATAGTGAATGGCTTGTGCATCCAGTTGCAAATTTGAACATTTAAGCCTTGTCCTTTGTTTTAGGTTCGTGTTGCTGAGTATAATAATGTACGCAGTCAGCTCAATGCTATCAATCGGAAGCAGAGTGGAAGGTATTGATTTCCTGTGAGTTTTGATCTGGCATATACAACTCTTATTTCTGGCATGACCTGCGTTTTGTCTATTCAGCTTAGCTGTTCGTGATCTTTCCAATTTGGTGAAACCAGAGGACATTATTATCTCTGAAAACCTCATAACCCTCCTTGCAATTATTCCCAAGTATTCACAAAAGGACTGGTTGGCAAGCTATGAAACATTGACTAGCTATGTGGTAAGATTTGTTTCCTTCAGTATATATAAATGCTTTAATCAGTGGTTCCATCTCTGAGGTTTGTTGTATCTAAGAAAGTGATATGTATTGTTACCTGGAAGACTTGTTCACTTAGATTCATGTGAACTGATGACTTTTAGCATGCCATGCATATTTATTTGTTATCACTTCTCTACTCCAGCTTGACTAGCTAGTATCTTTCAGGTTCCCAGGTCCTCAAAAAAGTTATATGAAGATAATGAATATGCTCTTTACACAGTAACACTATTTCATCGTGTGGCAGACAATTTTAGAACAAGTTCACGTGACAAAGGTTTCCAAGTGAGTATTTCTCTATTTGACTTGTTCCAGCTTTACTCAAATTATCCCAAGAGTAACTTTTTTTTTTTTTTGCATAATATGTATTGAAAATAGTCGTTGATTTTTTAATATTTGACTTGGTCTAGAATCTCTAATGTGTGTTTATGTTTCTGTTTCTCATGTTAATTAGATTCGCGATATTGAATATAGTTCAGAAGCACAAGAGAACCGGAAGCAAGAGTTAGAGAGAATAGTGCAAGATCAAGAAAGTTTGAGAAGTTCTCTTTTGCAGTGGTGCTATACTAGTTATGGGGAGGTGATTTGTTTCCTTCCTTTCCTTTTTCCTACCTTCAGGGCAAATGTAATGCTTGTGTGATTTGGATTGTTCAGCCCTTGTGTGTTTGACATTGAGTGTGGTTCAACAAAATTTCTATTTCTAGGATTAGATAACTAGAACTTAAAGTTTTTGGATTTGGTGTTTTACATTAACATTGTTTGTGTTTTGTCGATGATTGAGAGATAGGATAGCTGCTCGATAGCTGGAATTACATGTTGAATTGTTGGAAAACCTTGACATACAACTTAAGCACTATAGTTTGGAATTATAACTTTGAAGAATCAATTGGCGAGGAATTAATTAGGTTTTTCAAGTTAGAGGGATCAACGAGTCTGATGTTGGGAATAAAGCACAATGTTGAGAATTCCAGTGGCTGTCCATAACTGTACATGAGATACTGTCCCGTGGAATTTAATGAGGAAAAGAGGAAGGAGGAAAGCGGAAAGAATAAGAGGGCTTAGAAAATGAGAGAACAGAGTAGTCAGCTTAGCCATTCTTTTATTTCAAACTGGAACGAAATACTCATCTACTTTCTGTCAGATCTATGATACTCATTTACACTGTAGAATTAAATTCCATGGTGAAGAATCACCCTGTTAATAATATTGGCTCTGTCTCTAAAGCTCGTGTCAGGCTTCTTTGTTGGAAGTAGATTGTCATATGCTAACCTTCAACTAATCAAGACGTGTATCTGCTGGCCAGTTGATTTCTTGCTGATTGACAGACATATTCATGTCTTGATCACTTTGGAATTCAATTCCATGAATTGTTTTCCCTGTGCAGAGCAATTTCTTTTATTTTAACATGTTTGGAGTCTACTGGCTCTAAAACCCTTGTTCTTTTCCAACTAAACTAGCCCATGTGCCAGCGGGTGTAAAATGATTCCCAGAATTGCTATAGTCTTTGTTGATACTTTTCTTACATATACTTTCTTTATACTGTTGTATATTTTGTTTTTTGTATCTATGTTGAGTACTGTTTCTTATAATAATTTTTTTTTTGAACTGCTTTTTTTTCCATCTTTTTTCTTGTCTTTGGTTGAGTTCATTGTGCTAACAAGTTCATGACCTGCAGGTTTTCAGCTCTTGGATGCATTTTTGTGCTGTTCGTGTCTTTGCAGAGAGCATTCTAAGATATGGATTGCCACCATCATTCTTGGTGAATATTCATCTTATGTTTTCCATGAATTTCCTATGAAGCATTTGTTTTTCCCTAAGCATTGGCTTCCGGGACTATTTCAGGCTTGTGTTTTATCTCCCTCCTTGAAAGGCGAGAAGAAAGTGCGTTCAATTCTCGATGGATTGGGTGACAGTTCCAACAGGCAAGTTTATACTCTTAAGATATTTTATTACATGCATTTGGTGAGTCACTTTGAAGAATGCCAAAAGCTATTGTTTGATGTTTCGATAGATTTCAAGCTTGTACAGCATTCACCTTGTTTGCACAAAAGAAATCAAGGCTATTTCCCTCGAGAACTGCCACTTGGCATGAATTTTTGTGAAGATGGCACAGGTCCATGCCAACCACTGATCAAGGGCGATCTGCCTGACCGCCTACTTGATCAATGGTTGGCGTGAATTTCATGTAATATTTGTGCCACAAATCATTTCCCATTTCCCACCCCACCCCATTTTTTTCCCTTTTTCCAATAGGATTTTACAGTCTGCTTAATGGTTATGATGGGAATAAATCATATATCTCTGGATGGTAGGGAAACATTTGGAGGGCCTATTTACCTTGTATAATATTTTGAGCAGTAGAAAGAAATAGTTGAAAAATTGCCTGTGCTGTATTTTGGAGAAGTAAGAGAAATTTTCCAATGCTGTCAGTCTTGATTAGAAGATTTTAAGCCCCTCCATAATTCTTCAGAAAAAAATGCGGAGAATCATGTGAAACACAACTTATAAATTATGTTTTCTTCAACAACTTTATTACTTGTGTCGTGGAATTTTCCTCACGTTATATTGCTGTCTTCTAAAATTCTTTCCTGGCTTGTACTGTCATTGTTTTGATGCAGCACATACTGGAAATCTGAAGATGAAGTGGTAGGAGGGATGATGGGTTTGGGAGGCGATGCTGATACTCATCCTTATGTGTCCTTCACAATCAATCTTGTCTGAACCACGCGGGTTCCAATTTCTTGCTGGTGGCAAATTCCAAGTCCGAGGATTCCTTTTGATATCAATAAACGGACGGGAATGATGACTGTATATTAGCATTGATATCTCAATTCTTTGGTTTATTTATAATCCGAGCTTGCGAACTCCAGTGGAGTTCTCATGGATCACGAGGGGACTATGCTTGAAGACGAGATATAATGACGATAGATCTTTATGTTTAACTCCTATATTTTGAAGATGGTACTAGAGTTCATTATATTTGTGGTGATTGGATGATGCACCTTGTCTATGTATCATGATGACTTGATGAAGATGACATCACTTGTTTCCTTTTCCTTTGCCTTTTCCATGGTTCCTTTTCAAACCCAAAAATTTGATCAAGTCGTTTTATGGTTTGGCTTATTACATGGCAAAGCGTGGTCTGAATCTGGCTTGGCCGTACAGTCTGGCACTGAAAAGGCCCCGGATTAGGCCGGCCTTAATTTAAGAAACTATTAATAATTCAGTTTAAAATTATTGCTATTTTTTTTTTAATTACAGCTTACCATATTCTTGATTAGAGTTTTTCCTGTTCTGCTACTGTTACACTTGTAGTTTTTGAAGGGTGAGAGCAGTATCTGCAAGGAGAATTAAGTATTTTACACTAACAAACTTGCAAAATGAATTTGTTTATTTGCTGTTCTTTGTATATATGTTAGGAGTCCATTGACGAGAAGGGGTTGGGGAAAGCTTAAACTCAATTTCTACGGTGAGGGTGAGGAATATAAGTGCAATTGAAATTCTCGAGGATTTGTACATTTCTCTTTCTTGAAGTTAATCTCTCTGTGGACTAACCATACAGTCAAGAGAAACCATGAATCAAAATAGAAGAGTTTTCCCATCTATGAGCAAATATTTTGTAGTAGCCTCGTTAGTTTGTATATTTTCTTGATATATTCATATAATAATAGATATGAGCATAAACCGAAACATTTAAAACATTCTAGAACTATAAAAATAGTTATTAAATCATTAGTACATATAAAAACATTCCTCCTAAAATAGTAATTACAAGTAAGAGAAACTTATAGTCATTTATGTACATTCAACATATCTATGGATAAAAAAATATAGGGTTGAATTTAGTAAAACAAGAAATTGAAAATTTTTGTTGAGATTGTCCGTTCGGAAATTTCATGAAAAGCTAATCATAGGTTCTTTTCTCAATCGAAACAATAAGATCGTTATACTCATTACTAAACTTGTTAAAGAGATAAAATATAACCAATGCATATCTTTTTTTTATCAAAGGTTGAATTGATCATCATCAAAAAAATTAGGTTAAAAACTAGGATATATTATGGGAAAATAAAACTTTCATCGAAAAAAAACAACTAAAATGGTTTCATAAAAATTCTCATAGAATTAAGAATGAAGTTTTCATACTGTACATGCCACATCATGAATTACTAATTGCATCTAATCTCTAAAAAAATCTTAATTGTTTTGAATTTTCTCCTTTTTTGGGAATGGAATATTTATGAAATTACATAAATAGGATCAAACCTTATTCCATGTTATTTATCTCTTTTTTATTCTTAAGCAAGTCTCTTGATCCATGATTTATGTTTCATCTTTCATTTCCTTTTCATTTGTTTTAAGAAATATAACGATCAATTTTGATTCTTTCTTTTTCTATTGATTCTTTTTTGATTGAGATGTATGGCTCAATGAGTCTATGTGCTGATATAGATCTTGTTCATGGATTTAAAAAATATACAAAAGCTCTATTTTTTTATGCCATTTTATGAGTCTCTTTCTTTTTGTGTATGTCATCTCCACTCCTTTTGGTAGCATCCACTAATTTGAATTTAATTTGAAAACCATATTTTGATCCGGATATTTTTTGAGATGCTCCTGATAACCAACAAATGGCAAGTGCTTTCTCTTGTATAGATCTTATTTCAATGAGAACTTGATGAGTTGATCTGTCTGCATGTCTTGCTTTAAATGCTATATTAGGAGTTATTCCATGTATTGCTTAATGTAAAACAGATAGTGGATTTGTATGTCTTTTGTTAAATCTTGTTCATGGCTTGATAGATAATTTGATAAGCTAATGATTTTTTTTTTTGTGTTTTAGAATATGGTTAAACAACATGTTAACTAATCGATTGTGATAAATTAGATTGGATTTTGCAGTTTTTCTTCTTTAATACCTCAACATGACATAAGCATACAAAGGGTTCTTAAGAATCAATTTTCCTTTTTATAAGAGCTAATAAAATAATTTATTTTTAGTTTTTTTTATCCCAAATTGTAAGGTGGATCTCAAAAGATATAAAAGACCTCCCTTCAAGTCATACATATGACTTTCATCTAATACAGTTTTCCATATATTTCTATATGTATCTATGAGATTAAGTATGAAATTGGGTATTTTTTCCCTTTTTTTCTGCTAGGATTGGAAATCCTGCATTTTTCATATCCATATGATTGAGTCTTTGGTATTCTAAAAAAGTGTAAAAACAAGTGCTTCAAATCATTGATATTTGACTCGGACTTGTTATAAAAAAAGTCAAAACATTTCAAATTATTTATTGACATGGATAAAGTCAAGGAGAACCTCTGAAATTATCCCAATATTGGACTTTACATGTTTTAGCGACTCATATGGCATCATCAAATAATACAACTCTTGGATAAGAATCTAGAACACCCTTGTTGACAATCCTTTGCTCCAATGACATCTAGGGTTCCTTGAATAATGTGATATCTCAAAGTGGATAAATCTTTAACCTTTCTTCCTCTTACTAAGATCACAAAATATTCTTGTGCATTATGACCAATACTAGGTATATAAGTAGTGATTTCGAATCCAAAGGTTAATCATACTCTAGCAACTTTACATAAGATAGAGTTTGTTTTTTAGGTGATAGTGAAAAAGTTGATATATAAGTCATCCTTACTGTCACTCTACATAATCGTATATGAGATTTTCACCTCATATAGTTTCTCATTCAATTCTTTCAAAGTCATTAGACCCTTTTCATCGGTCGAGAAGCTCTTCACTTCATCCACTTTGTCCCAAAACATAACTAGGACAAATTTAGTCACTTTTCATGTTCCAATTGAACACTTTTCTTTTTTTTCTTTTTTTTATTATTAAAAGAAAGAATTCCTCTTTTTACCAAGCATACGTGGATCTAATCACGATATTATAATAAGAATAAGAACAAGAGATCTTTTTCAATCAATCTCTTTACCTCATATTCTTCGAGAGCTAGAAAGATTTTTTTTTTAAGTTTGAATTTGTTCATTTGAAATCTAAGCTCTTATTTATTTATTTATTACTTTTATTATTTCTTCTTTTTTTTTTCTTTTTTTATTCCCTTTCATCATTCTTTATAACTCATAAGTTTAATTCTGTACAATCTAATCCACTTTTTCATTAAGCAAAGGGTAAAAAATAAATCAAATTAATTTGTTAATCAAAAGTACTATGTGAGATCTTTATTTTTTCCCCCTTTTTTGCTATCTCTATCCCATAGGTATATCATTTGAATCAATGGAGAACCTTTTCTTCTCTATCTGTATGAATTGATATTATTATATTCTAGTTTCTTTCTGACACCTCCTAAGAAAAATCATGAATTGGGTCCTAAATTGAATAGTTAGTGTGAGCTTATCCGTGTAGTTATGCACTCTTTGAATAAGAATCTATTTCTCTAAAAGATTATAACTTTCATGCTTTAGTGGGTCTACGGGATCTTTTTAATGAATTATGTTGTGTTAAAATGATATTTATATGATCTGATTGATTGTGTAAGACATGTGGTAACAATAAAGCTAGGGAAAGTATATAGAAAAAATAGTTATACTCTATTAGTATTATTAGATTAGGATTAGTTAGAGCATCTCTAATGAGAGATGTTATTTTAAAGAGGTAAATTGATAAAATAACATTTTGAATAGTAAAAATATAGGTTTTTTTTACCATATATAATCCAATGACAAAAAGCTATTTGAAAAGCCAATTCTATTATTGTGGAATAAATAAATTTTTTATTTTTTCTTAATGATTTTGATGTTATTTTTTTTTCCACATAGCTACATTTAATTGGTTTATATTTTTGTTGGCCTCACTTTGTTAGTTTTGGCTTTTTTGAAAAATATGTAGAAATAGCATTTGTGGGAAATATAAGGTATTTTAGCATTTTGTTTAGCTTTCCCCTTGGAGCATGAAAAACAAGCAAACGAAAGCCAAAATATTACTGGCTCTCAATTTAACAGCTGTGTTAGAGATGCTCTTAGTATTAGATTAGTATTAATTAGTGATCCCAGCTCAGTGAGTCCTTTTTTCTAGTATAAACTGTTGGTATCAATCCTATATTTTATCTATATAGATCGAGGAAAAAAGGGCTCGATGAGAAGAGGATTGTACCATGAGAGAAGTAAGAAGGCCAACCTCTTTCAAATATACAACATGGATTCTATCAATTCAATAGAGTTGAACTCTTATATTGATTCAAATGAATTATCCTTTCCACATAGGAAAATCTTTGTCTGCTAGGCAAAATGAAATCAAATTACAAATTCTATCTTGGTAGGATATACATTTATTTATTTCTATTATTATGAAATTCATAAATGAAGTAGTTAATAAATTAAATAAAATAGTTAAAGGTGGGGTTACCATTATCCTTTTTGTAGTAATGAATCTTGTATGTGTTCTAAGAAAATAATTTTTTCCATTTCTCAAGGTCTCAAAAAGGCATGAAAATATATAAGAACTCTTAAATGGAAATGGAAAGAAGATGTAACTTCAGCTTCTTCAAAAATTACAAGATCTATTGCGTAAGAAAAGGGGGTTAATCCATATCATCTCGACTTGGTTTTGATTTCTTTATTTTTTTTAAGAATATTGAGTCAAGGTTTTCTCCTACCTGTATTGAATAGTTTATGATGATCTAAACCTTCTTCATGTAAAACCTGCTTTATTTAAATTAGGAAAATCATATGTTTTTTTTAAAACCATGTTTTATGACTTGAATCTATAGTCAATCCTATTTCTGATAGAAGTAGTTGATAAATGATTCCAATTTTTCATTATTTTCATATTCGTAATATTGCAAAAAGAGGGTTTGACTCAAAGTTGTTCAAGAATAGCGGCGTTGAGTTTCTCGATCCTTTAACTTAGGATTAGTTAGTTTTATTTCTCGATGGGGACATGGAAAAGGATATAACTTAGCAGTAGAGTGTCACCTTTTTAGTAGGGTTTGACTCAAAGTTGTTATGTTCTCATAAATTAATTTTTGTATTTTTCAAAGTATGATAAAAATAAAATTTTTATTTTTTTATATAAAATATACATGAAATGTTTTAGAATTTAGCCGCATGCACACAAATAAAATCATATTTTTTATATTTAAAATAAAAAATTTTGGATTTTTTTGTAGTTTTTTGAAATGTTTTAAAAAAAGTAAATATGTTTAATATCGAGTCATTATTTTACAATGTAAGTTTACAGTCCAAATATTAAATGAAATGGTTAGAAAAAAAATGCAAGGGACCCATAAATAATTTTAAAATGGTCTCTATAATTTTAAGAAATTATTTGGGGTTTATTTGGCAAAACAAGAAAAAAATTCAGCAAAGAAAATTGTCTAAAATTTGTTAGGGCATGTTTGTCAAACATGTTCCAAGGATAAAAAAAATATTTGTTTTTTTCTTTATAAAATTTTGCACAACCAAACAATGCCTTAAACCTAGAATGGGCTCAACCCAACCTCGTGGGCTGGGCTTTGTGGCTCAAGCCTAAAAGCCCAAAAACATGACCCACATACAAAAAGAAAAAGATTAAAAAGAGTTTTTCGTTTGAATCCAAGCCAAGAACACCAAGAACTGGATGACAAACCCAGAAATTGAAGTGAAAATGGAGAACTAATGTAGAAATGGAGAGCTAAGGCATAGAACTGCGCAAAATAGAGAACTAATACACAATCATGTATCAAAAAGCAATAATAACTTCTTATTTTCAACAAATCAAACCCGACAGCTAAAAACCCTAACCCAAGCATTAAAGAGTTCTAAGGATCAATTAATCCAAAGCATATTATAAAAGGAAGAAAAAATGGCATAGAACACTCATACGTAGGTCTGAGACTTAATTGAAGCTTACAATAGGGGCGAAAACATCAGATTATGAGGGAACCTAAGTTTTGACTAAAGAACACTTAAGCACACAAACCCAGAAATGCCCAAAAAGCTAAAATCCAATGAGAAAAACATAAAAGCAGAAAAAAGGATTTAAACATTACAGTTATAGATTAAATATGTTAAACACAATTTGTTTTAACCATCAAAAACAACAAGAATCCACAAATAATAGCAAAACAACCAGCAAAATCAATTACCAACAACCATAAAAAATTGCATATCCTTATGTATAAACATTGTTTCATTTATGTATAAACATTGTTTCATTAATTAATTCCTTCCATCCTAACCCTAAACATCTTGTCAATAGGTTATAAAAAAACAACACAAGATCAACTAAAACAGCAACATCACACTTTAACATATTCTGCATTAAATATATTATTGATTAAACTAAGCCTTAAATCATGCCAAAACAAAATTTTAAACTATCATTCATCATTTAATCATCAATTCTAAAGCACAAAGTAGACATCAAACAAAACTCGAACATATATGTTGATTCATGGCATAATTAAACATCTTAAAAACAAGCATCCATTACATTTAAACTAACAAATACCTTTAAATGATGCCTAATAAATATTTTAAGTAGAAATCTAGAAGACAAAATAGAAAAGGAGAGGGTGTGCTCATTAAGCTACACCCCTTCGTTAAAGTTAAAAGTATATATTATCTAACAATGTTGTATCATTTGCTTGGAATTTATTGCTCCTTCTTCAAGCTTTAGATCTCTGGTATTTCTACTTCCAATCTTGGACTCACAAGCTCTATCTTCTACCTCTTTTCTTTCACTTCTTATCAATACTTTATGGCTTTTCTATCAACTTTAGTAGTTTAATTTTATCTGAACTTTTCTCTTTTTCTTTATCTATTTCTTCTCTCTAACCCCCTTTTTATGCTCAAGAGCAGATGCCCTTTTATGGTGGTTTTTGCCAAGAAGTTGTTGGGGAAGATTGTTATTTTTTTTCTCTTTCAAAACCTATATCTCCAAAATAGGTGGTGTCTGGTCCCATTTTTTTCTCTTGTAAACCAAAATCACATATGAGAAAACAATCTTGGATTCTTTTTTGTTATGGTAAATGTTTCTTCAATTATAGATGATTGAGTTAGGTACTTTGTTAAGATCATTGTAGAGATTGATCCATAAACATATCATTTATTGACCTAAACCTTGTAGAGAGGATGCAGATCTATCATTGGGAATAAACCACACTGGATTTAAAGGTCTAAAACTCCATATTCATCGATTGGAAGGTAGGCTTTTGATTAGCCTGAATCTGTCAATACAAGAAAGGCTGATTAGGGACAAGATGTTGTTAAGTTCATTAAATCAAATGAGGTACAAAAATATAATGAGGATAGCTGATCCTTATAGAGAAGATGTTTCTCAGTTGAATGGTGGTGGTTGGAATCCTTAAGGTGGCCAGAGATGTCACATTCATTCATCTAAAAGTGACATCTCGATCATCTTTTATATGCTGAGGAAGACAATAAACATGGATAGGTGATGTGTCACTCGGTTTTTTCATTAAAAACAGGTGATATGTCGTCTGCTTAAACCCTAAAAATTAGGGTTTTTTAATTGGGATTTTATAAATTTCAATTAAGTTCTTATTTTTTTTTAATTTCAACATATGCACCCTCAATTTACCCTAAAACTTCTCAATTGTTGCAATTGCACCTATAAAAACCTAGATGTAAATTCTTTAAGTTGAGCTCCTTTTGCATTTTGATCTTTGGTTTCCAGATTATGCAACTTGACCCCTATCAACTATCAAACTTTCAATTTTTTTTCAAATTGACCTCTGATTTGCTTAATTTTAGTCCCTGAACTTATGCGTCTTATACATTTTGGTTCTTAGCTTTGAAATTCTTTAATTTGACCTTCGATCTTTAAATTTCTTTTAATTGAACCTGGTTGCTCCAATATAGTCTTTTCAAGTTTCAATTGTCCCTAATCTTCCAATAATTATGAATTGATCCAAATTAGGCTTTTGAACTTGATTTTTCTTCAATGAGTCCTTAATTGAATCCATAAAACCTATTAGAAATTAAATTAAGTCCTTGAACTTAATTAATTTCTCTAATTTTGGTCAAGTTAGATTTCAACCTCCATTTTCTTTTAGTTAAGTCTTTCTTCAACTCATCATGTCAAATTATCCCAGTGTAGTTATTTTGGTCTTTGGTAGCTCAATGGCTTATCTCATCTTATCTAAAAAAAAATTAGATTTCAAATTTTTTTATTTTTTTCTATATTTGAATAAAAAATGTGTTTTTTTATAAAACAATTTTTTAAGGGTCTAAAATTTAGTTATAACAATTGCCCATTGTTTACAATTCTTATGATAAAAAGTCTCGTAAGACACTTTAATAGAATGCTTATAAAGATAAAAAGATGTGAAGATTTTAATTTTAGGATTAAAAAAAAACTCCAATGGAGATTTGTGGATTTACCAAATCAAGAAGTGGTTAATTCTTCTCAAAGTGATGAGATATTCAAAGATATCTCTAAGAATGGCATATCTAATAAAATTGTTAAAAACAAGGGCTTAAATGCACTCTAAAAACGATATAGATAAAATCACTATCTAAGAGAGATAGGGGCAAAACAACGCACTATCAGAAAGGCAAGGGACTCGAAGGCTCACATAAAAGGTGATAGTGTCAAAAGCATTATCTAAGAGAGATGGAGGCAAAACAACGCACTATCAGAAAGGCAAGGGACTCGAAGGCACATATAAAAGGTGATAGTGTTAAAAGCACTATCTAAGAGAGATGGGGACTAAACAATGCATTATCTGGAAGGTAAGAGCTCAAAGGCGCACTCATAAGATGATAGTGCCAAAAACATTATCTAGAGGAGATAGGGGCTAAACATTGCATTATTTGAGGGCGAGGACTCAAATGCGCACTTAAAAGATGATAGTGCCAAAAGAATTATCTAAAAGAGATAATGGATAAACAACACACTATCTGGAAGGCGAAGGGATAAATAGTGCATTATCTGAAAGGCATGGGCTCAAAGGCGTACTCAAAATATGATAATGCTAAAAGTACTATCTAAATGAGATAGGAGTTAAACAACACGTTATTTAAAAGTCAATGACTCAAAGAAAAACGATAGTATTAAAAGCATTATCTAAAAGTGATAATAGCTAAAAAATGCATTATTTGAAAGATAAGGGGATCAAAAACGCATTTAAAAAGTGATAGCTTTAAATATATTATCTAAAAGTGACAAGTCTTCACTTATAAATATTACTAAATATAACTAGTGAAAAATAAAAATGATTGAAGATTATAATTTATCGTATTTATAATTTTATATTTGATTATTAAGTTAACGAGGAATAACAGGAGATTAGATCTTGTAAAGTTCAATTCCAGTAATAGTTATCCTATATCAAAATAACTATACTTTTAAATGACAAGATAGTCTCTTTTTTTTTTCTAATTTCAACAATTATTTTTGTGCATTGCAAGAAAAAACCATGCTCCATTTCTTTTTCTAGTTCTGAAAAAAGTACATGAAGATTTATCATAACATGACATAAAAAATATTATTTTAATTTTTAAACTATATTATAAGAAAATTATATGGAATATTTTTAAAACTAATTTTTTAGAAGTTCTTGTAAGACACGTGAAAACAACTTCGAAAACAACATCAATGGTTCGTACATACAGATGTATTCTTTGGTTCCTGCCTTGCACATCCATCTAGCACACTTAATATATATATATATATATATAAAACACAAACTAGCTGGATATCCACATTAATCAAAATAATAATAATAATAAAATATTAAACCATAAACAGAGAGATCTTCTTGTTTGGAGGGGTTGATTTTGTTGACAATAATATTAAACATTTAGAAAACATTATAAGAAAAAACTCTAAAAATACACATGTTATTAGATCATGATCTTAAACTGTGCCTACTTGTAGATCCCATTAATTTAATGGTTGATATGTATTTTTGAAAAAACTTTTATTATATTTTCTCCATGTCTAGTAGAACGATGGAGTCACTTTCCACCTCCAGACCCTGGGAAACCAGTGTCTATTGCAAATAGGATCACTTTCCCTCATGGTCACAGGCTTATATGGCCACTGGTTCTGCACGGTTTGCCCAGTTCTTCGAGAACCCAGCCATAACTAAATACACAACAGGCGCGTAGGCCAATGTGGTAGGGTTCGCGCTAGAAGACGCAGGATTACTTAATGAACAAACATAAGAGGAAGAAAAAAACAGAGCCCATTTTGTATGGCTTTGTCTTGCTGCAATTTCTCCATATCTCCCTCAAAGCTGCATAAATCAAATACACAACAGGTGTGGCACTGTGTGGATGATAAAACAATATAAAACCACGCGGGATTCCGCTGGTCACCGATGTTTGCATGGCATCAAAATTGTCGAACCAATTGTAATAATAAATTAACAAAAAAATAATGACGACGAAGACGACAGAAATTTGGACAGGACAAAATATACCCCCCTCCCCCCTATCTGTCCATTATTTTGGTTGCCCTGATGAGTGGATGATGTGATCCTAACATCGAACTGAAATTCCATATATGATCTAGCTAGCAAAAGTTTTCATTATCTGTGAAGGATGAGAACAAAACCATCCCCCGATGTCGAGAAGACAAAAATTGACTAAGTCTTTGAATGTGAAAGAATAATCTCTGTTGGCTTGGGAATCACTAAAGCCGCTCCATTTCTATTTTTATTATCCCTATAAGCTCTCCCAGGTTCCATTAGATCGATACAAACCAACCTGTCAATTGATAGAAACTTTACACCTTTGTAAGTTCAGCAGCTGCCACAGCAGGAGCGGCTGCGGGGGCAGGGCCACCAGTAGTGGGCCTGAAAAAATCACATCAAATCCTTTTAGCAGCAATGAAACCGCATATCAAGGCACAAAAAAGCTTGATAATCATAGGAAATACTTACAATCCCACAAAAACTTTGAATGCATCATAGATACCCCACTGAGCTCCAGTAAGAGTTCCAATCATGACAATTCGGAGAGGCAACCCACGAGTGAACAGACCCCACAAACCTAGCTTCTTCACAGCCTGCAGAACCAAACAGTTAAAAAGGAGACCAGAAAATATTTTTTTTCCAGGGAATACACTTTAAGAAGGTACTCACATCACCAACAGTTGCCCCTTTAGAGTTGTTCAGGAATGATACGAGATTATCGGCAGGATGAGACACAATAGCACAGAACACACCAGCAACATAACCACCAGCAAAACTAACACCAAGTTGCAGAGATTTGCTGCACTGGTCCTTTGGTTTGGGGATGGAATACTTGTAGATCATCTCTACAATGGTCTCAAACGATGCAAACTTCATCATTGTATCTGCAATGAAAACAATTAACATTGTCAACAACCAGAACAACTAATATGACCAGTAACAAGTCAGATTGTCACACAGATAGCAACTAATAAAAAACTAACACTCGAATACAGCAAAGGTTCAGTGCTAGTGTTGCACATAAACCACAAGATGAAACCACACATGGTTTGCGAGATGGAAAACCATGAACCATGAACTTAAATGGTAGCACGAAAAGAAAAACACCTCAACAAATAAAATCATAGTTATCCCGAAATCTAAACACTTAATACATGATGCACACTTTCAGATGATTATACAAGTTCTTCTGACAAGCAGCTTGGCTCTGCTAGGCCTTGTGCTTACAAATTAAGCCGTTGTTGCTAATGTACACACAAGCACTGAAAATGAAAGCTGTATTAAAAAGCTGATGAATGTTTGGTTACGGTTATTATTTATGTGCGGCTAAGTTTAAAAACAAAACTTAAATATTTGGTTAATCCCATGTTAGAAATGCCATTGAAATACAAAATGACAAATAAGGGCACAAGTAATTTTTTTATCTATTAGGATAGATTATGAGATGATATAAAAAAAAAATGGAACATTAAAATTAACTAAAACAAATAGAAAACCAACATATTTTTATTATTTAATCAAAACATCCCATCTAATAAAAACATTAAAATTACTTAACAAGAAGTGCTCATTTCAAACATATAGCCATGACCTAAAATGCAATGTCCTTCACAAGCCAAAAGAAACTATTGTCATAAATAATGTTGTAAACTCCAACATTTATAAAAATAAGATGGTCATAGTAGCAGTTCAAAAAAATTAAAATAGTATAAACAATTGAAAAAATCAACTGTACTGAACAGTAAAAAGCACACAACTATAAAATCTGACTTTCTTTGCCCAATAGAGCTTAAAATAACTATCAAAAAGTAAAGCAGATGTTAAACTTACATGGAATCTGACGACCCCAGAGAGGAACAAGACCTTTGTACAGCCTGAAATAAATGACAAGTTAGTTCCATATACAGCTTTACAGAAAATTAAAAATAAAAATAAAAAAAAATCTTGACATTATAAAGCATACCCAAGTGCGCCTTCAGCTTTGACAAACTTTGGAAGTCCATCTGATAAACCTCTAGCAAACCCAGGCTGAGTTTGAACACGAACCTTCACTGCCTCAAAGGGGCAAAGAGCAATGTCAGCAATCACCTCAGCAGAAGCAGAACCAGCAAGGTAAATCAAGGTCTTGTACTTGGCTGCAAACTCAGGCCCGGCAAGATCAGAGTAGTACTTCTTGAAAAACTCATAGAAACCAAATTTGCAGGCCCCCTGAGCACTGTAACCAAGAAGGGTGGGCACCCAACCCCTGAAGAAACCCCTCACTCCTTGCTCCCTGAGCAGAACTCCAAAACCAGATGAGGTGCTCTTGTACTTGGCAGGGTCTATCTGAAAAATCAATCACATAGATAGTAGTTCACATCCTCAATATTTTAATATAACATTGCTAACCAATTTATCCTGTGCTTGATGGGGCCACAAAATTGAAATGAAAAGAAAATGCACATCAACTACTAGCAAAGATAAAACTCCAAATTCACATTGCTTCCAAATCCTGTTAACTTAGAACACTAAATAATAGATTATAAATTAGACTTGAGCACATGTAACAGTTTACAACGGATAGAACACAATAACAACAACAAATGAACCCCTTCAAAGACATTCTTCATACCACAATACAGTTGATGGATGGTGCACAACAACAAGAACATCGAACCCCAGTTCTTAACCAGTTAGCCAATAAAAATATCACATTTGCTCAAAATATGTATCAATGACTCTCCAGAGTGTTATGAATCAGAAAACTGAAAAACTCAAAGACACATTTAGAAAGTTTTCTAAAACAAGCATAAAAGATCCATGGAAACAAAGACGACACAGTTGAAAAATAAAAATATCAACAGAAAGCAACTAACACTAAAAAGCGCTCGACATTTCTCTCTATGCATCACAAAACAAGTCAAATGCTCAAGATGAAATATAGAATAAAACAGTCACTCTATATATACTTCAGTCACCAAAAAACAGATATAATCTAACACCAAAAAAAAAAAAAAACAATTAAACAGCATATCTGGAAATGTTAAATAGATTTGACTTATCAGAAACCTTAAAAACCACAAAAATCTATAAAAGCAAACAAGATCCAACAGCAGTAAAGGTGATCAAAATCAACAACAAAAACACAAATCAAAACTAAAAACAACAGAAAAGAGTAAAAAATGTACCTGCATATTGCACTTTACAAGGTCAAGAGGAGTAACAGTCATATGAGTAAGTCCACAGCTAAGAATACCACCAGCAGTGCAAGCAGCATAGAAAGCAGGCGAGTACATCTCGATCTTCTTCCCGGGCTCACTCGGTGCCGGGATCACAAATCCGCCACTGCTCTTGCTTCCCATAGTGACCGTTGACGACTGCGGCGGAGAAAGTGATGGTTGTTCGGAGTGGAGGTTAGAGAGGGAGAAAGTTTTAGCGGAGGAAGAAGAGGAGTAGAGGAAGCTAGGGATTAGTGACTGTTGTCTGAGAGAATCCATTTCTGGAGAGAAATGAGGGAACTTTTTTTTTCCTGCTGCAATAGAGAGTGAGAAACGAAGAAGAAAGGAGCAGCAGAGAGATGATTTTGGGGGGTTCTCTGCCTGCCTGCCGCCTGCCTATCTCTCTCTGCCAACCAAATGCGCTGTATGAAATGATGCGGGGATCGATCGATTCCGGTTTTCTTGGATACTTCTCAACGACACTCGCCCTGCGGGTTTTTGTTTTTAAATTCGGTTATTTACAACTGGAAAAGGCTCAAAACAAATATATATATATATATATATATATATATATATATATATATATATATAAAAACACGATTACCCCTTTTCATTACTTGAGTCCTTGATGGGATGAAATTTGAAGCTTTAACTATTATATTGGATAATTACTAAACTAATAATGCATTAATATTTAATTTGAAAGATAAATTAAAAGTTGGTTTATTGATATTGAATGATGATTTTTTTTATAACCTGGGGTGTTTGGGTCAGTTTACGTGCACCACGATTAATCTCCGGACCCACTGAACACCCTGCAATCCCAGTAGATAGGTAAGGCACAGCAGAATGGACATGATATGTCTGTGAGGCTTGAACCCAGGATGTAGAGGCAGAAAAACCCTTCCAAGACTGTTGAGCCACAAGCCTCAGTGCATATTGAATGATGACTTTATTCATATGAAACGTTGTGCTCGGATTGAAAAAATTGAGAATAATTAAGAGTGAAATTTAAAAAAATAGATAAAATATATTTTATTGGACAACTTCACCTAAAAAAATAAAGGAAAATACTCTTCATGTTCGACATGTTACACTAGCCATGATATGTTGCATATTTAATTAAGATATGATATCTATTTTTTTTAATCTAATAAAAAAATAAACAATTTATATCTAAATTAGGAGGTTAATTATAATTTTATTTTCTACCACCACATGTATAGATTTACTCGCCATCCGACTGAGTTTTTCCAATCCATATCCCATGAAGTTCCTGTTTCTATGAATGTAGAGTATTTGGCAAAGGGAATGAAATAATTATTTCTTACTTGTTGGCCGTCACACGCACCACATAAACAAATACGACCTTAAAAAAGATTTGTCCCATGAAAAGCAAATGTGTAATTTTCATGTAGAGCGGTGGCATATATTATAGACGGTTAAAAGAAAAGACCAGCCAGCAGCAAGTGAGCGAGTGGCATATTCTTCACATGTACCGGGAACACCAAAACTGAGTCAACTGTTTTTCAACTTGATGATCATCTAGTCAAATTATTTATACCATTTTCATCAATTTCTTTTCCTCTATTGTTAAAAAGGTTGTTAAAATTGTGATTTAACTTGTAAATTAATCATATAATTTTATTTACAAATCAATATATATTTAACGTGTAAAATCACTTTAGAAACTCGAAAATAGATAAAATTAGGTAAAATCGTTAAAATCGGATGAAATCGCGTAAAAACACGATTTCATGACCGTTTTAACGATTTTGGCAGAAAACATATATTGCACAGCAATATTGCAGTATATGTTTTCTCCAGACCAATGCCGGTTGTCACTCATCCATGTTTTACCCTAAATTCCTTATCTTCTCTCTGAGATCGACGACTCAAGCCTCATGGCTTCCTCTCATCAACAGTAGCAAGCAGCAGCGATATCGCTCTCCTTCCTCCGCCATACTTGGCCCTCCCTCTGCTCTTCCATTAGTTTTTCTTTTTCACATGGAGTAATATTAAATTCTCGCATCTCCCACTCAAGAAAGAAAGGAACCGGTACTTTTAAGAGAGAGAAAACAAATAAACTCTCAGGGGCATCGCAGTATCAGTATTACTATCTTAGCGTAAAGCAATCATAACTGATTCTGCCTCCATTTCTCTAACACCTAATTTCTCCACTATAAATTCCTTTCCTCGACCTCTCCATACAATAATAATAGACATAATGCATCACCGTTTGATTTTATTTTCTTTCTGATTTGTTTGTCGTTGTGTTTTCTTTTCTTTTTGGTGGATTAGGTTTAGTTATGCTTGGAATAGGGGGAAATGGGGCTGATTTCAGGGATATTTTTGGGGATTAATCTTCGAAATCAGGTTGATGGTTGGATGGAAACACATGATGCAATACCGAAGCACCAAAAGAGTTGCTAAGGTTCGTTAATTTTGATTGAGATACATGTCATTTTCCTTTCTCTCTCTTTATTATTTGTTCAATAGAAGTTGCTTGAAAATACTGTGAGGTGCATTGAATTTGGAAAGTTAAATTCGAACTTGAATTTTTATCTGTAGGCAATTGATATAAAACTTCTCGGTTCACTCAACATAGATGATTTGAAGAAAGTATATGGTGATAATTTTCCTGATTGGATATATATATATATATATATATATATATATATATATATTTTTTTTTTTTTTTTGCAGATGTGATTCACTACTAATTCGTACTCTAGTTGCATCTTGCAGGTGAAATGGCTAAACAAGCAATTGGGCAAGCAGAAGTAAGATTCTTGTTTTTTTATTCTTATTATATTTTTTGGCTTACAATTAGGTGTAATTGGAAAAAAAAAATTATGTATACTGGTAAATGTTGTTCATGTTTAGGCAAAATAATAATAATAAAATCCATGTATATTGGTAAGAATTAAAGGAAGGTAGAGTTTGTTGTAAGGAGAGCATTGCAAATCAAATATTTTGTAAAATTTTACTAATAACCGAATTCTTTTTACTAATAACCGAATTCTCTTGACTTTTCTTTATCTACTTTGAAAAGTAACTATTATTATACTTTGGAAAAAAAATTCCTTATGATGTTACGATCCGAGTTTATTTTGCATTATCTGTGCCGTGTCAAAAATGCGTTTTTGGACAATCTTGCTACGGTTAATAAACAAGTGATGTGATTGAAATTAAAATTAAATTTAAAAAATGTTAATGGATATTCTAAAACCATTGTTCTTGTGCATCAAGACATAACTTGATTTGTAATGATCTAAACTATGATATAAATTAAACTAGCAAACAAAATCAATTAAAACTGAAATTTATCAAGAAAACAATCTTGGTTGCAAGCACACATCCACCTACAGAAATCAGAACCGATCCTTGAAACGAAACTCCAGTTTCTATTCTAAATTTTTATCTTTTGTTAACGTTGGTTAATTAACGGATTCGCTGTATAACTAACCCTAACCAACAAACAATCACAGTGTCCGCACTAATGATTTAGTTCAATGACAGCCTTAAGAACTAGATAAATTCGTTAATCTTAACAACCAAGTTGTTCGCAGCTTGTGTTATTTTGTTCGAATGTTCTCCCTAAGTTTAATAAGGTAGTTCCGCCACAATTATCAAGCTTAGTTGTTTCGCAAGTTCATATACCACAACTCCAGTTTTGATATCAAACTTGGCAATAAATTATTCACAATAATAACTTAGAGTCCGCTCTTAGCAATTAAGATAAACAATCATAGGAAATATGCATAAAAAAACAAGCATACTCATTCATAATACAAAGTGAAAATAAATGGAAGAATAAATCTCATAGTTCTTGAAATCTGAAGGTTTTTGCGTCCTTGCAACCAAGAAAACAAGTTTAGCCTTGCATATCTATTGAACAACTACTCCTAAAGATGGAAGAAAGCATGATTTCTTGTTTGTAGAGGGGAGAGTTTGTATTTCTTCTCTTCTGGCTGCCACCCCCTTTTTTTTTTGTTCTACTGCATTCTTTCCTTCTCTCTTTGCTCTCCTTTTTTTTTTCTCTCCAAATGATGCTTCTATTTATAGGCTTCAATGGCAGCTCCTCCTGCACTTATCAATAATGGTGGCTATCCTTTGTTAATAATTGAGATAATTTCTTTTGACAATATTCAACTGCCACCAACAATCCACCATTGTATGGCAGAATTCAGCTGTCATCTTTCAAAAATCACATATCCCTCATATGAATTTTTTTGGCTGAAATTTAGAGCGTTGATAGGTCTTTAAGTCAGAAATCCAAAAAAATTGAGTTTGCGTTAATTAGACTTCTTCAGCTCTAGATATTCAATTTTGAATTGCCAAAGGCTAACATTGGCAGAATTTGAGATTTGACTTTGGAGGCTGCGATTTCCATGCTCTTTCTTTTTCAAATTTCATCCAAAAACACCTTCAAAACATAAAAAAAAAATACCAAGACATTTTATAACATAGACAAAACACTAGTTAAATGTGAGTGAATCTATATCAAATACCCTCACACTTAACTCTAGCTCGTCCTCGAGAAAGGATAGATAAAATCAAATTAAAAATAACTATGACCAATCTCTTAATCTCCCATCAATGTCCAAGAATATATGCATTATAAACATGAATATAATCAAGAAGGATAAAAAGTATAAATTTTCATGAATTCATTTACATGCAAACTTCAAAACTCAATTAATCGTCGGGATTTAAATGAAATCTATGTCATGCCAAAGTGATAGGTCCTCTCATTGACATACACTCCAACACTCACGTGTTTAGGGCTTATGTGTTTAAATCTCTCAAATTCAATCAATGAATATGTTCTACCATAAGGTTGCTCTTCAATCTCATCTCTATTACTAACATATTACAAGCAATGCATGAATCAAAAGGTCTTATTTTCTAGTTGTAACGGGGCTAAGGTTAAGGTGAGGAAAAGGAAAATAAAAGGAAAGGTTCAAACCAAAGAAAGTAAAGCATTCTGAAAAATGATATTTCAAACAAGATATTCCATCAAAGCATATAAATTTCCATCTTTAATTACCAATACTTAATTTCTTTTGATTTAAAGATCTTTCAACATAAAACCTTAAGAACATAAGGAATACTTTCTTTTTTTTTCACCTTTGGCAACTTTGCCCATGTTTTTTCATCAAACATCACTTCTTCTTTCTTTTCACATAATTTCCAACTATAATTCCATAAGATATCACAAGTATATGCTCTACTAATCCTTGGCTAGAGGAAAAGAAAAACATATAAAAAAATTAAGGCTTATACATGGATAAAGCAAAAAAAAGATAAACAAGCTCAAAACGGACTCACTAAGAATAATATGCTTTAGGTTGACTTGTTGGCTCAAGTGTTTAAAATTTCTAATGCCTTTATCATCTTCATGTACACATGTAATGTAAATGTAATCTCAACAAGATATGAAGCAAGTTCTAGAGAGACATATCATTGAAAGAATGCACAATCAAAAAATATAATGTTGAAGGCTCAAAAGCTTGCTTTGGTATAACACTATAAAGTTAACATGATATATTCTCAAAGTCAATCCCTAAAACAATTAAATGTTAAAATTTGCATGCACACTTATTCATTTGATTTATATCTTCATCTATCTCAACTAATTCTCATACATAATATTCATATTCTCAAAAACCAATGGGAGTTCAAAAAGATCAATCATAGATTTTGTTTAAAAAAATTAACAAAAAAACCAAAATTCTTTTAATACCCCCACACTTTAAACACAACATTATCCTCAATGTTGAAATCAAAGAAAAGAAATATAAGAGAATGACAAAAATAAAGTAAAATGTAAAAAATAAAAGATAAGGGAAAAACAAAGCAAATCTGATTTTTTTTCTTTTTGTGCTGGGTTGCCTCTCAATAAGCGCTTTTTTTTATGTCATTGGCTCGACATGTGGCATGCTCATTCTTTATAGATTGGTTCAGCTAACTCAATAGAAACGGTGAGTTCTGCCATCTAACCAGGAAAAAGTTTCAAACGCGAATGATAAAAAATGACTTTGTCTCCAACATGAAACTTTTTTCTTGTAATCATTCGGTCATGAAAACTCTTAGTTTTTTCTTTGTAAATCCTTGCATTCTTATAAGCATCATTTTGAATCTCTTCCAACGTGATTCCTATCTTTTTTGGCACCAAAAGGATAGGCACCACCCATTTATTGTGTATGATGGAGTAAATTGACTTCTACATCATGGGGGACAGTTTGCAAAGCTTGTAAAGTCAATGTTGATTTATGCACATTTTGGGGAACACATATATGCCTCTCCACCTCTTTTATCTTGAAAAAATCATAGTCATAGCTCAAAGCTACGCTTAATCCATCATCACAATCAAAATCACAAATTTGTTGCACACACTTATCAACTTGGTCATAACATGTGATAAAATAAATATTGCTATAAGGATATGTCATTGCATCATGAAAATTAAATTCAATTTTTTCATCTCCTATCTCCATAGACAAAGTATCCTTACCACAATCAATCTTTGCATTGACAGTTTTCAAGAATGATCTCCCAAATAATATAGGAGTATTGTTTGATGAATCACAAGAATCATGATCCATATCAAGAATATAAAAGTCGCATGAAATAACCAAACTATCAATCTTGACTGGGACATCTTCTATCACACCAAGTGGATAAACAAAACTATGATCTGCAAGTTGTATTACAATATTAGTTTTATTCAAAGGCTTTAGACTAAGAGAATCATAAACATGTTTAGGCATAACACTAATGGATGCACTTAAATCGCATAAAGCCCTTTTAAAACTAGCATTACCAATAACACATGGGATAGTAAACGCACATTGGTCGTTTTGCTTCAAAGACATATTCTTTTGAACAATAGCAGATATAACTTCACCCATACTTAACATTTCATGACCTTTTAGCTTGTAGGCTCTCTTGATAATACACAACTCCTTCAAGAATTTGACATACTTGAGAATTTGCTTGATAACATCAGGCCAATGAATGTTGAGTTCTACTTTCTTGAAAACCTTTAAAATATCTTTTTCTTTGTCCTTTTTTTTACCTAGAAGAACTCACAGAAAAAGGTGGAATAGTTTTAAAACTGGAATTTATTGAGTGAGGAGTTATCTTTGGAGTGTTGGTCGTCGTTTCAGTTTATGGAGGAGGGTGTTTCTTCTTTGTACTCAATTCAGTTTCTATCTCTTCTTCTTCCTCCATCTCAATTTATTTCGACCTTTGCCTTTCAAGTTCTTTTTCACTTCGCAGCATGATCGCATTAACATTCTCTTTTGGATTCAATGCTTTGGAGTACAATTTTCCATTCATTTGTGCTTCCAATTTCCCTACACTTGAAGCTACTGCCCTATTTGCTTCTCTAAGTTGTGAATACTTGACCTTGTTTCCTGTTGAAAAGACACGATATTTTGCTGCAAGGTCACAGTGTTAGAGGCCAAAGTTTTCATCATCTCACGAAGATCATCATTGGATGACGACCCCATAACATTGGAGTTTGTGAATGCAAGAGGGGGTTGTCTTACTTGATAATTCTGTTGGGATTGAAATCCATGGGGATGGAACTGTCGGCCTTGATTGCCTTGTTGAGGCCGGTTCCCATAACGTAGGTTGAGATGATCTCTCCATCCAGAATTGTACGTGTTGGAGAAGGGATCATATTTACGTTGGGGCTGTCCATTGAATGCTCCATCAACTGCATTAGCCTGTTCAATGTAATCTTCTTGCATTGTAGGGCACATATCTGAGGCATGTCCTTAAAAGGAACATATGCTACAAACTTTCACCTGATGTACATTTCCACAAGCCAAAGAACGCACAAGAGAAGTAAGATCATTAACTTTATTTTCAAGGTTAAAAATACTTACCTCATTTACTCGTTTGTTTGAGAAGTCTCTACGGGTGCCAAACTGTTTCGAGTTGGCTGCTATGTTTGAGATCAATTGGTGTGCAACCTCGGGTGTCTTATCTACCAATGCCCCTCCACTTGTAGTATCAATGATACTACGGTCAATAGGCATCAATCCTTCATAGAAATATTGAATGAGCAACTGATCCGGTATTTGATGATGAGGACATTGAATGCAGAATTGCTCAAATCTTTCCTAATATTCAGAGTGTGTCTCTCCATGAGATTTGCCGAATCCTACATATTTCTTTCCTTATGTTGGCAACTCGAGATGTTGGGAAATATTTTTCTAGGAAGATCTTCTTCATGCTATTCAAAGTTCTAATGGAACCTAGGAGAATAGAGAAAAGTCATGCCTTTGCTGCTCCTTTTAAAGAGAAAGGGAAAGCTTTCAACTTAATTTGTTCTTCGTCAACTCCATTTGGTTTCATGCTAATGCAAACCATATGGAACTCCTTGAGATGAGTATGAGGATCTTCTCCTGCAAGACCATTGAATGTTGGTAGCAAATGTATAAAACCATATTTGAGCTCAAAGTTTACATTATTGTCGATGTTATGCACAATGGTTGATTTTCCACGTTAGGAGCAGCAAGCTCCTTACGTGTTTGTTGTCGTGCAACAGTCATGGTGTTGACGCGAGCTTCCTTTCGTAACCTGCGTAAAGTGTTTTTTATTTCAAGAACCAACTACACTTGACTTTGATTAGTAGAACGGGTTGCAGGCATAAATCATCGAGAAAACTGAAAAAAAACCAACCACACAAAAGATCGAAAACAATGCAAATTGCACGAAAATCTTATGCTAGAAAACTAAAAGTGCTTAAAAAACCCTAGAAAACAGCGGAATTTGGCCTCGATAGAGTGAAACTAATGGTTTACCACTAGTCCTATTTAGAACATCGTTTCCCTTTAGGAAACAAAAGGTCAAGTCCTAATTCCACTAAAAAAATCTGTTTTGAACAGTACCGCCGCAAGCAAAAATTCTGTTTTTTTTAGAAAAATAAATAATAATCATAGCAAATAAAAATAACAGCACAATAATCAACTAAAATTACTTCCCCGGTAAGGACACTAAAATTTGTTGCGATGTTGCAGTCCCTTACTTGCTTTATACTATCTTGTGTGTTTTAAACTGGACTAATTAATTTGTGCAACCGCGATATTACAACACTTGCATAGTCTTTATTAAGTTGTATGCCTCAATAAGATAACCAGCACACCCAAAAAGATCAACCATGCAATCATGGTGCTTGACTCCTGGTTCAAAATTATATTCAAAACTCATGGCATTAAACCAACGCCAGCTCTCATCTAAGAAATCAGCACAACTAAAATCATCCAAAGTGAAATAAAAGTTATATAATTTGGTTTGACCCCAGCCAATATCATCTGATAGAAAACATCCAAAGCTTCTCTTTTAAAGCCATGCATTCCATAACCAGAAATCGTCCATGACCTACAATCTTTTCCTTCATGCTATCAAATGCATTTCTCGCCATTTCAGCTTGCCCGCATTTGCATTACATATCTATAATCGAGGTACCCACAATCACATTACTCACAAAACCCATCTTAGTAACTTGTTACAAACGATAAATAAATGACATGTCACAAGCAGATGTGGTAACTATAAATCATGCAACAACGCAGACATCACCAAACATTTACCTCAACTATAATTCCCCAACTTGGCTAACGTTAATCTCACAGAAATGACCTAATACATGGAACAAACCATTCTAGTATGAAAAGAAAACGAAGTACCTGATGATGCAAACACATTCCCACACGCAGAGCCCCCTTATGTGCACAAGCTAACGACAAAGTGGACAAATTCACCGCATTTACCACCACCATCCTTTAACATTCCATGAAAAAATTCGAAAGCATCAATTGATAACCCAATTTGGGCATACACGGCAATCATGGAATTCCAAGAAACCACATCCTTCTCCGTCATTTCATCAAACAACTTTCTAGACAAACCCACTTCACCACGCTTTGTATACGCATCCAACAAAGTATTCTCAACTCCCATCATTTTATCCAATCCAGCCTTTATAACAACCCCATAAATTCCCTCACTGCTTTATTAGAAACACGAGAATGTGCCGATAAAACAGAAACCTTATCAACAAAACTTTCAATCTCATCACTATTTCCTTGACTCTTTTAAATTAAAAAAACTACTTAAAAACCACTAACGCTTCATAGGCATCATCATTTTGAACATACCCGGTTATTAAAGAAGTCCACGTAACAATATTTCTATGAGGAATTTCATCGAACAAAATTCTTGCATCACTTACCTACCCACATTTCTGGCATATATCAATCAATACTGATGATACAAAACCCAAAAACAAGAGCTTGTTGATGGGTTTGCTTTCCTGAGTTAAGATCAAACAAAGCGGAGCATGATTTGATTACGCAAGGGAAAGGAGAGCGATTCAACTAATATCGAGCTTTCCCATTGAAAAGAAAGTACAGAGAGACTCGTATGAGTCACCGCCGCGAGCCAACTCTTTAATAAGGGAGTTCCAGGAGTAGAAATTGGCCTTGTCAAAGTATTTGTTTAACCAGGTACTTGAGTTAATGTTCAGCTGCTGCTGCTGAAAAGTGGTTTATAAGATTGTGAGTAATTGCAGTGAATGGCGATTTGGAACTTCATTCATTCTCTATTCAATTTTTTACTTCAATTTATCTGTTTTTGCTTCTTTCTGCTAAAATTTTTAAAGGGTGATGTTATGTATTTTTTATATTCATATCATAACTCTATAACTAAACATAAATACTATTCATTTTAGAAAATAAAAATAAATACAATAATGATAATAATAACGATAATAATATTATTAATAATATTGATAGTAGTTTATTATGATGGTTATGATAATATTACTAATGATGATAATGATGATGACGACGATGATGATTAATTATTATTATTATTATTGTGATGATATTAGTAATAATAATAAATATAATGATAATGATATTAGTAGTAGTAGTAGTGATAGAAGTGGTAATAGTAATGGTGGTGGTGGTGGTTGTCGTGGTTGTGGTAGTAGTAATTTCGGAATGACATCTGTTTATATATATATATATATATATATATATATATATAAAATAAAATATTGGATTAACTTGGATCAATCTAATTTAATATGTTAAATTCATAATTTGGGTTATGAGATTATAATAATCCTATAAAAAGTAAATCGAAGAAAATTATGAATTTCAATTATGAATTCTCAACTACATCAATGTTGAAGGATGAGATTTAAAAAAAAAACATCTAAAAGAACCTGAGTCTATTTGTTAATCCTATGACCCGAGTTATGAGACCAAAATAACCTTATAGAAAGAAAATTAAAAAATAACCTGATTTAACTTAGGTTAACCAGCTAAATGTGTGAATCTACTCATAAGAATAATATAACCCCATAGAAAAAAATTAAAATAAATTATGAAACTCAATCTCCAATCGACCATGTCAAACCCAATGTTAAACGATGAAATTTATAAAACATTTAATTAAAAAATCACATAAAAATAAGCCAATTCAACCCGAGTTAACCCATTAAGCACTATTTTCAGGTCATGAGGCCGAGATAACCTAATAAAAAAAAATCAAAACAAATGATGAAGCCTAATTTTGATACGAACCAAGTCAAGTTTGAATTTGGCTTTCAAATGTCTACTAATCAATTTTATAAGATCATGCATATTTCTCAAACTATACATCGAATCAAACTAAAATTTTACAGGGAGAAACAATACACATGGAAATATATTGTGGTAAATGGTCAGGTCAAATAGAGTTCGAGAACATATTATTTTATAAGGCTTAAGTTACTAGACGAATCTTGTCAAATCTGCTAGACGAGACCTTTGTGTAATTGTTTGGGTCATATATAGGGCTACAAGTGGAATTGTGTCGTGATTCACGCTGAGATGAAAACTAAACATCTCAAGCTTTCCAATTATATACGGTTTTCCTATTAATTCATCCAAACGAGAGAGAACAAAGTGTTTGAAATCAGGATTGAAATCTACTGAAATTTTGTTTTTATTATCCTATTTTATTTATTTATTTATTTTTGAATAATCATTTTTTATTTTGGGTTTGTTCTGGCCCATTAGACAATTTTTAAGGGTTTATTTCATTATTGGACTTATGTTAGTTGATTACTAGTTTATGCTCATTAGCTTGCAATATATAAGGGGTTTATTAGGATTAGTTAGAGGAAACTATATTATGTTTTTTTAAGCTACAAATTTGGACAACAACTTGAAGATTAAACATGATTTTTTTTTTTTGTTTATTCATGGCAAAACAACCTTTCTTTATAGGGACAAAAATCGTACACTGACTTATTAAAGATTAACTAGCTTCATGGCGTGATTCATATACTTAGAGTTCTTAGATACAAAGTTATCTCTAAATTCAAATATTGTTTTCAATACCTTTGGTTCATAAGTACAATGTTACTTCTAGGTTAGAGTTCTATCATACCTGATTTTCAGCATTCCGATTTGTTATTTACTTCGTTTGGGTTGCTTGATCACGTGATCAAGAGATCCGCATCAGTTGGTATAAAAGCTAGACTCCAAAACCAGGTTATACCCATTATACTCTTCTTGTTGGTTTTGGTTTCCTTAGCTTTACTTGTCTTTGATTCAATTTTTATTATTTCGTGTCTAGAGCTTAGTAGTTTGCATTTAGGGCTCCTTTAAAAAAATGTTATTTTAGTTTGTTGTTGTCTTAGAATATATCAATAACATAAAGAGTAAAAAAATATGCTATTTTAGCATGTTATTGTCTCAAAATATATTAGTAGCATAAAAAGTAAAAAATAAAAAAAGATGTTTAAAAAATGAGCAACTAAAATTGAAAAAAGAGGAGGATGGATGAAAAAAATATAGGCCTGCGAATTCATACAAATAAAAAAGAACAACACGTTTGAAGTAAGGACTGAAATATGTCAGGAATGTGCAAAAAATAAAGAAACATTGTTTTCTTATATATTATGGATTCCAGTCAATACAAGGATTTCTTAATCCTCTTGGAAGCATGTGTGACATCTATTGACTTACTTATTTTACAAGGATTTCATGTCAAACAATGAGACATTTATAGCAGCAACTATTATCCATAGTTTACAAGAATTTCATATCCATTATAGAATGCATGTGGTGCTAATGAGACTTAAGATTCTTTTGTTGTTATTTTGCTTATTTTACAGGATTTTCTTATTCAAAAGAGAGATTATAAGAGGCTATTTAAAGAAGATATTGCAATCATTTTCTCTCTTATTTTTAAGAGCATACTTTCAGCTAAACAAGAAAAGAAACTTCAGCATTCAAGACAATATCTTTCAAGCAATGAAAGAGGATTAATGGATGGTACAGAAAGACACTCTTTCATCTATAAGTTTCAGATTCGGCTACAAGGGATCCGATGCAAGGAGATACGATTTTGGGGTTGTTTTGATAACTTGTATTAATATGAATATTTCTTATGGTTTATTTATTTTTAATTAATATTTAAGATAATTATATTTCAGTTTTAGGGCTTCTATTTCTATTGGGTTTGTTTTTCCCCCCAAAATCAATGATTAGGCTTGTTTTAGGCATTAGGCTTGTGCTTAGCTGATTTTTAGTTAAGACCCATTGGTTTTCAACCCAATATAAGACCATTATGGTTATTATCTGAGGACTGTATTATGTTTTGTTTTGTTGTAAATTTTGGGCAGCCTTTAGACATTAATAAAATTCAGTTTTGCTTAAGCAAACTTCATCTTCTTTGCTAGGACAAAGAGTAAATTTATCTTATCAAGGTATAATTGACCTTGTGGTATCATTCACAATTATCCAATACTTCTTGTTCTTAGTTACATGTCAACTCTAGGTCAACGTTCTAATCTAACAGATTTGATAAGATTCATCTAGTAACTTTGACCCTCTGAAATAATATGTTTCCAAACTTCATTTGATTTGAAAATGTATCACCATATATTTTCATGTGTATAGTATCTCCTTATAAAATTTAAACTTGATTTGATGTATGGTTTAGAAGATATGACCGATCTCGCAAAACTTGTCATCAAATATTTTAAGGCAAATTCAAACTTGACTTGGTTTGTATTAAGTTCTCAATCAAACATATTAGTAAATAATAAAATTAGAAAAAACAATTCAATTAAAAAAAGAAAAAAATGATTCAATTGGGTTAACCTGTCGAACCCGTGACTCAGGTAATGAGATGAGGACAACCCAATAAAAAGCAAATATAATGTTGAAAGACCCATGATCATGGTCATAAGACTAGGATAATCTTTTAAAAGAAAATGACCCAATTTAACCTGGGCAAAAATACCAAAACTTGCAACCTTTATCATGAGATCAAGATATCCCTATAGAAAGAAAATCAAAATGAATTATGAAGTTCAATTCCTAACCGATTTAATGTTGAATGATGAAATTAAAAAAAGACACTAAAAATATCTCAGGTCAACTCAGGTTAACCTATTAAGTATTATTCTTGAGTTATGAGGTTGGAATAACCTAATAGAAAGCAAACAAAACAAATCATAAAGTTTGTTTCTCGATTAACCCAATATTAAAAGATGAAATTGCGAAAACAGTTAATTAAGGAAAAAAAACTGAGTCAATCTGGTTAATTCGCTAAACTCGCGATCCATGTCATGAGAATGAGATAACCCAATAAGAAATAAATTTAATATTAAAGATTTTTTTTAAAAAAAAAAGCATTGATTGAATAAAAATCAAAGAATAAACAAAAAAATTATATTCCAATTAATAGTGCTTTGTGAGGAGGGGTATAGTAAAACCCCCTCCTCTTTTAGTTTTTTGTTAATGATAAGAATAATGATAATATTAGTAGTAGTAATAATAACAACAACAGTAACAACAACAACAACAACAACAAATGATGATGATGATGATTATGGTAATAGTAGAAGTAATAATAGTTTTTTTAATAATAATATTAGTAATAATAGTAATAATTATAATGATAATTGTAATATTAATAAAAATAATAGTAAGATTAATAAAAATAATAGTAATGATATTAGTAATAATAACAGTAGTAGTAGTAATGATGATGATGATAATAATAATAATAGTAGTAATTATGACGAAGACGACGACGACAACAACAACAACAACAACAAGAATGATAATAAAAATACTAATGATAGTAGTACTAGTAGTAGTAATTTTTTCATCTTTTATATAGATTAACTTTATTTTTGAAAACAAAAAATATTTATTTTCAGATAATATCTTTAATATGTGTAACCTTGTATAATTTTTTTTCTTCTATTTTTTCCAATTAATTTAATGTATGTATCTATTTCTATTATTGTTTGATTGGATAAAATATTAAATTTAATAAAAAATTCAGTAAATATCTCGTCTTACAAAATTAAATATCTTGAAATATACTTGTCTCTTGATTTTTCTAATTTTATTTTTAGTTATTATTAAAAAAAATTGTATTTATTAACAAATATAGTTCTTAATTTATTTTGATTTTATATATACATGGATTTTTCAATTTATATGATTTTTTATGTATAAAAACACGTAAAAAAAAGTTAGTATATATAATTTTTTTTTATAAAAATAATATTTGACTTGAGACAATTGACGATTGAAGTAGCTTTGTAAAGCAAAAGTGAAATAGCAAGTTTATCTCTCTTGCTTGTTACAATATATGAGTATATATATTGCATTCGCATAACAACTTTAAAAAATTGATAGTAATACAAGCTTAGAATTTCTATTGATTAGTTAGCAAAAAGATGAAAAAATCAACTGTTTTGGAATAAAAGAAGATGGAAGTTGAAATTGGTGTTGAGTTGATAATGATTAAAGCAAATTTAATAACAAAAGATTAAGCAAATACAATTAAAAAAAATCATAATTTATACATGATTTAATTTAAAGCTTGAGTAGTATTATGTCGAGACAATTTATAAATAATTTAATTTAAAACTTTAGTTAAATAAAAAAACTAGAATCAAGATTTTTTAAATTTAAACTATTATACTAAGTATAATAATAATACTAAATTTCTTTTAACAATTTAGATTTTATTCTTTTATTTTCATTTTTTTTTAATCCAAGATGCAGCATAAACATGGTAAATAAACTAGCAATCACAAGTACAAACCGTTAGCAAGGGATCATTCCATACATATATTAGAAATAGGATGATGAGGGTATAAGATGGATCAAAGTTCAATCCGTTCTCACAATGGATATGTACCTTGCTGCACCGAGGGGCTGGTGCCTCCTTAGCATATCAAACAGTAGATTACTCTCACTTTATCCAATTCAAACACCAGAATTTCGTTTTTTTAAATAAAATGAGATGAAAAAATGTGCTTTTATTATATGATTTTTAGGAGAGATTCAAGGGTTTTCCTGCAATTGTCTGATCATAAACTCCATCTAAAACAGAGTCCCATTAGCTAATTCTTTTGACCCACTTGATTTAGCCTGTGTTTTGTTGTGATACTATAAATCACAGTTGTTGTCATTCCACTGCATCGTTTGCTTAGAGCTCCCTGTAGACTGTAATTCCAGTTGCTGAAAATGTAAGAGCTTTTTGAAATGGATAATCTCTTTGGCAACATCAAGATCTATTGCACAGATTCATAATATAAAAATGGTTTTAATGACTGAATGTCTCACACTAGTAATTTAGTTAATAATAAATAATGACTACTGAGTCCATACAAGCTCTTTTGCACACAATTGGGTACAAATTCTATGCTTCTGCACAGGAAAAACTACTAGTTTCATTTCATATAAGAATATTGTAAGAAACAAAGTAGTATACCAAATATGGTGATATGACCGTTGAACACTGCTGGACTTGAGGAACTCTTCCCTATGAACTCACCTGAGATTGGCACCGGTGCCAATTTTCCTAATCTTGGAGGAGCTGCAGGACCCAGATCCCATTCGTCAGTTGGAGGAGGGAAAAAAGACATGTTAGGAGCATTTACATATGGCAAAACAGCTGGAGAAGCTCCAATAGTAGGTTCACTGGTTAGAGCAAGCACACTGGCGAAGAACATGATCATTGGTATAACAACAGAAACCTTTGTAATGACAGCCATGGTGTTAGAATTGTATGGCAGACCTTGTCTAAGGCTAGATATTGAGTGAAGGGAATGCGGGCAGTGAAGTTTTGAGGGGTACCTAGATAAAGATGGTGGTGTGACTGTCAGCTCAACATCACGGGATATACAGTGACTGCTTTAATTCTGCCAGCAAGGTTTCTAGCCCTTATTTATAAGAACATTTTGTTTTTCTTGACTTTGTCTTGTTGTGTCATAGGTACATTCTTTACTCTCTGCCTGGGAAAAACAAGTGGCCTTTGCAGACAGGCACAGTAGTAGTGGAGCCATATAATGCTGTAAGAAAGGATTATTCTTTTATTGTTTCACATGCTAAGGGGGGAGAAAGTGGAAATGGGTCTTATCAGTCATGTTCTCTTTGCTTATTCATCTGAATATATTTATTGGTTTCGTGAAATATAAATATATTAAATTTAAAAATTTTCAGAATCAGATAGATCTAAAAAATTTTAGAGTTTATAAAAAACACTACTCGAAAATAAATTTTTTTTAAAAAAATAATTGCTTTAAGTCTAAATTGTTGTAAATCACAATCATTTAAGTATCCGATCTCTAGAAATAATTTACTCAAACTACCGATGAAAAATCTCTTAAACCATTTTTTAAAAAAAAGATTGTTATGTTTTTAAGTGCTAATTTTTTTTTTTTTCAGGTATTTTGTATTGTACTGTATACTCCTCTCTGTACATAAAATATTTTCTATATATACAAAAACCTGAAACTTCATAAATATTATATGTTACTTATCTTTTTTGTAATGATGAATCTTGTATGTGTTTCTAAAAAAAGAAATTTGTTTATTTTTCAAGGTCTAGGAACATGGAAATACATAAGAACTCTTGAATGAAAATGAAAAGGAGATGTAACTCTAGTTCCTTCGAAAATGATAAGATCTTTGGCGCAAGAAGAAGGGTTGATTAACCAACCAATTAACTACAAAGTGTGTGTGTATATACACACACACACATACTATCATGCATGTAAGTGCCATTTTCTGGTGAAGTTTCACCTAGAAATGGAGGAACAAAAAATTGAGACTTAAAGATAGATAAAAATTAAGCTTCAAATCTAGCGATACTTTGGTAATAGCAAAATTTGTTTTTCTAGGCTTTGGAGGTATCTGATGACCCTTCACTCAAGTTTGACATTACATTTTATTAACATTATGGAAGGTGTTTCTAACAGTAGAGATCGGAGATGGATACAAGCAGGATCAAAAGACTGGTCGTTACTCAAGAAATTGTCTCTTGTAGCAAATGTTGTTCTTCGATGGCTTTTTTGCTTTCCTCTATGCTCCAGAAAACATTTACAGATGTAAAAAACATACACATAATATATATTTACACCCAAGTTTTGTACACAGCTTCAAATGGTCCTCTAAAACCATGGAAAATGAGCTACAGAAAAATCCAGTACTGTTGTTATAATTGAAGACAAGAAAGCTGAGAAGCACGATCAGGATGGTCCATCTCCTTTCATCGTCAATGGGAGAATGCCCCACTAATTTATAGAATCACGTAATGCATATAGACACGGTCTAGCAAAAATACAACCACTGCAGATTCAATCAAGGTGAAACTTGGAGTGCGTGATTTTCACCACCAGCAGAATCCAAAGCTGAAATCTAGCATTTATGTCAATCTAAGTGATTCCATGGAACCATTGCAAGAGCAAATTCAAAACTGTACTCCAAACCAGAACCAGAGGGCAAAACAGAATTCCAAGCAGAACCAAACTCGAACTGGAATAACAGCAAAACTTGAAAGTAAGAAAGGTAGCAGCATCAATGAAGCAGACTCTTAAAACCACTGGCAAACTCAAAGTTGCATAAAGAAGAATGGAAAGTTTCACCAATAAAGGACTGGTTGGCCGGTAAAAGAAAAAAAAACCAAACTACAAACAACAATCCAAAAGATTGTACATGCTCTTGTACTGATGATGTCTCTAAAATCACCAAGGTCCAAGGATTTTAGGTGCAGGCAAATTGGCTATGAAGCAATTTCTTATAGCAGACAGAGGCGGTTAGAAAATCCTCCTTTTTTTTTTTTTTTTTTTTTTTCCAAGGCTGCTTGTTTGTGCTTTCATTCTCCGCTTTCCCTTTCTTTCTTTGTTTTTTTTTCTTGAGTTTTAAGGTGGATACACAGTGCTGCAACTCTCCATCCTTTCTATCATCAGAAAATCAAAAGATTCATACTTTTTTCTTCTTTCATTTGGTTTCTAATTCTTATAAATTAAGCAGCCGTGCGGATGGCATGATGTTTCAAAGAAATCTACAAGGCTATAAGTTAATCATTTCACACAATGGGAAATTCCCATCCACCCTTCGAACTGTCACAGAAACAGGAGAAACATACCGAATCAAACAAGGTCCATCACCTACTTGCTTTCAAATCATTACCTTTATCTTTTCCACTTGAAATATATTATGTCCATCGGTTATGTCTGTTTTTTGTTCCTAGTTTATTTGACTCACTTGAGACCCTCGAACCTTTTAAGTTTCTTTAATAAACCCCATACAAAGATAGCAGAGTCCATTTAGCTCGAGCTTCAAGAGTTCTTATAGAAGTTCCAATAAGAACTCTGAAATGGGAAGACATACTACGCTTGAGGAAACAAAATGACAAGAAAAATGCGTGGCGATGCTCTCCTTTTCTTCTCTCTTCTTGTTCTCTCTGGTAAGTTTTCTGCCACCAAACATGTCAGTTTCAGTTTTCTTGTTCATTTTTCTTAACTAATTCCAGAATTTTCACTTTGACAGATGCAATGCCTTCAGGGAAGATTGGGGTGAACTATGGCCTGCTTGGGAACAACTTGCCATCTGCAGGTCAATCCATAGAATCTCTTAGAGCCATGAAAGCTGGCAGTGTAAAGCTCTATGATGCCAACCCTGAAATCCTGAGACTCTTAGCAGGAACTGATATCCGGGTCTCCATTATGGTTCCCAATTATGAAATCATCAACTTAGCCACCAACCAGACCTCCGCCAACAAATGGGTCGAAGACAATGTCCTCGCTTACCACCCTGAAACCATGATCCGTACCATTCTTGTTGGCAATGAAGTTCTCAGCTATTGTTCAGATGAAGGAAAACGGATTTGGAATCATCTTGTGCCTGCAATGCGTAGAATCAAGATCTCTCTCAGAGCTCAGGATATCCGTAACATCAAAGTAGGCACTCCGCTAGCCATGGACGTGCTGCAAACAGCTTTTCCACCATCCACTGGGACTTTTCGGCCTGATATCTCAACTACCGTGATGGTGCCATTGCTAAAATTCTTAAACAGCACCAAGTCATTTTTCTTCATTGACGCCTACCCTTATTTCCCTTGGTCTGAAAATCCCATCAATATAAACCTCGATTATGCGTTGTTTCAATCAAATATCAAATACACTGACCCCGGTAGTGGCTTAGTCTACACCAACCTCCTAGACCAAATGCTTGACTCCCTTGTTTTTGCCATGACCAAACTTGGATTTCACAGTATCCGGCTTTCGATAGCTGAAACTGGCTGGCCTAATGCAGGCGATATCGGTGAAACGGGTGCTAGCATTTACAATGCAGCTACTTACAATCGGAATCTTGTTACAAAGATGACTAGTCGGCCCCTAATCGGCACCCCAGCTAGACCAGGTTTGTTCATACCGGCATTTATCTTTTCCTTGTACGATGAGAACCAAAAGACTGGCACGGGAACAGAGCGGCACTGGGGCTTGTTGTATCCAAATGGGACGTCTATATATCAAATTGATTTGACAGGGAAGAGAGCATCATCAGACTATGAACCGCTACCTGCAACACACAATGACATGCCCTATGAAGGCAAATCATGGTGCGTAGCAGCACCGGACGTCAATCTGACAGAGTTGGAAAGAGCATTAACTTTTGCATGCAGTCAAGGAAACGGGACCTGTGAAGCCTTGACCCCAGGGAAGGAATGTTACGAGCCATTGTCAGTAATTTGGCATGCCAGTTTTGCATTTAGCTCGTATTGGGCTAAGTTCAGGAGCCAGGGTGCCAATTGCTACTTCGATGGACTTGCTGTGCAGACCACCAGTGATCCAAGTGAGTCTGCATGATTTTAAGTGATGGGTGGGTTTGAGGACCGTGAACAATCCTCAAACACATTAACACCAACATAAATATTAATTACCCTATGATTTTACCTCGCTTGCACGACTATTTTACAAACGAATAGAATATTAGTCAAAAAAACATCAATTGCGAAAGCATGATTCACCTGAACTTGATATCTAAATTACATTTCTTATTTGCCAAAGCATGATGCAAGTTTGCGACATGAAAGATTCAATTTGTTACTCTCTTCTTCTTTTTGTGATTTTTTTTTTTTGGGTGCAGGTCGAGGATTATGCCAGTTCCCCAGTGTCACTATTTGAAGGCAGTTGATGCCTCTTTAAGCAGCACAAGGACATGAATCTCAATTAATCAAGTCTTGTTTCAGAACTTTCTGTTTTAGCTGAAACTAGACATAGGCCCGGGGCGTATTATTTCATATTTGTTTTTTTTTTTTTTAAATAATGTTTATATGATGCAGTCCCGAAGGACGAAAAATCAATTACTCTTTTTCCAATACAGGAAAGGAAACCAATGTTGTTAAACTTTAAGCTAATTAAGAAATGACAAAATTGAATAAAAATAAACAAAAAATAAATAAATATCAACTCAAATTAGTATGACAAACATGTAACACATATAATAAAAGGTGATCGAATTTAAGTTAGTCTAAGTCATGAGATCATGATAACCTAACCAAAAAAAAATTGAAATAAACACAATGCCCTTTTCTATATATATATATATATATATATATATATATAAAACTCAATGTCGAATAATAAAATTAAAAAAATCTAAGTAAAAAAACAAATTTCAACCTATGATAACTTTTCAAACATGTAAACCATGTCATTAGATAGTATATATGAAAAAATCAAGAAATATAATCTCCAACCATTCGAATATTAAAGGATTAAATAGGAAAAAAAATTCAATTATACAAAAAAATCCAAAACTAAAAACAGCAATTAAAAAAATTAAAAATAAATTAAAAATAAAAAATAAATTAAAAAACAATTATAAATTTTCTATTGAATGGTGAAATTTAAAAGAAATCAATTGAATAAAAAGATAAAAAACAAATTAGAATAATAAAAATCAAATTAGAAAAAATAATATATCATAAATCTACAGAATTATAAAAAAAAATATGAAAGGATTAAAAAAGAAAAACTCTAATATTAGTTTTAAATTTTTTGCTTCCAAGAATAAATCAATAATCTCACCGTAAAAGCCAATTGATATTTCTTGTCGAGGATAAAAAAAAAGTAATTTCACTGTAAAAAAGAGTAATTTCACTGTGAAAGCCAAGTACAAAGAAATAATTTTACTTACGAGTATAAAATTTCAGCGTTTGGAAATCACCCTTCCGTTTTGGTTTATTTTTAACAATATTTATGACAGCACGAAAATGTAATGCAGAGGAGTAGGTTTCTGACCTCAAGAAAACGATGAGCTCTGTTTCATAATGTAAGGAATGATTTACAACATCTTATCCTGGGAAGATTCCTCTTGTACAAAGTAGATGACTTTTGGTCACCATTCCTTCATCTTTACTTCCTGTGCATTTACATCAAAATGTTTCATATTGGGACCCAACAGATTCATCATGTCCGTACGAAGACAGCTAGAAAATCATCAAGAACACAATAATGCAGTTCTGATTCATCTATAGCATTGAACTCAGCAACTTGTAGCCATGTGCCTAACACTGGGAATTGGGGGGACATTAGGACAGCAACAAACAGCAGCAAGATAACCTACAGAACAACTTCTAGAATTCCAAACAATATATCCTTGACTAACAGACACAGATGCTTGCTTTGCCAAGAAGCAGCTACTCCTCTACCCAGCTTCAGGACCACAAGAACACTAATGGAGGATAAAAGCTCCTGAAGAAGAAGGGGGGGAAAGGACGACATAGACTCGTCCAAAATCTCCACTCAAGATGCAGCATAATCATATGCAAAGACAACCGCCACCATGCACTGAATGATAATAGCTACTAACTAGCACAGACCCTTCCAACAGAAAATTGCTGGCTATGAACTGAACCCTTGCAGGATTAAGGACACAACAATTCCACTAGGACTACAGTCCCTGAAAGAGCCAAAACCCAAGATACCTCTCCAAACAACCTGATCATGATCCCAGAACCAATAAAAATCAGTTATTGAACAACAGAAGGCGGATTATAATTATGAAAGCAAACCAAAGACACCCCCACTCAGAATAACAAACACTCAGCTCTCCTTTAAAAAAATACAAAATACTGTAATGACTTAGCAAAGCATAGCCATCTTCCTCTCAAAATCTCCCCAAAGGAAATCAAAAGAAAGAAAATTTTTCATCTCACTTCTAAGAATAAACACAGAAAGGACCCTCACCAGGATTTGAGATACCAGACAAATCCTAGAGTAAAGATCTAATCATGTTGCAGCATATCTAGTTCCTGAAATTAAAAGTAACAGCAGCCCGCCACTTTGTCCCCCTCCCTCCATAAACTTGACTTTCCTAGAGCTTCAAAACACATTATATGATGGGGAATTCTCTAATCAGCTAATAATAAGTCGCCACATCCAGTAACAATGTCACGCTCCAGCAAAAGCCCAAGGAACCACAAACCATGTGAAATATGAAAGAGACAAGGGTATTCATTTAAGATGAATACATAGACAGGTTCTCTACCTCAAATCTAGATTACCTGTTGTTGATGCAAGAAAACAAAATGAATATGAAAAATCAAAAATCAATGTACATTTCCCACAAAGTCAGAACACAACTTTCACATTAGCAAACATTAAAGGAGAACATCAGCATTCTACTGCAAACATATTTTGAGCATTGTAAAATAAAATAATGTAAAGGAGAAAAATTAGTACTTGCTTTGTTAAACACAAAGCAACAGCCTAATCATAATGCTAACAAGTCAAACAAATTCTACATGAAACCACAAGCACTGTAATTATAATTCAAAAAACAGGCTCTAAACCAACGTACATTACATACCATCAGCCATCTAGTGCTGAATATTAAGCATAGCCTTAGCTTCAGTCTGCTCCTCCATCAATGAATCACTAGCATACTTGCTCAACAACTCCATTTTCTTCTTCTCCAAAACCATCCTCTCAATCTCCTTATCGTCTGGCAACGGAACATGCACAACAAACTCTCTCTCCTTTTCCTTCCTCTCAATATCCTCTCTCGCCCTCTCCTCCCTCCTCTCCTCCTCCACCACATCCTCCTCCTCCTCAAACAAAACCTCTGCTCCAACACCAACTCCAACACTCACCACTTCCTTGGCACCTTTCCTCGCTTCCTTCCTTATTGCCTCCATCCTCTTCCACTCCTCCACCGCACGCATTCTCATCTCTTCCTCCGCAGGACCTTCAACCTTCTCCAATATCCCATCCTCCTCGTCCCTATACCCATAATAACTCGCGTCAATCCTCTTGTAAATATCATACCTCGTCCGCCTCTTTCTCAGCTCCGGCGGTTTCTCAAACAACTCCCTGACACCTGGCAACTTCTTCGCCGCACCAAAATACCTATAGCCAGGCCCACGCCCGCTAGGGTTAGGCACATCAATAATATTTCCTTCCAAATCCGTCATTTTAGCAGAATGTTTGGCATAATTAGGACCGCCAAGCTCAACAATACGGCGTTCCCAATGCGATTTCTCGCGTATTAACTTGTTGATTTCGTCGTTTAAGTCGCGGAGGCGGTGTTCGCCGAGACCTTCGTTTTGAATCTCGGCGACTTTGCGGCCGATTTCGCGCATGATTTGCTGACGCCACCTGTCGGCTTCGGCGAGGTCGCGGCATTCGGAGGCTAGGTAAGGACGGCGCTCTTTAGGTTTCTTTTTTCTTCGGCTTTTAGTGTTATGAATCGATTGAGCATCGACTGAGCTTTCTCTTCGTTTCGTGCCATCTTGATGTTGAATTTCTTTTGACCTAATTTTTTAAACAAAGTTTTGCGCTCTGAATTCTGATACGCACAAACGGAGAAGAGCAGAAGCCAGTGAGTAGAGAGAGACACTGCAATAAATAACATACGCTCGCACCGCAGACGACGTCCTATTACGAAGGGGACAAGGTTAAACGACGTCCTGTTCTGTTCCAAAGGCAACGATGTCGTATTGTTAGAAAGAATGCAAGTGTTATATATATAGCTACCAATCCTAATCCTACCGTTTGTTATCATTTCCTTAATTATAATTTTATTGGACTTCAGGATTTGAAATTATGGGGGAAAGAAGACTTAGGTTTGTTGCTTTTGTTGTTTTCGTGAGTTAATTTACTTTCTTTTATCGTAATATATTGTAAATACACCAACCTTAGCTTTGTGCATTAAATTTTAAGATTACATATATACCACCAATGACATTTAATTTTAATTCACGTATATTATAGATATCATATACGGTTTGTTTTGAAAATGAATTTTCAAGGCTCATTTATATATATATTTTTGGAATAATTAGAAAAAAAAACCTATATATTTTGATTTATTTTTCACTTTTAATCTAAGATATGAAAAATTAAAGTTTGTTTCTTAAACTTTATACACACAATAACACTTAACATCTTAAAAAAATTAACAAAAAACTATATAATTATTTATAAATTTACTATTATATTCATTTTAATGACTAAGAAGCCATTGGAACATAAAAATAACAAAATTACAACTATAATTTATAATTACAATAATATCATCAATAATTTCTTGAACATAAATTCCCTTTAAGCATTTTATCAAACAACTTTTAGGCATCATTAATGTTTTTTTTTTCTATTGTATTTGAAAAGAAAGGAACTAAAGAATTCACAATAGTATTGGATATAAGGAAATAACAAAATTCATTCATTCAAAAAATATAATTTTAGATCCACCCAATAAAACACAACAAAACAAAAACAAGAATAAAAACAAAATTCATTAACAACTTTAAAATTGATCTTTTCTAGCATATTGATTTTTACTTTGTTGGCATCTATGAAATTAAGTCTAAGTGTGTTGTTATGGAGGCAATTAATTTTAAGGAGCATATGAGGAGATGTAGAGGTTGGATCCTTATAATTTTTAAGCACATGATAACTCGTTTCCTCCAAAACTAAATCTATACATATGAGAAAAGATGGTAAAAAAAAAAACTAATTGAAATGTTAATACTAACATAATGGTTTATAAGAACTCGAGAAAGCACATGTTGCTTAGCAATTAATGACCTCAAACCACAACCACTCAATTTATTTCTTGACTTTAAACAACAGAAAGATGATATATGAGAAAAACAACCACCTTAAGCAAATTGTACCCCCTTGCTAACAACTAAACAAAAACAAGAAATAACACATACAATAGGGTTTCGTCTCTGATACTCGTACAAAAAGATTAATTATAAAAAAAAAAGCGAAAATCTTGCTTTAGAATTAGCACTTCTGTGTGGATGTGCTGTGTTTTTAAAGAGAGAAAGATACAGAGAGAAATCGCTTTTAGGAGAGAGAAATGACATTTATGAATAAATTATGCAGATTTACATTTATTATATATGAAGGCAAACATGTTTTTTTATCTAATTTGATTTTTTTTATTGACAATGAAGGCAAACCATAATTTCTCAAATATTAGATTGAAAATGAACAATAAACTAAACTATAGAAGGTATTTTTTGTAATTATCCTTCTTGTTTTGTTGAATATCAAGTTCCAATTGTTAAGATATTTAGAAAACCTAGAGAAAACAGAAATAGAGAACTTTGTTTTGGAATCTGTGTCCCCTGAGTTCCACTCTTCTTACACACACACACACACACACACACACAGAAGTATGTGTTATAAATGGAATCCAACTCATTCCTAATATTTAGCCTCTATTCTTGGAAAGATAAATATTAACAGAGTCCTAAAGTTATATACAATAACATCCCCCCTCAAATTGATGCTGGTAAGTCAACTAGCAATAATTTGCCAATAAAAAATTGATGCCGCTGTCGAGTCATAGCTTTAGTGAAGATATCAGCAACTTGGAGATCGGAAGAGATGTGAGGAAGAGATATCACTCGACTTTCCAAGGTGTCTCGAATAGAATGACAATCAACCTTAATGTGCTTGGTACGTTCATGGAAAACAGGATTGGTGGCAATCTGAATAGCACTAGTGTTATCAGCATGTAGAGGAGTAGAAGTAGTCTGAGGAAACCCAAGCTCCTTAAGGAGACCGCGTAGCCATACTATTTTAGAACAAGCAGTAGATATGGCACGATACTCAGCCTCGGTAGAGGATTTAGAAACACGATCTTATTTCTTACATCTCCAAGAAATTAAGGCATTACCTAAAAACATTCACCAACCCATAGTAGATTGACGTTTATCTGGACACCCAGCCCAATCAGCATCACTATAGGCAACAAGTTGAAGAGATAAGTTGGTAGGAAAGAACAACCCACGAGTAGGTGAACCTTGAAGATAGTGGATGATGCGTCGAACTGCAGCAAGATAGAGATGCCGAGGAGAAGACATAAACTGACTAACCTGATGAACAACATAGGAGATATCAGGTTGAGTAGTGGTCAAGTAGATAAGACTCCCAACCAGGCGCCGATAGAGAGTAGGATCATCTAGAAGGTCCCCTTCATCTTTCCTATATTTGACATTTACCTCCATAGGAGTATCAACAAAAGAAGTGTCCTCTAAACCAGCCATAGTAATAAGATCTTGAATATACTTATGCTGGTTCACAAATATACCATTGGCCCGATGATGAAATTCCAATCCTAAGAATTGTGTGAGCTGACCAAGATCTTTCATATGAAAAGTTGCATGTAATAGTTGTTGAAGCTTAGTAATCAAACCACAGTCAATGCCAGTAATAATAATATCATCCACATAAACCAAGAGAAGGACTATACCCAACGCAGACGTGCGAAAAAAGAGAGAAGAATCATACTGACTTTGTGTGAAATTAAAGTCAAGAATTGTATTGCGAAACTTCTCAAACCAAGCCTAGGGCGCCTGTTTAAGCCTATATAGAGAACGCTTTAGTTTACAGACATCATGAGGAGAAGAAGTAGTCATACCAGAGGGAAGCTTCATGTAAATCGCTTCTCGTAAATCACCATGAAGAAAGGCATTCTTCACATCCATTTAATGTAGTTGCCATGACTGTGAAGCGGCAATAGCTAAAATGGTTCGAACTGTGGTCATCTTAGCAACAGGAGCAAATGTCTCCTCATAATCAACCCTATATTCATGCTTATTACCCAGAGCTACGAGGTGAGCTTTGTGTCGGTCCAAAGAGCCATCAGAACAAAGTTTTACAGAAAATACCCATTTACTCCCAATAGGTTTTACTGTATGAGGACAAGGAACAATATCCCAAGTGTGATTCTCCTCAAGTGCTTGAAGTTTTATTTGCATTGTATGTTGCCAACACTTATGTTACATGGCCTGTTTGTAGCAAGATGGAATAGAAATAGTGGATAAAGTGGCAACAAGAGAGACAAGAGAGAAAAAACCATACCAATAAGGGGGTCGAGAAGGACGAGTGGACCGGCGAAGGGTGGTGGAAGTAGAAGCAGGATCAAGCATCGGGTCAAGATCAGAAGGGAGCACGGGGGAAGTGGAACCAGACTCATGTCGATTACGTCTTTCATAAATAAAACTAGGTTTGAATCTTTCCATAATTGTTGTGGAATCGAAAAAGCTAGGCAGAAGAGATAAAGATGCAGATGGCTGCTCAACATGAGATGGAAAGAAATATTGATTTTTTTAAAAAAAATCACATTCCGAGAAACTCGTATACGACGAGCATGTGGATCATAACAAACATAACCCTTTTGAGGGATAGCATAACCAAGAAAAGCACACTTAACAGACTGAGCAATAAGTTTATGTCATTCATGAGCAGAGAAACGCAAAAAACAAACACAACCTAATGTACGAAGATCATAATATAAAGGAGAATGACCAAACAACTTAAAGAAAGGAGAAACATGATTTAATGTAGGAGAGGTTAAGCGATTGATCAAATGAGCTGAAGTAGAAAGTGTTTCACACCAAAAACGAGGAGGAACAGAAGATTCAAGTAAAAGAGTTCGTACCACATCAAGAAGGTGACGATTTTTCCTTTTAGCAACACCGTTTTGCTGTGGTGTAGAAGGACAAGAACGCTGAGAGATGATCCCTTTGCTTTGAAGAATGGCATGAAACTCATTAGACATGTATTCACTGCCAGAATCAAAGTGCAAGACTTTGATGTAATCAGAAAATTAAGTTTCAAAAAGTGCAAGAAAGCACTTAAAGACTAAGAAAACTTCAACCTTAGCCCGGAGGAAGTAAACCCAAGTAAAATGACTAAAGTCATCAATGAAAGTAACAAAGTACTTGTAATGCGCATGAGAAACAACGGGTGCAATACCCCAAACATCACTACGAATAATGTCAAAACATTGTGAGGCACGAGATGCATGTTGAGGAAAAGGTAGAACTTTACTTTTGCCAAGTTTGCATGATGTACAATCAAAAGAAAGATCAAGAGAAAAACATGCTTTATTTCCCAATAATCCAAAATTAATCAAAGTACGAAGTACATCAGAGTTTGGGTGGCCTAGACGTCTATGCCATATCTTTTTTTCAGAACCAACAATATTACATGCAAAGGAAAATAAAGGGAAACTAGGAATAATAGTAGAAGGAGAAATGTAAAGAGGAAAGAGTTGGCCCACTTTAGGCCCCTTCGCGATCATTTTCCCTGACACTTGATCATGCACAACACAACTAGAACGAGAGAAATGGACATCACAATCATTGTCAACTAATTGACCAATAAAAATAAGATTTGTAGAGAGGTCAGAAGACATAAAAATATCAGTTAAGGAAAAGGAAAGATCACCAACAACACTAATAGGCAGAGAGTTGCCATAGGCAGTGTTAATTTTTAGACTGCCCTCATAATTTTTAACATTGAAAAGAGGAACAACAAATTGGTCATATGGTTAGAGGCCCCAGAGTCAAGATACCATGGCTTAGAAGAAAATTTATGATTACCTAAGAGCCCAAAAGCAGAAAAAGCAGAAAGGATCATCTAGTGTACCATTTTCAGGAGTGAGTGTGTTTGGGTTCGCTAAAGCTATAGGAGCAGGAATAGGAACAATTGGCAAGGCAACATGCAATGTGTTGTAATGTCGCGATCGCACAAATTAATTACCCTAACTTCAAACACAACACATAAGATAGTATAGAGCAAGCAAGGGGTCGATCTCACGAGGAAGATTCAAGTCAAATTTTTATGCTAGATGATATGCAATTTGGGGGGGTTTGGACGTTATCTAGGCTAAAGCAAAAGAAAACAGAAAACTATCAAACAAAATTTAATAAAATCAGAAAATTATCAAGAGAACAAACCTTGGTTGCAAGCACACTTCCACCTACGGAAAAATCGAATCGATCATGAAAACGAAACATCAATTTATATTCTGAATATTTATCTCTTCTTAACATTGGTTAGTTAATGGATCCACCATATAACTAACCCTAACCATCAAACAACCACAGTGTCTGTACTAGTAATTTAATTCAATGGCAGCCTTAAGAACTAGATAAGTTGATTAATCAAGAAAACATAACTGTCCACAGTCTATGTTTGATTTGATTGAATGTTCTCCCTAAGATTAATAATGTAGATCCGCCATAATTATTAAACTTAGTTGCTTCACAAGTTCATTACCACAACTCTAGTTTTGATATCAAACTTAGCAATAGATTGTCTACAATAATAACTTAGAGTCCGCTCTAGCAATTAAAATAAACAATCATAGGAAAAAAAACATAGGAGAACAAACATATTCATCATATAAACTGAAAAAAAAGGTAAAATACATCTCACAGTTCTTGAAATCCAAAGGTTTTCGTGTCCTTGCAACCAAGAAAAAGTGTTTAGCCTTGCATGTTTGTTGAAGAACTAATCAAAAAGAAGGAAGAATGCATAATTTCGAGTTTCTTAGAGGAGGGGGGCGTTTTTCTCCTCTTGGCTGGCTGCCCCCCTTCTCTTCTCTCATTCTTTTTATATCCTAGGAAACCCTAGTCTCTATTTTACAAAATAGTCCTCCCTTAAGTATACTGTTTACATTTAAGTACTTCAATAACTATTTTCCTAAAAAAGAAGAAATAACATTGCATAAAATCTTCAAGATTTGACTTAGAGGAGCTAAATTGCTGAAATAAAAACTTGGATATCGGTTTAGATACTTCGAAACGTAATTTGGACTCGTTTCTTCACGAAACCTATTTGCTGGCAGAATTCAGTTGTCATCTTTGAAAAATCATATCTCCCTCATATGACATCTTTTTTGGCTAAAATTTGTCGAGTTTATATATATTTGAGTTAGGAATCCAAAAAAATTAAGTTTGCATCAATTGGACTTCTGTAGCTCCAGATATTCAAGTTAGAATGGTTGAAGATCAACATTGGCAGATCGTGAGATTTGACTTTAAAGGCTGTGATTTCCATGCTCTTCCTTATTTTATTTTCTTGCCTTAGATATCCAGAAAGGTATGGATGTTATCTTTTTAATGCCACTGGAATCACTTCATTTCAACCTCTAGAGCTCACGTTCTGCACAAAACATCGACTGAAGGTCAAATCTGCCAATTATCTCCAATTTACTCCTTTTTGCATCTTTCATCCAAAAGTGCCTTCAAAACATAAAATAAAGAATATCAAGTTATTTTATATAAAAAATATAGGCAAAATACTAGTTAAATATGGGTGAAACTATCGAATAATATGGTTGCATTACAATGCGGAGAACCTCAGAGGCACTAGTGGAGGCATGATAAGCAGTACCTTGCTTCCGTTCAAGTCGAATGGGACAAGCAGAGATGATATGACCTTGTTTCTTGCGGTAGTTACAAAACTTCTTGGGACAATCCCGAGCAATATGACCAAAAGCTTTACAACTAGAGCACTGGACAACACACATGTCTCTACCCTTATTCATCCCCTATGCTGCATAAGCCACAGCAACAGGTGCATTAACATTAACCTGATGTTCCATGGCAGTCTGAGTGACAATATAATGCTCCTCACGAAGGATTTCACTCAAACAGGTATCCAGAGATGGTACAGGATGACGATTCATCAGATTAAAATGTGCAGTTTCAAAATCAGAACGAAGCTTCATCAAGAATTGATCTCTCTTGCTTGTGTCATGCACTACTTGAACAGTAGATAAAGCTGCAACAGGAACATTAGCATAAACAATGTATAAATAATCAACCCAAAGATTTTGAGAACCAGAAAAATATTCCTCAATGGAGAGACTTCCCTGTGTAAAAGTAGCCATCTCATACTCTAATTGAAAATGTCGAGCCATGTTGTCTTGATTGTAAACTTGATTAAGATAATTCCATATGGTGGCGGCAGTTGTATAAGGCCTCAGATTGAGAATAAGGTGAGGCTCAACTAAGCTAAGAATCCAAGTCATAACCCGAGCATCCTTAATTTCCCATTTAGACAAAGCCTCAACCTCTTGAGGTGCGGGAGTACTCCCATCAATATGACCCCATAATTCTTTGCCTTTAACAAATAATTTAAATTGAAACTTCCAAGCAGAATTGTTTTTACCAGTAAACCGAATATGAAATGAGTCAACTTTATCGTATGACATGATGATGCAGTGGAGGAAAATAATCACACGCGAGAATAACAACAGGGGTGCCAAAAGGAAGTAACTCACTATAATGCTGAACAGATGGCGCTAAAAAGTGATTCCCAAACCAGAAAAAATATGAGCTGAAACAACCTAACTGAACTAGAGAAAAAAATGCAGAAATCCAAAAACCATTAAAACAAGAATAGAACCCAAAAACAGAACGGAAGTTGACAAAATCCTGGTTCTTTGAACCAAAAGCAAGGTCTCCAAAAATTGACTAAGACAATATCGAGAATAGAGAACCCACAAGGAAGCTCTCCTGAGAAGGAGAAAAAAAAAATCGTGAAGGACATATAATCTAGTAACCTGCTCTTGATACCATGTCAAGATACTTAGAAAACCTAGAGAAAACAGAAACAAAGAACTTCGTTTTGGAATCTGTGTCCCCTGAGTTCCACTCTTCTTCTTCTTATATATCATCTATACACACGGAAGTATGTGTTATAAATGGAATCCAACTCATTCCTAATATTTAGCCTCTATTCATGGAAAGATAAATATTAACAGAGTCCTAAAGTTATATACAATAACACCAATGACCTAGGTTACTATATAAAAGATGGCAATATTAAGAATAGAATAATTATGAAGAAGATAATGTAATTAGAAGAAATCTCTTAATTTTATTGAAGAACACACTTGGATATTATATAGTTTTACAAAACAAACTAAAACAAAAGAATAACAACCCACATCTAACAAATCCTAATAACATGGTATAACTAATTCAATCAAACAACCATGCCTTAACAATGGAGATTTATTGTCTCGATGATTTGTTACCATTAACAACTGTCTAACATCCAGAATAACAAATCCTAACAATTCCTCCTTTAAATTGAATGTTATAAGAACTTAGTTTATATCCATCAAAACAAACTCCTACTTCAAGAAAATATCCAGCCTGGGTGATTTAGTCATTACATCAGTCAATTGTTTCTATGTGCTATGATGCACCAACTCCACTGTACCATCCTTTATGAGTTCTCAAATGAAATGGAAATGTACATTTATACACTTGATATGACTATGCATTACTAGATTCTTTAAAAGTTTAATTGTAGAGCTTTTGTCACAATGAATAATAGTTGATTTGCTTTGATTCCAATCTAGCTTTCCCAAGTTGGGTCCAATTTACACATTCTTTCGTATTATAAATCAAATTTGTGCCTTAAAGGTTTATAACATATCCTCATCAAATCTTTTTTTGTAAATAGGTTTTTGAATTTATGATTGAAGTTGTTAATAAAATATTGGGCACAATACCGATGGTATCCTATAGGTTCACGCTAAGTTTCTACTACATATACTTGTTAATATGATATTATACATATACTTGTTTTATCACCAATAACATATCTCTATAAGAAAAGTAAAAACCATCTCCAATTATAATTATTTTATTCATCAATAATTGTTAAAGTTAAAGGGAATATCAAATTATGTGCATCAAAAGCAACTACAATCAATAATTTACCATCATATAACCCATGTAAATGTGTGTCATCAATATTGATTAGTGGCCTACAATATTTGAAACCTTCAATACAAGGTCTAAAAAGACTAAAAAACGCTCTCAAATACCACTGTACTATCATCAAGATTTTCTTATGAGTTCAATCAATAGTTTTTCAAGGATTTGATTCTTTTATTGCAAATAACAACCTTGGTAATTTTCTAAATAACTCTTTATATAAACCAAATAGATACTCAAACACCTTCTATTTTGCAACCCATGCTTTGTCATATGATATTTTATACTTGTAATGCAATTTTATTTCATCTTGAATGCTTGCAATCATCATTGAAAGATCATTCATCACAAGGGTTAATATAACATTAACAATAACATTTGCATTGAGTTGATGATGGTTTTTTTGGATAAAGGTTGAGGTATATATGTGCAATCCTTTTAACTTTTTTTTTAATCTCAAATGAATTCGACCTTTGTATGATATCCTCTATGTAAATATCACTTATATTTAGGTGCTTGCACACATTATAATTGAATAAAAATCAAGGTTGGCCGTTGAACTCAATAATCAAACGAATGTGCAATGTGCTACCGTTTAACTGCATCAACTAAATCATTTTTACTGCCGAATGTATGTCTAACTCTAAAACAGAGCCTCTAGCAAACGTCTATGACTAAGTGTCCAATCATAAAAAATAAAAAAATGTAAACCTGTAAGCATCTCTAATTTTAGGAACAGAAGAGAGGTATTATTCATCATCAACATTTATCATCGCATTCAAGTCTAACATCTCATCATCTTCATTGTCACTAGAATCAAAATAGTGAAATCTATGTTGATTTACTAATAGATTGCCAAATATCGTATCATCAATCCTTTGTAGCAAATCATCTAATAATAAAACTATTTTTCTCTTTACTAATTTATTTTGAAAGACTATTGATTGTGATGCACTTATACCTATTCGACCAAGTTAGAGCACAAAAATAATTTGATCAACTACTCACACACAATATCATCATATTCAATAAACTTTGGATAAAAGAATCTATCATTATCTTAAAATTGTCATTACATACAATTGGTACATGATAATATCGGTGTTTACTAACTTGACACATTCAAGTTATATCAATGTCAAAATCATTATAATTCCACCAAGTCCATGACAAATATATATTTTTTTATTTTTGCATATGATATTTCTAAATTATCATTAAACAGAAAACTACTCCTGTCATTGTATGTCATATTACTGTTCACATCAAGAACAAAAGTTCCATCATAATGACATAATATAAAGATGTTATAAGACATTCTATATAAATAAAATATTCAATAATTAAATATAAAACCCATATATTTAATAACAATTTAGTATATTTACCTTGCTTGTATGAGTAAAAAGTTCTGGAGTGGTGACAACAACGATAACTTTTAAAGAGAAAAAATTCTAGGATTCTGAGATTCATTCAGGTGTTTTGCCATTTACATGAAGAGGAACTAACATGTAGAATTATCGTAAAGGATTTGAATTCCTATTTGAATTAAATAACCGTATATTTACATTAAAAGTATTTAATAAATTCTCATTATTAAATAATTAGAAAAAGCAAACAATGAAGCTACTTCTGAATCATTATATGGTACCTTTTATTTTAGAAAGTAAATAATTTCCTACTATCTATATATTGTGGTTCTATATTAAATATATATCAAAATAATTTAATGTTTAGAAAGACGAATCAAAATCTCAAACACATAAAATATCTTTTATGTAATAAAATCATAATACCTCGTAGTAGACTATATCTTATATGGATTGGACAATTCATCCTACTAGAAGCTAGGGATATTACGAAGAATTATCATATAGTGATGAAAAAATAAAATAGAACTTAAAGCAAAACAAATAATGTGCTAAAAATAAGATTTCAAGTAAAGCATGCGCAAGTTCTTATTAAAAGTCTTGCGAAGTAGTGTGATTATTATGTACAGAAATTTGAAAGAAAATATTAGGGAAAAAAAAGTAGACTTCACCAAATTCGGTTAATTACTCACCATTTAATGGTTAGATAGGACTCCTTAAGAGCAATATCAAGAGATTTAAAGATTAGGGACCAAATTTAAATATTAATAAATATATAGGGACTAAGATTACACTATACTCTCAAGTCAACACGTCAACACCTATATATTTTCTCCCTTGGTGACGGGCACAAAGATCCCCACCTCAAACAAAATCAAAATAGATTCTATCGCCCGCTAATTTCGTTCTTTTCTTTTTCTTTTTTATTTTAACCCTTCATATATTTATTTATTACACACACATTAAAAGACACTGATCAACATTTGTCTGTGTCAGTTTAGTGGTGGTTGCTGCTTTGGTGAATCCGATGACTACTGCAACAGTGCTTTCTGTGTCTTCCTTTCCAACGAATCGAATGTCAACGGTTTCTTCAACTTTTTGCTCTAATTTTGGCGGTACTGATTTCAGTAGAAGGCATGCTGCTTTTCAATTCTTGGTCCCTCATTATAATTTCAAGAACTCCAAGATTTTCCATAAAAGATTCAGTAATGGGCTCTCTTCACGTCGAGGATTTCGACTTTCTTGCGAAACCAAGGTAATTCATGTACCCTTTTGAATTTAGCTTGTATAGAAACAAGCATATCTTGTGATTTATCTTTTTTTTTGTGTGGGTTCTTTACGTGATGTTTTATATGTGCAAACTCGTTTCTTTTCTTTTGTATTCAGGTGTGAATTTCTGTTATGTTCTTAAGAATTGTGCTATTATTAGATGAAGTGATGCCCATCACTCTTTAGCTTTTGTTTTTAGCTGTTAACAGCTGATAAATGTCTTATTAGTTATGTTCTTGTTTTTTTGGTATGATTGAATATTTTGAAATAGTTATATTTCTGACTAGATAAGCTGTCAAATGGATTGGGAATAGGAGATTGTACGAGGAATTTAGGTTGGAAATATTTGTTCTTGCAAGAAATTCAAAGTGTAATTGAGATTTTAGGCCAATTGGGATTTGCGGAAGTTGTGGATTAACTGAGGTCCAGGGTCTCAACTGTTTTCTTGGAATGTAGGTCCTTCAGTGCTCATATGTCATGACAGCACTGAATATATCTTTTTACATAGCTGTGCCACCCGCTCATCAATTTCATTCTGATTTCAATGGTTGCCTTAAAGTCTGTTGGCCTGAATTTCTCTCTGCTGTTGGACCATTTCATTAATTTCTAAACATTTGCGGAATAATATTTGCATATTTAATTTTCAACTAATTAGACACCAAATTTTTTGGTGAGGAACTTCTGTTTTTGAATGATTTTTCTATTTCTTGTAGTTATTGTGACAACAACATAGTGCGTTTTCCTTGGGTATTTACTTCATTGGTCATGTGGGTATGGCAGCATTATCTCTTTACCCGGACAATGCAATTTCAATTGTGGAAAAGTGGGCCTGTGAGTTGAGAAATTAAACGAAGAGAAACCAGCTTCCTTAATGCTCTCCCTTAATATCATGTCATGAATATGCTGTTTTATTGATTAATGAAAAGGCTTTCGCTCTCGTCAATTTGTTTTTAGTTTAAAGTTTGTTGTATTCTCACAGGAAATATGATTAGGAGTGCTTAGGTTTATGGGTTTTTTTTTCTTATGATTTTTCCTTTAGACAGAGGAGATTAAGATAAGAAGGTGTTCACCTTACCTAGAAAGGACCCTAGTTTCCAGCAATGGTGCCTTGACCTCTGATGATTGGAGAGCTGTTCCTGACTTTTGGAGGTCTTCAGCTGAGAAATATGGTGATCGGATTGCAGTGGTGGATCCATATCATGATCCACCTACAAGTTTGACATATAAACAGGTAAATTTCCAATATAAATTTAGTTTGTTGTGATTATGTATCTCCTTGAGAAGCACGTGAAGCAACAATTTGTGTCCTCAGTGTAACTTATGTTCTTTCTACACACAGCTCAAGTGATTGAATGTATCCAAAAATCACTTTCCAGTATAGTGCTTGGAGCTATAAGATTATGAACTTAATTCATAACAAATTTGAATTGGTGCAATATATGTCATGTTAGCTATATGACCCATATCAGTTCTTTGACTACATTTATATGCACTGCTGAGATGCATGCTTTTTTACATGATTTTAAGTCAGCTTGGAATTTGCAGACACAAACATGGATACTGTGCTCCGGTATGGGTGTGTTCTTTTACTTGAGGATATTTGAAACTTTTATGGTTCATTGCGATGAGGTTGAGCTTTGTAAAAATGATCAAGAATCAGGGAAATCATATTTTTTTTGGTTGAGCACTAAGAAAATATTGGCAGTGTTATTAAAAGTTTCCTGGGGACTATTGATCATTATTAAGCAATATGGATGGATGGTGGTCTCTTTGGTCTGATAGGACCATATCAAATCTCAACAGACTACTCTAGTTCTGGAGTTCAAAATATGATGCACTTATAATGATTTATGTACACTATACATCAAATGCTTTACTTTTAAATTGTTAATGATCTTACTTCTTAATCCTCTTTTAAAACACAAATATATTGGAAGTGCTCTCCCTTCAGCTCTCTGCATTTTTCCATTTCCACAGTAAATCGTAACAAAAATGAGGTAAATGGATGAAGTTAATTGTTATGAAGTAAATGATCTTACAACCTCAGAAAAATTGGGCTGGTAAGAGAATAGGTCCTTTCCCACAACTAGGTTCCAGGTCCTTATACTGAAAATAAATTTTTCATTAAAAGATACACGCTCCATTTCTATGTTAGAAAAGAAAATAACATAAATGTTTCTGCGTTTGATTCTATATTTGTTTTATCTATAAGTGAGTTGCTTGCTCTGTATGATACTTGATCTATATGCGTACAATATCACTGTTATTTGAAGAAAAGAGTACCCATTGATTCCATTTGTTGTAATAAATTGTGAAGGTTCGTTCCTGCTGATTGGTCTGTACCATATTTTGAATTGGACCCTTGTTCTTTGCCTGATATGGAATGAAAGTTCTTTCATGTTCTTGGAAAACAAGTTAATTTGATTAAATTAACTGCTTTCTCATCAAACAGTTCCTTGTCTTTCAAATTTGCAGTTGGAGCAGGAAATTTTGAATTTTTCTGAAGGCTTGAGGGTTATTGGAGTTAAGCCAGATGAGAAACTTGCACTTTTTGCTGATAATTCATACCGGTGGCTTGTTACAGATCAAGGTACCTTGCAGTTTAAAATATGTTTTCCTTATTGCTAAAGTCAATGTATTTCTTCCTTATCCTATATTTTTCTCTTCCCCCATCCCTTATGGTTTATGTCTTAGCATTTTCACCTTGCAAGAGCATTTCAGTTTTACCTTTAGAGGGTTATTGCCACTAGCAGGATGTTTTTGGCTAGTGTTTGTCATTGTTCGTAATACTGGAGTAAATAACTCAAAATAAAATAATTTGACCCTTTTCTTTATTACCACTACAAATCATTTGCAAGGAAATGGATAATTGTAATTTGCAATCATTGAGTACATGAAACTTTTGAATAGCCACTTTCTGGTATATAATATTTCAATAGCCACTTTGAGCCTTTCCTAAAGGCTTAAAAATTCTTTATATATATTAAGATGCCATAGTGCTCCTAAAACATAAAATGTGACAGATTGAGAACCTTTGAACATTTTTTATCGAACTTTTTAATCCGTATGTGCCAGATTTTTTTTGCCTTGAACAAATCATGGATTCAACAATGTTCTTGGGCCCAGAGAAACTGGGAAATTCATTGTTAAAATGCTGCCTGTACACATGGATATCATTAAAATAAAAAAGAAGCCTGAATGTCCAGGGTGTTTAATTGTGGAAGGGAAGAAGGTGTTCCATTTTGCAGTGTCCATGTGCTCCGCCTTGAAGAATCTTTGTTGGCTTATTATTTCATTTGACGCATAAAGTACAATGATGCATGGTAGTCGTACTTTTAATTTTCTATATATCTTATTGATATTTGTCCTAGGTATGATGGCCATGGGAGCAGTTGATGTGGTGAGGGGATCAAGATCATCTATTGAAGAGCTATTACAAATATACATTCACTCTGAAAGGTTTGCAAGAAAACCTTCCATTTTATGTATATCATTTCTACATTTTATACATGGATGATAACTGAGGATGGTTAAGTGTTCATAGATTAATTGTAAGCCAGTTTAGTTTTTTGTAGAAGCTAAGGAAATGTGTATACAGGATTTTGATACTCCTCCTGCCATTTCCTTAATTCTGGGGGTAGAGCTTGTAAGTTAGGGGCTTTAGGATTTGAAATTACGGGAAAGACTTGGGCTTAAGGTAATGCAACTATAGGATAAAGAAGATAAAGAAACAAATGACACATTGATAGGAAAAATAAAAAATGAATAAATTTGTATTTTGGTTAGTACTTGGCTCAGAGTATTAACTTTCAAGTACTAAGATGAGAATAAAATAGTGTCTTTGTAACTTTATTCTGTGACCCCCGCTAAGCTACTGAGCTTGTGCTTTTCTACAACTGGCCGGACTTGTCATACACTAAAAAAATTGTCGATTTGGATTGGGTCAGACAAGGTTGGTTTTGGCTGGCAGTTCCGTAAAACACCAACAGACACACTTGCCTAATATGCATTGAATGTGTTTTAATTAATGATATTCGAATTGCTGTGATAATGGTATTACAATTATTTTTCAAGAGTTTCAGGATTCCTTTTGTATTTAATCTATGATTGCACTAGTGGTATTGCTGATTTTCTGAATTATTACTACAGTGTTGCACTTGCAGTGGACAATCCTGAATTGTTCAATCGAATTGTAGAAACATTTTGTTCCAAGGCAGCTCCCAGGTTTGTCATTTTACTTTGGGAGAGAAGTCACACCTTGCCATCAACAGAATGGAGGGCATACCTATTTTCAGTTACAAGGAGATTATAGATTTGGGGCAAGAGAGCTGTAAAGCTTTCTCAGACTCTGATGATGCGAGTAAGTTGATCAATTTGAAAATAAATATGAAGAGTGTATATATGTATTATGTTATGAATCATCTAGCACACTTCTTCCTGTGAGATCCTTGAGTTTATATTTTAAATCACCGTTTCATATTACATGAAGAGGTTTTCTTGTTGGCTGACTGCTGTTAACGCTTGACTACTTAAAGCATCTTATATGTTGTAGGGAGAATGCCAGAATATTTGAGAAAACTCAAACGCTGAAACAGTTTTCCTTTATGCCTGGATCATGATGCAACCCATAACCAGTTAGGTAGATCCATGTGTATCAGACAAAATTTCCATATATTTTTCATGGTTCCAAGCTTGTGCAGTTGAGGTATTTGTTAGGATGGAAACAAGAATCTAATAATGAATTCAATTGCCACGCTGCTCAAATTGGCTTGTTAGTATGTTTTGGTCATATTAGAAGCATTAGTGGTGATTTTTATGCTCAAAGTGGCTTTACTTTCTATTTAGCCGATCATGCATATGCAATACATCTGTAGTTTTTGTGTTTGTGCATGTGCAAGCCAGTTTGTGGATCAACGAGGCTAAGAAAACTGTCTCTGTCACTTTTGTTCATCATGTCATCATTGTTCACGATATTACAGAGTTACAAGGAAGATGTAAACTTTTATATCACTTGTCAAGCAGTGATTGCATCATTGTGCTGCTTTTAGTGGAGGGTGTTGTGTTCAATTTATATAGCTCACCTGCCTGTCCAGTTTAGTGTATGTTACTGTGAAATACATATAAAACACAAAATAAACTTTATATTATTTTTTTGCGAAATAATATAGTGCTATACTAGTTTAAAAAAAAGAGTTGAAAAAAATAACAACACCTCACTTTCCTTTGATTGATTATCTTATGAATTTTCTATTGATAATGATTGCAGGGCAGCACTATAAATATGAAACAATAAGCTCTGACGATATTGCTACACTTGTTTATACTAGTGGAACCACTGGAAATCCAAAAGGTGTCATGCTTACTCATAAGAATCTGCTGCACCAGGTTTGTAGTTATTCTCTATCTTCATGCTTATTTCCTTTATTCGTTTAACTTTTGGTTGATGTTCCCTGCTCCAAATTATTCTCTTGCAAATCTTCTTTTCTAATGATAAAAATATATATATTTTTAATCCTAGCAAAGAACTAATTCTCAATTCTACTCTACTGTATACACTTAATAACAGCGATAAATCAGAGAATAGAGGAAAACAATATGTAAAAAGAGCTATTTTTTTCCCAGATCATTATCTGCTGAGCTCACCTTTCCTAATAACCTTGCACTGTACAACTAACCTCATCAAGCATGCTATGATATTCCCTTGCACTCAATCCTTTGAAGGCACATTAATCTAGGAAGCTGAAAGGAGCTCCTTATTTTAATCCTATTTTGCTTGTCTTCAAGAGAAATCCTTGTTTCTTCAACGAATATTCATTTCTCATCCCAAATTCAAATTCAATTCTTTAAAAGTCCACCTTCTTCATCAAACCATTCGAAGGAGATCAATGGTTAGAGATTCAATTGGGATCTAAATCCAGTCGAACCATTACACTGTTACAGTATATCATTGTGCATGTGTTGCTATTTCGTTTTGAAGATGTACAAGGTTTATAGGAGCTGTCCTGTCCTTTGTCTTTATTGATATTTCATGGTATCCAATGAACACAAGTTCTCTCAATGTCAGTGAAAACAAACGAACATGTAAATTTTCTTTGTTGTTTGGACTCTTTTACTTGGGAAAATTTTCAACTGCTACACTGAATTTGGAAGAGCAAGCCAGGAAAAAAAAACTGTGATTCTTATCTACTGCGAAAAATCATTATGGGTGAGAATGTGGTCATCAATATATAAAAGAAGAATGAGGCCATGACCATGACATAGACAAACAAACATGAAAGAATCCACAAGGCTATATCGGAACCCTTTATCAAAAATATAGTGAGGAGACCATCTTTTTGTTGTGACATGCTCTTCAGATTTATGGCTTCATAGGGGGCCTTTAGTTGACTGAGAATGACAACGGCTTTCAAAACTAAGTAGGGCCCTTTGAATGGGGTCTTTAGTTACAGTTGAAATCAAAAGTTGGTTACCTTAATGTTGAGTCCATTAACAATTTCCCTTGTTTTCCAGATAAATAATTTGTGGGATGTTGTGCCTGCTCAACCTGCAGACAGATTTCTGAGTATGCTTCCACCTTGGCATGCATATGAGCGAGCTGCTGAGTATTTCATATTTACACATGGAATTGAGCAAGTATACACTACTGTCAGGAATTTAAAGGTATTAACCTTTTGAAATGATACAATATCTTATCAGTTGCCATCACTCACTGTATAGGCTGTTCATTTTTACTATGGTTTAATTGCAATGAATTTTACTCATAGGTTGATCTGCAACAATATCAGCCACATTACTTGATCACTGTTCCTTTAGTATTTGAGACTCTTTACAGGTTTGTCCAGTATATTTTATCTTTTTTTTTGCTGCAAGTCCAGTATATTACATCAATCTAATGCATCGCTACTTGGAGAAATTTGTAGGGTTTTTTTTTGCTTGATACTTCACATGGAAACTAATATTTCATTTATTAAGGTCAAGAAACTTGCAAAAGAGAAAAAAACTACCTATCTAGTGATTAAAATATCATCTAAGCCACTGGTTGCCAATGTATTAAAAGATCGATCCAAGTAAAATAACGGATTTCAATGAATATTCAATACATTTTATGCGATCTAACTTCCAATCTTATACAGAGAATAGAAAGGGAGAAGGCAGACCCATCCTAAGGATTAACACTTAATTTGGGTCAAGGATTTGTTTGAAGTTGATAAAATATCATTGGAAAGCATCATATTTCTATTAACTTAAAATATGTACATTTTTATATATGTACCACACACACACACACAAACACCCATTGATTGGCATGTTTCACACATGTTTTAAAGTGTCTGCATACCTTTTAGTGTTTCTTTATCATCCGAATAAATTCTCCATGTGAAAGATTCCTGAGCATTTATTAAATAAAATAGACTTTGTGTCATTATGGCTTTTGATTTAAATAATGCAGCAATCATTCTTTGGGATATTTTTTGTTTTATTTGTCTTTTTAATTTTTTTCACTGGAGCTATGATCATTGAATGGTTACTTTGCAATATATAAAGCAGGATTAGTTTTCATACTGAATTGCTGACTTGGGATAAAACTGAAATATGACTCACTAGCTACTTAAATTAGCCGTGGGTTTGATTGCTGATAAGTCTAAGCCATTCTTGTATTCTGAAAGGCAAGGGTAGGTGGATGTGGGGGAGGCTTACTTACAAAATACTATTTCTTTAGAAGTAAAGAATTAAAGCAAGAAAGAAAAAAGCTTTAAAGAAAGAAGCTAAGAATTAAAAGCAAATAAAGGGAAAAGCCAAGAAGAAAAGAGAATTCAGGAAGGGAAAAGTCAGCCATTTTTTATTTAATCATAAAAAAATGATCGTAATGTCAAGAAAATCACATATAAATAATAAAACCCTAATCATAATCAATTTGGGCTTAAAACCTACTAACTAATAAAAGTCTAATAAAATAACATAAATTGAAGTCCCCTAATAAAAATAAATATAATCTGATAATTTGAGCTTGGATGAGCCCAATCTTCCAATCCAATAACATAAGGGTTGGGCTATCCTCTATCATTATAGATCATACAGACGTGTGAATCATGTCTTGGGTCTAATGTTCTTATCAACTCTCTCGGGGTAGGAAAAACTCGACCTAGTTGAGTATAGGTCAAGGCGGCTCCAATAATATTCCCAAAGATCATAATTAAGCTTCTGTGATGTCTCTTTGATAATTCAAGTACAATCTGAATCTAGTCATCTAACTCATGTATTGAGATTCGCTGAAGTTCACCATCCCTGAAAAAAACAACTTGTGGATCCAAAGTAACATTAATATGTTCCTTTTGTGCCAAAGATAAGGATAACGAGGAAGAGGTTTCAAAAAGATCACCAGTGATAGGCTGTTGTGTTTTATATATAACAAGGTCTTTCATGTCAAAAGTAGAGCTCTAATATCAAAGTTGAGTGACGGTTTAATGACATAATTATTTGATTCAATTATTTGCAACACTTTGAATGGTCTAGCACTACTTGCAATTTATGACCGATTTTCAAAGGACACCGTTCAAGTCTAATTTGTATCATGAAATAATCTCCAACATTAAGTTCATCATGATACTTATGTAAATCAGCTCGAAATTTGTATGTTCATTACTTGCTTGAACATGTTTTATGATCTCAACATGCAAATTATAAACTCTACATGCAAAAGACTCAGCTGAATCAGAAATTTTAGAGTAAGGAGACAAGAAGATCTACAAGCTTCCTAGGTACGTAACTATGAACACCATATGATCGAGGGTGTGGAGTGGAACAAGCATTATTTGAAGCCTTATTAGATGTAGTCTGGACATAACCTAGTAAATTATGATTATTTTCATCTTTCTCATCACATGTCAGGGGCAAGAGATTATGGAGCTCAACATGTTGCTCTAAACCTATGACATGCTGGATGTCAAGCATAAGAGGGTGAGGAGCATGTTGTTCTAAACCTTTGACATGATGGAAGTCAAGCATGGTGGGTAGGGAATCAGGTAGTTTAAGAGGACTAATATCATGAGACTCTTTTAAGATCATATTTACCTCTTCAAGAAATTCCACTAAAAAGTTTCCTAAAACTTCTTCCTTTACCACTAAAGCAGTATTTTTTTTAACCTTATTTTCAGACTCATTTGGATTTATAACGTTAAGTTCCTCTTCTTGCACATCCCCTTCATCTAGATTACTAAAGTCCTCAAGATTGAGTTCATACACTTGCACACATTAATTTTTCTTCACACCTATGTCCTTATGTTTTTGAATGACTAAGGGTTTAGAGATGCAGTTAAAAAACACATGACTGAAACCTTGACAATTAACAAACTGAATCTCTGAACTTAACCTGGACATTTCATTAATGACTCTTTTCCTTTTATCTTCGTTATAAATTTGGGCACTACTAGGATTAAGTTTACAGTGGTGGAGCACCTAATAAAAAATCATTATTTCTAAATTGAGACCTAAAAAGGATCCTAAGAGGGTCCCCGATATTTTGTCCATCGACTCTTTTTAAACAACTTATAATCTTGCGCTACAGTGTAGGCTTGGTCAAGAGTGAAAACACCTATGAGCCTAACCTCTTTTATAAAATCATTATTCAAACTTTTACAAAATCTACGCAAAGTCATGGCTTCATTTTTCCGTATGACACATCTCATAATGTAATCGTTACTCATTGATAGACTTATTCTCTTATTTTAGATTGTTTCATTGATATAAAAGTTTATTCCTTTAAGACTAGGGTAAATATTTTTTCTGTAATTTTTGTTTCATCTCGATCCAATCGGTTATAAGAGGTTTACCTCTCATCTCTAAACAATCCTTTAACATCTCTCCAATAAAGTTTGGCTTCACAATGAGCATCATCTTAGCAAATCTAACTTTTCTATTATTACACAAGTTATGCCGCTCAAATAATTGATCCATGTCATGAATCCACATATCAAATATCCAGGGGTCATGATGGCCATCAAGAGCAGGAGCTTCTATTTTGTTAGGACTCATGAGTTGTTCATCAAGGTCATCGTGTTTAGAGTAATCTAAATGATAGTCATATTGGCGGCGGTAAACTTGCCTATAATGGTTATTCTTGTGATATTGGTTTTTGGGTGTTTTATTCGAGAACTCTCTTGGGGCTCAATTCTTTTAAACATGTTGCTCATCTAAGTTTGCAGTTTCTTTTAAATAGCTAGAAGAGTATCACTAAGGGCCTGCCCACGGTAAGTGTAAACTTAAGCTTGGATACTAGATGATCATGACACAAATGCATGCAACACTAACTTAGAAATGGAATTGAGATTACAAATGTTTTTTGCAAGTAAAATCACAATACAAAAATAAAGCTATTTTTTTTTAATGTGGAGATTAATCAAGAACAAAATACACCAATAAAATTTTAAGCGTAGAATGCTAGACCCTTAAGTTTAAATGATTAATCAAACACATTACACAAAATATTTGCAAACCCAAGTCAACGAGCATCTCAAAACCTGTGGCACTGCCGTTTAGGTCATCTTTCAAAACGAATAATATCACAAATAGCAAAATCTTTTCATTTATTTGTTACATCCTCCTCTCTAAATCATGTTGCATTAATAAAAGTCAACAACTTTCTTTTGGCATAAATAGCATCAAAAGCACACGGCCCTTACAATACTCTATTAAGATGTTTGGGGACCAACTCACACTTCCTCCTACGAAGGCATTAAATACTATTGCCATCTTTTTTGACCATTACACATGCTACTGTTGGCTTTTCCCATGACCCTCAAATTCGATGTTACCATTATTTTTCTACAGCTGCATGTTTTACTTGAAAAGAAATTTGAGTTCAAAATCACACACCTTTACTCAGACAATGGTGGTGAATATATAAGCTTAAAACCTTACCTAAATAAACATGGCATCAACCATCTCACTAACCCCCAACACTCCTCAACACAATGCTATATTTGAACATTGACATCGTTAAATTGTTGAAACAGGAATGACACTACTTACCCAAGCAAATCTACCCCAAAAATTCTGGTGTCCTTCCTTTCAAACAATAGTTTACCTTATCAACAGACTTCCTACACCCATCCTCTAGAACAAATCCCCCTTTGAATGCTTATTTAACCAATCACCAAATTATAATAAGCTCAGGATCTTCGGTTGCCTATGCTACCCATGGTTGAAACCATTTAATTCTCACAAAGCTAAACCAAAATCAAAACCTTATCAACAGACTTCCTGAACCCATTTTCCAGAACAAATTCCCCTTTGAATGCTTATTTAACCAATCACCAAATTATAATAAGCTCAAGATCTTCGGTTGCCTATACTACCCATGGTTGAAGCCATTTAATTCTCACAAAGCAAAACCAAAATCATAACCATGTATCTGTGTGAAATCTTCTACCTCTCAAAGTGCATATCTGTGCTTAGATCCTCAAACACATCGTACCTACATATCTCGACATGTTTGCTTCAATGAAGCAAAATTTCCATCCACATCTCCCTTACCAAAGCCTCCATCAAACAACACAATTAACCACTACAATACCTTCAGCCCTAGCCCCACCACTCCGTCATTACACACCACCATTAATCCCAATGTCATCACTGCTACTTCTAATGCCGCTCCTACTCTAGAAACTTCGTCTTTAGATATCTCCTCTCCATCCATGGATACAACTGCTCCAACAATGTCCTTACCCATTGCAACCCCCCAATTGAGTTCTTGGATCAACGCACTCATTCCATGATCACCAGAGGTATGAATCACATTCACAAACCAAAAAAGCTTTATACTGCTACTAAACATCCTTTAGCAAACTCCTTTACTCCGATTAGTGTGCGTGGAGCGCTAAAGAGTCATCACTAGAGCCATGCCATGAGTGAAGAATTCAATGCCTTGGTGAGACATGGTACTTGGGAACCGATTCCACCCTCTCCACACATTCATCCTGTTGGCTGCAAGTGAGTTTTCAGAATTAAGAGGCATCCAAATGGTTCAATAGCCACGTATAAAGCTAGGTTAGTGGCCAAAGGATTCCATCAATGATATGAGATTGATTATCATGAAACCTTCTCTCCTGTTATCAAACCTGCCACCATCAAGACCATCTTATCACTAGCCCCATCCCGCAACTAGCCACTTCGACAACTTGATATAAACAATGCTTTTCTTCATGGCACCCTAGATGGTGATGTTTATATGCAACAACCATAAGGCTTCATTAATGCTGACAAACATCATTACATCCGCAAACTTCACCAATCTTTGTATGGCCTGAAACAGGCACCTTGTGCCTAGTATCAAACTCAGAGTAGAGGACTTCACTCCCTTGGCTTCACAGAATCTAAGACGGATCCATCACTCTTCATATATCATCGTGAATGCAATATTGCTTATTGTTTGGTTTATGTTGATGATCTTATAATCACAAGAAACAACTCCACCAAACTGGATACTATCATTCAATCCCTGGGGCATCAATTCAATCTCAAAGATCTTAGCAACTTGCATTATTTCCTTGGTGTTGAGGTGATCCCTACCAACACAGGCTTATTTTTAAGTCAACACAGCTACATCCGTGATCTACTTTACAAACTTGATGGAGCTAAGCCAACCCACACCTCTTTCCACGTCAGAAACTTTGCAACTTTATGATGGGTCTGCTGCCACTGATTCCACCATTTTTAGGTGTCATTGGTGCCCTTCAATACCTCTCTCATACGACCTGATATATTTGTCCTTGTCAATCGCCTAGCACAATTTATGCGTAAACCAACTCACTCTCACTGGTTTGCTGTCAAGCGACTCCTTCGTTACCTGAAAGGCACCTTGTATCATGGTCTTAACCTTAGATCTTCTTAATCAATTTCCCTCACAGCATACTCAAATGCTGATTAGGCAGGAAATGTAGATGATCGTACATCCACTAGTGCCTACATTGTTTTACTAGGACCAAATCCAATCTCGTGGAGCACAAGGAAGCAACGTGCAATTGCTCGCTCCTCAATGTAACATGAATCTGAGCCTTAGCTGCCACTGCATTAGAACTTGGTTGGCTCTCTTCATTATTTCGAGAACTCAACCTAGCTGTTCCACACATTTCTAAAATTCTCTATGATAATGTGGGCGCCACACAACTCAGCCACAATCCTGTTCATCATTCAAGAATGAAACACATCGTTATTGACTTGTATTTTGTACGTGACTATGTTACAAAAGGTCTTCTTCAGGTTCATCATGTATCCTCTCACGACCGACTAACAGATCTTCTGACTAAAGCACTACCTCGCATAAGATTCACCCATCTGCGAACCAAGATCAGCATCACTGATGGTGAGCCCATCTTGAGGGGGTGTGTAAAGAATCCAACCATTGATCATGCTCCTTCGGTTACAACTGTTCCATCAACAAGAGAAAATCAAGCTGTAAAGAATCCAACCACTAATCATGACATCAGTCCTTCGGTTACAACCATCTCATCAGCAAGAGATAATCAAGCCATAATAGCCAATCTGTCAGAGAGTTGGAATTATGGAAATCAAACCATAATAATCAATATGTCAAAAAGCTAGAATCATGGAATTCTCAGAATAGATATTATACATCTCTGTATGTATACTCTCACAATGTAACAGAAAAAGCGTAAGCAAAAAGATTTGAAAAATAAAGAAAATCTAGAGACCTTAATCACCCTGTGGTGTTGTTTCTCTTATGTTGCGGTTGTGGAGGCGCAATTGTCAGTTAAGTTGAATGTGGCAGCGGGTCGTTTATTGTGGTGGCGTCGCTGTGAGAGACTCAATTGTTGAAGACAAATTGATTTGGCTGCTGTGAGAACTGTTGTGGATCTTGGTGGTTGTTAGGAGAATTTGCTCGGATGGATGACTCGTTGGTGGAGGAGATGAAAAATACACCTTTTGTTTTGGTTTTAGATTTTGATTGTAAACTGGAAAAGGCAAACAAAACAATTTTTTGTTTGCTAATTTTTTTTTTCTTGTTGAAAGCTTCCCACAAGATCTAGGGTTTATGAACTGGATTGAATATCAATGAATTTGAACAAGCCCATAGATTGTTTAATTGTAAGAACAATTAAAACCCTAAGCTCTAATACCAAAGTTGATATGAAAAATGAACAAAACGAATTAAAGCAAGCAAGAAAGAAGTTTTAAAAAAAGAAGCTAAGAATTAAAAGCAAAGAAAGGAAAAAACCAAGAATAAAAGAGAGTTCAGGGAGGGAAAAGTCTGTCATTTTTTATTTAATCATCAAAAACTGAGAGTAATGTCCAGAAAATCACATATAAATAATAAAACCCTAATCATAATCAATTTGGGCTTAAAACCCACTAACTAATAAAAATCTAATAAAATAACATAAATTGAAGTCCAATAATAAAAATAAATAAAATCTAATAATTTGGGCTTGGATGAGCCCAATCTTCTAATCCAATAACACAAGGGTTGGGCTATTCCCTGTCATCATTGATTATACAACATGTGAACCGTGTCTAGGATCTGATGTCCCCATCAACATCTCTTTGACAAGAAGCCCAAATTCTTAATTACTAAGGAGAGGTTGAACTAAGTGCAACCCTTCTAAAAAATTTGCAGCTTCATGTTTCTTCTCTTTTACCATTGGATTTGCAGTGAGCAGCTTATGTTATTGAATCATGAATTGCCTGTTTTGTTTTGTTGTACCATATGCTCTCCTCCTGGTCAGGTGAATTATTTTCTTATTCATGTGTTTCTCAAATTGTACAGTGGGATACAAAAACAGCTTTCTACAAGCTCCCCTCTTCGTAAGATTCTTGCATTTATGTTCATAAAGATCAGCTTGACATACATGGAGATGAAAAGAATTTATGAGGTTTGATAGTTTGAAATTGTATGCATCATTTATTCTTCACTCTATTTCCTATATTTTCATAGCATGTAAATAAAAATTTGTTAGGCTCCAACTTTATTACGTTTCCATGTATTTTTGAAGGATGATTAATTCACTTTTTGTTATATTCAGTTTTAACATTTTTTTTTTTGTCTTGTTATGAGGAGATTTACTTTTTGATAAAAGATACCTCTCCAGTAACCCTCACTATATAATCAATTCAATTCTTTTTATTATATAATTGAATCAGTGGAACAAATTCAGATATACCATTGCTACCATCTGCTTACATGATGTAACTGCTTCTCTTGTTACCATAGAACTGCTCAAGCACACTGGCATACACTGCTTCATACACTGAGTGTCAGTGAATTTCATGAAACCCAGTGGGAGCCTGCCCATTATTTTTGGCTCTGCTCTACACTTAAATGCTTCCATAGGATGTGATCTTAAAACATGCTTTGCTTGCAGTACACAAACTGATCTAGCTGCCGGTTTCCTGGACCAAATTTTCTTGATGAAAGAGGCTGGGTGCCAATAATTCATGGATCCATGTCTAGATATATTGCATGTTGGATGTTCTTTTGGCTCTTCTGAATAACATTTCTATTTTCCCTGTTTCAAATTGATTAACACCTAGTTTCATGCTCAATATATTCCTTGCTTCAATTTCAATCAGGGTTGTGAATGAGACCTACTTTCCCACTCAATTTGCTGCTTAATTGAATTTTATTTTCTTTGGCAGGGAACTTATCTTGTGAGGTCTAGGAAGGAACCATCGTATTTTGTTTCAATGCTGGACTGGTTATGGGCAAGAATCATTGCTGCAATATTGTTGCCAGTACATATGTTGGCTAAGAAGCTTGTTTACAGTAAAATTCACTCAGCAATTGGAATAAGCAAGGTTTATCTAATAAGTTCTTGTTTGACTTAATGCTTCATTATTAGCTCTCCTTTATCTGATAGAACAATTTTTCTTAGACCTCTCCACTTGGTTCTTGAAAAAATGATTTTGAGTTGATGCCAATTCTGAAACAATTTATTCGATACTTGAAGATGCATTTGATGGCTTTGAATTGATTCCCTCCTCCTAAAAATAAATGATGCCAGCTAGACAGTGGATATTTTCCTTTGAGGCTGTGATGATTATTTTTTTTGGTCACTGTTCAACAAGAAATATCTATTATGTTGTTGAACTCCTTTTTGCTTAACTATATACATAGATCTTTATTAGCACTTAGAAATATCTGCTACCTTGCAGGCTGGCATAAGTGGAGGTGGTAGCTTACCTTCACATGTTGACAAGTTTTTTGAGGTCTGATGCTTAATTACTCTTGACTGGTTAAACAAGATATTTCTGATACTGTCTCTTATAGAACTCCTACATGTGCACAGGCAATTGGTGTTGTAGTGCAGAATGGATATGGTATGACGGAGTCATCTCCAGTTACTGCTGCTCGACGACCCAGCAACAATGTAAGATACATCCATTATTTTAGATTGTTGAAACTCTTGCACCTTTTCAATAATCCCAAAATTTATAGGTGGAATCATGGAGAGAGACCTATAGCACATCAGCCCCATACACTATGTCCTAGAAATGACATCTTTGCTGTCTTATCACATCAGTTTGGAGTGGTTATGCACTTCTAGCTGTTCACTCGTGTTAATTTGTCCTCTTTCTTGAATGTGGTACAGATGGTTAAAGAGGAATTTTTTTCCCCTTCTCTTATATTCTCCACTGTCTTTCTGAACTTACATTAACCAACATTTGCAATTTAGCATTTGCATGTGAAGAATTTTGAGAGAAGTCTTTCTCTTTTCTTAATCTTACTAGCAGTATGTTTGTACAATAAATAGGGAAGAGAAGCTAATCTACTAACCCTCAAAACAAGAAATAAATACTAGATAGGAAAGTGTCCTACACTAAACTAGAAAGCAATAATCTAGAGAATCTGGATAGTTAATACCAGATTCTCTTTCCTAAACCATATATACTAAGATTTCTCTAAGATCCTAACTGATTTTGAGACTGATTTCCACACTCCCCCTCAAGCTGGGTTGTATATGTTATACATGCCCAACTTGTGACTCAATTCTTCAAAATTAGTTCTTGGTAGAGCTTTGGTGAGGATGTCTGCAATCTGAGATCTTGTTGGAGTGTAGGTAAGGTGAACAATGTTCTTCTCAATCTTTTCTGTGATGAAGTGTCGATCTATTTCAATGTGCTTTGTCCTGTCATGATGAACTGGATTCTTTGCTATGCTTATGGCTGCTTGATTATCACAATGCATCTGGATAGGTGTCAATGATTCCATGCCAAGTTCTTTAAGTAATCTTTGTATCCACATCCCTTCACAGATACCAAGAGCTAGAGCTCTCAGCTCAGATTCTGCACTGCTTCTAGATACCACATGTTGTTTCTTGCTTCTCCAAGTTACTAGATTTCCCCAAACATAGGAGCAATATCCAGAAGTAGATCTCCTATCTATAATGTTTCCTGCCCAGTCTGCATCTGTGTAGATTTCAATATTTCTGTTGTCACATTTCTTGTATAGAAGGCCTCTACCAGGAGTCATTTTTAGGTACCTCAAGATTCTATTAACTGCTGCCATATGATCTTCTGTCGGGCTGTTCATGAATTGGCTTACAAAACTGACTGCAAAGCCAATATCAGGTCTGGTATGTGAGAGATAGATGAGTCGACCCACGAGTCTTTGATATCTCCCCCTATCCACTGGTATACTATCATTTTCTGCTACTATCTTGTTTGTTGAATCCATTGGAGTGTCTGCAGGTTTGCATCCAAGCATTCCTGTTTCTTTTAGTAGATCCAAGACATATTTTCGTTGAGAAACATATATACCTTTCCTTGACCTTGCCACTTCCATGCCAAGGAAGTATTTGAGATACCCAAGGTCTTTGATCTCAAATTCCTTGGCTAAGAGTTTCTTCAGTCTCACTAGTTCTTCCTCATAATCCCCAGTTAAGATGATGTCATCCACATATACTATTAGGATTGCTATTTCCTTTTCTGGAGAGGTTTTTACAAATAATGTGTGGTCTGCTTGGCATTGGGAATATCCATACTGTGTTACTGTCTTTGTAAATCTGTCAAACCATGCTCGAGGGGATTGCTTGAGTCCATATAGTGATTTTTTCAGTCTGCATACTCTGTTGACATTGGAGGATGTTTCTAGTCCTGGAGGAATCTCCATGTATACTTCTTCTTCCAAGTCTCCATTAAGGAAAGCATTTTTGATGTCTAGTTGATGTAATGGCCAGTCTTGGTTAGCTGCTAGGGATAGAAGCACTCTGATTGTATTAAGTTTGGCCAATAGAGCAAATGTTTCTTGAAAATCTATTCCATAGGACTGAGTAAACCCTTTTGCAACCAGACGAGCTTTTAACCTTTCAATACTTCCATCAGCCTTATGTTTGATAGTAAATAACCATTTACAGCCAACTGGTTTCTTTCCAGGTGGAAGTTCAGAAATTTCCCAAGTTCTATTCTTGTTTAAGGCACTGATTTCATCACTCACTGCCTTTCTCCACCCTGAATCTTTGAGAGCTTCTTCAATAGACTTAGGAATCTGTACACCTTGGCCAATGGCTGAAACAAATGCATGATAGGTTGGTGATAACCCTTCATATGACACAAATTTGCTGATGGGATGACTTGTGCATGATCTAACACCCTTTCTCAAAGCAATTGGAATATTTGAATCATCAATAACAGAGGCAGTATTCTCACAATCAGAAGTTTCCATACCTGAGTATATTGGGGCAGAATCTGGACTTGGTTCTGAATCTTGGTCATGTGCAAGAGGTATTGTGTGCTCTATCTCCTTTCCAAGTTTTTTTCTTCTAGAATAAGTAAGAAGCTCATGATTTGTGATCTGTTTTGGTGTAGGATGAATCTGGTCAGGAGATTGAACTGAGGCTGGTGGTGCTGGGACTGATTGGATTGAGGCTAGAGGTGTAGTGTAAGGACTCAAATGACTTTGGACAAGGCTACGTTGGTTGTCTCCCGAGTTAATTACATGATCAGATTGTATATCCCAATTCTGATATTCTCTCATGGTTGCCCCCTGAAGATCAGACTTGGGATAGTATGCTTGGTGTTCAAAAAATGTAACATCCATAGAGGTATAGACCTTTTTGAGAACAGGAGAGTAACATTTATAACCCTTTTGGTGTGGAGAGTATCCTATAAAAATGCACTTGAGAGAGGTAGGGTCTAATTTTCCTTTATGGTGTATATGAACAAACACACCGACCAAATACTTTAGGGTCTAAGGAAGAGAGTAGTTTGGTGTGTGGAAAGGCTTGTAGAAGGACTTGGTTGGGAGTTCAAGTTTAAAATTGGAAGGCATTCTGTGATGAGATAGGTTCTTTGTGAGTGCTGCTTCTCCCAGATTGTTTTGGCACATGAGTAGAGAGCATAAGAGATCTAGCAACTTCCAACGGATGTCTATTCTTCCTTTCACCACTCCATTTTGTTGTGGAGTGTTAACACAAGAGCTTATATGGATAATGCCTTGATTTAGACAATAGGTATTAAGGCTAGAATTGAAATATTCTTTGGCATTATCAGTTTTAGGATTTGGATTTTAGTCCGGAATTGGGTTTGTATCATGGCATGGAAGTTTTGGAAAATCGGTGACTTGATTTTTCTTTCATAAGGAATAACCAAGTCAATCTAGTGTGATCATCAACAAAGGAGACAAACCACCGAGTTCCAGTTATATTGTGCACTTGTGAGGGGCCCCATACATCACTATGAATCATTGCAAATGGATGTGATGATTTATATGAAATGGTGGGATAGCTACTGCGAACATGTTTAGAGAGTTGACATATTTCACATTTGAAGGATTGTGAGCTTTTATTGGAAAAGAAGGATGGAAATAGCTTTTCAAGGTACATGAAGTTTGGATGACCAAGACGATAGTGCCATAACAGAACTTCAATATCTTTATTGACATGAAAATTTAAAGCTAACTGACCCTTGGATGATACATAGCTTCTGTTTTGAGTTTGCTTTAGAGGAATCTCACTTTTGAGCAGATAGAGTCCAGAACACATCTTAGCACTGCCAATCTTCTTCCCCGTATCCAAATCCTGAAATATACACAAATGAGGAAAGAATTTAGCAACACAATTCAGGTCACGAGTCAATTTGCTAATTGAGAGTAGGTTGCAGTCTAGGTTAGGAACATGGAGAATAGAGTTTAGGATCATGTCCCTTGAGAGTCTACTCAGCCCTATTCCCTTTACTTGGGAGGAAGACCCATCAGCTATACGGACTGTAGAATTATTAGTGCACTGATTGTATTCATTAAGAAGAGTGGCATCTCCTGTCATATGGTCTGATGCTCCGGAGTCGATGATCCAAGGGCTTGAGTGTTTCTTACTAACAGGAGGGTGTTGAAAATTTACCTTTTTGTCTTGCGGACCGGATCCGAACCGGTCGACATACTTGGTTGAGACAGTGAATTTTGACTGAAGAGTTTCTGTAAGATCTCAAGTTGTTCCTTGCTTGAAAGGACTTGTTTTACGTTGGCAGAATGGTGTTCTTATCTCGGTTGTTATCTGAGATAACATTGTTGGCACGTCTGTCTTTGTCATTTATTGATTTTGATGGTTTCCAATCAGCAGGTTTGCCATGAATCTTCCAGCAGTTTTCCTTGACATGTCCTGGTTTGTTGCAGTGATCACACCAGGGTCTTCCTTTCCTCTGTCGGTTATCATAGTTGCTGTTTGAATAGCCTCGAGCAGCAAGGGCAGATCCTTCCATTATATGAGCTGAGTTGTGAGGTCCCATCATTACTTTCTTCCTACTTTCTTCACGTCTAACCTCAGAGAATGCTTCTCTGAGATTTGGAAGAGGTTTGGTTCCCATTATTCTTCCTCTGACTTCATCAAGGTTCTTGTTGAGCCCAAGAAGAAATTTAAAAGTTCTTTTCTGCTCAACAATTCTTCTATATAGGACTGTGTCTTCAGGACAATTCCAGCTGTGAATCTCAAACATATCTAGGTGCTGCCAATGACGACAGAGAGTGTTGAAGTATTGAGTAATAGAAAGTTCTCCTTGGCGTAGATCATGTAACACTGCCTCAATCTCAAATAGTTCTGATGTATTTTCAGAATTTGAGTAGGTTTCTCTTCTTTGCTTCCCATTTCCTTTCTTTGTTCCATATAGGAGAAAATTTTCTCCAATTTCATTGGTCATTGAATTGATCAGCCATGACATTACCATATGATTTTCAATCTTCCATGTTCGGAACATGGGATCATTTTTTTCTGGTATGATGATATCCCCTGTGAGGTAGTCATCTCTGCCCTTTCCACAAATAAACATCATGACTGATGATGACCATTGAAGATAATTATATCCATTGAGTTTGTGTCCTGTGATTTGGTGTGATGTGCCTTCAGTGCCTCCTGAAAGGCTATCATGAGAGGTTGTTCCTGGCTGTGAGGTCACCTCAGAGAGAGAGCTTTGTCCTGCTGCTGCCATGCGTTAGAGAAGCAGATTAGGGTTCAAGAGTAGGCTCTGATACCATGAAGAATTTTGAGAGAAGTCTTTCTCTTTTCTTAATCTTACTAGCAGTATGTTTGTACAATAAATAGGGAAGAGAAGCTAACCTACTAACCCTCAAAACAAGAAATAAATACTAGATAGGAAAGTGTCCTACACTAAACTAGAAAGCAATAATCTAGAGAATCTGGATAGTTAATACCAGATTCTTTTTCCTAAACCATATATACTAAGATTTCTCTAAGATCCTAACTGATTTTGAGACTGATTTCCACAGCATGTATCTTCTTTTTCTGTTTCCTCATAGGCTACTTTCAGTCTATTTCCTTACTTTTTGAATCATATATATATATATATTCTCTACCATTAGGTTGCATGGATGTAATGCTGTCGTGAATTTGAATTTTGAAGGTTCTTGGTTCAATTGGGCTTCCAATTCGGCATACAGAATTTAAGATTGTAGATGCTGAAACTGGCGAAGCTCTTCCACATGGCTCGAAAGGGATTGTAAAAGTTAGGGGGCCACAAGTGATGAAAGGCTACTACAAGGTAATAATTGCTTCAAGAGAAGACAGTTTATAAATAGCAACTGGAAGGAATGCTTTGATGTTTAATGAAATAGTTTGATAATGTTTTTCCCTTCTGTGAAACATCAAAAAATTAAGCTGACTCATGATATCATATTGCACGCAGAATGTTCTCTGAGGTTCTGAGTTTTATATAAACTATTCTGCTTGATATACTTTCAAATATTGATCAATTCAGGTTGCCCTCTGCTCAGGGTTGGGATTTTAGTTTTGGATACAAGTAGAGTAAACTGGGGTTTATTTGGGGGCTGAATTGGACTGTTCAAAGCTGTCTGATCAGTATCCACAATTTCGACTTTTCCAGCAATACTATTAAGTTGGTTGATTTGATGCTTCTTTAATTTCAATTCTTAAGAGTCTCTGTAAGAACTTCATGATTTTTGTGCATTAGGGGTTCCAATGGAGCTTAACACTAAAAACATTGCAAACTTGTTATGAAACATTATTTAGCATTGTCTTTGAAATTTTGAAGCTTATTTTTATTTGTTGGATATTCTGAATTCTTGTCTCTTTATACATGTGTAAGACTTGTGGTAAGATATATTTTAACCCAAAAGAAATGAGGACTTTGTAATTCTGCAAGAAAAGCCTCACTAGCTTCTCAGTGAATATTTTTAATTAAGACTGTACTTAGTTCAACTAAAGTTAAACTACGCTCCTCAATCTAAAATACTGCAACCCGTGTCTGAATAGCATATCCCTAAATACAAAACTCTCCATTTTTAAAAAAAGTTTTGTAATATTGTACTACTAACACAAATAATATAGCTGAATCCTGTTAAAGTACTCTTTTGACATATAGAACCTTTGACCTTTTCCATCCTTGATCTTTTTTGGCTGGCTTAAAGAATAGGCATGATTAATACATGAAAACACAGTGTACTAGCTAGGACACTCATCTCAAACCGGGTCTCTTCCTTGAAAGTTGGGTTGGGGGGGTGGTATTGTAATGGCTTGCCTCAGAACAGTGTCATGAATCATGTTGATGAATTAAAAGAGGACTTCAAACACATGGGATATGCTATGTTTCACCAGGAGCACCAAAAATCCAAAAAAGGAAAAAAAAAGGGTCTAGCTTTGAAATGTGTTCTTAGCTCACTTACTAAGAACAGTGCTAGTTCTATCTCTTGTGCACAAAGAAGTGTAGTTAAAGGATGTGAGGACCTTCTATCATTCATAAGCAGTCGTAAATACAATGAGTCTTGCGTTTGTTTAGGGACAGAGACCAACCATTCTGCTGTCAAAGGCCTTAAATTTGAGAATTGATCTGTTGTCATGATGCCCATCCTACTTGAGTCCTTTTTCCTGTTTTTGGTAGTAAATTACCTGTTACTCTTTTATTCCATGGTAGTGATAGTTCTTTCTGATCTTCAGTAAAAAATATAATGGTTGTTGGCATATATTTGCAATCATTAAATAAGTTTCACTAGCCTATTTTCTTGGATTAAAAAATTCCTGTGAGTTTACATAACAATCATCGTGATGAAAATAGATAATATACATCTGAAAATGCAGTTGCGGTCATCATCATGGTTTGAAGATGAATGGTACAAGTTTGGATTGTAAAACTAAGATTCCCATTACAGTACACTAAAAAGCATTATTATTCAAGTTGTAAAATTTTGTTTCTGATGCTTTCAATGTGTAGTTTGTATTTAAATTGTTGTGTCAAGATAGTATTTCTTTCTCACAATTTTAGTTAATTCAAGTGACACATTTTTACTAATCTTTGACTAGAATCCATTGGCCACAAAGCAAGCCATAGATGAGGATGGTTGGCTAAACAGTGGTGATATAGGTTGGATAGCTCCTTACCATTCAAGAGGGCGGCCGTCACTGTGGAGGGGTTATTGTTCTTGAAGGCCGTGCTAAGGATACTATAGTTCTTTTGACAGGTATACTGGAAGCATATATGGCTTTCCTTCTATACCACTGCTGTGACCACAACTCTCTTTCTCCTCTCTCAAAAGTGACAAGTTAGATGCTAAAAAAAAAATAGCATGAAAATATTTTATGGTCTCTAGATAAATGCATGAGATTTGACCCTGTTGTCTTACCATTTTTCATTTTATCTTCTATAAATTCATCTAGAGATGTTAGTAGTGTTAGCAGCGTCAAAAAGTTCCATTTTTTCCATGAGCATTGCTTATTTCAATCTTCTATTTAATTGCTTCTTTTTTTTAGTGTACCTTTTCCCAATCTACGGATAATTACCAAAATATAACAATGTTTTTGCGTAATTATTATGCTCTTGGCTGTGTTACTGAGTTTCATTTTCTTCTGAATGGAGATATAATATTGCATGGGTATTGCCTTTTCCCATGAACAAAAATACTCTTTATCTTCATCATACTCAGGTTTTCTTTTCCAGTGTATCATTCTGCCTATCAAGAGTATCATAAATTCTACTTCTGAACTTGTTTGGAGAAAATATAGGTGAAAATGTTGAGCCCTTGGAGCTTGAAGAAGCTGCAATGAGGAGTAGTCTTATTCAACAGATTGTTGTTATTGGCCAGGTTTGTTTCAATGATCATTTTCCTCAAGTCTTGAGCACCTTTGGGCACATTTCAAATTTAGTCCTCACCTATGGTTTTCCATTTGTAAGTTGGTAGTCTATATATATATATACTATCATATATCGTTTGTAGGATCAGCGTCGTCTTGGAGCTATAGTTGTTCCCAACAAAGATGAGGTACTAGAGGCTGCAAAAAAGTGGTCCATTGTAGATCCAGATGCCACTGAGCTGAGTAAGAAACAGATCACCAGCCTGCTAAATGAAGAATTGAGGAAATGGTAACACTCTTTTACTTATTAATCTGAATAATCTCATCTATAAAGACATTTTCTATAATTCTTGTGGTAGTTTAGAACAAAATAAAAGGATAGTGTGGGTGCAATGGAAAGACAAGGGAGTTTTTTGCCAAGAGAGGTGTGGTGCAAAGTGATGGAAGATGAAACATTACACTTGTGATTTTTTCCTGCACTTGCAATCTGCGTTGGGAAATTTTGAGGCTAGAGTGGGATCAAAAGTACAGGGGATGGCAAAGAAAAAAAATGTAGAAATTGATTTCATTGCTAGAGATTTTTAAAGACTTTACTTTCCTTCATATCTTTCTTTTATCGCTAACTAGTTTAAGAACAAACTAGTTTCTCAATCATTGCTTCAATTTGGGGATTACCCTTATGTTTTCCTTTGATTTGGTTGTTGTGGGGATTGCTTCTTTGTTTGTGCATAGCTATGCATTTGTGTTTATTAAAGCTATTTATCAGGTAGTTCTCTGTTCCTTTATAATAGATGCAATAGTCTTGGAGTATTTGGAAAAGAATTGAATTTATTTCTATCATGTACTAATCATTGTTCAATCCCATGCTCTTACAAGCAGGACATCAGGGTGTTCTTTTCAAATTGGACCAATCCTTGTTATCGATGAGCCTTTTACAGTAAGTTTCCCACTTGAGTGTAGTGGCACTCCCATTCAGGCAACATCTGCCATTTTGCTCAATTACATATTTTATATTGCAGATTGATAGTGGCTTGATGACCCCAACGATGAAAATCCGAAGAGACAAAGTTGTAGCGCTATACAAAGAACAGATAGCCGATCTCTACAAGTAGTTGATGTATCAAATGCGTATACGAAGATGATGAATATGGAAAAGCATTGTCTGAAGCCCTCATTAAGTAGACAATGTGTGCCTGTACATGACCTGCAATAATTGAGTGTCAAATGGGCAATAAACTGGTTAGAACAGTTTAATCTGTGAATAATAAACTGTCCACTTCAGTGATGATACTCATTGGAATGAAATATTTTTGATACTGTTTCCAGTTGTTGATAATTAATACCAAGAGCATCTAACCTTTTCAAATGCGCTTTGCTTTTGTTTTGCCAAATAGATTTTTTGTTTTTTTTTAATATTCTGCCATGTGAAATATACTGTTATAGTTCATAAGAGAAGTAAAGGTTGCTGCTAAGTAACTTATTAAGGTCTAATCCCTAAGAACAAGAGAAATATACTGTTATAGTTAAAAAATAACGGATGCTAATTTTTAATTTCTAAGAATCGAAACGTTAAAGATAAAATTAGAAAAAAAAAATTAATGAACCAAAAAAAAATTAAAAAATACCAACAAATCCGGATAATGAAATTGAAAAAAATAAAGATTATGAATCCAATAATAAAATAAAAAATGAATTAAAATTTGATAAAAATGGATAAAAATCAAAATAAAAAAATTTAAACATTGAGGGTCACATATTAAATATCATCAAAATATCGAATTGAAGGGTACAATTAAAAATTCATGAGGCCATAAATTCATAAAAAAATTTCATCACCCAAGGGACCAGAGGTTTAAAGCTTTACTCGACCAGACAGGTTGAGTCATGACCTAGGGGACTCAAGGTTTAACCCAGGCTAGGTTTAAAAAAGAATTGGAATAAAGCTCAAAAAATATTTGATGCTTATATTTAATCAATTAATTTAATTTTCAAATAAAAAATCCTTATAAAAAAACTAATTTGAACAAAGCCCAAAAAAGGTAACTCGAGGAAGTGGAAAAAAAATAAGAAAATTTTTGAAGATGAAAATGAAAAAAAATATCTAAAAAAAAAACCAAGCAAATCCGAGTGAACCTTTTAAACCCAAGTTTATCTCTCAAAGCTGCAACCCGTTAAATTCCACAACCAGACTCAACTAAGAAGCTCAATATCAAAGAAAACAAATTCTTTTAAGAGAGCAAAATCTAACAAAGAGAATAAAAAAACCAAGGCAATACCACATCAATTTAATATCAAATGATGAAATAAATTAATTTAATCTAGTTTAAAAAATATTATTTTTGAAAGAGGTAAATCTAACAAAAAAAAAAAAAAACTCGAGGCAATCTGTGTTACTCTTAAAAAGTCAGAAAAATCCCATTAAAGGTGGAAGCAGATACCGGATGATGAAACAAAAAAAAAGATATTAAAAAAAGAAATGAAAAAAATCAGGCTGACTCGGGCAAACCTCCTAACATCGAATTCATATCTTAAACTCACAACCCGTTAAGGTCTAGAGCCAGGCTCAATAAAAAAAAGGTCAATACTCAACAAATTTAATGTTGAAGGATGAAATCACAAAATAAAAGAAAACTAAAAAAAATTAATGTTAAAAATTTTGATAGGAAAAAAAATCCAAAAAGGATGAAATCGAAAAACAAACTAATTCTATAAACCATTTTAAATAGAATAAATATAAATTAAAAGAATACTAATTTTTAAATAAAACAAATACTAATCAAAAGACCAATAACCAAATCTAGAAGAAAAAATAATTGAAGGGTTGCTTTGAATTTTTAAAGGACCAAATTTAAAAGATAAAAAAATTAATGTAGGATGAAATTGAAAATAAATTATTTTTTTTATATAAATTATTTCAAATAAAATAAATACTAATTAAAAGACCAATGACCAAATTTAAACACAAAACTAATTAAAGGACTACATTGAATTTTTTTGAGGGGGCAATACACTTTCCTAGAATAAGAGAGAAAGAAGTAATAAAAAGAAATGGAGGTTGACATTGATCATGAGACGCAGAAGAAACATGCATCACTGGGTCAGGCAGGGATCGCCGAGAGGATTCCATCGTCACCTTGAAAACCACAATTTAGCTATGTAAATTAACCGCACGCGTCGCTATAAATTTACTAGACCCGGTGCTCCTCTAAATTAATTATTTAAAATAATATTATATAACTGGTAAAAAACACAATAATCCCTGTCAATTCAATAATTACCCAAAAAAAACAAAAAAACAAAAATACACAAATGGCTTTGTATATCCATCTTTGTTTTTTCTGATTTCAGGAGTAAGTTCAATAATTCACTATTAAATTAAATATGAAACACCAAAAATATCTCCAAGTAAAAAATATATGTTATTTTGCTCTTTTTTTTTTTTTTTTGTAATAAACCCGTAAACGGATGAAGATACTTTTCAAAAGGACTTCCATGTACAGCAGTCACCGTCAACCTCAGCTTCAGATAAATCCTAATAAAAAGTAAATAATTGAAGAACAAAAAGGGTATGGCGCAATTACCGCTACCATCCCCTTGGACGCATTCAACAAAGGAATCCGACATGAGGCCAAAATAAAAAAAAAGTAAAGATAATATTGCCACCACGGTTTGCGCAAAAAATAGAAACTGCGTCACCTTGGAATTGGAGTTTTTCTACCAGTTTGTTTCTCTTACTTTTTTTAAATGTTTTTTATTTAAAATATATTTTTTTTATTTTTTATTTTTTATTTTGATATTATCTGAAAATATAAAAAATATATATTTTTTTGAATTTTTTTCAAAAACGTTACTGTCAATGTCTTGCTACATTTTGTCATAAACTTTTTTCATGCTCATCATCATTCAGACAGGGAGAAAGAAAGATATGGCTACAGGGACTGAAGTGGTAAGTGATAATGGACATGGATGCTGCAAGAAAGGACCAGGTTATGCGACACCACTTGAAGCAATGTCTGGTCCGAGGGAGTCACTTATCTATGTCACTTGTGTTTACTCTGGTAATTATTATTAATAACTTGCTTTATTTCTTTCTCTTTCCCATTATGTTCGTTTTACTTATTTGATGAGGAATATATTTATATAATTTGTTTATATGGGCTTTTTAGGATGGAGTAGGCTTGACCGTTGTGTTTGTGTTGTGATTTGGTTCTTCGAGCTTCTTGAGATTTCTGCCTTGGTTTCTTTCTGAAAACTTTTTGCGACTTCAGATCTTTATTGCCAGTGTTTATCTTCAAAATTTCTGTTCTTTGGGATTTTTTTTGTCAACTTTCTGGTTACATTCACGATTTGAAAAAAGAAAGAAAGAACTTTCTGGCGATGTGATCTCTGAATCTCTGATCTTTAATTTGAGGAGTTCATGTATAACTGGTGCAGCTGCTTAAAATATAAATTTGGTGTGGCTAAAAGAGTGCTATTGTGAGCCTTTCTTTTTCACGGGTGCTTGACTATTCATAGACAAAGAGGATTTGGCAATAGAAATACTAGGAATTCATGTGCTGCTTTTTCATTTTGATCAAAACATCCAGTTGGATTCCCTGACATGTGTTGTTTTCCAGCAAGTAGTACCTAGGTAATATGCTGGGCCATCATAAAATGGAGACATAAATGTGTTCAACTTGCCTTCCCCTGCTGTTTTAAGGAAACATGGTCATGGTTTTTCCTTCTTTTGTTTTTTTGGTATAGGGAAGAAATATCTCCTATTAATGAAAATGATACTGTTTAGTACATGCATTCCACATTTTCCTTTAAAGAAATATGGGAACAAAACAGTTTGTTCTATGTATTGATTGACTTGAATTTTTAGAAAACACTTCAAGTTCCTTCCTTCGTTGATGGACTAATTTCAAATGAGTGAGTAGATGTTCTTGAATTATATCCTGACTCCTAGATATCATCACTTTGGACAAGCTTATGAAAATTAAGTGATGAGAAGGAATGTAATTCTTTCAATATCTATACAGGAACGGGAATAGAGAAGCCTGATTATCTAGCCACAGTGGATGTTGATCCCAACTCACCTACTTATTCAAAAGTTATCCACAGGCTACCTATGCCAAACGTAGGAGATGAACTGCATCATACAGGATGGAATTCTTGCAGCTCTTGCCATGGAGATCCATCTGCAGCAAGGCGTTATCTGGTCCTTCCTTCCTTGATGTAAGATACTGTAGCTAAGTTTGATTTCTACAGCTTCTCTTTCTGAATTTTAATCCCGACAAGAAAGAGAACTGCATTGGTGCAAACTAGGAGCTATGCAGGTAGATATGTGCATCAAACCAACAAACAGTAGTGCTAACATTGTCACTTAAGGATGCTTTCATAGTATAAAATCAAAATGAATATAAGAACTCATTCTTAATATAAAAAAATTAACCATTCTGTTTAGGAATCCAAACAAGAATTGGGTTGTGATCATTCGTGTGTGCGTTAAAGTTTTGAAGACTTCATGCCGCCAATGTCGTGCCTACTTACTGAAATACTCTTCCACTGTGATTTGAGATTCATCACTTATCACTTGTATCCAAGAGGTGACGCATGCTTTGAAATTCATGAATTTCAGTCAGTTCTTTGAAATCAATTTTATTTTTTATTCTAGTCACATAACTCTGCCACCTAAAGTTCAGCAATCATTTCATTTTTTTAAACTAAACACTCATTATGTTCTAATGCAATCTACTTCCAACAGATCTGGTCGCATATATGCAATTGACACCCTAAAAGATCCAAGGGCTCCCTCATTGCATAAAGTTGTTGAGCCTGCAGATATTGTAAATAAGACAGGATTAGCATATCCACACACATCCCATTGCCTTGCTTCTGGAGATGTCATGGTATCATGCCTTGGAGATAAAGATGGAAATGCAGAGGGAAATGGATTTCTTCTACTCGATTCAGAATTCAATGTAAAGGGGAGGTGATTACCAGTGCCCCTATCCTAACAGATTTCTCTTAACACTTTTGCTTTCATTAATGCATGTGTTTGGTGATTCATTTATTCCACTCTACCAGTTAATAACTAAATCAAAGTTGCCCAGACACATGAAACAGGATTGATTATGTATCAACTCTACATTTAATACACTTGAAAGTGTGCTGAGATGCTAAGGTTTAGAAGATTGAGAAAATGTGATTTTTGTAACCTTTGAATCATATTCATTCTCAATCAGGTGGGAGAAACCAGGGCACAGTCCAACGTTTGGTTATGATTTCTGGTACCAACCTCGACACAACATAATGATTAGCTCATCATGGGGAGCTCCTGCAGCCTTCACTAAAGGCTTCAATCTGCAACATGTGGCAGATGGTCTTTACGGGAGGCATTTGAATGTCTACAGTTGGCCCAATGGTGAACTGAAGCAGACATTGGATCTTGGCGATACAGGACTCTTGCCATTGGAGGTTATTTCTTTAAATATAATCAACAACTTGTTCCTATGATTTAGAAAAGGCTAATGATCATTGTTCCTATGATGCATGCACAAACTCACTTGTTTGTATCTTTTCTTCATTGCTACAAAGCCATTGTGACATTTCAAAAATAAATTTCTGACGTATCTGTTTCACTGATTTGCAGATAAGGTTTCTGCACGATCCTTCTAAAGATTCAGGGTTTGTTGGGTGTGCGTTAACAAGTAACATGGTTAGGTTTTTCAAGACCCCTGATGGATCATGGAGCCATGAGGTATGCAAATGGCGGACAATATTGCCTGTTTTCAATGTGGATAACATTTCAGTTAGTTGGATAATGATTGCTTCTCCCAACCATTTGTCTTTTCAGGTGGCAATATCAGTGAAACCATTGAAGGTGCAAAACTGGATTCTCCCAGAAATGCCAGGGCTTGTAACTGATTTTCTCATCTCTCTTGACGATCGGTTTCTGTACTTTGTCAACTGGCTGCATGGAGATGTCCGACAGTACAGCATTGAGGACCCTGAAAAACCCGTCCTGAAAGGACAAGTTTGGGTTGGGGGGCTGATCCAAAAAGGAAGCTCTGTGGTGGCTGAGGGTGAAGATGGAAAAACCTGGCAGTATGATGTTCCTGAAATCCAGGTTAGTATGATCATCAGCTATAAATTACTAGCGTCTATATAGGATAATCAAATTACATGCATTTAAACCAGACTCCACTATCACAGCAATGTCAACTGAAATGCATTTGGCCCATCTCTTTCAATACAGACAGCCAGCCTTTGGAATAGTTTCCACACCAAAAACTCATGCCAGATATGTATTTGTGGAATAGCAAATAGCTATAGCATTTCGTATGGAGGCTTTTGAACCAACAAGGTTTGATATGACTTTCAGGCATACTTTCTTGTTAAAGAGATGAACTACTTGATACCTTAGGCAACTAATTTTACATGCAATTGTCATTGGGCAGCATGGTGCACCAAGCCCACCAATTACCTTGTTCATGCGTTGTGATGCTACATTTTTCCACTGGACTAATGTAAAGTGGGAGTAAATTAATTGGGAATTTGGGATGAAAAAAAATTTGTTTCTCAATTTTCAGTGTATGATTCTGGACCATAAATCACCGATGTAATAATGTTTTAGTCTTAGATATCTTCTTGAGAGCTTTTGTGTATCTGCCCAAGAGTCAACCTTAACGTATCATGTGGTACAGATTGATAAGCATCATAATTTCTGTTCAGGGACATCAATTGAGGGGCGGGCCTCAAATGATTCAGCTGAGTTTAGACGGGAAGCGACTTTATGTCACCAACTCACTTTTCAGTACCTGGGATCGTCAGTTTTATCCGGAACTTATGGAGAAAGGATCTCACATGTTACAGATAGATGTTGACACTGAGAAGGGTGGTCTTGCAATAAATCCAAACTATTTTGTGGACTTTGCAGCTGAACCTGATGGTCCTTCCCTAGCTCACGAGATGAGATATCCAGGTGGTGACTGCACATCAGATATATGGATCTAAGCATCCTAAATGGTTCGGCAGTGAGGGGTTACGTGAGAACAGACATTAGAAGTTGTAGTTATGTGACTGTAAATTGCAATGGCATGTTGTGGCTTACTGTTGATGGATGAGTAACTATGTCTCTTCTAATGCTTTAATCCATCCTTTTAATAATAATAATAATTGCCGTTTTCATAACCAACTTGAACTCATGGCTGATCTGACCGTATGGCCACTGATTGGTTTGGTCCCTCGATTCTTTGCTGGTGTATTTGCTTTGAAATCTCATTTGTGTTTGTGCCCTTAATATCGTCTAATAAAATTCTCTGATTTATGAAAGAACAGGTTACGTTTTTTCAGAAAGAAGGTACAAAATGTCCAGATAATGCACCTTGGCTAACTGCTGCTGAACATGGAGCAAAATCTAGCTTCTAAAGCGCAGCAAACCATTTTCTGTGGGCAGATTGTAGTCTTGTACCACTTGCCTACAAGCCAGCCTTCGGCTTCACATCTTTCTTGCAGATTTATAGCGAAAACTACTGTTGTTTTTTTAATAACCATGTCGTTTCTAATAACAAAGTCAAAGATAGAGACAAAATGATCTCTTTCGGAGTAGAGACAAAACAAAAGAAAGATGATATCTCTATAATTGAAAGAAGGTGGTGGGATCAATATGTTTTAGGTTCACGTGATTAGACAGTAAATACGTAGCACTGAATTAGATGCAGCATCATAGAATTTCAATCAAACCACGTTCTAGCTGTAACACATGTACTCTGAGAAGAAACCTACAGCCTCCTGAAGACGACTTACTATAAAGAGAAATAACCTAGCTTAGGCATCCTTGAAGTACTGCTTGCATGGAAATTTCATAAACCCTTTGGCCCTCACAGGTCATTGGAGGAAATACTAAAAGGGAAAGGAACAGGAGTACACAATAATTGAAATGTCTTGATAGACACAGTTCACTACATAGGACACAAAGAACAGGAGTACACAATAATTGAAATGTCTTGATAGACACAGTTCACTACATAGGACACAAATAAAATGGAAAATCTAGTGGAAGAGACCTCACTTGTGATCCAGAAATGGAACCAAAGAGGAATAGGTCTTATTCCTTGCAACAACTTCTTGCAGCTTTATTGATAATTCTAGCTCTCAGCTCCCAGTTTAGAGTTGCTGCTATGCAAGCAAGTTCTGAAAATGTGCAATATAGTGGTTCTATGGTAGAACTTAATGGTCAGATGGCAGAGGGGGGATTATCAATGGAATCAGAGACAAGTCGAAGAACTGTTCGGGCTATCAAATTTATTACTCCTGGAGCTTTGAGGCCTGATGCACCATTCTGTGCCAAGGTTACAAGAGGTGAACCCTATAGTAGCAATTGCCTACCTCCACCGTCAAACTCCTACAACAGAGGGTGCAATAACTACTACAGGTGCAGGTCATGATTAGTATTGTTTGGTCTGTATAATGTGATTGTGTGGAGGGTAAATTCCTCTTCAGGAACTTTCTTTTTAAAATAATTTCCCGTCATTAAGGGTCTGTTTTTATGTTCTTAAGCTTTGCAATCACAAGAAAAACGATTAGCGGAATTGGATTTGTAGACACTAAACAACTGTTGAAATCAAATACATCAACTTTTGCTATAATTGGTAGTGATATGGTTGCATTAAAAATATAGATATTGCAGACTCCATCAATCTATAATTTCTATTTTCCTGTCGAGGGGTATCGATCAATAAAGATTGTATGTTCTCTGCAATAGCCCAGCAAAATGACCTCCAACATTCTGTTCTCTTTTACTCGAGTCAAGCTGGCATGATGGTGGTTTGTACTGGAGAATACATTTCCCAGCAGCAGGACAATGACAGCCATTTACATTAGCAATGAGCTTATCCTGGACCATTACGCCTTCAACGCTCTCCGATTGGTCCTTGACACAAACACCTCAGCAGCTAATCTTAGAACAAAAAAGTCTCAATCTGCTTAGAAATTGGATGGTAGGATATGTTCAACTAACCCGTTTCACATTTCTCCCTCTTTTTTCCTAACATTATTATCTGCTCTTTTCATTTTTCTGGCTATTCATTCAAATTTAGAATTGATGTTCTTATAGTTATTCAGTGGTTCTCATCTACCGACCATTGAACATATGTGCTAGCTAGTGCAGTAATCAACCATGCTTTACAAATCAACATAAGGTGAATCATCTCAATTTTCAATATAAGCATACTTGACTTCCACTAAGTAAATGTGAAACCAAAATAAGTCTTCCTAGCTAAATTTGGTAACATAATAAAATATTATATGAAAAAACGAAAAAAAGTGACACCATCATAGCTAGGTTTGGTGAAGTGCGCTCCCTCACTCCTGCTGCATATCCCTAATGCGTCTTCCACTAACTACCACCTTTTCAGAAAGGAAGATATTCCCATTTTAATCCATCAATCTATATTTAAGTGTTTGAAACTGAAAAGAAAGGCAAGCACAAACACCAGACAAAAAAATAAAATAAAAATGGAACCAAAGTCCTTCCAATATTTTTGTTTCCATCTAGTGATCTTCAGCCTTATAATAGCGCAGCTCAGCGACAGGGTTTCATCGAAAACTAATGAATGCAATGGTTCAATAGCAGAATGCAGTGAAGAGTATGAGTTCTTGATGCCATCTGATATTAGTAAAAGGTTTCTTGAAGAGAAGAGAAAGTATATATCACCTGGTGCTTTGAAGCCAAACCGACCAGTTTGTAATGGTGGTGCTAGTGGTCAGTCATACAGTAGCAGTTGTCTTCCACCTCCATCTAATCCTCCTTCTCGCGGTTGTTCCAAGTACTATCATTGTAGGTCAGATAATTGATGATCCAAATCTTCTGTTTTCTTTTTGGGTTTGTTTTTTATTTTTCAAGTTTTGTTCAGTAAAACTAGACTCTATTTAAGATCTAAGCTTCATATTTGTGATTTTGTTTTTGAAATACCATGTATCATGTTTCATGGGGGCGGGGGATTGATTAAATCAATGCATCATTTCGTCTCGTAGGAGAAAAGAAGAAGAAGAAGATGATGATCCATCTGTTACACTATATTCCTGAGTTCAACAGGAAAAATTAGGATTGTATTCCTTTTTCATTTTAATCCCAGAGGGATATATAAAGTGGAACATAATCCATAGTTCAAATTTCATCTGTTTCATAGTTGTTATACTATCAATTGAAACAGTTGTTCTTGCACATAACACATAACATATATATATCCAGATGATGCATGGAGCGGCTTTGCTGTGAGGTTATGAGTGTTGCATACACAAGGTTATATACCTATACTTCAATACCAAGGCAATTCATGGAAATTTTACTTCTCATGGTCTAGTCTTGAAGGGCTAATTATTATTATTATTAATAGTATTATATCAGTTGATGAAAGTCATTAACAATGATAGAAGAAAACAAAAGTACTGTTTCTAGTATTACTAGGTCAATCAGTGTAGGTTTCTTATTTGCTTTCGTGTCCCCTGCTCTTAATTCAGTAATGTTAAGATATGCCTTGTCTCTTGTATTGGACTGAAGGCTTATGGACTTCTGCATACCTTAATAATCAGTTGTTACTACACTTTAAGTGGTCATATGACAATGTTATGCTTGGGAGGTCAGTCTAGTTGCTGTGTTTTTTAAGCTAAGTTAAAAATAAAAATAAAAACCTGCGATATGGATAGAACAAGATGGAATAGCTTCGGAATGTGCAGCCACCGGGATTTAAGTTCTGAGTGGAAGTTCTGACTCTTTATATGGTCTTTTGTGAATGAGAAAGAGAATTTGAGGTTTTGTGAGATTAAGCATCAAGATTTGAATACTATTGTAATTCCATGTTTCGTAATGGAGTTTTGTGAGAGCTTCTTATGTATTTTATTTTGTGAGAGAATTGGAGGTTTTGGCTTAAAGGCTTGTTTGTTTTTGTGTTTTAAAAGTGTTTTTGAAAAATATTAATTTTTATTTTATTTTTTTCTTTGGTTTCAAATCAATATTTTTTTGGTGTTTTTAGATCATTTTTGTAATGACCCGACTTTTTCAAAGCCAAAATCGCTGGATTTTTTTTTGAATCATCTAGTTTCTGGGTGTTTTCACCATATCATTCTTCAGGTTTATCATTGCATTCTGTTCATTAACAAGGAACAATCTATATAGGATAACGTAAATCAACATTCCTATATAATGGATTCTCAATACACGTGTCCATAATATTATATTTACATACCCATAGGTTTACATTATATCATATCGACATACCCATAAATTCACATTTTTGTTCTAATCTCGTTATCATCACGAGTTCATACAAGAGTATCGAACAACAAGTTACACAACTAGTACTTTCGTTATTCTGACCTCATGTAATTTCACAACACGACATCCTCATTAGATGTATGCCTCATATGTATATTCATACACATCATATCAACTTGTTTGTACATTCACATCCGTGTTCCATTTTAATTTTTCATTACTAGTCTTTACAAAAGGGGTCGGACGACTAATTGAGTGATTAACACGTTCGTTCATGCAGAACTCATATCACCCATAACACATGAATATTCTCATGTGCCATGTTGGTATGATGTCCTGTTATAGCACAAGACAATTTCCAAAGATTATAGGCAATTTATAGAAATATAGTAAAGAATATTAACGTTACATTTCATTTATGAACCAAAAGAGCACAATTCTTTCATTTCTCTTTACTAATGTAAATACCACCATTAATAATTCGTTAATTACCGAGGCTCATTACAAGACTCAAACCTGGTCATTCATCTCGAATACCGTTAGCCGAACTAACGTTATTCTTTGCTAAAGCACAACAATCGTAGTTTTTTCATATACTTGGTATAAACAAAACATAGTATGCATGAATGCATCAATTCTTCGAACTAACTCATAACTCTCAAATCCAGCCATCCTCTTAGGATGCCCTTAGCCAAAGTCAATCGTTTATTCATCCTGGTCATCCACTTAGGATGCTATTAGCCGAAGCTAGTCATTTATTCATCCTGGTCATCCAGTTAGGGTGTCATTAACCGAAGCTACTCATTTATTTATCTTGGTCATCCACTTTGGACGCCATTAGTCGTAGCTAATCATTTGTTCATCCCGGATCCACTTTGGACACCATTAGCCGTAACTAATCATTTGTTCATCCCGGTCATCCATTTAGGATGTTATTAGCCGAAGCTAGTCATTTATTCATCCTGGTCATCTAGTTAGAGTGTCATTAACCGAAGATACTCATTTATTCATCTTGGTCATCCACTTTAGATGCCATTAGCCGTCTAATCAGTTGTTCATCCCAGTCATCCATTTAGGATGTTATTAGCCGAAACTAGTCATTTATTCATCCTGGTCATTCACTTAGGATGCCATTAGTCAAAGCTGATCATTTGTTCATCCCGGCCATCCGCTTAGGATGGCATTAGCCGAAGCCAATCATTTATTCATCCCGACCATCCACTTAGGATGTCATTAGCCGAAGCTAATCAATCATTTGTCCCCGCCATCTGGCATTAGTTGAAGCTAATCAATCATTTTCATTTGTCCCGGTCATTCATTCAAATGCCATTAGTCGAAGCTAATCAATCATTTTCATTTGTCCCGGTCATCTATTCGGATGCCATTAGCCAAAGCTAATCAATCATTTGTTCATCTTGGTCATCTGCTTTGGATGCCGTTAGCCGTAACTAATCATTTGCTCATCCCGATCATCCGCTTAGGATGTCATTAGCCGAAGCTAATCATCAACCAATCGAACGTTCCATAGGCGTTTTAGGAAATCACTATAACATGGTAATATCCCTTGAATTGCTCATTCAAACAGTTCATAACAATTTGACAGTCACTGCAATATAATGGCAGACCTTTCATGGTACTTGTACATGCATTTCATAATAGTTTAACATTCAGTAAACACAATAATAGATCCTTTATAATACACAAACAAACATTCCATAACAGTTTAACATTCAGTAATACAACAATACATCCTTCGTATTACTCATCCAACCATTCATGACACTTAATGTTCAATACAATATAATAATAGATCCCTTGTAATACCCATACAACCATTCATGTTCATTAACATTTAGTATAATACAATGGTAGATCTTTCATAATACTCATACAACCATTCATCATAATTACAATTCAATATATAATAAAATGGTAGATCTTTCGTAATACTCATACAACCATTTGTCATTATTACACTCAATAAAATACAACTGTAGATCTTTCGTAATGCTTAAACAACCATTTGTCACAATTACATTAAATAAAATACAACAGTGAATCCTTTAAAATCCTCATACTACCCTTCATCAGCAGCCCAAATTCATAATAGCCCAATCAACATCTCACAGTCGGTTCAATATTAATCGCAACACAATAATATATATCCACCTCAAACAGGTCATTTCAGAACATTAACATTTTCGTCATTGTTTCAACATTCAACCAAAACTCGATCGACATTTCCTAGTCAATTCGACTATCATCAAGAATTCAATCATACACTTCATTGTCGTTTCATCATTCAACAAGGATTTAATAAAATATCATCATAGGTAAATCATTTCAAAACATAAACATCATACAAAAAAAAGGTGGAAACCACCTACCTACACCACTTACGGGTTGTCCTTGTCTTGATGATGGTCCGATCCCGACTACACCACCTAAGACATCAATGGCCATAATTTAGTACATTTGCATCCTTAAATCACATTCATCACCATACTTATTTCAAGAGTCCAAGGCTTGTCCTTCCACCTCGATGGTGGCCTCCCCATTACCACCCAAACTTCCAAATCAGCCAGTAGAAAAATTATTTTGATACATGGAACATAATCTAGACCATATTAGATATGTGACTATCACTTCATCGTGAGTAGAATATATTTTCTCTTCAGTAAATAAAAGAATATACAGGCTTTTTCAACGTGTTTTTATATATAAAAAACTTTTAAATTCTAAATTGAAATGCTTATACATGAATCTAATTAATTAATATTTGATCAACAAATAACTTAGATTAAGATATTTAATCTGACAAAACGGGTCATACACTCAGTTGTGTTTAATAACTTAGTTTCTTAGAATAAATGTTTACTTAATCAAATAATTATTTGTGTCATTAAAAGGTAAAAAAAAATTGTTAATGAAGGTGAGTTGAATAAAACCACGAAGTCCAACTATTAAAGAACTCAATGTTGTATAGCAAAAAAATAAAATAAAATTAAACTAACCTCGCGACCATGGGCACATGATTGGAATAATCCCGTAGAAAGGAAAGAGAAAAAAAAACATGAAGATCAATTCACAAAAAATTAAATGTTAAATGATGAAATATAAAGAAAAAAAATTCAATTTTCAAAAAAGACCTAAAAAAGACTAAAATTAACATGTTTTAACCTTCAAAAGCCATAATCGTCGTCATAAGGCTCGGATTGGCAGCGTAGAAAGCAAATCCAAAAAACAAAATGAAGCAAAATTCTCAATAAAAAAATATAGAGTGGTTAAAATAATAAAAAAAATAAAAGAAAAAAAATATTGAAGTCAACCTGGTAAACCCACTAACCCCCACTACCATGAGCAATGATAACTCAAAGGAAAGAAAAGTTAGAGAAAAAAAATATAAAGACCAATTATAAAAAAATCAAATATCGAAAGAAGAAATTGAAATGAAATCAATTATATAGGAACTAAAAAAAGACCAAATCCAACCTTGTGTCAACCTTTGAAACTCGTGACCCTATCATAAGGTCGGGACTAATCCTATAAAAGGCAAAACTAAAAAGAAAAAACAAACCAACCAGAGACCAACCACCGCTTTGCCCCACACATAGGCTGCACCACTAGAAACAGGACGTCAATGTGCTTCCAACACGTCACAAAATATGGTGTTTAGCCACCGCAAGTGAAGAGCATGTGAGGCGTCCGCTCGCTAGGGCATGTATGGCTCGCACCAACTACATTATTTATATCTGTGTTTGTGTTTGTGTTTGTGTGTGTGTGTGTGTGGATGACTAAAACACCAAAATGCCTTTTAGTCCAAATGAGTATAACAAAAAAACCAAAAGTCAAAGACAAAAAAAGCTCCTACAAGAAAGTTTAATTTTTTTTTTACGAGGCGCTTAATTAATATAATTGTTCATTACAAAATGAAATGTACATAAAGCCTTTGGATGCAAGTTCGTTCCCCCCAAAACGCAGTAATTTAATTGTTAAAATATTAATGAATTTGGAAAAGATCAATGTGTCCATGTGAAAAAGATCATATGACGTCAATTGCAAGTTATTTGGTTTGTGTAGAGAAGGGTGAAATTGTCTTTCCACAGTGGACATCCACATAGTTTTTTTTTTTTTATTTTAGATTATCTGTTAATGTAATATTTATTACAATATAATTTATAATGTGAAAAGATTCATGAAATGAAATTGAAAGGAAGAGAAATAATCATCTTGAGCAAAAGAAATCATCCATTGATGATCGTATTGCTACCAAAAGAATAAACTTATTCATTGATGTTGGCCTCCTTCCAAAGGCGTAGAATATTCATTGGCTCCCCTCACTAGCCTTGCCTACATCGATGTTTGGCTTTGCAACCTCTTCTTGAAAGGGGTGGGTTGAGGCACCAGGGATTCTTCTTTGGGTCACATCCAAGACCTTTATAACTTAGGTATTGTAGTTTGTGTCTAATGGTATCGACCACATCTCCAGCTACAAATGTGGTCATCAACAACATGAAAACCCCCAGAACCAGCAATGCATTAGACGATGCCATTAAACACCAACAATCAATATAAGTGTTGCTCCTTTCTGAATATTGATTTGGTGACAATAATATGCAATGTCTGGCTTTTATAAATATGTAGCATGCATGCAGTGTTTGCCATTTATAGCATTTTTTTTTCCAGCAACTCGGATTAATGTGTGGTTGTCTCCTTGCTTCCCAGATTGTATGCATTTTTTTAGCCATTTCCTTTCTACCACATAATTTTAAACCTGATATTATAGAGAACCATGGTAAAAAAACATTATGTATAACCTGAAATAGAGCATTTCTAACCTCTCTTTTACGCACCAAGAGAGTTTTGACACATTGCTATCTATAGCAGTCAGGAAAAAGGAGATGCGAACCACAAGCCTTAAAATCCTCCCAACCTTTTGGTCTTAGGAGTACTGGTTTTAGAACGAGTGACCTTCATCATGGCCTCAACAGACAGAAGTGGAAGCTTCTGATTAATTTCCTAGCCGGGGATTAGGAAATAAACAAAGAGTGTTTGTTGATTAATGCAATCTCCAAAAAAAGTTAAATAAAACGAAGTTTATGTAGTGCGGAATGCAAATGAGATGAGAAAAGTCTATTCTAATCAATAAAAATCTTCAACCATGTTCTTAGCATATTGTACATCGCTTAATGGATTTGATCTCACACATAGGAGCATATTGTGGCCACATCTAGATTTTGAGATTGAGAGGATCTGATTCAACTTAATTAGAGATCTTGATTTGTTGAACTGAGAGCTTCTACACTTCTCGAACATTAGATGAGCCATCTGCAACTTCAGCAAACATACTTATAGTATATATTTCGATTAAGAATAAAAGGCTATCTACTGGGAGCATGATCTATGCCCTAAGATGCAACTTAGGTCCATTTCCTTTTCATGCACATGAGGAAGACATAGATGGACTTGGCTCCAATCACCAGCAAAGAAACGTAGTTCTCCTTCAGTACCAGCATTTCCCTCTTTTGTTGCAGAACGGTGAGATCTTACTGAAAGATGGGCATTTACATTGGGAATGGTGAGGTATTGAAGGACTTCAACATTGAAATCATGGAAATGTACACCACTTGCACCTGATGCAGCAAAACAAGAAGCTCAAGAAAGATGTAGATTTTCCAATACTAGGAACTTCACATGAAAAAGTGAAGTCAAAGATGCACAAATTTAACTCAAGGAATGCAAGGATCCCAGGAAGTCCATGACAGACACCCAAGGAGAAAAAAAAGTGCACAAACTCATAAACAAAAAACAACTAAAAAGAGTGGATGCAATAAAAGAAATGTGTCTCATAACATTTCATAGTCTTCATTCATGATGACAAAAAAATTGGTTTTTCCATAATATTCTTATGAATGATAGATTTCTTCACTTCGGGTGCTTTTCAGTAGTGATTGGATCCCTTAAACCATCTGATTCCTTTTTTTTTTTATCAATACCAACAGCTTCCAGTCTTGTTTGATGTTTTCCATGATGACTTTTAAAGCGAAATGGTCTTTAAATAACCTAGAGAATCATGATAGTTTGGTCGTCCTCGACACATGTTGTATGCCCCCGAGCTGTCTAGCAACCAAGATGGGCATGTAACTAACATATCTAGTTATCACAATTAAATGCTCCTATTGTCCTTGCCCACAACCCATCAGACAATCTGTTGTTCTCATCCACGGAGCTTTCCATTTAACTTCTCCTTGCGGAATTCTCTGGAGTTTTATCTTCCATTTTTCTTCACTCAGATCATTCCACTCTTCCTCTTTAATTATTTCTAATGGTTTTTTTGACTAAACCATTAGAAATTGTTAAATGTTGGTTTTTTGGTTTCTATATGGCTAGTCAACCATATGTATAGCAGTTGTTCGCAGCGTCTTATTGATCCTTTGTCAATCTTCCTGCGACGATTGATTGTCAGGATAATATTAACTTTCTAGAAAAATATTTTTATTTTCCATGAGGTAAATTCAAGGAGTGGGTTTCTTTATACACCCAGTCACCAGCTAAGAAGTTATAGGTTGGAGAGTTGGACTATGCACACTTAACTCTGGAATTATTGGTATTTTAATACCAGCACCCTGCGACTATGGACACAGGATTAAGATAACCACATAGAAAGAAAATTAAAAAAAAAAGCACGAAAACCAATTCCCAATAAATCAAATGTTGAATGATGAAATTGAAAAAAATTATTTGAAAACAAATCTAAAAAAGACCAAGGTCACCTCATGTTAGACTTTAAAACTCGTGACCTTGGAGAGATAAAAAATCCATCAAACCCAACCACCGCATAAAGATTAGGGTTTCTCTTTTGAAAATGACATGGTGCTGGTATTTTTTTTTTATCTCTCTAGTTTCTAGCTTTGAGGAATAAGACAAAGAAAGATGGAATGATGGTCATATACATGACATCAGAACAATGTCGCTTGACATTATTGAATTTCAAAATAGTCCCTGAAAATTAGTTCCTTAAAAATAAGACAAAGAAAAATGGAATGACGGTCATATACATGACATCAGAACAATGTCGCTTGACACTGTTGAATTTCAAAATAGTCCCTGAAAATTAGGTACAAAGAAAAATGGAATGATGGTCATATACATGACATCAGAACAATCTCGCTTGACACTGTTGAATTTCAAAATAGTCCTTGAAAATTAGTTCTTTTTCAATGTTAATACCCCTTTAATCTTTAATTTTTTGAACGAGCCCTTAATTGGGACCAAACAATTAAAACATTCCAATTGAGTCATTAGCTAGACTCAAGACAAGCCTTTAATATCTCAGCTTTTTTTAAAACGGTCCCTGAATTTCAAATTCCTTTTAATTGAAGTCAAAATCATCTATATGAACAAAAAATTATTCAATTAAGCCCTTGATTGAACTAATAAAACCTCTTTAATTATGCCAAATTGATAATTTTGGTCCTTAGTTTTTTATTTCCTTCAATTAAAACAGATTTTAATTCAAATAAACCCTTGAAAAATTCATTTTGTCCAATTAAAACCTGAAAAAGTTTCGTCCAATCAACTTCTAAAATATATTCTTGGATTTTCTTGTTTTATGATTTTTTTGGAAGAATTTTGATATTTTTTAAAAACAAATTAGAGGTAATAATTGAGTTATAACCGGGATGATTTCGTAGGATATTATTAGACAAACTGATAAAGAATCAAACTAGGGCAGCAAGCTTAGGTTGTTGTCATAACCTAACAACATGTCACAATTGTCAATTGAGTCTAGTTCCTGGAACAATGATTATGCTACACATATCCAACTTGTGTCCATCCATCAAAATATTATTGATGTACTTCGATGGCGAGACAAAATGAGAAGGCAAAAAAGGCCATATTTGTTCTCATTTGCTAGTGTACCAAGGCCTAATCTTCAAGATTTTATCCGAGGCAAAGTCATTGAGGAATGCCAAGCTTCAAAGAATTTGTGCAAGTGTTAATGGTGCTATTACTTGTGATAATCTAGATAAGGCGATGAGATTGTTTCAAAATTCAGTCTATTGCTTACAGCCTACGGGTGATTCATATACCAAGCGATTGATATTTGATTCCATTTTGTCAGGGTGCATTCTAGTTCTTTTACCAACCGAGCACAACTTATGCATAATATAAATGGCATTTTCCATATAGATATATCAAATGTTCCGTGTATATGCTAGTAAAAGTTGTTAAAGATTGGAAAGCTTGCTCTGAATTCTAGAGGAAAGAGTATTATCCAGGAGGGAAGAGGTCATAAGTCCCATTTCAAGGATAATATGTGTAGATCCTAGATCCAAATTGAAGACTTTTGAAGATGCATTTTGATTAAGTCGTGAGTATGTCCTGGGCTAATAATTGACCTGTAAAGTAAATCCCCTGTTAGTGTAGGGAGCTCTCTAATGCTTTTATAAATTGAAGGAGTTAAGTGTGCATAGTCCAACTCTCCAACCTATAACTTCTTAGCTGGTGACTGGGTGTATAAAGAAACCCACTCCTTGAATTTACCTCATGGAAAATAAAAATATTTTCCTAGAAAGTTAATATTATCCTGACAATCAATCGTCGCAGGAAGATTGACAAAGGATCAATAAGACGCTGCGAACAACTGCTATACATATGGTTGACTAGCCATATAGAAACCAAAAAACCAACATTTAACAATTTCTAATGGTTTAGTCAAAAAACCATTAGAAATAATTAAAGAGGAAGAGTGGAATGATCTGAGTGAAGAAAAATGGAAGACAAAACTCCAGAGAATTCCGCAAGGAGAAGTTAAATGGAAAGCTCCGTGGATGAGAACAACAGATTGTCTGATGGGTTGTGGGCAAGGACAATAGGAGCATTTAATTGTGATAACTAGATATGTTAGTTACATGCCCATCTTGGTTGCTAGACAGCTCGGGGGCATACAACATGTGTCGAGGACGACCAAACTATCATGATTCTCTAGGTTATTTAAAGACCATTTCGCTTTAAAAGTCATCATGGAAAACATCAAACAAGACTGGAAGCTGTTGGTATTGATAAAAAAAAAAAGGAATCAGATGGTTTAAGGGATCCAATCACTACTGAAAAGCACCCGAAGTGAAGAAATCTATCATTCATAAGAATATTATGGAAAAACCAATTTTTTTGTCATCATGAATGAAGACTATGAAATGTTATGAGACACATTTCTTTTATTGCATCCACTCTTTTTAGTTGTTTTTTGTTTATGAGTTTGTGCACTTTTTTTTTCTCCTTGGGTGTCTGTCATGGACTTCCTGGGATCCTTGCATTCCTTGAGTTAAATTTGTGCATCTTTGACTTCACTTTTTCATGTGAAGTTCCTAGTATTGGAAAATCTACATCTTTCTTGAGCTTCTTGTTTTGCTGCATCAGGTGCAAGTGGTGTACATTTCCATGATTTCAATGTTGAAGTCCTTCAATACCTCACCATTCCCAATGTAAATGCCCATCTTTCAGTAAGATCTCACCGTTCTGCAACAAAAGAGGGAAATGCTGGTACTGAAGGAGAACTACGTTTCTTTGCTGGTGATTGGAGCCAAGTCCATCTATGTCTTCCTCATGTGCATGAAAAGGAAATGGACCTAAGTTGCATCTCAGGGCATAGATCATGCTCCCGAGATAGCCTTTTATTCTTAATCGAAATCTATACTATAAGTATGTTTGCTGAAGTTGCAGATGGCTCATCTAATGTTCGAGAAGTGTAGAAGCTCTCAGTTCAACAAATCAAGATCTCTAATTAATTTGAATCAGATCCTCTCAATCTCTAAATCTAGATGTGGCCACAATATGCTCCTATGTGTGAGATCAAATCCATTAAGCGATGTACAATATGCTAAGAACATGGTTGAAGATTTTTATTGATTAGAATAGACTTTTCTCATCTCTTTTATTGATTAGAATAGACTTTTCTCATCTCATTTGCATTCCGCACTACATAAACTTCGTTTTATTTTACTTTTTTTGGAGATTGCATTAATCAACAAACACTCTTTGTTTATTTCCTAATCCCCGGCTAGGAAATTAATCAGAAGCTGCCACTTCTGTCTGTTGAGGCCATGATGAAGGTCACTCGTTCTAAAACCAGTACTCCTAAGACCAAAAGGTTGGGAGGATTTTAAGGCTTGTGGTTCGCATCTCCTTTTTCCTGACTGCTATAGATAGCAATGTGTCAAAACTCTCTTGGTGCATAAAAGAGAGGTTAGAAATGCCCTATTTCAGGTTATACATAATGTTTTTTTACCATGGTTCTTTATAATATCAGGTTTAAAATTATGTGGTAGAAAGGAAATGGCTAAAAAAATGCATACAATCTGGGAAGCAAGGAGACAACCACACATTAATCCGAGTTGTTGGAAAAAAAAATGCTATAAATGGCAAACACTGCATGCATGCTACATATTTATAAAAGCCAGACATTGCATATTATTGTCACCAAATCAATATTCAGAAAGGAGCAACACTTATATTGATTGTTGGTGTTTAATGGCATCGTCTAATGCATTGCTGGTTCTGGGGGTTTTCATGTTGTTGATGACCACATTTGTAGCTGGAGATGTGGCCGATACCATTAGACACAAACTACAATACCTAAGTTATAAAGGTCTTGGATGTGACCCAAAGAAGAATCCCTGGTGCCTCAACCCACCCCTTTCAAGAAGAGGTTGCAAAGCCAAACATCGATGTAGGCAAGGCTAGTGAGGGGAGCTAATGAATATTCTACGCCTTTGGAAGGAGGCCAACATCAATGAATAAGTTTATTCTTTTGGTAGCAATACGATTATCAATGGATGATTTCTTTTGCTCAAGATGATTATTTCTTCTCCTTTCAATTTCATTTCATGAATCTTTTCACATTATAAATTATATTGTAATAAATATTACATTAACAGATAATCTAAAATAAAAAAAAAACTATGTGGATGTCCACTGTGGAAAGACAATTTCACCCTTCTCTACACAAACCAAATAACTTGCAATTGACATCATATGATCTTTTTCACATGGACACATTGATCTTTTCCAAATTCATTAATATTTTAACAATTAAATTACTGCGTTTTAGGGGGGGAACGAACTTGCATCCAAAGGCTTTATGTACATTTCATTTTGTAATGAACAATTATATTAATTAACTGCCCTCGTAATAAAAAAAAATTAAACTTTCTTGTAGGAGCTTTTTTTGTCTTTGACTTTTGGTTTTTTTGTTATACTCATGTGGACTAAAAGGCATTTTGGTGTTTTAGTCATCCACACACACACACACAAACACAAACACAAACACAGATATAAATAATGTAGTTGGTGCGAGCCATACATGCCCTAGCAAGCGGACGCCTCACATGCTCTTCACTTGCGGTGGCTAAACACCATATTTTGTGACTGTGTTGGAAGCACATTGACGTCCTGTTTCTAGTGGTGCAGCCTATGTGTGGGGCAAAGCGGTGGTTGGTCTCTGGTTGGTTTGTTTTTTCTTTTTAGTTTTGCCTTTTATAGGATTAGTCCCGACCTTATGATAGGGTCACGAGTTTCAAAGGTTGACACAAGCTGGATTTGGTCTTTTTTTAGGTCCTATACAATTGATTTAATTTCAATTTCATCTTTCAATATTTGATTTTTTTAGAATTGGTCTTTATATTTTTTTTCTCTAACTTTTCTTTCCTTGGAGTTATCACTGCTCATGGTAGTGGGAGTTAGTGGGTTTACCAGGTTGACTTCAATATTTTTTTCTTTTATTTTTTTATTTTAACCACTCTCTATTTTTTTATTGAGAATTTTGCTTCATTTTTTTTTTGGATTTGCTTTCTACGCGGCTAATCCAAGCCTTATGACGACGATTATGGCTTTTGAAGGTTAAAACATGTTAATTTTGGTCTTTTTTTAGGTCTTTTTTGAAAATTGAATTTTTTCATTATATTTCATCATTCAACATTTAATTTTTTGTGAATTGATCTTCATGTTTTTTTTTCTCTTTCCTTTCTATGGGATTATTCCAATCATATGCCCATGATCCCGAGGTTAGTTTAATTTTTTTTTTCTATACAACATTGAGTTCTTTAATAGTTGGACTTCATGGTTTTATTCAACTCACCTTCATTAACAATTTTTTTTTTTACCTTTTCATGACACAAATAATTGTTTGATTAAGTAAAATATTTATTCTAAGAAACAAAGTTATGAAATACAACTGAGCGTATGACCCGTTTTGTGAGATTAAATATCTTAATCTATGTTATTTGTTGATCAAATATTAATTTATTAATTAGATTCTTGTATAAGCATTTCAATTTAGAATTTAGAAGTTTTTTATATCTAAAAACATGTTGAAAAAGCCTGTATATTTTTTTATTTACTGAAGAGAAAATATATTCTACTCACGATGAAGTGATAGTCACATATCTAATATGGTCTAGATTATGTTCCATGTATTAAAATAATTTTTCTAATGGCTGATCTGGAAGTTTGGGTTGTAATGGGGAGGCCACTACCGAGGTGGAAGGACAAGCCTTTGGATGAGGCTTTGTTGTTTGAAACTAAACAAAAAGATTTAGGGAACAGATCCTTTTTCTAAAGAATAGAAAGAATTAGATTATTGACCCATGCTAAGCGGATCATATCACTTTTTAATGTAAAAAAATATCTGGTGTTGCTAACGTGTTTTCTAGTAAAAAGTAATAATTATAAATTTAAAATCTGATGCATATTTGATAATATATGTAACAACCTGAAATTTCATATCAATTTAAATACTTCAAACGATCATATTTATATAATTCAGGCCATTTTTGTTTTACAATAATCTTCGCTTACATTAGCTCATACATTATGGTATAACAACATGTTACATTTGGAGAAAGTAAACAAAAGTGCATTAAATGAAAGTGTCCAATGGCTAAATGACCAAAAGTCTCCAATGGTTAAAGAGCCAATCCATTTTGGAAAAACGGTCTCACTATATCTAAGAACATATCTGACCGTTTTAACAAACGGTAAGTCCATTTTCTAGAAATTCCAGAAAATTTCCAGAAAAGTCAAAATATTAACATACCAATAAAAACATATTAGCTGGTGACTTCTTAGCTGGAAAAGTCTATTCTAATCAATAAAAATCTTCAACCATGTTCTTAGCATATTGTACATCGCTTAATGGATTTGATCTCACACGCAAGAGCATATTGTGGCAACATCTAGATTTAGATATTGAGAGGATCTGATTCAACTTAATTGGAGACCTTGATCTGCTGAACCGAGGACTTCAATATTGAAATCATGGAAATGTACACCACTTGCACCCCGATGCAGCAAAACAAGAAGCTCAAGAAAGATGTAGATTTTCCAATACCAAGAACTTCACATGAAAAAGTGAAGTCAAAGATGCACAAATTTAACTCAAGGAATGCAAGGATCCCAGGAAGTGCATGGCAGACACCCAAGGAGAAAAAAGAGTGCACAAACTCATAAGCAAAAACAACTAAAGAGAGTTGATGCAATAAAAGAGATGTGTCTCATAACATTTCACAGTCTTCATTCATGATGATAAAAAAGTTGGTTTTTCCATAATATTCTTATGAATGATAGATTTCTTCACTTCGGGTGCTTTTCAATAGTGATTGGATCCCTTAAACCATCTTATTCCTTTTTTTTTTTTATCAATATTAGCAGCTTCTAGTCTTGTTTGATGTTTTTCATGACGACTGTTAAAGCGGAATGGTCTTTAAATAACCTAGAGAATCATGATATTTTGATCGTCCTCGATACATGTTGTATGCCTCCAAGCTGTCTAGCAACCAAGACGAGCGAGTAACTAACATATCTAGTTATCACAATTAAATGCACCTATTGTCCTTGCCCACAACCCATCAGACAATCTGTTGTTCTCATCCACGGAGCTTTCCATTTAACTTCTCCTTGCGGAATTCTCTAGAGTTTTGTCTTCTATTTTTCATCACTCAGATCTTTAATTATTCCACTCTTCCTCAGGGACCGTTTTAAGAAAAACTAAGATATTAAAGGCTTGTCTTGAGTCTAGCTAATGACTCAATTGGAATGTTTTAATTGTTTGGTCCCAATTAAGGACTCGTTCAAAAAATTAAAAATTAAAGGGGTATTAACATTGAAAAGGAACTAATTTTCAGGGACTATTTTGAAATTTAATAGTGTCAAGCAACATTGTTCTGATGTCATGTATATGACCATCATTCCATCTTTTTTTGTCTTATTTTTTTCAATTTCATCCTTCAACATTTGATTTATTGGGAATTGGTTTTCGTGCTTTTTTTTTCAATTTCCTTTCTATGTGGTTATCTTAATCCTATGTCCATAGTTGCAGGGTTAGCGGGTTAACCCGGGTTGACTTGAATTTTTTTTAATTACTTTTTCAATTTTGACTTCCAACATTGGGTTGTTAATAATTGAATTTCATAGTTTTATTTGATTTGCTTTCAGGGTTATCCCGATATCACGACTTGGTCGCAAATTTGCTAGCTCAGATAGACTCGAGTTAGTTTTTTTATACATTGTTAAAAAAACATTTTCAATAATTTTTATTTGTATTATTTAAGTTAGTTGAGTTTATTAAATGAAAAGAAATAAAAAGAGAATTACATACTTGTACGGCAAGAAGAATTTAATTTCGACTTTAGGGATATGTGACCCAATCTCAAAGAAACCTACTTGCATTTTATCACCAATTAATCAAGGAGTCTACTATCCTTACATTTTCTTATATATTTTCCATATCAGGCCACTATTATTCTCTCATTGGAAACCTATCTTGACAACTGCAACGTTATTCTCACTGCCAAAACAAAAGACTTGTAAATCTTCTCTTGAATGAATACTAGCACAAAGTCCCTTAGAGACCTCTAAGAGGGTGTTGTTGGGGGACCCTTCGATGATCAAGTCAGTACGAGGTATTTTGTATGATACAAAGACATTAATGAAGGTATTAATGTCAAAGATTGTTGAAATACCTCGTACGATGCATTTTGATGAAATCGTGAGTATGTCCTGGGCCCCAATGATTGTCGAAATGGATTGATGAATTCAGAAATTCTTAAAGCATGGGTCATGATTAAGAGATGGGTCAATTAAATCTATAATTAACTTAAGGCCATAATTAAGAGTATTAAATTGATTAAATGAATAAGGTCACCCTTAAATATAAGCCACGATTATTGAAAGATGTAATGAAACCATAATCAAAATAAGGTATGGGTTAAATGTATTAAATGGGAAAATAAACCCACAACTGAAGTTAAATATGATTCAAGTGTGCTGAACAGGGTTGATAAACCGATAATCGCAGTTAAATATAAGTTACATGTATTGAAAAGGGTTAACGAACCCTTAACAAAAATTAAGAGTTAAATTTATTGAATGAGAATAATAAATCAATATTCGATTCAAAGCATTATAAGGCTAATATAAAATATATATTGAAGATAGTGAAATGATTCAACAAATATGGTTAATGTAAAGCATGAGCTAAAATTATCAGAATAAATAAATGAAGCCATAATTGATGTAAACCATTAGTTAGGGGTATTGATGCAATTTGACGAAAACAGTCAAGGTAAAGTATGAACTTTGATTAATTAAAATGAAGGAACATATAGATGATGATATCTTGAAGTATTCACAAGAATGATAGTCCAATATGTATAATGTAGGAATTGATGGTTATCGTTTAATGATGATGATGAAATGAATTAGAAATCACGCAGGGTTTAAATATGCATATAAAAAGTCTAATGATATTTTGCTCACTTCTATTGGCTAGTGAATAATGATCATTTATCATGTTAGTATTTATCTCAAAAAATTTATATGTTTTACAAGTATCTTTCCGTCCAGAATCTCAACCTTAACACAACGCCCTCGTTTTACTTTGTCTTTTTATATTAGGAGGAATTTTGTAATTACCATTTTATGGCATGTAATTAACTTAATGTTTATGTTAAGTTTTGATATTATGAAGTTGTAAGAAATTAAAAGAATGGTGTGTGTGTGACGTAAATAATATCAACTTTACATGTGTATAACTATCACGGACTATTGTAATTGATGAAATTGATTGGGTGGTATGCCTAAGACGACCTGACTATTGGTGATGTGAGTCGAATGTGATTTGGGTTGTTGTTGTTGTGTTCTACACGTACTAATATGGATAAAGTTTTGGGTAGGGCTCCTGTGAAGGGGAGACTTTACCGAAATTTTGTTAAATTGGATAAATCTCTTATTTTAAATGGAAAACTCTTTGCATTGTTAATGTGCATGCATAATGTATATTTTGTGTGTTGGCAATGATAGTAGTTTTTTTATTGGTATGTTAATATTTTGACTTTGCTGGAAATTTTCTGGAATTTCTAGAAAATGGCCTTACCGTTTGTTAAAACAGTTAGATACAGTGATACCGTTTTTCCAAAATAGATTGGCTTTTTAACCATTGGAGAATTTTGGTCATTTAGCCATTGGATACTTTCATTTAATGCACTTTTGTTTACACTTTTTCTCCAAATGTAACATGTTATTATACCATAATGTATGAGCTAACGTAAGGAAAGATTATCGTAAAACAAAAATGGCCTGATTTACATAAATATGATCGTTTGAAGTATTTAAATTGATAAGAAATTTTAGGCCGGAACTTGTACGCAACACTTATACGTAGGTGCATGCATAAAGGTTTGGAACTCTTTTCTTATCTGAATGTTAAAGACGGGACCCTAATTCTCGAACCCTCTGCCGAGCCTCGCCCCCGCATTCCCTTTTGAAGGGGGCCAAAGAAATGTCTCCACCTGTTGCCAACAGTCTTTCTTCAGAATTATACTGAACGGGTTGAATCTTTTAGTAAGTCGTCAAAGAGGGTCGACAAAGCGAAGTTGACGGGCCGATAGGACAACCATTGCCCGGTCACTCTCCTGCCTGTGTATCCTATGCCTGGTGCTGTTGATCTGTCTGATGGGAGAGATCAACCAATTCCTTTATTTCAATGTGTTGTATCCTCTCAAGAGGTGGAGTTCTCTCTATTCAATAGATCATTTCCTGCCCGGAGAGAGCTCTATTTATTTACGTTATTCCGATCTCCCAGTAGCGCAATCATCAAGCTCACCTCACCGCATTCATATCCCCATCTCTCTTTCTTACCTTCCCTTCGCTCTGCCCACTAGAACTAGCCTTTTTTTTTGCTTTATCAGACTTCATTGTCATCTTTCCTGCTACGACCATGAGCGCTTCATCAGACTCGCTTGTAATCCTTGCTTTCGTTTGGTTCCGCTCTTTCTGGTGGGTTAGATAGAATATAGGTGTTTGTCAGGTCCAAATGGTTTGGACTTGAGGAGGTTGAAAAAAGACAAACAACCTTGGCAAGAACCACGTTGTTACATAATTATCAAATATGCATCAGATTTTTAATTTATAATTATTATTTTTTTACTAGAAAACACGTTAGCAACACCAGATATTTTTTTTACATTAAAAAGTGATATGATCCACTTAGCATGGGTCAATAATCTAATTCTTTCTACTCTTTAGAAAGAGGATTTGTTCCCTGAATCTTTTTGTTTAGTTTCAAACAACTAAGCCTTCACCCAAAGTTTGTCCTTCCACCTCGGTAGTGGCCTCCCCATTACAACCCAAACTTCCAGATCAGCCATTAGAAAAATTATTTTGATGCATGGAACATAATCTAGATCATATTAGATATACATGACTATCACTTCGTTGTGAGAAGAATATATTTTTTCTTCAGTAAATAAAAGAATATACAGGCTTTTTCAACGTGTTTTTAGATATAAAAAACTTCTAAATTCTAAATTGAAATGCTTATACATGAATCTAATTAATAAATTAATTTTTGATCAACAAATAACTTAGATTAAGATATTTAATCTCATCAAATGGGTCATACGCTCAGTTGTGTTTCATAACTTTGTTTCTTAGAATAAATGTTTTACTTAAACAAACAATTATTTGTGTCATTAAAAGGTAATTGTTTTTTAATGAAGGTGAGTTGAATAAAACCATGAAGTCCAACTATTAAAGAACTCAATGTTGTATAGAAAAACAAAAAAAATTAAACTCACCCTGCGACCATGGGCACATGATTGGAATAATCCCGTAGAAAGGAAAGAGAAAAAAAAACATGAAGATCAATTCACAAAAAAATAAATGTTGAATGATGAAATATAAAGAAAAAATTCAATTTTCAAAAATGACCAAAATTAACATGTTTTAACCTTCGAAAGCCATAATTGTCGTTATAAGGCTTAGATTGGCCACGTAGAATGCAAATCCAAAAAACAAAATGAAGCAAAATTCTCAATAAAAAAATATAAAGTGGTTAAAATAATAAAAACCCTAAAAGAAAAAAAATATTGAAGTCAACCTGGTAAACCCACAAATCCCCACTACTATCAGCAGTGATAACTCCAAGGAAAGAAAAGTTAGAGAAAAAAAATATAAAGACCAATTCCAAAAAAATCAAATATTGGAAGACCAAATTGAAATTAAATCAATTGTATAGGACCTAAAAAAAGACCAAATCCAGCTCGTGTCAACCTTTGAAACCCGTGACCCTATCATGAGGTCAGGACTAATCCTATAAAAGGCAAAACTAAAAAGAAAAATGAAGCAAAATACTCGATAAAAAAATATTGAGAATGAAATTGAAAAAGAAATGCAGTAAAAAATTAAAATAAAATAAAAGAATGGGGACCAAATTCAAAATAAAAATTAATTGAAATGAAATGCTATGGATGAAATTGAAAATAAAATTCAATTAGTAAAAGGGAAAAATTCAAAAGAATGACCAAATTTGATATAAAAATCAAATTAAACCAAATGATTAGGGAGGAAATTGAATTAAGAGATAAAATTAAAGAATATAAAAACACAAAACAAATAGCAATCAAAAGAATGAGAACCAAATTGGATATAAAAAATAAATGATAGGACACCACCATACCTTGACAAGGAGAAGACAGAGAAAAGATGGAGGAATAGAAAAAAAAAAGCCACCAGAGACCAACCACCGCTCTGCCCCATATATAGGCTGCACCACTAGATAGAGGACATCAATGTGCTTCCAACGCAGTCACAAAATGCGGTGTTTAGCCACCGCAAGTGAAGAGCATGTGAGGCATCCACTCGCTAGGGCATGTATGGCTCGCACCAACTACTTTATATATATATATTTGTGTTTGTGTGTGTGTGTGTGTGTGTGTGACTTAAAGACCAAAATGCCTCTTAGTCCACATGAGTATAACAAAAAAACCAACAGTCAAAGACAAAAAAGCTCCTACAAGAAAGTTTAATTTTTTTTTATTATGAGGGCAGTTAATTAATATCATTGTTCATTACAAAAAAAAATGTACATAAAGCCCTTGGATGCAAGTTCGCTTTCCCCCTAAAATGCAGTAATTAATTGTTTAAGTGTTAATGAATTTGGAAAAGATCAATGTGTCCTTATGAAAAAGATCATTTGACCTGAATTGCAAGTTATTTGGTTTGTGTAGAGAAGGGTGAAATTATCTTTTCATAGTAGACATCCACATAGTTTTTTTATTTTAGATTATCTGTTAATGTAATATTTATTACAACATAATTTATAATGTGAAAAGATTCTTGAAATGAAATTGAAAGGAGAAGAAATAATCATCTTGAGCAAAAGAAATCATCCATTGATGATTGTATTGCTACCATAAGAATAAACTTATTCAACGATGTTGGCCTACTTCCAAAGGCGTAGAATATTCACTAGCTCCCCTCACTAGCCTTGCCTACATCGATGTTTGGCTTTGCAACCTCTTCTTGAAAGGGGTGGGTTGAGGCACCAGGGACTCTTCTTTGGGTCACATCCAAGACCTTTATAACTTAGGTATGGTAGTTTGTGTCTAATGGTATCGGCCACATCTCCGGCTACAATTGTGGTCATCAACAACATGAAAACCCCCAGAACCAGCAATGCATTAGATGATGCCATTAAACACCAACAATCAATATAAGTGTCACTCCTTTCTGAATATTGATTTGGTGACAATAATACACAACGTCTAGCTTTTATAAATATGTAGCATGCATGCAGTGTTTGCCATTTATAGCTTTTTTTTTTCCGGCAACTTGGATTAATGTGTGGTTGTCTCCTTGCTTCCCACATTATATGCACCTTTTTAGCTATTTCCTTTCTACCACATAATTTTAAACTTGATATTATAGAGAAGCATGGTAAAATAAAATTTCTATCTAAAGGGCATTTCTAACCTCTCTTTTACGCACCAAGAGAGTATTGATACATTGCTATCTATAGCAGTCAAGAAAAGGAAGATGCACACCACAACCCTTAAAATCCTCCCAACCTTTTGGTCTTAAGAGTACTGGTTTTAGAACGAGTGACCTTCATCATGGCCTCAACGGATAGAAGTGGAAGCTTCTAATTAATTTCCTAGCTGGGGATTAGGAAATAAACAAAGAGTGTTTGTTGATTAATGCAATGTCTGAAAAAAATAAAATAAAACAAAATTTATGCAGTACGGAGAGAAAATGAGATGAGAGAAGTCTATTCCAATCAATAAAAATCTTCAACCATGTTCTTAGCATATTGTACATCGCTTAATGGATTTGATCTCACACGTAGGAGCATATTGTGGCCACATCTAGCTTTAGAGATTGAGAGGATCTGATTCAACTTAATTGGAGACCTTGATCTGCCAAACCAAGAGCTTCCACACTTCTCGAACATTAGATGAGCCATCTGCAACTTCAGTAAACAGACTTATAGTATAGTTCTCGATTAAGAACGAAAGGCTATCTACTAGCAGCATGATCTGTGCCCTGAGCTGCAACTTAGGTCCATTTCCTTTTCATGCATGAGGAAGACATAGATGGACTTGGCTCCAATCACCAGCAAAGAAACGTAGTTCTCCTTCAATACCACTACTCACCTTTTTTGTTGCAGAACGGTGAGACCTTACTAAGAGATTGGCATTTACAAATATGAAAAGGTGAAGTCAAAGATGCACAAATTTAACTCAAGGAATGCAAGGATCCCAGGAAGTCCATTAGAGACACCCAACTAGAAAAAAGAGTGCAACAAAAACAACTAAAGAGAGTTGATGCAATAAAAGAAATGTGTCTCACAACATTTCACAGTCTTCATTCATGATGGCAAAAAAGTTGGTTTTTCCATAATATTCTTAGCTAAAGCTTGACAATGATCACAGTGAATTCCCTTAGAATTACTAGTTTATAGACAAAACCTTAAGTTTAAGGCTAAATTATGCGTACTGAAACTCATCACTCATTTCTAGCATTATATTTCACAAATAAAAAAACAAAATGAGCCCTAAAACCACATTAGGTTCATAACACAGCTCTCACAATCTTATGGTAGAATAAATGACACAAAAGATCAACAACTAACATCTACTAAAAGGAACCCCAAGATACATAAAGTTCCAACAATCAAAGTAGCAGCAATTAGACTCATGCATCGACAAGGATTAAAATTAAAATAGTCAAACACAACAAACTCTATAGCCCAAACCACAATCACTATTTTCTACGGGCTACGCCCGTTGTATATATATATCTTGCCTAATCAACACAATTTCTTGTGATAACAATTTTACAAAACATGTAAATTTCATTACAAATTAACAATTTATGAAAGTATTGATTTTTTAAATGTTCTACCTTGATTTTTTTCGGTGTCGAGCTCTCTCTTCAACATGTTGATCTTATCAGTTTGGGAATTCCTAACAACTTTCCCTTGGACTTTTGCTTCAGCCAACTCACTTTCAAGCATTACATGTTCCTTCTATAACTACCCATATTGCTCAATCTAGCTTTCTAACTCCGCTTGGACTATTGAAGAAATATTGGTCCTTTCTTTGCAATCATTGAAACATGCTTTCAATGTCAAAAATATTATTTTGGTTTGCATCCAACTTACTCCTAATTCTCCTCACTTCTTCTTAGATTGGTGTCTAACCACTTTTTCCTCTTTTAATTGCTTCTCTAAAAACACAACTTTCTTGTCTTTCTCCATTAATTGTTGCTCCACAAACTTTTTTAATTTCTCTTTAGTGAGGAGTTGCTCCTCGAGGGAGATCCCGAGAGTTTTACCGGTGCTCAATTCTACCTGGAGCTTTTCTAGTTGTTCTGTTAGTTCTTTATCGTTGTTAATCTTTTTTCTCTTATCTAGTTCAATGGCTTGCAAAGTCCCAGATTCAAATTTGAGATTCATGGGGACAATTATGAATGATAGATTTCTTCACTTCGGATACTTTTCAATAGTGATTGGATCCCTCAAACCATCTGATTCTTTTTTTTTTATATCAAAACCAGCAGCTTCTAGTCTTGTTTGATGTTTTCCATGATGACTTTTAAAACGGAATGGTCTTTAAATAACCTAGAGAATCATGATAGTTTGGTCATCCTCGACACATGTTGTATGCCCCCGAGCTGTCTAGCAACTAAGACGGGCATGTAACTAACATATCTAGTTATCACAATTAAATGCACCTTGTAAAACCCGAGGAAAAATAAAGATCGCTTAGACTGCAAACTAACTATATGAAAAATAAAAGTGAAGAAATTCATGTATATGGTTAAATAAAAATGGAAATTCAGAAATTTTTGGATATAAGTTTCTGGACAAAATATTTCGAGACATTATAAATCAACCCGAAAATGTTGAGGGTTGGATTAAATTAATGAAAATAAACTAAAATAAAAGTTGTGGGGTGAAATTATAAGAAATGAAAAGAGGTATAACTTAATTATAAGAAGAAAAAAAAGATGCGGGGGCCTAAATGCAAATAAAAAAAATTATAGAGCATAAATACTCCTATTCTCACCAAAAATCTGCAGCAATCGTAAGGAAAGAAAAGAGGGAGTTTTTTTATCCATTCTTGCAAAATCAAGAGACAAACACCAAAATTTCAAGAACCCATCCAAGATTAAAGGTTTATAGATGGAATAAACACTTGTGGGCAATGGATTAACAAGAAAAAATAAACAAGAAGAGAAGATGGAGGGCTAGCTGTCATTAGATAAGAAAGGAGGGAGTTGAAAATCTTCAACTTGTTGAAGATCAAAACCTTAATTCGTACCAGGTAAGGTTTTCTAAACATGATCTTATAAGTCATTTCAAATTTGATAATGAATTGATGTCTTGATGTGAGTTATAGATTAGGGTTGTTAGACTTGATTGGGAGAAAAGTATTTGTTGTTAAAATTAAGTTAATTCATGTGTGGTATGTGATTGGGGATGTGAAACCATGATAATTTACCCAGAAAATATAGTTTGTGAAAGTTAGGTGTGAAGGGAAGGGGGTTAAACGAATCTGGACAAACTCGTCTCCTGAATTTTGGTAAGATTTCGGATTGGAGGATGAGGGAATTAGAACCAGGTTCCTTCATAGCAATTGTAGTTTGGATGTTAGCTAACTAAGAAAATTGGTCTTGCTCAATTTGGAGATGTAGAACTCCAGTTATGGGTTATCAACCGAGACTGGGTTATGACAGACCCTGTAGGGCAGTAAGTTTGACTTGTTGATGAGCAATTTTGACAGTCTTAGATGCAGAACTGGGTTTTTCTTTCTTCAGAGAACTTGTAGCCACATGTCTTAGCTTTCCAACGAGACTAATCTCGCTTGAATCGGAGTTCTATAACTCTAGATATAGTTAAATATTTGAGAGAGGTCAGACATTAACAATTCAATGTCTAGACAGTGATAGTTCGGGATTTAAATAGAAACAGTTCAAATATAAAGAAAGGAATGATAACTGTGGTTGGACAAAGAACGACAATATTAATGGATGAAATGAAAAAAACGTAAAATATTAAGAAATGACTGAAAGAAAGACTTATTGGTTGTTGATATGGTTATTATAAAATATATCCTTGAGTGAGGAAAATTTATGAGATAGACCTGTGATTTGTAGGAGGGACCACATGCGTGGTGCAACAGCAACAGCAGGGGAGCACGAGTAGAGCTTCTATTGCAGGTAGGTGATCCGCACCTATACTTTCTAGTTAAATTCTATGATTTAATATGTTATTGATGTGAGATGTGAATTGACAACGTTGGATATTAGGAGAAAGGAGGAAATTTTATGTAATGATGCCGATATTTTTGATAGTATTCTGAATGTACGTGTATTTAGGGTGAACAATTGTTGTGTGAATTGCTAAGGGATGAAATTATCGTTGACAAAGGAAATATAAGAAGTGTGATTTGGGGCGTGAACTAGCATACATTTAGTGTATGTTAGGATCCCGGGTGAGGGGATCAATCATGTATTGGCTAGCATACATTTAGTGTATGTTAGGATCCCGGATAAGGGGATCAAGATGTATCGACTAGCATACATTTAGTGTATATGAGGATCCCGGATAAGGGGATCACCATGTACTAACTAGTGTTAGGATTCCGGGTAAGGGGATCACCATGTACTGACTAGCATACATTTAGTGTATGTTAGGATCCCGGGTAAGGGGATCACCTTGCATCGACTCCTACGTGGTAATGATGATAACAGTGAAATTGGTATCGGTAATGTGTTAAGCAGAAATAATTATAAGTGGTTTTATGAGATCTTAAACGGAGGTTGATAATGGAAGAGGAAAAGGTTCTTAGTAGTTGAAGAAGAAAGAGTTTCCAATGAAAACCAAAAGGGAGAAGTGAATAAAATATGAATGCATGTTTGCCTTTTTAAATTGCTGGATATTTGTATTGCTACATTATTGTGATATTCATATTTCAATAATATGTATTTTTTTCAGGGCCATCACATGCACGATAGGAGTAGATTCTAGCTTGGGTTCATTTTTTGTAATTTAGGTTCTAGGGAGTTTACCCTTGTATTTGGTAATATTACAACTTTTATATAACTCAATTTGTATAATTGATGTTTAAACTTGAATAGATGAATTTAAGTCTATAATTTGTATAACCATGTTCCATGTATGCATGTTTATATCTTTATCCATCCATAATGATTATTATTGTACAATGTATATCATAAACATTGTGGTTGATATGAATGATGATGTTTGTGGGACTGAGACCCAGGATGATTGGGTTGAATTGAGTTAGGAGATGCGGTATATTAGAAGTGTAAACAGGTCGTATGTCGATAACATGGGACCTCCCGGTATAGGGGAGACTCTGTTGAAATTTTGGTAGACTTTAATACAAACACCATGAATAAATATAGAAAAAAAAAGTAATCACTCTGTTTATCAATTAACATGAGATGGTTGCTTTATCACGGATACGGGAATGTTACTATTGTCCTTGCCCACAACCCATCAGACAATCTGTTGTTCTCATCCACGAAGCTTTCCATTTAACTTCTCCTTGCAGAATTCTTTGAAGCTTGGCATCTGTAAATCCCGAGATAATCAAGGCTGGATTAAATTAAAGAAAATAAACTAAACTAAAAAGAAGTGAGGGCAAAACGAATACATTTAAATAAAATGGGGTTTAAATGCAAATAAGAATAATTATAGAGCATAAATACTACTCTTCGTACCAAAAACAGATCTGCAACTATCGTGAAGAAAGAAGAGAGGGAGTTTTGGTATCTATTTTTACAGATCAAGAGAGAAACACCAAATTTCAAGAACTCATCCAAGATTTAGGGTTATAGGTAAAAATAAACACTGGTAGGCAAGGGATTAACAAGAAAAAATTGAACAAGAAGAGAAGAGGGGAGGGTCGGCTGTCATTAGAAAGAAAAGGAGGGATCGAGACCTTGATTCGTATCGGGTAAGATATTGTAAACATGGTCTTATGAGTTGTTTTAAAGTCGATTATGAATTAATGCCTGGATGTTAAATTATAGATTTGAGTTCTCTAACTCCAGATATAGTTAAAAATTTGAGAAGAGGTCAGACAATAACAATTCAAAACAACAAAGAATGCTTGGACAAGAATGATCCAAGTGTTTCTTGATGAGCAATTTTGACTATCCTAGAGGTAGAACTGGGTTCTCCTCAAACATAGAACTTGTAGCCTCATGTCTTATCTTTCCAACGACATAAATTTTGCTTGAATTAGAGTTCTATAACTCCAGATATAATTAAAAATCTGAGGAGAGGTCAGACAGTAACAACTCAAAAAAACGAACAGTAACAGTCCAAGTGTTTCTTGATGAGTGATTTTGACTATCTTAGAGGCAGAATTGGGTTCTCCTCAAAATCATAGAAGTTGTAGCCTTATATCTTATCTTTCCAATGACATAAATTTCGCTTGAATCGGAGTTCTATAACTCTAGATATAGTTAAAAATCTGAGGAGAGGTCAGACAGTAACAGTTCAAAAAACAGATAGTAACAGTCCAAGTGTTTGTTGATAAGCGATTTTGACTATCTTAGAGGCAGAACTGGGTTCTCCTCAAATCATAGAACTTGTAGCCTTATGTCTTATCTTTCCAAAGACATAATTTTTCTTGAATCGGAGTTCTATAACTCTAGATATAGTTAAAAATCTGAGGAGAGGTTAGACAGTAACAGTTCAAAAACGGACAGTAATAGTTGGACAGTAACAATTCAAATGTTTGTTGATGAGCAATTTTGATTATATTAGAGGCAGAACTGGGTTCTCCTCAAACATAGAACTTGTAGCCTCATGTCTTATCTTTCTAACGACATAAATTTTGCTTGAATCGGAGTTCTATAACTCCAGATATAGTTAAAAATATGAGGAGAGGTCGATGAGAATTCCAAAAAAAAACGGGCAAGATACGTCCAAGTGTTTGTTGATGAGTGATTTTGACTATCTTAGAGGAAGATTGGGTTCTTCTTAAATCATTGAACTTGTAGCCTCATGTCTTATCTTTCCAACGACATAAATTTTGCTTGAATCGGAGTTTTATAACTCCAGATATAGTTAAAAATCTGAGGAGAGGTCAGACAGTAACAGTTCAAAAATGAGGCAGTAACAGTTGGATAGTGACAGTCTAAATATAAAGAAAGGAATGATAAATAGGATTGGACAAAGAACGACAATAATAATGAGTGAAATGAGGAAAACATAAAGTACTAAGAAATGACTGAAAGAAAGACTTATTGGTTGTTGATATGGTTATTATAAAACATATCCTAGAGTGAGGAAAATTTATGAGATAAACCTGTGATTTGCAGGAGGGACCACAAGCGTGGTGCAACAGCAGCAGCAGGGGAGCACGAGTAGAGCTTCTATTGCAGGTAGGTGATCCACGCATATATTTTCTAGTTTAATTCTATGATTTAATAAGTTATTGATGTGAGATGTGAATTACTAAATGTTGGATATTAGGAGAAAGGAGGAAAGTTTGCGTAATGATGCTGATATTTGGATAGTATTCTTAATGTATGTGTATTCAAGGTGAACGGTTGTTCTGTGAATTGCCAAGTGATGAAATTATAGCTGATAAAGAAAATATGAGAAGTGTGATTTGGGGCGTGAACTAGCATACATTTAGTGTATGTTAGGATCCCGAGTAAGGGGATCACCATGTATTGACTAGCATACATTTAGTATATGTTAGGATCCCGGGTAAGGGGATCACCATGTATTAGCTAGCATACATTTAATGTATGTTAGGATCCCGGGTAAGGGGATCGAGATGTATTGACTAGCATACATTTAGTGTATGTTAGGATCTCGGGTAAGGGGATCACCATATATTGACTAGCATACATTTAGTGTATATGAGGATCCCGGGTAAGGGGATCACCTTGCATCGACTCCTACAGAAAGATGATGATAACAGAGAAATTGATATCGGTATTGTGTTAAGCGAAAATAATCATGGGTGGTTTTATGAGATCGTGAATGGAGGTTGATAATAGAAGAGGAAATGGTTTTAGTAGTTGAAGGAGAAAAGGTCTCTAATAAGAACCAAAAAGGAGAAGTGAATAAAAAATGAATGTATGGTGCCTTTTTAAATTGCCGGATATTTGTATTGCTATATTATTGTGATATTCATATTTCAATAATATGTATTTTATTTTCAGGACCATCGCATGCACGTCAGGAGTAGATTCTAGCTTAGGTTCTTTTTTTTTTGTAATTTAGGTTCTAGGGAGTATACCCTTGTATTTGGTAATATTACAACTTTTATTTAACTCGATTTGTATAATTGATGTTTAAAATTGAATAGATGAATTTAATTCGGTAGTTTATATAACTGTGTTCCATTAAGAATGTTTATATCTTTAACCATCCATAATTATAATTGTTGTACAATGTATTTCATCAACATTGTGGTTGATATGGATGGTGATGTTTGTGGGATTGACACTCAGGATGATTAGGCTGAATTGAGTTGGAGATGCGATATATTAGAAGTGTAAACGGGTCGTATGTCGATAACTTAGGACCTCCCGGTATAGGGGGGACTTCGTCGAAATTTCGGTAAATTTTAATATGAAAACCATGAATATATATATATATATATATAAGAAAAAAAAATTTCTCTATTTTCGGTTGACATAAGAGTGTTGTTTTTATCTCCAAGTAGGGGATGTTACATTTTGGTATCAGAGCTCAGGTTGCTATTCCAGGGATAGGAATGAGTATAAGGTTTTGAAATGTGGTAAAGGATAGGGAGAACAAGGCAAGGAGCTAGGACTGATCCATTCTCAGTTCGGGGAAGTGATCAGAGTCTTCATTATGAAAGTGATCTAGAATGGGATCCCTTGACAAACATTTCCTCTCATGTACCTGCAACATCAGTATACTCTGAAAGACACAAGTCAGTGAGACTTCGAGATGATTTGTTGTCCCGTTAGGCTGGGGTAACAATGCCCGATGTATCAGACATAGCAGGAGAAAATATACCCCTATCAGTGGCATCGGTAGAGAAGACGAACCCATTTTAGGATCTTGCTTCTATGGATCATATAGTGAGAGCTGTAGCAGCAGGAATGGCAGCGGGAGCCTCCAGTGTAGCTTCTAGATCAAGGGGAGTAGTCACCATAGTGCAGTGGGTGGGGTGTATGAGAGGGATGGGTTGTATGATTTACCATGGTGAAGAGGTTGCTGGGCTTAGGCTAAAAAAAAAGGGGAAAGAGTATAAATCAGATGTAAGTGCCAAAGATTAGACAGCTTTTATAGAGGGGTAAAACTATATATTGGAGGGTTAGAATTGAGGGTAGATCTTTTGCCGTTAGAGTTATATGATTTTGACTTGAATCTGGGCACGGCTTGGCTAAGTAAACATAAGATATAAGTGGATTGTTTCACCAAGACAGTGACAATCCAAGGAATAGGTGATAAAAGAGTAGTGGTTAAAGGGGAACAAAAAGATATTCCAAGTTGTGTAATCTTAGTCTTGGTAGCTAGAAAGTTACTGAGGAAGGGTTGTTCTATTTGGTTAGCCCTTGTAAGAGAGCTGGAAAGGGTAGTATAGATTTGGCTAGTATTCCCGTTATGAGGGAGTTTCGAGATGTATTCTCAAAAGAGTTGCCTGGATTACCTCCCATAGAGAAATTGAAGTTTCCATAGAAACCATTCCAGGAATTCCTTCTATAACCCAGTCTCCTTATAGGATAACACCTATGGAATTGGCTGAACTGAAGGTCCAGCTTCAGGAATTGTTAGATAAAGGCTTCATTCGGCCTAGTAACTCGCTCTAGGGAGTTTCGATATTGTTTGTAAAAAAAAAAAGGATGGCACACTTTGTTTGTGCATTGATTATTGTCAATTGAATAAAGTGATGGTGAAGAACAAGTACCCATTCCCCTGAATAGATAATTTGTTTGATCAGTGGAAGGGTGCTAAGATATTCTTTAAGATAGAGCTAAGATCTGGATATCGCCAATTGAGAATTAAGGAACAAGACAGACAATTGACTGCATTCCAAACAAGTTATGGACATTACGAGTTTTAGTGATGCCTTTCGGGTTAACCAATGCTCCAGCCATGCTTATGGACTTGATGAATCAGGTGTTTCAGCCTTACCTGGACCAATATGCGGGGGTATTTATTGACAATATCTTGGTGTATTCAAGCTCTTACTTGGAGTATGAACAACATCTAAGGGTTGTGCTACAAACTATAAGGGAGAATCAATTATAGGCAAAGCTGGATACGTGTGAGTTTTAGCTCAAGGAAGTAATTTTTTTGGGCTATGTAATATCCGTAGAAGGAATATTATGGATCCAAGAAAGGTAGAGGTTGTTTTGAAATGGGAAAGACCTACCAACGTGACAGAAATTTCGAGTTCTTGGGTCTTGCTAGGTATTATAGGAGGTTTATTGAGGGGTTCTCCACCATAGCATCACCTTTGACTAAGCTGACCCGCAAAGAAGTCAGGTTTGTTTAGTCGGGAGAGTGTGAAGCGAGCTTTCGAGAACTGAAGGAAAGACTCATTTCTGCTCTTGCGCTGGCCCTTCTATCAAGACATAAGGGTTTATGGTATATAGTGATACCTCAAGAAGGGGTCTAGGATGGGTGTTGATGCAACACGAGTGTGTGATTGCTTTTGCATCAAGACAACTAAAGTCGTATGAGGTGAATTACCCAATTCATGGCCTAAAACTTGTAGCAGTGGTGTTTGCCTTAAAAGTATGAAGACATTGTTTGTGTGGGTCATAAATTTTAATCTTTACAAACCATAAAAGTTTGAAGTATTTAATGTCACAGAGGGAGTTGAATATGTGACAAAGAAGATGGGTAGAGTTAATAAAAGATTACGATTGTGTGATTGACTACCATCCTAGTAAGGTTAATGTAGTAGCCGATGCATTGATTAGGAAGGGAAAAACAGTGATGAACGATATAGACATGCAAGTATAATGGAATTGAATAAATTAGGCTTGCAACTAAGTGTAGGGCCTGAGGGATCACTATTAGCTTAGTTAAAGATCCGATCTATGCTTCGAGACAAGGTCATGGTGGCTTAACAGGTAGATGAAAAAGTGAAGGATATCAAGGAGAGTGTAAACCAAGGTATCGAGAAAGCATTCCAAATCTTATCGGGTGGGCTAATAGTTATTGGTAGGCGAATTTATTTACCTGATCATAAGACTTTGAAGGATGAAGTATGGAGAGAAACTCATGAATCCTGATTTGATCCTGGAAGTACAAAGATGTATTAAGATTTAAAGGAATGCTACTGGTGGCCAAATATAAAGAGGGAAATAACAAAAATTGTGTCAAACTATGGGATTTATCAACAAGTAAGATAGAACACCAGAGACCTGCAGGGGATTTATAGTTATTATTGGTTCCAGAATGGAAATGGGAGGATATTTCTATGGATTTTATGACAGGATTACCTAGGGGAAAGAAGGGGAATGATGCTGTATGGGTGGTTATGGATTGACTGACAAAATCTATTTTTGTTTTCCTATAAAAATGACTGATTCGGTGGATAAGCTAGCAAAATTATATGTAAATGAAGTAATCAGACTTCATGGAGTGCCAATGTCGATTATGTCGAAGCGGGATCCAAGGTTCACGTCGAGATTATGGCCTAGTTTACAAAGAGCATTAGGGATAAAGTTGAATCTAAGCACAACATCTCATCCTCAGACGGATGGTGACACGAACAAAAGATTGATGTCTTCTCCCAAGTGCAGGAGTGTCGAAGTAATAAATAACCCGGCAAGACTGGGGTTGAACCACAACAAGTAATAGTAATAGTAGTAGTAATAATAATAATACCAATAATACTATTAATAATGATAATAATAAAGATGATGAAGAAGAAGAAGTTGATGAGAACTTTGAGATGGAAGATTAATGTAAGGATTAAACAATGATAACAACAAATGTCAAGATTAGAGGATCCACTAATGGTATTTCAAACAAGTATAGTATAAACTCATATTATTCAATTGGAAACCACACACAAAGGAGGTTCCAATCAGATTATAAATTGTTAACATGATTACATTAGTTATCTTATTCGAATAATGCTAATACTTGTAAATGTTGTCATGCATTCATGATTATAACTTATGTTAACAACAAATCAAGTTCCTTTCATAGCTCAGGTGTCGGTTATACCATACAGTATGGGCTATGAAAAGTATTTGTTGTACCAAGTGTTATACAACATAAATCTAGATTAACCATTTAACAAGCAAAGTATTAAAAGTGAACAAGATAACAAATATAAAGCATATTAGTATCCAACATTAAAGTCCATGTTAAGTTTATATTATACTTATTCTTACACCATTAGTGTACCCTTTTCACCTTGACATAATTAACCTAGCTAGACATAATGAAAGAAAGAAACATAAATAAACAAGATAAGAACATAAATGAGAAAGAAGTTAACTAAGTAAAAAAAAAGGAAATGAAAGGCATAAACAAGAGATTAATATAAACAAAACTTAAGTATTACAAAAGAGAAAGAGCAAGAGCATGATCTTGATATGAACACCAAGATTCCTAAATACATGGAAAATGCCCCCTTTTATAGGCCAAAATTCAGAAATATTGGTTTGTCGACTAATTGATGAATAGGTGGTCACATCTTGACTTGGTGACAATTCTTATCTTCTTGTCTGCCCAAAATGTCATTGATAACGACATAATTTGAACAGACTTCAATCATGAAAGTTCTAGGAAATTGTCTCATCTTTCCAAGGTAAAATTTGAGATCATTTGGACTTCTAAAACTCGAGATATGGGTTGAACACTGAATAGTGTCTGGGCTACAGGACAGATTCGGACTTCTTCATTGTTGCTACAATTTGAACTTGAAAATGGCTTTGTTAAATCTTGGGCTCCCATGAAAGTTGCAGGCCTATGTCTTACCTTTCCATCCATATAAAGTAGACCTAAATTCGAGATCTACAGCTCCAGATATGACCCGATTACCGAACAATGTTCCAGTTTGGACTGCACCAACATCTCTTTTCTAAGTTTGGCCATCTCTTTGTCCTTTCAATTTCAGTACTTCAACTCATCAATCAATTCTTTCATTTATATGATAGGCCTGCATTTAAGATGAACATTTACCATAAATTAAAGGTATCTTATATTATTAGATATGTTATTATAAAACATGCTTTGGTTAAGGAGTTATTAATACTTCAAGTGCAAAATGATGATATAGAACCTTGATAAAAATGCACTTTTAAGTACTAATCAGATGGTCAATCTGGAAGGACTATTCAAACTCTTGAGGATCTTCTGGGGTCCTGTGTGCTAGAGTTCGGAGGGAACTGGGAAGATCTCCTGCCATTGATGGATTTACTTATAATAATAGCCATCAAGCTACTATTGGTATGGCTTCATATGAAGCATTGTATGGGAGGAAATGTCGTACCTAATTTGTTGGGAGGAAGTAGGAAAAAAAAAAAGAAAAAAAAAAAGAAAAAGCTTTGGGGACCTGAAATTGTACAACTGATATCTAACAAGGTGAGGGTGATCAAAAAGAGGATGAAGGAAGCCCATGATAGACAAAAAAGTTACGCAGATCGCCAAAGAAGGCCGTTGGAATTCCAAGTGGGTGATAAAGTATTTTTGAAGGTGTCTCCTTGGAAAGGCATCATTCAATTTGGAGTAAAAGGGAAATTAGCCCCAAGATATATTGGCCCTTTTGAGATTAAGGAAAGAATCGGGCCCGTTGCTTATCAATTAGAATTGCCAGTATATTTGGATAAGATTCACAATGTGTTACAAGTGTCATTGTTGCGAAAGGCCAAGATAGACCCCTCAAGGGTATTGCCATAGGTTCCTTCGAAGATTAAAGAGGATTTAACCATGAAAACTAAGCCTGTCAAGATCTTAGATCGAGATGAGAAGTTGTTGAGGAATAAGAGAGTTCCCTTGGTGAGAGTATTATGGAGAAGCTCTCAAATAGAAGAAGAAACATGGGAAAGAGAATTCGAGATAAAGGAGAAGTTTCCCCACTTATTCTCCGACATAGGTACGTAACTTGAATTTCGAGGATGAAATTTTGTTATTAGGAGGGGAGAATATAAATCTCGAGATAATCAAGGCTGGATTAAATTAAAGAAAATAAACTAAACTAAAAAGAAGTGGGGGCAAAACGAATACATTTAAAGAAAATAGGGTCTAAATGCAAATAAAAAAATTATAGAGCATAAATACTACTCTTCTTACCAAAAACAAATCTGCAACTATCGTGAAGAAAGAAGAGGGGGAGATTTGGTATCTATTTTTACAGATCAAGAGAGAAACACCAAATTTCAAGAACTCATCAAAGATTTAGGGTTATAGGTAAAAACAAACACTGGTAGGCAAGGGATTAACAAGAAGAGAAGAGGGGAGGGTCGGCTATCATTAGAAAGAAAAGGAGGGATCGAGACTTTGATTCGTATCGGGTAAAATATTCTAAACATGGCCTTATGAGTTGTTTTAAAGTTGATTATGAATCGATGCCTAGATGTTAAATTATAGATTTGAGTTCTCTAACTCTAGATATAGTTAAAAATATGTGGAGAGGTCAGACACTAATAGTTCAAAAACGGACAGTAACAATCCAAGCATTTGTTGATGAGCGATTTTGACTATCTTAGAGGCAGAACTGGGTTCTCCTCAAATCATAGAACTTGTAGCCTCATGTCTTATCTTTCCAACAACATAAATTTTGCTTGAATTGGAGTTTTATAACTTCAGATATAGTTAAAAATCTGAGGAGATGTCAGACAGTAACAATTCAAAAAAAACGGACAATAACAGTTGGACAGTAACAGTCCAAGTGTTTCTTGATGAGCAATTTTGACTATCTTAGAAGGAGAACTAGGTTCCCCTTAAACATATAACTTGTAGCCTTATGTCTTATCTTTCCAACGACACAAATTTTGCTTGAATCGGAGTTCCATAACTCTAGATATAGTTAAAAATCTGAGGAGAGGTCAGACAGTAACAGTTCAATAAAACGGACAGTAACAGTCCATATGCTTGTTGATGAGTGATTTTGACTATCTTAGAGGCAGAACTAGGTTCTCCTTAAATCATATCAGAGTTCTATAACTCCAGATGTAGTTAAAAATCTGAGGAGAGGTCAAAAACGAATAAGTTCAAAAAAAAAAAAAGGACGATACGGTCAAGTGTTTGTTGATGAGCGATTTTAACTATCTTAGAGGCAGAATTGGGTTCTCCTTACACATTGAACTTATAGCCTCATGTCTTATCTTTCCAACGACATAAATTTCATTTGAATCGGAGTTCTATAACTCCAGCTATAGTTAAAAATCTGAGGAGAGATCAGATAGTAAAAGTTCAAAAATGAGGCAGTAACTGTTGGACAGTGACAATCCAAATATAAAGAAAGGAATGATAAATAGGATTGGTGATTAGTACTTAAAAGTGCATTTTTATCAAGGTTTTATATCATCATTTTGCACTTGAAGTATCAATAACTCCTTAACTAAAGCATGTTTTATAATAACGTATCTAATAATATAAGATACCTTTAATTTATGGTAAATGTTCATCTTAAATGCAGGCCTATCACATAAATGAAAGAATTGATTGATGAGTTGAAGTACTTAAATTGAAAGGACAAAGAGATGGCCAAACTTAGAAAAGAGATGCTGGTGCAGTCCAAATTAGAACACTGTTCGGTAATTGGGTCATATCTGGAGCTGTAGATCTTGGATTTAGGTCCATTTTATATGGATGGAAAGATAAGACATAGGCCTACAACTTTCATGTGAAGCCCAAGATTTAAAAAGGCCGTTTTCAAGTCCAAATTGCAGCAACAATAAAGAAGTCCGAATCTGTCCTGGGTCCCGTACACTGTTTAGTGTTCAGCCCATATCTCGAGTTCTAGAAGTCCAAATGATCTCAAATTTTTACCCTGGATAGATGAGACAATTCTCTAGAACTTTCATGATTTAAGTTTGTTCAAATTATGACGTCATCAATGACGTGTTTGGCAGACAAGAAGATAAGGATTGTCACCAAGTCAAGATGTGGCCACCCACTCATCAATTAGTCAACAAATCAATAGTTCCGAATTTTGGCCTATAAAAGGAGGCATTTGCCATGTATTTAGGCATCTTGGTGTTCAGATCAAGATCATGCTCTTGCTCTTTCTTTATATTTTGTAATGCTTAAGTTTTGCTTATATTAATTTCTTGCTTATGCTTTTCATTTCCTTTCCTTGTTTATTTATGTTTCTTTCTTTCATTATGTGTTGCTAAGTTAATTATGTCAAGGTGAAAAGGGTACACTAATGGTGTAAGAATAAGTATAATATAAACTTAACATGGACCTTAATGTTGGATATTAACATGCTTTATATTTGTTATCTTGTTCACTTTTAATACTTTGCTTGTTTAATGGTTAATCTAGATTTATGTTGTATAACACTTGGTACAACAAATACTTGGTACTTTCATAGCCCATACCGTATGGTATAACCGACACTGAGCTATAAAAGGAACTTGATTTGTTGTTAACATAAGTTATAATCATGAATGTCTGACAACATTTACAAGTATTAGCATTATTCGAATAAGATAACTAATGTAATCATGTTAACAATTTATAATCCGATTGGAACCTCCTTTGTGTGTGGTTTCCAGTTGATTAGTAAGAGTTTATACTATACTTGTTTGACGTACCATTAGTGGATCCTCTAACCTTGACATTTGTTGTTATCATTGTTTAATCCTTACGTTAATCTTGCAATTCAAAGTTCTCATCAACTTCTTCTTCTTCTTCTTTTTATTATTTTTATTATTTTTATTACTATTATTGTTGTTGTTATTGTGTTTGTTGTTAACTATAATTTATACAATAAACCTCCCATGGTTCGACCCCGGTCTTGCCGGGTTATTTATTACTTCGACACTCCCGCACTTGGGAGAAGACATCAATCTTCCGGGTCGTGTCAAGTTTTTGGCGCCGTTCTTGGAGGTAAATTCTTGTACAAATTATAGTATTTATTTTATTTTCTCTTTTCTCTTTTCTCTTTTCTTGTATCTGACTTTGTTTCTTTTGTTTTGTTTCTTTTTCTATTGTTTTTCTTTTCTTTCTTTTATTCTCTTCCTGCACGTGCATGAGAGTGTGGTCACGTCACGTTAAGTGGTAGACTTTGTAGAGTATCCTCATCATTTTCAGAAAATATGGTCAAGAAGATAACCAATCGCTTCATAATGAGAATAATGAGAATATTCGGGTTAGAACACTTAGAGACCACATGAATCCCACAAGAACAAGTGCACCCTCATGCATAGTTTTTCCTCCTGATGCATCTTATTTTAATTTTAAGCCAGGCATTATTCAACTTTTACCTTCTTTTCATGGTTTAGATTTAGAAAATCCATACTTGCATTTAAGGGAATTTGAGGAGGTCTGTAACACCTATAATGACTCAAATTGTAGCATGAACACCATTAGGTTAAAGCTTTTTCCTTTTTCATTAAAAGATAAAGCTAAAACATGGCTACAAAATTTGAGACCTGGATCCATTCGTGCGTGGGATGATATGCAACAACAATTTTTAAAGAAGTTTTTTCCATCTCACGAACAAACTCTTTCATAAGACAACTAATCACTTTCTCTCAAAAACCAGGAGAAACATTTTACCAATGTTGGGATAGATATCGAGACTTGCTTAATACTTGCCCCCATCATGGTTTTGAAATATGGAGATTAGTTTCACATTTTTATGAAGGATTAACACCTAGAGATAGGCAAATGGTTGAATTGATGTGCAATGGAAGTTTTGAGGATAAAGACCCCAATGAAGCCATGGAATACCTAGACTTGCTAGCTGAAAATGCACAAAATTGGGACACTACAGGGAACTTATGAGGCACCAAGTAAAACCCAACCTCATACATCTAGTGGAGGTATGTACAACCTTAGGGAAGATCATGACCTCCAAGCCAAGTTTGCATCTTTAGCTAAAAAAGTCGAGGCATTAGAATTAAAAAAGAGTGGTCAACTAAAATCTGCTTCAAGACATTGTGTGTCAAATCATGGAAACCAATGAACATTCAACCCATGACTGTCCAACTTTGCCCTCTTTTAGGGAATGTCTCCATGAACAAGCCCATGCATTAAACAGTTTCCAAAGGCCCAATCATAACCCATACTCGCAAACATACAACCCCCGGTTGGAGAAATCACCCAAATTTCAATTGGAAGAGTGATAACAATAATGCATAAACTTCACAACCACCGTTTCAAGCACACCATAACTTCCAAAATTCTCATGGATATGCACCTCCTTATGCTCCACCTCCTAGAAGAAATCTTGAGGAAACATTGCATGCATTCATGGAAAAGCAAGAGGCAATTAACACTCAACTTGCTCAAAGCATGACAAATTTTAAAGATACTCTTGCAAAATTGACATCTGCTCTCAGTTTCCAAGAGAAAGGTAAGTTTCCATCTCAACCACAAAGAAAATCCAAAGGGGCAATACAATGTGAATGCAAGTAGTTCTGGAATCCAACACATGGATCAAGCCAAATCAGTCATCACTCTTCGCAGTGGTAAGGTTATTGAAAAACCCATTCTTGAACCTTGTGAGAATGATGATGAGTCAATCTCTGAGGGTAAGGAAGGGGTTGAATCTGATCATTGCACAGAAAAGACTGATTCTCCGCCAAAGACTTCCATTTCCTCATGCCATGACCAAACAAAGGAAAGTCAATCACAACTCAGAATCCTTGAAACTTTCAAACGGTAAGGATCAATATACCTTTGTTGGATGTTATTAAACAGTTCCTTCTTACGCTAAATTTTTGAAAGATCATTACCTTTGTGAAGAGAAAACCGAATGTGAAAAAGAAAGCCTTTTTAGCCGAACAAGTAAGTGCTATTCTTCAAAACAATAATGCTTTGAAATATAAAGACCCTGGTTGTCCTACAATTTCATGCTTTATTGGAGAACATAAAATTGAAAGAGCTTTACTTGATCTTGGAGCTAGTGTGAATTTACTTCCATATTCAGTTTTTCAAAGTCTCAATCTAGGTGAGTTAAAACCAACTTCTGTAACTCTTTTACTTGCCGATAGATCTGTAAAAGTGCCTAGAGGAATAATTGAAGATGTGCTAGTACAAGTCGATAAATTCATTTACCCTGTGGATTTTATTGTCTTGGATACACAACCTGTTGAAACATGTAATTCATTTCCTGTTATTTTAGGACGTCCGTTTCTTGCAACTTCTAATGCATTGATTAATTGTAGGAATGGACTAATGAAGCTATCCTTTGGAAACATGACATTGGAGATGAATATTTTCAACATTTGCAAGCAACCTGGAGATGATAATGATTTACAGGAAGTGGACTTTACTGAAAAATTAGTTCATGACCAATTTCAAACCACTTCTAGTGAAATTGAGATTAATGAATCTGAAGATTTGCAAATGGTTTATTTTCAGGAAGAATCAAAGGCAAATAGTTGGAGACCGAAAATTAAGGAATTGCCACCACGATCAATTGAGTCCATACCTTCAAGTGTTCAACCACCAAAACCGGATTTGAAGCCATTACCATTCCATCTCAAATACTCATTTTTGGGAGAAAATGAAACTTTTCCGGTAATAATCTCTTCCAAACTTAATGCACATCAAGAAGGTAAGTTATTACAAACTCTGAAAAATCACAAAAATGCATTAGGATGGACCATAACTGACATAAAAGGAATTAGTCCTTTGATTTGCACACACAGGATCTATTTGGAGGAAAATGCTAAACCCTCTAGAGAAATGCAACGAAGGCTTAATCCTAATATGAAAGAAGTAGTGAAAAATGAAGTCATTAAGCTTCTAGATAATGGAATCATTTATCCTATTTCCGACGAAAATGGGTAAGTCCTACCCAAGTTGTACCCAAGAAGTCTGGAGTCACTGTGATAACAAATGAGAAAAATGAGTTAATTCCAACTAGGACTATTACTGGTTGGCGCATGTGCATTGACTATAGGAAACTAAATTCAATGACTAGAAAAGATCATTTCCCTTTACCTTTTATGGATCAAATCCTAGAAAGAGTTGCAGGTCATGAATTTTATTGTTTCCTAGATGGCTATTCAAAGTTACAACCAAATTGAAATTGCATTGGAAGATCAAGAGAAGACTACTTTCACATGTCCATTTGGTACTTTTGCATATCGAAGGATGCCTTTTGGATTATGTAATGCACCAGCTACGTTTCAAAGATGTATGCTCGATATATTTAGTGATATGGTTGAACGTTTTCTTGAAATTTTTATGGATGATTTTTCCGTTTTTGGCGATTCATTTGATGATTGTTTGACTAACTTAGAAAAGGTTTTGAGCGGTGTGAAGAGAAGAATCTTGTATTGAATTGGGAAAAATGTCACTTTATGGTAACAAACGGCATTGTACTTGGTCACATTGTTTCATCCAAAGGAATTGAGGTTGATAAATCTAAAATCGAGTTAATTGCTAACTTGCCAACACCAAAATCATTAAAGATGTTAGATCATTCTTAGGACATCTTGGTTTTTATAGAAGGTTCATCAAAGATTTTAGTGTGATATCTAAGCCCTTGAGTAACCTTCTAACAAAGGATAATATTTTTGAATGGATTGAACATTGTGAAGAAGCCTTTGTTAAACTTAAAAACCTGCTTACTTTTGCTCCTGTCATTCAACCTCCTGATTGGTCATTACCTTTTGAAATAATGTGTGATGCTAGTGATTATGCCAGTGGAGTCTTGTCTTGGGACAAAGAAAAGATAAGAAACCCTATGTGATTTACTATGCAAGTAAAACTTTGAGTAGTGCTCAAATGAATTACACCACCACTGAAAAAGAATTACTTGCAGTAGTATTTGCATGTGAAAAATTCAGGTCTTATCTTGTTGGCTCACCTGTTATTGTTTTTAATGATCATGCAGCATTGAAATATCTTCTTTCTAAGAAAGATTCTAAGGCTAGATTGGTTCGGTGGATTTTGTTACTTCAAGAATTTGATATCACGATCAAAGACAAGAAAGGCACAGAAAATGTTGTCGCAGATCACTTGTCAAGATTGACAACGATTCGAGATCCGACATCACACCAATCGATGACTACTTTCCCGACGAATCTTTATTTTCCGTCTCTACAATGCCTTGGTATGCTAATATTGTTAATTTTCTTGTTTCGGGATAATTGCTGGCTCATTGGAGTACCCAAGACAAAAGAAAGTTCTTGAATGAAGTAAAGAACTTTTATTGGGATGATCCTTATTTATTCAAATATTGTCCGATCAAATATTTGAAGATGCATTCCCGACAATGAGGTAAGTAGTGTCATTAAATTTTGTCATTCGAGGCATGTGGGGGTCATTTCTCATCAAGAAAGACCACCTGCAAAAATCCTACAAAGTGGATTTTCTTGGCCCACCATATTCAAGGACTCACATGCATTCTGCAAGACTTGTGAAAATTGTCAAAAGTTGGGATCTGTTTCAAAACGTCATATGATGCCCTTAAATCCTATTCTTGTCATTGAGATCTTTGACTGTTGGGGTATAGATTTCATGGGTCCATTTCCTCCATCATTTGGTTTCTTGTACATATTAGTCGCAGTAGATTATGTTTCAAAATGGATAGAGGCAATTCCAAGTCGAAACAATGACCACAAAACAGTAATAAAGTTCTTGAAAGAAAATATTTTGAGTCGATTTGGAATCCCTCGAGCTATGATAAGTGATGGTGGAACACATTTCGCAACAAGCCATTTGAGTCTTTAATGAAGAAATATGGAATCACACACAAAGTTGCCACCCCTTATCATCCTCAGACAAGTGGACAAGTAGAGCTTGCTAATAGGGAGATCAAACAAATCTTGGAGAAAACAGTGAACCCTAATAGGAAAGACTGGTTTTTAAGACTTAATGATGCACTTTGGGCTTATCGAATCGCTTATAAAACATCATTAGGTATGTCACCTTATAGACTAGTCTATGGAAAACCTTGTCACTTGCTCCGTGGAACTTGAACATAAAGCTTATTGGGCTATTAAAGCTTTCAATTCAAACCTTGATGATGCCAGTCAGCTGCGTAAGTTACAAATAAATGAGCTTGAGGAAATAAGAAATGATGCATATGAAAATTCATAAAGCAAGAATCAAAGAATTTCATGACAAGAGAATCTTGAGAAAAACATTTGATGTCGGTCAAAAAGTTTTGCTTTATAATTCTCGACTCCATTTATTTCTGGAAAGCTAAGATCAAGATGGAGCGGTCCTTTTTATTGTGAAACATGTGTATCCATATGGGGCCTGTGATATCGAGAATCCAAAGAATGGCAATGTTTTCAAGGTAAATGGACATCGTTTGAAAGTTTACTTTGACAATTTTTCATTGAAAATGACTCTATTGAATTGAGTGATCCGTTATATAAGGAATGATTCTTTTTCTCACATTATTTTGTGTTTTGTTTTGGTGTGAATTTTGTTTTGCTAGTCTCTCTCACCCCAGTCAAATGGCGGATAACGGTACTCCGTGACTTCAGTCGGTTCTTTCAGTTTCCCATAATAACTGATATTTGTAAACATTGTGCAATTCTTGGCTCTTTCTCTCTTCTTTGAATCTCTTCTCTAATTCTCATTTGAAAATGGACACCACTCTTGAAAAATTGAAAAAGTACTTTCCCGCTCTGCCTCAGAATGCGATTACAAAAATTTACCGTGCTAGGTGTGCAAGATTGAGGTTGTTAATGAATCATGGAATTCCTGAAGATATTCGTTGGCTGATTGAAGCAAAGGTCCGATTATCAGGTGAGTCCTCTAATTCTTTCATTTCACACATGCCTGGAACAGGTAAAAGCACTTTTGCAAAGAAACGTCGTGCAAAACGATCAAAGTCCTGTCCGCAGATGTGCCAGATGGACTTGTAATGCAACATGTCGTTCTTTAGGAATGGTATCTATAAACCGTGAAGATAAAATACAATTCATTAAGGATGGCCTGAGTAAGGGGTCTTTAGATAATCTTCTATTGACCCTTGAGACGCATCCTAGTGGAGATGTGCATCGTGCAATTCATGATTTATGGCCCCATTTCCATAAAGAACATGATCGACTTAGTCTTGGGAATCTGACTAAAAAAGCCCCTGTTTGCCAGTTTTTAAGAAAACTGGATGGGAAGCCTATCCCCGACCCATAGAGGGCGTTTAAGCCGTTCTTGGACGTAAAACCAAGGGAAGATGTGAGCCACAATCACAACTACCTGTACATGCACATGCTTTTCAAAATAAATAAATAAATAAATACATAAAGAGAGAGAGAGAGATGTGAGACTCGGTGGCCTATATCTAGGTGATATGATTGCATTTTCAAATCCTCATCTATAAAATCTTCTCTTCCTTCCCCTAATTTCTAATCAAAACTTACATTAGAGCGGATATAGAAGTGTGTAGAAATGGCGGTCTCTCTGAGTTATCACATAAAAAATATTTGTGTTTTCGGTGGATCCAAATCTCGGGAAGGAAATAGCTTTTTTGGAAGCGAAAATCATCTTGGTCGGTACTAGTCGAGAAAAAGATTCATTTAGTGTATGGGGAGGCGACCTTGGGTTAATGGGGGGTGTGGCAATAGCTGCATTTTTAGGAGGTAGTCAAGTTTTGGGGGTCGTCCCCAAGCTTTAACAAAAGGGGACATCATTGGAAGAACAATTGGAGAGGAACTACAGGTCTCCACAATGTTTGATCGAATGAATACAATGTTTAACCATCTCTGATGCCTTCATTGCCTTACCGGTGGTTTGGGCACATTGGAAGAGATCTTTCATATTTCCTCTTGGGCCCAACTTCACATTCACCATAAACCTATAGGTTTGCTCAATGTTAATGGTTTTTATGATAATTTGTTGTCTTTTCTTGATCAAGCTGTGGAATAGGAATTTCTAACATCTTCGGCACGACAAATCATAATCTCTGCTGCTACTGTTGAGCAATTGATCGACAAACTACAATCTTTCACCCCTGTAATTGATCCTTCCATGAGTCGCATCAATTGGTTAACTTCTGCGAAGGTCGTAAAAAGCTTAGATTGGATTTGAGCCTTCGTTTGTGAATCCTTGTGTTTTTTTAGTTTTATTATTAACATATTATTTTGTTTTGTTATTTCTTATATTTGTTTAAGTGTGTTTCAGGTTTGTCAGTGTTCGTTGTTTCAGGTGATGTCTTCTATACTCTATCTTTCTACCTTAGAACATTGAGGACAATGTCTCGTTTTGGTTGGGGGGAGGGGTAGTAGTTGACATTAAAAAAAAAAAAAACTAACCAACTAATCGTTTTTTGTTTTTAAAGCCATTTGACAAAACCCGTTATTATTAAGATGGCGAGTAAGGAGTAATTTTATTGACTCTTGAGACGCATCTTAGTAAACATTTTCTAATGGTCATTTGCAATATTCATAACAAGGCCTATTAGAATACTTCTTGAAATATTCAGGTTTACAAACTCTCACATTCTTATCACATGATTCTGCTCATATACTCATTTAACAAGTATTCTTAAACCTTCATTTTCACACACACACTTTAACATATGATTGTGGGTTGCACATTGGATTATTACATTATTTATGTTCTTTTGTTAAATGTAACAACTAAGGGATAGGGATAGTCTATAATTTGCAAAAAAAAAAAACAAAAAACAAAAAAAAAACAAAAAAAAAATGATGATAATAAAAACGTAGATAAGTTTGATTTCGTAGCCTCCCTAACCTAAGCAATTAAGCCCGAAGGGGTGTTTTAACACCTAATACCCTAAAGTCAACTGACTTGGGAGCTATTGGACCAAAGCTTGTTACATGGGTTAAGGAGAAAAGCTTAAGGGAATCAAACATTGCTGATAAAGAAAATATGAGAAGTGTGATTTGGGGCGTGAACTAGCATACATTTAGTGTATGTTAGGATCCCGAGTAAGGGGATCACCATGTATTGACTAGCATACATTTAGTATATGTTAGGATCCCGGGTAAGGGGATCACCATGTATTAGCTAGCATACATTTAATGTATGTTAGGATCCCGGGTAAGGGGATCGAGATGTATTGACTAGCATACATTTAGTGTATGTTAGGATCCCGGGTAAGGGGATCACCATGTATTAGCTAGCATACATTTAGTGTATGATAGGATCCCGGGTAAGGGGATCACCTTGCATCGACTCCTATAAGAAGATGATGATAATAGAGAAATTGGTATCAGTAATGTGTTAAGCAAAAATAATCATCGATAATGTGTCGCGGGGTGCGCGATCTCTGGCGCGATGTCGTCTGGCGACGACGGAGGCTCTTTGTCGTGCCTCCTGTTGTAAGGTGTGGTGTGTTGGGAAGATTTTTTGGATTTAATCATAAAATTATGATTAATGTTTAGGAGTCGCCACCTAGTATTATGGTCACTAGGAACCTAGGGTCTGCGAGAGTCTGGGTAAGGGACTGGTTGTGCAAGTGGAAGACGCATCACCCTCAGTGCACCCTACCTAAGGTAAGCTGCATTGTTGTTTGATTGTTTTTTCTAAGTCGGGTTTCTATTCGTTAGTCTTTTCTAAGTCTCAAGGCAGATCTCTCTTCATGAGAGAATCTCTATCTTATCGGGTTAAATCCTAACCGTTCTAAAGTCTGAATTTTAGCATCGCATTTTTATACCTTGTATCTGTAATACTTGAGGGTGTAATTTATCATGTAATTTTACACCTCACAAATATTGAAGTCTACATCTGGATCCTAAAAAAAAGATTGGAAAAATATTTTTGATATTTTGGCCAAACCCTAGTGAATGATCATAAACTAGTTATGATATCCATTTTTGGAATTTTTTTAAAAAAAATGAAAACGATGCAATTTTTGTTTTTTTTAATGAAAAATATGCTTGGAAAAATTTTAGAATTTGGCCATATGCAACAAAATATTTTTTAAAAAAAATGTTTTGAATTTTTGTTTTTTTTTGAAATATTTCAGAGAAAACCGGGTATTTTAATATCGGATTTGTATTTTACAGTGTAAATATACAACCCAATATTATGCAAAATTAGTAGAAAAATATTTGAGAAAATCACAATTTTTTCAAAGGATTTTTGAAAAAAAATTTGGAATTTTTGATTTTTTTAAAAAAAATATATAATATTATATTATATATTATTAAAACATGTAGGCCGGGCCAGCCTAGATAAATGGGCTAGGCGCAGCCCAAGGAAAAGGCGGGCCAACAGCGGCCCAAAATGGTTGGGCTGGGCCGAATTAGGTCCGGCCCATACATATAGTTATTGTTCACATTCTACATGCAACCAAACGGTTGCAGAAGCTATAGATGGGCGGAGTGAAGTGGGAGGCAACCTTACGGAGGAGAAGGAGCTGCTGTCACTGGCCTGGAGTGGAGTTGGCGAAGGTGCTGGTGGAAGAAATGGTGGCGGTGTTGTCTGCGTGTGGCGGAGGAAGAAAGAAGAAGAAAATCTGCAGAGGGAGAGGGAAGACCTCACGGCGGCTGCCCCTATCGCTGGTGAGGATTTGGGTTCGTGGGGAGACTTAGCAGTCATCTATTGGTGGAGGAGAAAGGTTTCTGTGGGGTCTTCAACGGCTGAAGACGCGGTGGAGAGAGAAAGAGAAAAGAAATGTGCAGAAACCGGAAAAAAAACTGGTTTTTTGGCTCACTTTGGACCCGATTTTCTCCTCCCTCACGCCATGAACTCCACCTCCATTTATAGACAGTGGGAGAGGGAAATCTTGTCTACACAGGGAAAAACTTTTCAGCCCTTGATTCGGTTGGGAAGGATCCCAACTGTTGGCTCAAAGTAGGCATGGTGCACTGTCAAATCTGTAGAAAAGTTGTCTGAGTTGGCATGTTTAGGCCGGCGTCGGCACCGATTAATTGTCATTCAGACTGAACTATTGATATAGAACTATAGAGGAACTGCAGAGGATCATTTTCATGCAAGTTTGGTGAAATTTGGTGGACATTAAGTGCATTAAATGCACCTGCAAAAGAAGTGACCCGGATCGGTTTTTCCGGGAAAAATAAAGAAGATAATGAATAGTAACCAGATGACGCGTCGTCTGGTCCTCCCTTTTTTTTTTTAAGGAAAACGGCGCTGTTTTGGCCTAAATTAGGGATTTTAACAAATTCTTAATTTAGTCCTCCAGCTTTCAATTTCTTGCAATTGAACCCCTAATTGACCCTAAACTTTGGATTTAATGCAATTAAGCTCCTGATGAACTTCAATTGGAACCCCAAAGTTACGCGCCTTTTACAATATGGTCCTTGGTCTTGGATTTTTTCAATTGAACTCCTAATTGACCATTAAACTTTCAATTTCTTCAATTTCACCCCCGGTTTTTGTCAATTAAGCCTCTAAAGTCTGGCGCCTTTTGCAGATTGGTCCTTGGTTGTCAATTTCTTCAATTTAACCCCTAATTGACCTCAAAACTTCAATTTTCTTGCAATTTGGCCCCTAATTTCAATCAATTAACTTGGTAAAAATTAAATTTGGTCTTTTAAAATTCCAATTTTCTCAATTAAGCCCAAATTAGGCTCCCAAACATAAGTTTTCACCAATTAAGCCCCAAATAAAATTAATTTGACCCATTTTAAGTATAATTAAGTGCTTGCACTTAATTAAATCCTTTAATTGGACCCAAATTAATTCTTAAACATAATTAAAATTTAATTTGGCCCATGATTAAATCAAATTGGCCTATTAAAAATTTAATTATGTTATCGGACTTAATTTTTATGCAAATTAGTCCAATAATCATTGGACATAATGGGGTACAATTATCCTTGAATATCCTCCAAAAATTACAGCTTGATTTTCCGGCCTGCTTTCTCCACGTTGCTAACCTTTATTTTATTTTTTATTTTGAAAAAAGTGAATTTTGAGGAAGAACCGAGAATTGGGTTATGACAACTATGTATTGGCTAGCATACATTTAGTGTATGTTAGGATCCCGGGTAAGGGGATCACCATGTATTGGCTAGTATACATTTAGTGTATGTTAGGATCCCGGGTAAGGGGATCACCTTGCATCGACTCCTACAGGAAGATGATGATAACAGAGAAATTGGTATCGGTAATGTGTTAAGCAGAAATAATCATAGGTGGTTTTATGAGATTGTGAATGGAGGTTGATAATAGAAGAGGAAACGGTTTTTTGTAGTTGAAGGAGAAAAAGTCTCTAATAAGAACCAAAAGGGAGAAGTTAATAAAATATGAATGTATGTTGCCTTTTTAAATTGCCAGATATTTGTATTGCTATATTATTGTGATATTCATATTTCAATAATATGTATTTTATTTTTAGGACCATCGCATGCACGTCAGGAGTATATTCTAGCTTAGGTTCTTTTTTTTTTTTGTAATTTAGGTTCTAGGGAGTATACCCTTGTATTTGGTAATATTACAACTTTTATTTAACTTAATTTGTATAATTGATGTTTAAACTTGAATAGATGAATTTAATTCGGTAGTTTATATAACTATGTTCCATTAAGCATGTTTATATCTTTAACCATCCATAATTATAATTGTTGTACAATGTATATCATCAACATTGTGGTTGATATGGATGGTGATGTTTGTGGGATTGACACCCAGGATGATTGGGCTGAATTGAGTTGGAGATGCGATATATTAAAAATGTAAACGGGTCGTATGTCAATAACTTGGGACCTCCCGGTATAGGGGGCTCCGTCAAAATTTCGGTAAATTTTAATATGAAAACCATGAATATATATATATATATATAAGAAAAAAAAATATCTCTCTATTTTCGGTTGACATAAGAGTGTTGGTTTTATCTCCAAGTAGGGGATGTTACAGCATTCCTTAATGATCTTGCCTCAGATAAATTCTTGAAGATTAGGCCTTGGTACATTAGCAAATGAGAACAAATATGGCCTTTTTTTCCTTCTCACTTTGTCTTGCCATCGAAGTACCTCAATAATATTTTGATGGATGGACACAAGTTGGATATGTGTAGCATAATCATTGTTCCAGGAACTAGACTCCATTGACAATTGTGACATGTTGTTAGGTTATGATAAAAACCTAAGCTTGCTACCCTAGTTAGATTCATTATCAGCTTGTCTAATAATATTCTACGAAATCATCCTAGTTATAACTCAATTGTTACCTCTAATTTGTTTTTAAAAAATATCAAAATTCTTCCAAGAAACATCATAAAACAAGAAAATCCAAGAATATATTTTAGAAGTTGATTGGACGAAACTTTTTCAGGTTTTAATTGACAAAATGAATTTTTCAAGGGTTTATTTGAATTAAAATCTGTTTTAATTGAAGGAAATAAAAGACTAATGACCAAAATTGTCAATTTGGTCTAATTAGGGAGGTTTTATGAGTTCAATTAAGTGCTTAATTGAATAAGTTTTTGTTCTTTTAGATAATTTTAACTTCAATTAAAAGGATTTTGAAATTCAGGAACCGTTTTAAGAAAAGCTGAGATATTGAAGGCTTGTCTTGAGTCTAGCTAATGACTCAATTGGAATGTTTTAATTTTTTGGTCCTAATTAAGGGCTCGTTCAAAAAATAAAAAATTAAAGGGGTATTAACATTGAAAAGGAACTAATTTCCAGGAACCATTTTGAAATTCAACAGCGTCAAGCGACATTGTTCTAATGTCATGTATATGACCATCATTCCATCTTTCTTTGTCTTATTCTTCAAAGCTAGAAACTAGAGAGATAAAAAAAAAATACCAGCACCATGTCGTTTTCAAAAGAGAAACCCTAATCTTTGTGCAGTGGTTGGGTTTGATGGATTTTTTTCTTATTCTCTCTTCTTCTTCCTTTTTTTATCAAAATATAATGGTGTTATTTATCCTTTTTTTTTGTTATTTGTTTATTTTTAATCTTTTTACTAATTGAATTTTGTTTTTAATTTCATCCCACAACATTTGATTTCAAATTATTTTTATATCAAATTTAGTCCACATTCTTATAATTGCTATTTCTTTTGTTTTATATCTTTTTTTATTGTATGTTTTTCAATTTCATCCCTTATTATTTTTATGATTTAAAATTTTACTTTTTTTTTAGGGTTTGCTTTCTATGGGGTTAGTCTTGGGCTCATGACCAAGGTCACGAGTTTTGAAGTCTAACATGAAGCGACTTCGGTCTTTTTTAGATTTTTTTTCAAATTATTTTTTTCAATTTCATCCTTCAACATTTAATTTATTGGGAATTGGTTTTCGTGCTTTTTTTCAATTTCCTTTCTATGTGGTTATCTTAATCCTGTGTACATAGTCGCAGGGTTAGGGGGTTAACTCGGGTTGACTTGAATTTGTTTTTTAATTTTGACTTCCAACATTGGGTTCTTAATAATTGAATTTCATAGTTTTATTTGATTTGCTTTCAGGGTTATCCCGATATCACGACTTGATCGCAAATTTGCTAACTCAGATAGACTCGAGTTAGTTTGTTTATACATTTTTAAAAAAACGTTTTCAGTAAATTTTTATTTATTATTTAACTTAGTTGAGTTTACTAAATGAAAAAAAAATGATTGAAATTAAAAGAGAATTACATACTTGTTTAGCAAGAAGAATTTAATTTTGACTTTGGGGATATGTGACCCAATCTCAAAGAAACCTACTTGCATTTTATCACCAATTAATCAAAGAGTCTACTATCCTTACATTTTCTTATATATTTTTTATATCAGGCCACCGTTATTCTCTCATTGGAAACCCATCTTGACAACTGCAACGTTATTCTCACTACCAAAACAAAAGACTTCTAAATCTTCTCTTGAATGAATACCAGCACAAAGTCCTTAGAGACCTCTAAGAGGGTGTTGTTGGGGGACCCTTCAATGATCAAGTTAGTACGAGGTATTTTGTATGATACAAAGGCATTAATGAAGGTATTAATGTCAAAGATTGTTGAAATACCTCAATGCGATGCATTTTGATGAAGTCGTGAGTATGTCCTGGGCCCCAATTATTGTTGAAATGGATTGATGAATTCAGAAATTCTTAAAGCATGGGTCATGATTAAGAGATGGGTCAATTAAATCTATAATTAACTTAAGGCCACAATTAAGAGTATTAAATTGATTAAATGAATAAGGTCACCCTTAAATATAAGCCACGATTATTGAAAGATGTAATGAAACCATAATCAAAATAAGGTATGGGTTAAATGTATTAAATGGGAAAATAAACCCACAACTTAAGTTAAATATGATTCAAGTGTGCTGAACAAGGTTGATAAATCGATAATCGCAGTTAAATATAAGTTACATGTATTGAAAAGGGTTAACAAACCCTTAACAAAAATTAAGAGTTAAATGTATTGAATGAGATTAATAAATCCATATTCGAGTCAAAGCATTAACTATAAGTATTGTATAGGGCTCTTATAAAATATATATTGAAGATAATGAAATGATTCAACAAATGTGGTTAATGTAAAGCATGAGCTATAATTATCAGAATAAATAAATGAAGCCATAATTGATGTAAACCATGAGTTAGGGGTATTGATGCAATTTGATGAAACGATCAATAGTAAAAGTATGAACTTTGATTAATTAAAATGGAGTAAGGAACATATAGATCAATTCACAAAAAATTAAATATTGAATGATGAAATATAAAAAAAATCAATTTTCAAAAATGACCTAAAAAGACCAAAATTAACATGTTTAACCTTCAAAACACATAATCGTGGTCATAAGGCTTGGATTGTCCATATAGAAAGCAAATCCAAAAAAAATAAAACAAAATTCTCAATAAAAAAAATATTGAAGTCAACTTGGTAAACCCACTAACCCTCACTACCATAAGCAGTGATAACTACAAGGAAAGAAAAGTTAGAAAAAAAAAATATAAAGACCAATTCCAAAAAAAATCAAATATTGGAAGATCAAATTGAAATTAAATCAATTGTATAGGACCTAAAAAAAGACCAAATCCAGCTCGTGTCAACCTTTGAAACCCGTGACCCTATCATGAGGTCGGGACTAATCCTATAAAAGGCAAAACTAAAAAGAAAAACGAAGCAAAATACTCGATAAAAAAAATGTTGAGAATGAAATTGAAAAAGAAATGCAATAAAAAATTAAAATAAAAAAAATTGGGACCAAATTCAAAATAAAAATTAATTGAAATGAAATGCTAGGGATGAAATTGAAAATAAAATTCAATTAGTAAAAGGGAATAATTCAAAATAATGACCAAATTTGATATAAAAAACAAATTAAACCAAATGATTAGGAAGGAAATTAAATTAAGAGATAAAAAATAAAGAAGATAAAAACACAAAACAAATAGTAATCAAAAGAATGAGAACCAAATTGGATACAAAAAATAAATGATAGGACACCACCATACCTTGACAAGGAGAAGAGAGAGAAAAGATGGAGGAATAGAAACAAAAAAAAAAAACCCACCAGAAACCAACCACCACTATGTCCCACACATAGGCTGCACCACTAGAAAGAGGACATCAATGTGCTTCGAACGCAGTCACAAAATGCGGTGTTTAGCAACCGTCAGTGAAGAGCATGTGAGACGTCCACTCGTTAGGGCATGTATGGCTCGCACCAACTACTTTATATATATCTGTGTTTGTGTGTGTGTTTGTGTGTGACTAAAAGCCCAAATTGCCTCTTAGTCCATATGAGTATAACTAAAAAACTAACAGTCAAAGACAAAAAAGCTCCGACAAGAAAGTTTAATTTTTTTTATTACGAGGGCAGTTAATTAATATCATTGTTCATTACAAAACAAAATGTACATAAAGCTCTTGGATGCAAGTTCGTTTTCCCCCTAAAATGCAGTAATTTAATTGTTTAAGTATTAATGAATTTGGAAAAGATCAATGTGTCCATGTGAAAAAGATCATATGATCCGAATCGCAAGTTATTTGGTTTGTGTAGAGAATGGTGAAATTGTCTTTTCACAGTAGACATCCACATAGTTTTTTTATTTTAGATTATCTGTTAATGTAATATTTATTATAACATAATTTATAATGTGAAAAGATTCATGAAATGAAATTGAAAGGAGAAGAAATAATCATCTTGAGCAAAAGAAATCATCCATTGATGATCGTATTGCTACCATAAGAATAAAATTATTCAACGATGTTGGCCTACTTCCAAAGGTGTAGAATATTCACTACCTCCCCTCACTAGCCTTCCCTACATCGATGTTCAGCTTTGCAACCTCTTCTTGAAAGGGGTGGGTTGAGGCACCGGGGATTCTTCTTTGGGTCACATCCAAGACCTTTATAACTTAGGTATGGTGGCTTGTGTCTAATGGTATCGACCACATCTCCGGCTACAAATGTGGTCATCAACAGCATGAAAACCCCCAGAACCAGCAATGCATTAGACGATGCCATTAAACACCAACAATCAATATAAGTGTCACTTCTTTTTTAATATTGATTTGGTGACAATAATACGCAACGTATGGCTTTTATAAATATGTAGCATGCATGCAGTGTTTGCCATTTATAGTTTTTTTTTTTTGCGGCAACTTGAATTAATGTGTGGTTGTCTCCTTGCTTCCCAGATTATATGCACTTTTTTAGCTATTTCCTTTCTACCACATAATTTTAAACCTGATATTATGGAGAAGCATGGTAAAATAACATTGCTATCTATAGGGCATTTCTAACCTCTCTTTTACACACCAAGAGAGTTTTGACACATTGCTATCTATAGCAGTCAAGAAAAAGGAGATGCACACCACAAGCCTTAAAATCCTCGCAACCTTTTGGTCTTAAGAGTACTGGTTTTAGAACGAGTCACCTTTATCATGGCCTCAACGGACAGAAGTGGAAGCTTCTGATTAATTTCCTAGCCAAGGATTAGGAAATAAACAAAGAGTGTTTGTTGATTAATGCAATTTCTGAAAAAAAAAAATAAAATAAAACAAAGTTTATGTAGTGCGGAGAGAAAATGAGATGAGAGAAGTCTATTCTAATCAATAAAAATCTTCAACCATGTTCTTAGCATATTGTACATCGCTTAATGGATTTGATCTCACACGCAAGAGCATATTGTGGCAACATCTAGATTTAGAGATTGAGAGGATCTGATTCAACTTAATTGGAGACCTTGATCTGCTGAACCGAGGACTTCAATATTGAAATCATGGAAATGTACACCACTTGCACCCCGATGCAGCAAAACAAGAAGCTCAAGAAAGATGTAGATTTTCCAATACCAAGAACTTCACATGAAAAAGTGAAGTCAAAGATGCACAAATTTAACTCAAGGAATGCAAGGATCCGAGGAAGTGCATGACAAACACCCAAGGAGAAAAAAGAGTGCACAAACAGACTTATAGTATATTGTCGCCACGTCTAGCTTTTAATAGAGAGGATCTGATTCAATTTAATTGGAGACCTTGATCTGCTGAACCGAGAGCTTCCACACTTCTCGAACATTAGATGAGCCATTACAACTTCAGCAAACAGACTTATAGTATAGTTCTCGATTAAGAACAAAAGGCTATCTAATAAGAGCATGATCTGTGCCCTGAGTTGCAACTTAGGTCCATTTCCTTTTCATGCACGTGAGGAAGACATAGATGGATTTGGCTCTAATCACTAGCAAACAAATGTAGTTCCCCTTCAATACCACCACTTACCTCTTTTATTGCAGAACGGTGAGATCTTACTAACAGATTGGCATTTACATTGGGAATGGTGAGGCATCGAAGGACTTCAGCATTTAAATCATGGAAATGTACACCAGTTGCACCCCGATGCAGCAAAACAAGAAGCTCAAGAAAGATGTAGATTTTCCAATACCAGGAACTTCATATGAAAAGGTGAAGTCAAAGATGCACAAATTTAACTCAAGGAATGCAAGGATCCCAGAAGTCCAAGAGAGACACCCAACCAAAAAAAAAAAGTGCAACAAAAACAACTAAAGAGAGTTGATGCAATAAAAAAAATGTGTCTCATAACATTTCACAGTCTTCATTCATGATGGCAAAAAAGTTGGTTTTTCCATAATATTCTTAGCTAAAGCTTGACAATGATCACAGTGAATTCCCTTAGAATTACCAGTTTATAGACAAAACCTTAAGTTTAAGGCTAAATTATGCGTACTGAAATTCATCACTCATTTCTAGCATTATATTTCACAAATAAAAAACAAAATGAGCCCTAGAACCACACTAGGTTCATAACCCAGCTCTCACAATCTTATGGTAGAATAAATGACACAAAAGATCAATAGCTAAAATCTACTAAAAGGAACCCAAGATACATAAAGTTCCAACAATCAAAGTAGCAACAATTAGACTCATGCATCGATAAGGATTAAACTTAAAGCAGTCAAACACAACAAACTCTATAGCCCAAACCACAATCACTATTTTCTACGGGCTACGCCTGTTGTGTATATATATATATATATATATATATATATATATATATATATATATCTTGCCTAATCAACACATTTTCTTGTGATAACAATTTTACAAAACATGTAAATTTCATTACAAACTAACAATTTATGAAAGTATTGATTTTTTAAATGTTCTACCTTGATTTTTTCGGTGTCGAGCTCTCTCTTTAACATGTTGATCTTATCAGTTCGGGAATTCCTAACAGCTTTCCCTTGGACTTTTGCTTCAGCCAGCTCACTCTCAAGCATTACATGTTCCTTGTATAACTACTCATATTGCTCAATCCGGCTTTCTAACTCCGCTTGGACTCTTGAAGATATATCGGTCCTTTCTTTGCAATCATTGAAATATGCTTTCAATGTCTCAAATATAATTTTGGTTTGCATCCAGCATTGCTCCTAATTCTCCTCGCTCCTTCTCAGATTGGTTTCTGGCCACTTTTTCCTCCTTTAATTGCCTCTCTAAAAACACAACTTTCTTGTCTTTTTCCATTAATTATTACTCCACAAACTTCCTTAATTTCTCTTTAGTAGGAGTTGCTCCTCGAGGGAGATCCTGAGAGTTTTACTGGTGCTCAATTCTACCTGTAGCTTTTCTAGTTGTTCTCTTAGTTCTTTCTCGTTGTTAATCTTTTTCGTCTTATCTAGTTCAATGGCTTGCAAAGTCCCAGATTCAAATTCAAGATTCATGGGGACACTTATAAATGATAGATTTCTTCACTTCGGGTACGTTTTAGTAGTGATTGGATTCCTCAAACCTCTGATTCCTTTTTATCAATACCAGCAGCTTCCAGTCTTGTTTGATGTTTTCCATGATAACTTTTAAAGCGGAATGGTCTTTCAATAACCTAGAGAATCAAGATAGTTTGGTCATCCTAGACACATGATGTGTGCCCCCGAGCTATCTAGCAACTAAAAGGGGCGTGTAACTAACATATCTAGTTATCACAATTAAATGCTCCTATTGTCCTTGCCCAAAACCAATCAGACAATCTGTTGTTCTCATCCACAGAGCTTTCCATTTAACTTCTCCCTGCGAAATTCTCTGGAGTTTTGTCTTCTATTTTTCTTCACTCATATCATTCCACTCTTCCTCTTTAATTATTTCTAATGGTTTTTTGACTAAACCATCAAAAACTGTTAAATATTGGTTTTTTGGTTTCTATATGGCTGGTCAACTATATGCATAGTAGTTATTTGCAGCGTCATATTGATCCTTTATCAATCTTCCTGCGACAATTGATTGTAATGATAATATTACCTTTCTAGGAAAATATTTTTATTTTCCATGAGGTCAATTCAAGGAGTGGGTGTCTTTATACACCTAGTCACCAGCTAAAAAGTTCTAGGTTGGAGAGTTGGACTATGCACACTTAACTCCTTCAATTTATAAAAGCATTAGAGAGCCCCATACACCAACAAGGGATTTAGGACATACTCACGACTTCATCAAATTGCATCTTCAAAGGTCTTCAATTTGGATCTAAGATCTACACATATTATCCTTGGAATGGGACTTATGACCTCCTCCCTCCTGGATATTACTCTTTCCTCCAGAATTCAGAGCAAGCTTTCCAATCTTTAACAACTTTCACTGGATATACACAGAACATTTGATATATTTCTATGGAAAATGCCATTTATATAGTGCATAAGTTGTGCCCGGTTGGAAAAAGAACTAGAATGCACCCTGCCAAAATGGAATCAAATATCAATCACCTGGTGTATGAATCCCCCGTGGGTTGTAAGCAATAGACTGAATTTTGAAACAATCTCATCACCTTATCTGGTTTATCACAAGTAATAGCACCATTAACACTTGCACAAATTCTTTGAAGCTTCGCATTCCTCAATGATCTTGCCTCAAATAAAATCTTGAAGATTAGGCCTCGGTACACTAGCAAATGAGAACAAATATGACCTTTTTTGCCTTCTCATTTTTTCTTGCCATCGAAGTACCTCAATAATCTTTTGTTGGATGGACACAAGTTGGATATGTCTAGCATAATCATTGTTCCAAGAACTAGACTCAATTGACAATTGTGACATGTTGTTAGTTTATGACAAAAACCTATGCTTGTTGCCCTAGTTAGATTCATTATCAGTTTGTCTCCTAATATCCTATGAAATCATCATGGTTATAACTCAATTGTTATCTCTAATTTGTTTTAAAAAAGTACCAAAATTCTTCCAAAAAACATCATAAAACAAGAATATATTTTAGAAGTTGATTGGACGAAACTTTTTTAGGTTTTAATTGGACAAAATGAATTTTTGAAGGTTTTATTTGAATTAAAATCTGTTGTAATTGAAGGAAATAAAAGACTAATGACCAAAATTGTCAATTTGGTATAATTAGGAAGGTTTTGTTAGTTCAATCAAGGGCTTAATGAAATAATTTTTTGTTCTTATAGATGATTTTGACTTCAATTAAAAGGATTTTGAAATTTAGGGACCGTTTTAAGAAAAGCTGAGATATTGAAGGCTTGTCTTGAGTCTGGCTAATGACGCAATTGCAATGTTTTAGTTGTTTGGTCCAATTAAGGGGTCGTTCAAAATTTTGAAAAGGGGTATTAACATTGAAAAGGAATTAATTTTGAGGCATCATTTTGAAATTCAACAGTGTCAAGTGACATTGTTCTGATATCATATATATGACCATCATTTCATCTTTCTTTGTCTTATTCCTCAAAGCTAGAAACTAGAGAGATAAAAAAAATTTACAACACCATGTCGTTTTCAAAAGAGAAACCTTAGTCTTCGTGCGGTGGTTGGGTTTGATGGATTTTTTTCTTATTCTCTCTTCTTCTTCCTTTTTTTATCAAAATATAATGTTGTTATTTATCCTTTTTTTGTTGTTGTTATTTGTTTATTTTTAATCTTTTTTCTAATTTAATTTTGTTTTTAGTTCCATCCCTCAACATTTGATTTCAAATTATTTTTATATCAAATTTAGTCCACATTCTTTTAATTGTTATTTCTTTTGTTTTAGATCTTTTCTTATTGTATTTTTTCAATTTCATCCCTTATTATTTTGATGATTTGAAATTTTACTTTGTTATTTTTAGGGTTTGCTTTTTATGAGGTTGTCTTAGGCTCATGACCAAGGTCACGGTTTTAAAGTCTAACATGAGGTGACTTTGGTCTTTTTTATATTTTTTTTCAATTTTTTCTTTTTTCAATTTCATCCTTCAATATTTGATTTATTAGGAATTGTTCTTCGTGCTTTTTTTCAATTTTCTTTCTATGTTGTTATTTTAATCTTGTGTCTATAGTCACAGGGTTAGCAGGTTAACCCGGGTTAACTTGGATCCTTTTTTTTAATTATTTTTTTTTCAATTTTGACATTCAACATTGGGTTGTTAATAATTGAATTTCATAGTTTCAATTGGCTTGCTTTCAGGGTTATCCCGATATCACGACTTTGTCGCAAATTTGCTAGCTCAGATAGACTCGAGTTAGTTTTTTTATACATTCTTAAAAAAAAATTTTCAATATATTTTTATTTGTTTTATTTAAGTTAGTTGAGTTTATTAAATGAAAAAAAATGATTGAAATAAAAAGAGAATTACACTCTTGTACGGCAAGAAGAATTTAATTTCAACTTTAAGGATATGTGACCTAATCTCAAAGAAACCTACTTACATTTTATCACCAATTAATCAAGAGTCTACTACGCTTACTTTTTCTTATATGTTTTCCATATAACGCCACCATTATTCTCTCATTGGAAACCCATCTTGACAACTGCAACATTATTCTCACTGCCAAAATAGAAGGCTTGTATCTTTTCTACAAAATATCTTTGCAATGAAATTTCCAGCTTCACAAGGCACATTTGTTACCTTTTCCTTCAAATAAAATTGTCTTTTTTTTCAAATGAATTAATCAAGCCTTTAACTTCGTAGCTTTTTTATTTGATTCTTAGTTTCTAAAATTGTTCCCTTTTTTTTTGTGATATTTGTGCTGAATCCTATTTTTCTTCTTCAAAGTTGAACTCCCTAATTTTACTCTTTTTTAAAAAAATTAATCCTTGGTTTTATAATTTTGCAATTTTGACCAATTTTACCCTAATTCTTACTTTTTCTCTTCAATTTCACCCCTAATTGAATTAATTGAACCCTTCAATGTGGTTTTCTTTTCTAGTTTTGTCATTGGCCGTTCAATTCTTTTTAGTTAAAGCCAAATTAAATATTTTTTCCTTAAATACTTTTCAATTGAGTTCCAAATTACACCCAATATTATTCATCATTGTTTTTCTTGCACTCGGTCTTACGCTCGTCAAATTCAATTATTTGTCTAATTTTATCCCTAACTCCATGATTTTTCTTTTCTTTTTAATTTAGGTTTTTTATATTTATTTATTTATAATTATTCCTATCTTAATTTGAAACACAAAACTAAATAAATAAAATGATAAAAAAAAAAACTCATTAATTTATTGAAAATAGAATATTTGGAAATTTTTCTACTTTTTGAAAAGAAAAAAATAGGATTTAAGAATTGGGTTATGACAGTGCTTAAATCTTTCTTTTTCATTTTAATTGCACAAGAAAATCAATCTACACATTCAAACTTTGATACCACTCTATTCCAAAGGCACCAATATAACAAAATTCACAATAACAATAAATCAACACCAATATTCTTATGTGAAAAATCTCGATGTGGGGAAAAACTACAGGATCGTAGTCGATCTAATTCCACTGTCAATAATAATAATAATAATAATAGGTACATAAGTGTTTTTTTTATAGTTAAACTAAGATCTACAATACAAATAATCAAGAACAACATATTCTTGCAATACATCAACATTAAAAAAAATATTATGAAGGATCACACAAAACTGACAACTGCACTTTTGTGAAGAACAAACCAACTTAGACACCTCTAATATTAAATTCAACTATACATAATAAAGAGTTATGTGTTTGGAACCTATTGTTAAAAATTTAGATCGATCCATTAACAAATCAGTTATGATGGGTCATGGTTTCTAAAAACCTCCCACAGTTTAAGGCCATCACATGAAAGTCATAACCCAAAATAGGGTTATGTTTTCTCCACGCCCAATCTTGTATTGGGCCAAAGTACGCTCGCGCCTAATCTAAGTTGGGTCATGACGCGTCCACGCCCAAATCTAAGTTGAGCTATGACGTGTCCTCACCCAACTCTAAGCTGGGCCATGACGCATCCATACTCCTAATGGGTTCAGCTGTAAGCTGAACCTAACCACACTTGGGTTCAGCGTACAAGCTGAACCCAAATACACCTAGGTTCAACGTACAGCTGAACCCAATTCCTTTTGAATTCAACCTACAACTGAACCCAACCATACTTGGGTTCAGCGTACAAGTTGAACCCAAATACACCTGGTTTCAGCGTTACTGCTTTTAGGTTCAGTGTGTTGCTGGACCTAAATACACTTGGGTTAAGTGTATAGTTAAAAAGTAACCCCACTCTAAACCTCCCCTACTCTGGGCCTGGGCTAGTGATTATGATACCCATCACATCCCATTAATTACGAGCAAGCAGCCCATTCTTATATTAATGAGATGTGATGGCACGAACAATAGAATAATATTATTTTACCATTACGAGATTACATCTCTACCCCTCACATATAGTATGAAGCAAGTCAAGAGAGGTAATATAAAAGGACGTTTGAGGACACAGAAAAAAGGTTCGAAACCTTATGCTCTTAGTCATAAACACATTCCTTCTCTTCTTCCCTTATATCTACATCTTCTTCTACTTCTTCTTCTTATCTATCTTCTTAAAAGCTCATTAATACATTTATTAATGTCTTTCTATCATACAAAATACCTCATACTGACTTGATCATCGAAGGGTCCCCCAACAACACCCCCTTAGAGGTCTTTAAGAGACTTTGTGCAGGTATCCATTTAAGAGAAGATTTATAACCCATGAAGGTATCCATTAAGGAGGAGGTTGATACCGTCTAAAAATGAAAGTCGTAGAACACACTGTGAATGATCTACGAGGGTCTTGAGGAATAATTTCTTCCATAATATTCCCTATAATTTATGTAGCCTCATCAGTTGGAACCATCTCTCGAGAACTCTTACAAAAAAGTTATTTACTTCTCCAACAAGAAACTAGTCTTTGACAATAAATTTAAGAAAGAGAGGTTGTAGTTTAAGAGAGAAACTAGAGAGAGATGCTCTCTTTCTTGAAGATCTGCTCCTCGCTATGACATCTTGCAACTCCTGCACCATTTTGCTTTATCTTTCTTCACTATTAATTATTGGCTCGCTATGTGGCCATTAATACGCAGAATTTTGAGCCAACACTCTCTTGTATTACGCTAATCCAAGAGGGGTTCCAGTTTAACCTAATTAGATCGAGTACGAACTTGGTATTGCCTCCAGCCTACCAAGCATCCACTCTTCCCATTTCTTTCAATCTTCGTTCTTTCTCAACCCCTAAGAACGGATCTGGGGCTGAGATTTGGTCTTCCCCTAAGACGTGTTCTCTAGTGGATGATGGTCCCGATGGGTCAGGTGTCGTCCTTCTTGAAGGTGAAATGCTTCTTCCTCTCTTTGAGGGTGTATTCTCTAGTTTTCTTCTTGCAGAATCAGGGTCACTAGCCTATCTGAAGACAGGATGGCCAAATCTTGCTCAGTCATGGAACCGCCCAGCTTTTGCACTGATTGGATCTGTAGATCCTCTGGTGTTACTGTCCAGCGTGCTGATGCTAGTGATACTAGAAGCTCTCCTAGTTCAAGTACTCCCTCAGATCTTTTCCTAGGGATATGGCGAAGCCGTCTTTGCACTGGTTTTTGGTTTGAAACTATGGCTTTCTCTGCCCGAGCATGTGGCGGTGGTAGGATGTCTCCTACCCCTCCCACTCTATGATGTTCCTATCTACTAGCATTTCACAGGGTTTTGTACCCTTAGAATCAACATGAGGCTTTAACCTCATGATTTTGGCTTTCTGATGATGCTGCTTGGCGCGCGTGGCGTCAGATTTAGTATTATTGTTTGTTGTGGCTGCTTTCTGTCTCACAGACCAATCGTCTGAGTTACGGTTAGCTTGCGTTTGCTGTCTATGTTGATTGTTTACTGGTTCTCAGTTGTGTGCTCTGCGGGTTTCTTCCTGCTGGGATGTTTCTTCATCCTGCAGTGTGTTGCTGCTATATGCAGCTTGGTGTGCTATGCTTCATCTTTTTTGACGTTGGCTGGCAGTAGTGTTAGTTGCCTGCACTCGCTAATCATGCAAGTGTCTGCGGGAGTGTTTTATCAATGGAAGTCATCCTTGTGTTGAATCTGCAGGTTGTTAATGTGGGTTCAAGCTGCTTTGCCCAGTCTTCTCTTGCAGGGTGTTCTGTTGGTTAGCTTCTACTGTGTTGCTATTTAGCTCTTGGTGGAAATCTGGTAGTTTGCCATTGGAGCTTAGCCTCTCCTCATGATTGCTTGCAACAGAGGAGCTTGATGGAGCATGGTATAGTGGCAACTTTGACGCTGCTGCAAAGTTGATATGGTTGTAAGACTAGTTGTGGCTCTCTGCTGATGCTGCCTTCTGGTTTGCGAGGATCCCCTGATTTTGCATAGGCTGTGTTTAGGGCAAGATTACTGCACCTTGTTGGCATCCTTGTATGCTAGCCTGCTGATGCTAGCTGATGTTGTCTGAGAGGGCTAGTTCTTAATGTCTCACCGTAAAAAAACGTAGAACCTGTCTGTAGAATATATGTTCCAGTATTAATACATGCTCAACCCTAAAAAACATCTTGTATTGCAGGACATAAGGCTGATAAAATGATCATCATTAAAGAGATGAACTCTATTCAATACGGGTTAGATTTCAAATCATTTGTTAACATAGGATTGGCTAAGACTAAATAATAGTAAATTGCCACCCATCATAAATGTGAATAAAGTTAGTGGAAATCATAAAAGTGCAGAATTCAGCAGTTACATCCTTAATGTATTTTTTGGACCCCAAGTACTAGTGCTTCATTTTTGGGAATGTAAACGTGAGAACAAGACTATTGAAATGAGTCCATGAATATGGTTGATGTATAACATGGACTATAAACAAAAACAATTGATAAATAAGTGTAGGGTTGATGCAAGCACTTACCACAAGCATCATATTATATCAAAAAAATACATAGTTAACATAAAGTACAATTACGAGAATCAAAAAGCAACAACAAATATGATTATAAGGAAACATGGCCCCTATGATTGTTGAAATGGATTGATGAATTCAAAAATTCCTAAAGTATCGGTTATGATTAAGAGATGGGTCAATTAAGTCCACAATTAAGATTATTAAATTGATTAAATGAATAAGGTCACCCTTAAATATAAGCCACGATTATTGAAAGATGTAATGAAACCATAATCAAAATAAGGTATGAGTTAAATGTATTAAATAGGAAAATAAACCCACAACTTAAGTTACATATGATTCAAGTGTGGTGAACAAGGTTGATAAACCGATAACCGAAGTTAAATATACGTTACATGTATTGAAAAGGGTTAACGAACTATAAGTATTGTATAGGGTTGATATAAAACATATATTGAAGATAATGAAATGATTCAACAAATATGGTTAATGTAAAGCATGACCTATAATTATCATAATAAATAAATGAAGGCATAGTTGATGTAAACCATGAGTTAGGGGTATTGATGGAATTTGATGAAAATAGTCAAGTTAAAATATGAACTTTGATTAATTAAAATGGAGTAAGGAACATATAGATGATGATATCTTGAAGTATTCATGAGAATGATAGTCTAATATGTATAATTTAGGAATTGGTGGTTACCGCTTAATGATGAGGATGAAATGAATTGGAAACCAAACCGGGTTTAAACATGCATATAAAAGGTCTAATGATGTTGTGCTTGCTTCTATTGTCTGGTGAATAATGATCGTATATTATGGTAGTATTTATCTCAAAAAAATTTATATATTTTACAAGTATCTTTCCGTCCAGACTCTCAACCTTAACACAAGGCCCTCATTTTACTTAGCCCTTTTATATTATGAGGAATTTTGTAATTACCATTTTATGGCATGTAATTAACTTAATGTTTATGTTAGGTTTTGATATTATGAAGTTGTAAGAAATTAAAAGAATGGTGTGCGTGTGTGTGACGTAAATAATATATACCCAACATGTGTATAAATGTCATGGACGATTGTAATTCATGAAATTGATTGGGTGGTATGCCTAAGGCTACCTGACTATTGGTGATATGAGTCAAATATGATTTGGGTTGTTGTTGTGTTCTATACATACTAATATGTATAAAGTTTCGGGTACGGCTCCTGTGAAGGGGAGACTTTACCAAAATTTTATTAAATTGGATAACTCTTTTATTTTAAATGGAAAACCCCTTGCATTGTTAATATGCATGCACAATGTATATTTTATGTGTTGGCAATTATAGTAGTGTTTTTATTGGTACGTTAATGTTTTGACTTTACTGGAAATTTTGTTAAATTAGATAAATCCCTTATTTTAAATGAAAAACCCCTTGCATTGTTAATGTGCATGCATAATGTATTGTTAAATTGGATAAATCCCTTAATTTAAATAGAAGACCACTTGCATTATTAATGTGCATGCATAATGTATATTTTATGTGTTGGCAATGATAATAGTGTTTTTATTGTTATGCTAATGTTTTGACTTTGCTGGAAATTTTCTGGAATTTCTACAAAATTGACTGACCGTTTGTTAAAACGGTCAGATATGTTCTTAGATATAGTTAGACCATTTTTCCAAAATGGAATGGCCGATTAAACCATTAGAGACTTTTGGTCATTTAGCCATTGAACACTTTCATTTAATGCACTTTTGTTTACATGTTTTCTTCAAATATAACATGTTATACCATAATGTATGAGCTAAGGTAAGGGAAGATTACCGTAAAACAAAAATGGCTTGATTTACATAAATATAACCATTTGAAGTATTTAAATTGATATGAAATTTCAGGTTGTTACATATATTATTAAATATGCATCAGATTTTCAATTTATAATAATTATTTTTTACTAGAAAACAAGTTAGCAACATCAAATTTATTTTTTTTTTTACATTAATAAGTGATATGATCCGCTTAGCATGGGTCAATAATCTAGTTCTTTCTATTCTTTAGAAAGAGGATCTATTCCCTGAATCTTTTTGTTTAGTTTCAAACAACAAAGCCTTCACCCAAACGCTTGTCCTTCCACCTCAGTGGTGGCCTCCCCATTACCACCCAAACTTCCACATTAGCCATTAGAAAACTTATTTTGATACATGGAACATAATCTAGACCATATTAGATATGTGACTATCACTTCGTCGCGAGTAGAACACATTTTCTTTTCAGTAAATAAAAGAATATACAGGCTTTTTGAACGCGTTTTTAGATATAAAAAATTATAAATTCTAAATTGAAATGCTTGTACATGCATCTAATTAATAAATTAATATTTGATCAACAAATAACTTAGATTAAGATAATTCATCTCACAAAACGGGTCATACACTCAGTTATGTTTAATAACTTTGTTTCTTAGAATAAATGTTTTACTTAATCAAACAATTATTTGTGTCATTAAAAGGTAAAAAAAAATTTTGTTAATGAAGGTAAGTTGAATAAAACTATGAAGTTTAACTATTAAACAACTCAATGTTGTATAGCAAAACAAAAAAAAAATTAAACTAACCCCGCGACCATGGGCACATGATTGGAATAATCTTGTAGGAAGGAAAGAAAAAAAAACATGAAGATCAATTCACAAAAATTAAATGTTGAATGATGCAATATAAAGAAAAAATTCAATTTTCAAAAAAGACCTAAAATAGACCAAAATTAACATGTTTTAACCTTCAAAACCCATAATCGTGGTCATAAGGCTTGGATTGGCCGCCTAGAAAGAAAATCCAAAAATACAAAATGAAGCAAAATTCTCAATAAAAAAAAATATAGAGTGGTTAAAATAATAAAAAAAATAAAAGAAAGAAATATTGCAGTCAACCTGGTAAACACACTAACCCCCACTACCATGAGCAATGATAACTCCAAGGAAAGAAAAGTAAGAAAAAAAAATATTAAGACAAATTCCAAAAAAATCAAATATTGAAAGATCAAATTGAAATTAAATCAATAGTTTAGGACCTAAAAATAGATCAAATCCAGCTCGTGTCAACCTTCGAAACCCGTGACCCTATCATGAGGTTGGGACTAATCCAGCCACCGCAAGTGAAGAGCATGTGAGGCATCCACTCGTTAGGGCGTGTATGGCTCGCACCAACTACTTTATATATATGTGTGTTTGTGTGTGTGTGTGTGTGTGACTAAAAGACCAAAATGCCTCTTAGTCCACATGAGTATAACAAAAAAACCAACAGTCAAAGACAAAAAAAGCTCTGACAAGAAAGTTTAATTTATTTTTATTACGAGGGCAGATAATTAATATCATTATTCATTACAAAATGAAATGTACATAAAGCCCTTGGATGCAAGTTCGTTTCCCCCCTAAAATGCAGTAATTTAATTGTTAAAATATTAAAGAATTTGAAAAAGATCAATGTGTCCATATGAAAAAGATCATATGACGTCAATTGCAAGTTATTTGGTTTGTGTAGAGAAGGGTGAAATTGTCTTTTCACAGTGGACATCCACATAGTTTTTTTTTATTTTAGATTATTTGTTAATGTAATAATTTATAATGTGAAAAGATTCATGAAATGAAATTGAAAGGAGAAGAAATAATCATCTTGAGCAAAAGAAATCATCCATTGATGATCGTATTGCTACCATAAGAATAAACTTTTTCAACGATGTTGGCCTCCTTCCGAAGGCGTAGAATATTCACTAGCTCTCATCACTAGCCTTGCCTACATCGATGTTTGGCTTTGCAACCTCTTCTTGAAACCGGTGGGTTGAGGCACCAGGGATTCTTCTTTGGGTCACATCCAAGACCTTTATAACTTAGGTATGGTCGTTTATGTCTAATGGTATCGGCCACATCTCCGGCTACAAAAGTGGTCATCAACAGCATGAAAACCCCCAGAACCAGCAATGCATTAGACGATGCCATTAAACACCAATAATCAAATAAGTGTCGCTCCTTTTTTAATATCAATTTGGTGACAATAATACGCAAGGTCTGGCTTTTATAAATATGTAGCATGCATGTAGTGTTTTCCATTTATAGCATTTTTTTTTTTTTGCAGCAACTTGGATTAATGTGTGGTTGTCTCCTTGCTTCCCAGATTATATGCACTTTTTTAGCTATTTCCTTTCTACCACATAATTTTAAACTTGATATTATGGAGAACTATGGTAAAAAAACATTATGTATAACCTAAAATAGGGCATTTCTAACCTCTCTTTTACGCACCAAGAGAGTTTTGACACGTTGCTATCTATAGCAGAGTTTTGACACATTGCTATCTATAGCAGTCAAGAAAAAGGAGGTGCGCCACAAGCCTTAAAATCCTCCCAACCTTTTGGTCTTAAGAGAATTGGTTTTAGAACGAGTGACCTTCATCATGCCCTCAACGGATAGAACTGGAAGCTTCTGATTAATTTCCTAACCAGGGATTAGGAAATAAACAAAGAGTGTTTGTTGATTAATGCAATCTCCGAAAAAAGTAAAATAAAACAAAGTTTATGCAGTGCGGAGAGCAAATGAGATGAGAGAAGTCTATTATAATCAATAAAAATCTTCAACCATGTTCTTAGCATATTGTACATCGCTTAATGGATTTGATCTCGCATAAAGGAGCATATTGTGGCCACATCTAGCTTTAGAGATTGAGATCTGATTCAACTTAATTGGAGACCTTGATCTGCTGAACCGAGAGCTTCCACACTTCTCGAACATTAGATGAGCCATCTGCAACTTTAGCAAACATACTTGACACGACCAAAAGATTAATGTCTTCTCCTAAGTGCAGGAGTGTCGAAGTAATAAATAACTCGGCAAGACCGGGGTCAAACCACAGGGAGGTTAATTGTATAAATTATATAAAAAAAAGAAAACAACAACAACAACAATAATAACAACAACAACAACAACAACAACAACAATAATAATAATAATAAGTTAAAGAGAGCTTTGAGATGTGTTATTGATGTAAGGATTAAACAAGGATAAAATAATTGTCAAGGTTAGAGGATTCACTAATGGTATTTCAAACAAGTATAGTATAAACTCTTTTTATTACTCAACTGGAAACCACACACAAAGCAAGTTCCAATCGGATTATACATTGTTAACATGATTACATTAGTTATCTTATTCAAATGATGTTAATACTTGTAAATGTTGTCAGGCATTCATGATTATAACTTATGTTAACAACAAATCAAGTTCCTTTCATAGCACAGGTGTCGGTTATACCATACAGTTGGGCTATGAAAGTGCCAAGTATTTGTTGTACCAAGGGTTATACAACATAAATCTAGATTAACCATTTAACAAACAAAATATTAAAAGTGAACAAGATAACAAATATAAAACATGTTAGTATCAAACATGAAGGTCCATGTTGAGTTTATATTATACTTATTCTTACACCATTAGTGTAACCTTTTCACCTTGACATGATAAACTTAGCTAAACATAATGAAAGAGAGAAACATAAATAAACAAGGAAAGGAAATGAAAAGCATAAGCAAGAGATTAATATAAACAAAACTTAAGCATTACAAAATATAAAGAGAAAGCAAGAGCATGATCTTAATCTGAAAACCAAGATGCTTAAATACATGGAAAATGCCTCCTTTTATAGGCTAAAATTCGAAACTATTGATTTGTTGACTAATTGTTGAGTGGGTGGCCACATCTTGACTTGGTAACAATCCTTATCTTCTTGTCTTCAAAAATATCATTGATAATGTCATATTTTGAACAGACTTCAATCATGAAAGTTCTAGAAAATTGTCTCAGCTTTCCAGGAAAAAAACATTATCAAAACTTAAGCATTACAAAATATAAAGAGAGAGCAAGAGTATGATCTTGATCTGAAAACCAAGATGCCTAAATACATGGAAAATGCCTCCTTTTATAGGCCAAAATTCAAAACTATTGATTTGTTGACTAATTGTTGAGTGGGTGGCCACATCTTGACTTGGTAACAATCCTTATCTTCTTGTCTGCCAAAAACGTCATTGATAACATTATATTTTGAATAGACTTAAACATGAAAGTTCTAGGAAATTATCTTAGATTTCCAGGAAAAAAAAGTTGAGGTCATTTGGACTTCTAGAACTCGAGATATGGGCTGAACACTAAACAATGTCTAGACTGTAGGACAGATTCGGACTTCTCTGTTGTTGCTACAATTTGGACTTGAAAACAACCTTTTTAAATCTTGGACTCCCATAGAAGTTTTAGGCCTCTGTCTTAGCTTTCCATCCATATAAGGCAGACCTAAATCCAAGATCTACAGCTCCAGATATGACCCGATGACCAAACAGTGTTCCAGTTTGGACTGAACCAGCATCTCTTTTCTAAATTTCGCCCTCTCTTTGTCCTTTCAATTTCCATACTTAAACTCATCAATCAATCCTTTTATTTATGTGATAGGCCTACATTTAAGATGAACATTTACCATAAATTAAAGGTATCTTATGGTATCAGATTTGTTATTATAAAACATGTTTTAGTTAAGGAGTTATTGATACTTCAAGTGCAAAATGATGATATAAAACCTTGATAAAAATGCACTTTTAAGTACTAATAACACCCCCCTAACCAGCTTATTACTAGTCCCTAGTAATCAAAGCGTTAAAATAGAAAAACAATTTGCAAATTCCACAAAGCAAGGCATTCATCATTCAACTTTCATTAATCTATCCAGATAAACAAACTCTCATTAAATTTATATATCTGCTCAATACCTCTTAAACAAAATATTAATAAACCTTCCTTTTTATGTGCTCAATGTATGAAAACACAAATGATGGGGCTTTTATTGGAAGAAAACAATATTATGTTCTAATGTTTAAGGTTAACTTCCTTGGGTTGAGATTTGTTTTTTCTTTTTTTTTCTTTTTTTTTTCAATATATATACATATACTTAAAACACAATGCATCTTTAACCCATGTAACGAACTTTCGGCTAATGACTCGTAAACCAATTGGTCTTAGGACATTAGGTGTTGAGACACCCCTACGAGCTTAGTAACTCAGGTTGCAGATACTGATACGTAGGTAGTGTAATGTTTGATTCCCTTAAGCTTTTCTCCTTAACCCATGTAACAAGCTTTGGGCCAATAGCTCCCAAGTCAGTTGACTTTAGGGTATTAAGTGTTAAAGCACCCCTTCGAGCTTAATTGCTTAGGTTAGGGAGGCTACGAAACCAAACTTATCTACGTTTTTATTATCATCAATATTATCAATTTGTTTTTAAAAAAAAATGATATACTATCCCTTACCCTTAGTTGTTACCTTTAACAAAAGAACATAAATAATGTAATAATCCAATGTGCAACCCACAATCATATGTTAAAGTGTGTGTGTGTGTTAAAATGAAGGTTTAAGAATATTTGTTAAATGACTATATGAGCAGAATCAAGTGATAACAATGCGAGAGTTTGTAAACCTGAATATTTCAATAAGTATTCTGATAGACCTTGATAAGACTATTTACTAAGATGCGTCTCAAGAGTCAATAAAATTCCTCCTTACTCTGCCATCCTAATAACAGTTTTGTCAAATGGTTTTAATAATAGCAAAAATAGTTAGTAAGTTAGTTTTTTTTTTCAATGTCAACTACTACCCTCTCCCCTCAACCAGAACGAGACATTGTGTTCAATGTCATAAGGTAGAAAGATAGAGTATTGAAGACATCATCTAAAATAGCGAACACTGACAAACCTGAAACACACTTAAACAAATATAAGAAATAACAACCCAAAATTATGCTATTAATAAAATCAAAAGACATAAGGTTTCACAAACGAAGGCTCAAATCTAATCTAAGCTTTTTACGGCTTTCCTTAGTTGACCAATTTATGCGACTCATGGAGGGATCAATTACAGGGATAAAAGATTGTAGTTGGTCAATCAATTGTTCAGCAGTAGTAGCAGAGATTATGATTTGTCATGCCGAAGATGTTAGAAATTCCTGTTCCACAACTTAATCAAGAAAAGACAACAAATTATCATAAAAACCATTAACATTTAACGAACCTATAGGTTTATGGTGAATGTGCAATTGGGCCCAAGAGGAAATATGAAAGATCTCTTCCAATGTGCCCAGACCACTTGGTAAGGCAATGAAGGTGTCAGCATGGTTAAACATTGCATTCAATCGATCAGACATTGTAGAGACTTGTAGTTCCTCTCTAGTTGTTTTTCCAATAATATCCCCTTTTGCTAAAGCTTTGGGGATGACCCCCAAAACTTGACTACCTCCTAAAATACAGCTATTGACACACCCCCCATTAACCCAAGGTTGCCTCCTCCATACACTAAATGAATCTTTCTCTCAGCTAGGACCTGACCAAGATGATTTGCTGATTCTAAAAACTCTTTTTCTTTCCCAGGACTGGATCCACTGAAAACACAAATATTTCTGATGTGATGACTTGAGGAACCTGCCATTTCTACACACTTTTATATTTGTTAAATGTATGGGTGGAGTAGAAATGAAGGGAAGGAAGAGAAGATTTTACAGATGAGAAATTGAAAATGCGATCATACCACTTATATGTAGGCCAGCTGGAGTCTCACTCTCTCTCTCTTTATTTATTTATTTATTTTGAAAAAAAAACATGTGTATGTACAGGTACTTGTGATTGTGGCTCACATCTTCCCTTGGTTTTACATCCAAGAACGACTTAAACGCCCTCTATGGGTCGGGGATAGGCTTCCCATCCAGTTTTCTTAAAAACTGGCAAACAGGGTCTTTTATAGTCAGATTCTCAAGACTAAGTCAATCATGTTCTTTATGGAATTGTGGCCATAAATCATGAATTGCACGATGCACATCTCTACTAGGATGCGTCTCAAGGGTCAATAGAAGATTATCTAAAGACCCCATACTCAGGCCATCCTTAATGAATTGTATTTTATCTTCATGGTTTATAGATATCATTCCTAAAGAATGACATGTTGCATTACAAGTCCATCTGGCACATCTGTGATAGACTTTCAGTCGTTTTGCACGATGTTTCTTTGCAAAAGTGCTTCTACCTGTTCCAGGCATGTATGAGATGAAAGAATTGGAGGACTCACCTGATAATCGGACCTTTGCTTCAATCAGCCAGTGAATATCTTCAGGAATTCCATAGAATCAATCTTTATATACAAGATCACTTAATTTAATAGAGTCATTTTCAACTGAAAAATTATCAAAATAAGCTTTCAAACGATTTCCATTTACCATGAAAACATTATCATTCTTTGGATTCTTGATATTGCAGGTCCCATATGGATACACATGTTTCACAATAAAAGGACCACTCCATCTTGATCTTAGTTTTCCAGGAAATAAATGGAGTCGAGAGTTATAAAGCAAGATTTTTTTACCAACATCAAATGTTTTTCTCAAGATTCTCTTGTCATGAAATTCTTTGATTCTTGCTTTATGAATTTTTGAATTCTCATATGCATCATTTCTTATTTCCTCAAGCTCATTTATTTGTAACTTACGCAGCTGGCTAGCATCATCAAGGTTAGAATTGAAAGCTTTAATAGCCCAATAAGCTTTATGTTAAAGTTCCACAGGCAAGTGACAAGGTTTTCCATAGACTAATCTATCAGGTGACATACTTAATGATGTTTTATACGCAGTTCGATAAGCCCAAAGTGCATCATTAAGTCTTAAAGACCAGTCTTTTCTATTAGGGTTCACTGTTTTCTCCAAGATCTGTTTGATCTCCCTATTAGCAAGGTCTACTTGTCCACTTATCTGAGGGTGATAAGGGGTGGCAACTTTGTGTGTGATTCCATATTTTTTCATTAAAGACTCAAATGACTTGTTGTAAAAATGTGTTCCACCATTACTTATCATGGCTTGAGGGATTCCAAATCGACTCAAAATATTTTCTTTCAAGAACTTTATCACTGTTTTATGGTCATTGTTTCGACTTGGAATTGCCTCTATCCATTTTGAAACATAATCTACTGTGACTAATATGTACAAGAAACCAAATGATGGAGGAAATGGACCCATGAAATCTATACCCCAACAGTCAAAGATCTCAATGACAAGAATAGGATTTAAAGGCATCATATGATGTTTTGAAATAGATCCCAACTTTTGACAATTTTCACAAGTCTTGCAGAATGCATGTGAGTCCTTGAAAATGGTGGGCCAGTAAAATCCACTTTGTAAGATTTTTGCAGTGGTCTTTCTTGATGAGAAATGACCCCCACATGCCTCAGAATGACAAAATTTAATGACACTACTTACCTCATTGTCTGGAATGCATCTTTGAAATATTTGATCAAGACAATATTTGAATAAATAAGGGTCATCCCAATAAAAGTTCTTCACTTCGTTCAAGAACTTTCTTTTATCTTGGGTACTCCAATGAGCTGGCAATTGTCCTAAAACCAGAAAATTGACAATATTAGCAAACCAAGGCATTGAAGAGACAGAAAATAAAGATTCATCAAGAAAGTAGTCATCGATTGGTGTGATGTCAGATCTCGAATCTGTTGTCAATCTTGACAAATGATCTGCAACAACATTTTCGGTGCCTTTATTGTCTTTAATTGTGATATCAAATTCTTGAAGTAACAAAATCCACTGCACCAATCTAGCCTTAAAATCTTTCTTAGAAAGAAGATATTTCAATGTTGCATGATCACTAAAAACAACAATAGGTGAGCCAACAAGATAAGACCTGAATTTTTCACATGCAAATACTAGTGCAAGTAATGTTTTTTGGTGTGGTGTAATTCATTTGAGCATTATTTAAAGTTTTACTTGCATAATAAATCACATAAGGTTTCTTATTTTTTCTTTTTCCCAAGACAGCACCCACGGCATAATTACTAGCGTCACATATTATTTCAAAAGGTAATGACCAATCAGAAGGTTGAATGATAGGAGCAGAAGTAAGCAAGTTTTTAAGTTTAACAAAGGCTTCTTCACAATGTTCAATCCATTCAAAAATATTATCCTTTGTTAGAAGGTTACTCAAGGGCTTAGATATTACACTAAAATCTTTGATGAACCTTCTATAAAAACTAGCATGTCCTCAGAATGATCTAACATCTTTAACAGATTTTGGTGTTGGCAAGTTAGCAATTAACTCGATTTTAGATTTGTCAACCTCAATTCCTTTCGATGAAACAATGTGACCAAGTACAATGCTGTTTGTTACCATAAAGTGACATTTTTCCCAATTCAGTACAACATTCTTCTCTTCACACCTGCTCAAAACCTTTTCTAAGTTAGTGAAACAATCATCAAATGAATCACTAAAAACAGAAAAATCATCCATAAAAATTTCAAGAAAACGTTCAACCATATCACTAAATATACTGAGCATGCATCTTTGAAACGTGGCTGGTGCATTACATAATCCAAAAGGCATCCTTCGATATGCAAAAGTATCAAATAGATATGTGAAAGTAGCCTTCTCTTGATCTTCCAATGCAATTTCAATTTGGTTGTAACCTGAATAGCCATCTAGGAAACAATAAAATTCATGACCTGCAACTCTTTCTAGTATTTGATCCATGAAAGGTAAAGGAAAATAATCTTTTCTAGTCATTGAATTTAGTTTCCTATAGTCAATGCACATGCGTTAACCAGTAATAGTCCTAGTTGGAATTAACTCATTTTTCTCATTTGTTATCACAGTGACTCCAAACTTCTTGGGTACAACTTGGGTAGGACTTACCCATTTGCTGTCAAAAATAAGATAAATGATTCCATTATCTAGAAGCTTAATGACTTCATTTTTCACTACTTTTTTCATATTAGGATTAAGCCTTCGTTGCATTTCTCTAGAGGGTTTAGCATTTTCCTCTAAATAGATCCTGTGTGTGCAAATCAAAAGACTAATTCCTTTTATGTCATCTATGGTCCATCCTAATGCATTTTTGTGCATTTTTAAAGTTTGTAATAACTTACCTTCTTGATGTGCATTAAGTTTTGAAGAGATTATTACCGGAAAAGTTTCATTTTCTCCCAAAAATGAGTATTTGAGATTGAATGGTAACGGCTTCAAATCAGGTTTTGGTGGTTGAACACTTGAAGGTATGAACTCAATTGATCATGGTGGCAATTCCTTAATTTTTTTGTCTCCAACTTTTGCCTTTGATTCTTCCTGAAAATAAACCATTTGCAAATCATCAGATTCATCAATCTCAATTTCACTGGAAGTGGTTTGAAATTGATCATGAACTAATTTTTCAGTAAAGTCCACTTCTTGTATATCATTATCATCTCCAGGTTGCTTGCAAATGTTGAAAATATTCATCTCCAATGTCATGTTTCCAAAAGATAGCTTCATCAGTCCATTCTTATAATTAATCAATGCATTAGAAGTTGCAAGAAACGGACATCCTAAAATAACAGGAAATGAATTACATGCTTCAACAGGTTGTGTATCCAAAACAATAAAATCCACAAGATAAATGAATTTATCAACTTGTACTAACACATCTTCAACTATTCCTCTATTCACTTTTACAGATCTATCGGCAAGTAAAAGAGTTACAAAAGTTGGTTTTAACTCACCTAGATTGAGACTTTGAAAAACTGAATATGGAAGTAAATTCACACTAGCCCCAAGATCAAGTAAAGCTCTTTCAATTTTATGTTCTTCAATAAAGCATGAAATTGTAGGACAGCCAGGGTCTTTATATTTCAAAGCATTATTGTTCTGAAGAATGGCACTTACTTGTTCGGCAAAAAAAGCTTTCTTTTTCACATTTAGTTTTCTCTTCACAGTGCACTGATCTTTTAAAAATTTAGCATAAGAAGGAACTGTTTAATAGCATCCAGCAAAGGTATATTGATCCTTACCTGTTTGAAAGTTTTAAAGATTTCAGAGTTGTGATTGACTTTTCTTTGTTTGGTTATGGCATGAGGAAATGGAACTGCTGGCGAAGAATCAGTCTTTTCTTTACAATGTTCAGATTCAACCCCTTCCTTACGCTCAGAGATTGACTCATCATCTTTCTCACAAGGTTCAAGAATGGGTTTTTCAATAACCTTACCATTGCGAAGAGTGATGACTGATTTGGCTTGATCCATGTGTTGGCTTCCAGAACTACTTGCATTTGCATTGTATTGCCCCTTTGGATTTTGCTGTGGTTAAGATGGAAACTTACCTTTCTTTTGAAAACGGAGAGCAGATGTCAATTTTGCAAGAGTATCTTTAAAATCTGTCATGCTTTGAGCAAGTTGAGTGTTAATTGTCTCCTGCTTTTTAATGAATACATGCAATATTTCCTCAAGATTTCATCTAAGAGGTGAAGCATAAGGAGGTGCATATCCATGAGAATTTTGGAAATTATGGTGTGCTTGAAACGGTAGCTATGAAGTTTGTGCATTATTGTTATCACTCTTCCAATTGAAATTTGGGTGATTTCTCCAACCAGGGTTGTATGTTTGCGAGTATGGGTTATGATTGGGCATTTGGAAACTGTTTAAAGCGTGAGCTTGTTCATAGAGACATTCCTTAAAAGAAGGCAAAGTTGGGCAGTCATTGGTTAAATGTTCATTGGTTTCACAGATTTGACACACAATGTCTTGAACAGATTTTAGTTGACCACTCTTTTTTAATTCTAGTGCCTCGAATTTTTTAGCTAAAGATGTAAACTTGGCTTGGAGGTCATGATCTTCTCTAAGGTTGTACATACCTCCATTAGATGTATGAGGTTGGGTTTTATTTGATACCTCATAAGTTCCTGTAGTGTCCCAATTTTGCGCATTTTCAGCTAGCAAGTCTAGGTACTTCATTGCTTCATTAAGGTTTTTATCCTCAAAAGTTCAATTGCACATCAATTCAACCATTTGTCTATCTCTAGGAATTAACCCTTCATAAAAATATGAAACCAATCTCCATGTTTCAAAACCATGATGAGGGCGAGTATTAAGTAAGTCTCAATATCTATCCCAACATTGGTAAAATGTTTCTCTTGAATTTTAAGTGAAAGTGATGATTTGTCTTTTGAAAGAGTTTGTTCTGTGAGATGGAAAAAACTTCTTTAAAAATTTTGATCTGAAAATATATTGATTGTAAGGATAATATTACCTTTCTAGGAAAATATTTTTATTTTCCATGAGGTCAATTCAAGGAGTGGGCGTCTTTATACACCCAGTCACCAGCTAAGAAGTTCTAGGTTGGAGACTTGGACTATGCACACTTAACTCCTTGAATTTATAAAAGCATTAGAGAGCCCCCTACACCAACAGGGGATTTACTTTACAGGTCAATTATTACCCAGGACATACTCACGACTTCATCAAAATGCATCTTCAAAGGTCTTCAATTTGGATCTAGGATCTACACATATTATCCTTGGAATGGGACTTATGACCTCCTCCCTCCTGGATATTACTCTTTCCTCCAGAATTCAGAGCAAGCTTTCCAATCTTTAACAACTTTCACTGGCATATACACGGAACATTTGATATATTTCTATGGAAAATGCCATTTATATTGTGCATAAGTTGTGCCCGGTTGGAAAAAGAACTAGAATGCACCCTGCCAAAATGGAATCAAATATCAATCGCCTGGTGTATAAATCACCCGTGGGCTGTAAGCAATAGACTGAATTTTGAAACAATCTCATCACCTTATCTGGATTATCACAAGTAATAGCTCTATTAACACTTGCACAAATTCTTTGAAGCTTGGCATTCCTCAATGATCTTGCCTTAGATAAAATCTTGAAGATTGGGCCTTGGTACACTAGCAAATGAGAACAAATATGGCCTTTTTTGCCTTCTGATTTTGTCTTGCCATAGAAGTACCTATAATATTTTGATGGATGGACACAAGTTGGATATGTGTAGTATAATCATTGTTCCAAGAACTAGACTCAATTGACAATTGTGACATGTTGTTAGGTTATGACAAAAACCTAAGCTTGCTGCCCTAGTTAGATTCATTATCAGTTTGTCTCCTAATATGCTATGAAATCATCCTGGTTATAACTCAATTGTTACCTCTAATTTGTTTTTAAAAAATATCAAAATTCTTCCAAAAAACATCATATAACAAGAAAATCCAAGAATATATTTTAGAAGTTGATTGGATGAAACTTTTTCATGTTTTAATTAGACAAAATGAATTTTTCGAGGGTTTATTTGAATTAAAATCTATTGTAATTGAAGGAAACAAAAGACTAAGGACCAAAAGTGGTTCATACCTCATGAATTTAACAAGTTCAATGCAGGTTACGGTGGCCTGCTCTCCCTCTCCTTTTTGGTCTTCTTCCTTCCCTCTCTTATTGTCTAGCCGGCCTCTAGGCTCCTCTTTCTCCTAGGTTTTTTGTTTTGTCTACTTCTTCTTACTCACTTCTCACTCCACACTCAGGGAAAGTAGCATGCAGGCTGGTTGGGTTTGGTTTTCTGCTTGAAGGAGGGATGTGTGTGTTGTAGCCATAGCTGCTGCCGGTTTTGGAGGAAGGTCTAGGCTTCAACTTCCACCATGTTTTCAGTCACTTCTCCTTTCATCTAGCTCTCTTCTTACGTAGCACCCTAGGAGATCTGCATGTAGCTGGTTAGTTTCAGTCTTCTCTTTGGGAAAAGGGAGAGGGTCTATTGCATGCAGCTGGCCGGTTTTGCCTTGGGAAAGAGGTAGAGGACCTACTGCATGCAGATGGCCGCTCATTTGGGGAAGAGGAAAGGTCACCTTCCTTCTCTCCTTACATTTATACCCCCTCTTAAATGAGAGGGGTGTGTTTGGGTGCTGGATATCTCTGGTTCCTATCCCTTTTTTGAGTTATCCTAGACTGGTTCCTATTCCAATTCTCCTCTAAGATAGGCCAATCTAACACTAAGTTTTTGCTGGGTTTTACAGTGCTGCTACGGATTCAGAAATCGGCAGCCAACACTGTGTCGCTATCGATTCAGAAATCGACAACGATGGTGAAGTCATTTTGCTTTTTTTTGTGTTTACAAGGCACCTACATAAATTCTTCCTATAAAGATTTATCTAGGCATACAAGCCCATAACAAATTTGAAATGCCAATTTTGTTCATGAACGTAAATCTTTGTTTTTAACTATAGACAAACCACTGGCTAGAAACTCATCAACACTTTTAAACCACATCAAGACCACACAATGAAGTTTACCTTAGGTAAAGTGCGCTAGGTAAAATGCGCTAAGGGTGGAAATACCTTCTCTAACCACAATCAGTCATTTATCTTAAAATTTATGATAAGAACTGTCCATTTAAGTCTTCTAGTGACCCTAAACCAAACAACTAGGTGGCGACTCCTTGACCCCAACATCCTGCCATGCCGCATGTAAAAGAATGGCGACTCTACTAGAGAGTTCTATTTTTTACAGTATTGGACTAGGCTTTGTATTTTATGTAATGTGATGTGTTTAATTTTTTTTTTATTTGGCTTCCTTTTTTTTTACTTATTTACATTTTAGCATGTTTCATTCTACTCGTACATGTAAGTTGGATATGGATGAATGTCATCATGCATCACTAGTCTATTTATTATATATCACTTTGGAATGCATATACATGGAAACTTAGGTTAGGTAGGGGAGTAACGGTTTACCCTATGACTTTTAATTAGGGTTTAAGTTCATGAAACCATTTAACTCTTTGTCGAGTGCTTGGACTAGTAGTGATTGGTATATGTATCATCTCACTACCTACTGAGCCCCCATATTACTTTCACGGGAGTAATCACTATGACAGCAAGAGACTCTTTTGAGACTAGATAGTGCTTATCTTAATGTCTCACGTAAAAAAACATAGAACTTGCATGTAGAATGTATGTTCCACAATTAAACATTGTTGCATTAAGACATGCTAACCCTAAAAAGCATCTTGTATTACAGGACTTAAAGCTGATAAAATGGCCACCATTAAAGAGATGAACTCTATTAAATATGGGTTAGATTCTAAATCTTTACAACTGTTAGAAGAGGATTGTCTGAGACTAAATGATAGTAAATTGCTACCCATCAGAAATGTGAGTTGCATTGAAAATGACTTGAAGAAGCTCATCTCACATATGAAAAGCATTCGTAAGGATAAGTTTTTGAAGAAATATGAAAAATTAATGGAAATCACAAAGGTGTCCATGCAGAATTCACCAATTACATCCTTAATGTATTTTTGGGAGCCCAAGTACCAGTGCTTCACTTTTGGGAATGTAAACATGACATCAAGACTACTGAAATGAGTCGATAAACATGGTTGATGTATAACATGGACTATAAACAAAACAAAATTATAAATAAGTGTAGGGTTGATGCAAGCACTAACCACAAACATCATATTATATCAAAAAAATACATAGTTGACATAAAGTAAGATTACGAGTACCGAAAAGCAACAAATATGATTAAAAGGAAACATGGGCCAAGAAATAGCTCTTAGTCGGAGAGAGAATCTAGAGAGAGATGCTCTCCTCCCCCATAGAGATGATTCCCTTGTGTTTGTTAGCGGATTCTTGAGTTTGATCATCTCTTGGCTTCTTTTTTCTTCCCAATTTTGTTTTAATCTCTTCTCTATTCCCTCCCCTCCTCTACTGATTTCCATCTTTTCCCCGCTTCCCCTTTGTTTCTCCTTTCCCACCCATTCTTCATTTCAAATGGCCAGAAATAAGAGAAAAGTTATTGCTACAGTAGCATGTGGAAAAGACATCTTACATGATCTTTATTAGTTTCTGATGGTCGTGGCCATGATGGATTTGTTGTTTTAGCTCTCAAGTTGCTCCTGCTGCCCAAACTAGTGTTGTTCTTCATGAATCCCCTTCTAATCTTCCCCATATGCCTTCATCAAAAGCCAGTGAAGAGCGCCCCTTGTGCTCTCTCACCTGTTCCTGAGTTTGCTTCCAGCTCTAAGCCTTTGGATAAGGTCCTAGTTGAAGACTGCTCAGATGATGAGGAGCTCCTAGAAGAGGAACAGCTAAATTTTAATTTCTCGGATGAAGATTGTGATGGCTCCCCCAAATCTCCCACCTTGATTCCTCCTTATGCTGATATAGTGTCTCCTCTTTCTCCTTCTGATGGTCGAGCACCCATCACATCCGTTGTAGCAGGTAACCTTATTTTTTCTACTCTGAGTAGTAGTAAATGGCGGGACCTCTTCTCTTCTAATAGATCAATTGTCTCTTGTACAAAGCTTTAAAATTTCTCACTTAACCACCTCACTAAAACTTGTGCCATCTCGCCTGAGGACTTTCAACCTAAGTTTGATGTCTGGAACTTCTGTGTTATGGGGTATGTCTCTGGCAAAATCCCCGGCTATAGGGCTCTGAACAGTATTATTTCTAATGTCTAGAAGTGTGAGGCCCCCCTTACTACTCATGACTCTAGGTGCCTGGTCTACAGATTTAAATCTAAGGAGGACAAGCTTGTTATTCTCTAGGGAGGCCCTTACCTTGTATATGGAAGACCTCTCATTCTGCGGCCAATGACAAAAAATTTTGATTTCTCATGTGAGGAGATGTCATGTAAGACCCAAACTTTTGGCCCAAACCTAAACCCAAGTCAGCTCAAACCCAACCTAAGTTAACCTAGGTATATAAGGAAAAGTTGTAAGAGAGTTACTTTTCTCTGTTCTAATTCTTGTGGCCACCGTGACCCTTCCCTCCTCAAACCAAATATTTTAGTTTTTGATCTTGAGTTTTTGGTTCAAGAAAAGTGGAAGTAGCAAGTAAGTGGTTCTCTTTCATATTACTTTCGATTATAGTTTGTTTATGAAATGATTAAAGAAGAGATTGGGGTTTATAAGGATTAGAAGTTTATGTTGTTAAGATTGATTTATGATTATTAAAGGTTTAATATTAGGTGATTAATTAGTATGTTGTTAGAAATAAGAATTTGTGAGTTGATTTGTTTAAATTAATTCTTATGGGGTTAAGAAATTCATTTTTACCTTGCTGGAAAATCTGGACAGAATGGTCTTGAGGTTGAAGATGACCAAATTTTATTTTGGTCCTTGATTTATGAAAATTTCAGTTTAGTCCCTAAACTTTGGAAAAATTACAATTTGACCGCTAAATGAATTTTGAGATTCTGGACAGTGTTATTATGAGGTTAAGGATGATGAATCTCATTTTGATAATTGATTTGAATATTTTCAGTTTGGTCCCTCAATTTTAGGAATTTACATTTTAGTCCCTAAACTTTATAAAAATTACAGTTCGGTCCCTGGTTTGTTCTATACAGAATTGAGGATGGTTTATAGGTGGAATTTCAGTATGGTTATGTATTTACAGTTTGGTCCTCCAATTTTGGTGAAATTATGTTTTGGTCCCTGTTTTGGAAAATTATCGTTTTAGTCCCTAAACCTAGGAGACTAAACCTGGTTTTTTTTATGCATTGGAATCTATTATTTGTGTTGTTTTGAGTTTTTTTAGTATATTTTATATATTTGTTGTAGGTTCTCCTAACGATCCTCAATAGGATTTTCGGGTCTTTCAATGACATTCTTCTTAGTTCTATATTTTTTCGGGTGAGTGGGATAATATTTAATATGTATATAATATAAATAAATATGTATGTTGATTATACGATGAGTACGGGTAGTTAATTTCTTGAATATTTATATATGTTACTTTATTTTCGAGTACTCGTTTATTCTTAAATTGCACTCGCATTCTGTCGAGCTAAATTCTATTCAATATGATATATATTTCTTTGAGGATTATGTGAACACCTATTATGCCTTGATATAGGACTTGTCAGTAACTTCATGCTAACGGAGAGTAGTTAGCCTATATGCACATAGTATTATGTATACCTAGCTGGTGAGAGAGGCATCAGCCTATGGCGACCGATCATCCCACAGTGGTCATCTTCAGGTGTCATCTGGTCACCTTCGGGTGTCATCTGATCTCTGACATGTATTCCACTACTTTATGATAATATGTTTAGTATGTATATGTATATGTATATGTATATGTATATGTATATCAAGATAAATCGTCTTGCAAACTATTAATATCTAAAATGTATATTAAATGTTATTCCCTCACTGAGTTGGTTGAACTCGCCCCTCATTCTTAATATTATTTCAGGTTCTTAGTTTCTGTTAGCATGTGGACTTGTTGAGTGTTCCTGCTTCTTCAATTTTGGTCAGTATGTCTTGCTTGTTTTGCGAGGTTTTCTTTTTAGTTCTGATTCGATGTCTTAGACGCTCCACTATTACTATGCTTTAATTATGTTTGGATTTTGACAATATAATGAGTATTATAAAATATTGTCTTTATTTTAATTACTGATGAGAAGTTTTGAACTATCATTTGGTTTCATTAGTTTTGAATAATATAGTATTTCTGAAAATTTTGAAATGCTGCATATTTTTGAATAAATTGTTCTTTTGATATGTTTGTTCTGAGGCTTAGCATAGGTAGGGTGTCATTCCGACACCGCTCATGTGTTGCCGGTAATGGACCCAGGATTCGGGTCATGACATGTCAAGAGTCCTCGTTTGTGTGAAATTTTCCAACCTTCCCCTGTGTTGTTGGTCACCCCCCCTGTTTATCAAAGATTGCTAGTGTTCTGGGAAAACCCATTCAGTATGATCAACTTACTTCGAATCTTTCATGTTTGTCCTATACAAGGGTGTTGATCAAAATCGATCTTCGTAAGGAGCTTAGACACTCAATTGAGGTGTCTCTTCCTTCTGGTCCTACTCTTTATCAAAAGGTTGTTTATGAAACTCTGTCGAAGTTCTGTAACTTTTGTCATGTCCTTGGCTAGTCTCGTCTCCTCTGCCCTAAAGCTGCAGCTGGTACCCAAAAAGAGAGTGGCAACCATCCTCAGACTCAGGTTGTGTTAGCAGATAAAGGTAGTATTTTCAGCAGATTGGGACCACTACTTAAACCACAGGGGTTTACTCCTTCTACACTATCAAAGGAGTAGGGTCAGGCCTCACAAGATAAGGTTCCCTTAATAGCTCCTGTTGTGGATCCAATACGTGAAGCTCCTAGTGCTGTTCCTGATGGTTGGATTACGGTAGAGTCTAAGAAAAAGGCAAGTAAGCAACCTTATTGTAATACCAAGGGGAAGGAGGTGGTTATAGTTGAGGATGTGTCAGATGTGAATCCCTTATAAAACTCTTTCTCCCCCAGTATGTGCAAGAGAGATTCAGGACATCTCCCCTGCTGGCACTGTAGCAACTAGTCCGCGAGAAGAAGTTCTTACTGGAAACCCTTCAGAAGTTCCTCTTTTGGGAGATATTGCCAAAAGTAGAGCAAGAAGTAGTCCCCAGAGAAACCGTGATGGTAGTGGAAGGGCTTCCCCTTTTCCTTTAACCCCATAATCATCTACAGTTGGAATATCAGGAGTTTAAATAATCCCCTAAAACAACATGAGGTTGTTGGCCTCATGAAGAAATACAGGATCGATGTTTGTGGTTTACTTGAAACCAAATTGATTTCCTCTAGAGTTGCCAGTATGCACAGATTTCGATTCAGGCAATAGAAGTATTTTACAAATGTTAATGCGGTAAATAATGCTAGAATTGTAGTTTTTTAGAATCCACTACAATCAATGTGGATCTGATTGCTTCCTCTGTGCAAACTCTCCACCTTTTTGTTCATAGTTTGATCTCCCAGTATAGTTTCATATTCACTTTTGTATATGGTTTCAATACTATCTTTGTAAGAAGGTCTCTGTGGAGGGACTTGAGGTGATGGAATCCCAACTGCCCCTAGATGGTTCTTGGTGATTTTAATTTTATGCTTTCCTCAACAGACAAGCATAATGGTGAAGATGTTTCCTCTTATCAAATCTCAGACTTTTAAGAATGTTGTTTCGATCTTGGCCTCCATGGTGTCAACTATATTGGCTGTCATTTTAGCTGGAGTAATGGTACTATTTGGAGCAAGCTTGATAGGGTTTTAATCAATCCTTCATGTTCTTTGCAGCACCTGACCCATGTTCACTTTGGTACTCCTGGTGCTTTTACAGACCACTCTCCTGCAGAAGTTCGTCTGGACCAGTTTGTGCAGGGCAAGCGCAACTTTAAATTCTTTAACATATGGGCTCTAAATGATCAGTTTTTGGAGGTTATCTCTAATAATTGGTCTCCTGCTGTGTATGGCACTCCTATATACATCCTCTGTCGGCGGCTTAAACTCTTAAAAGGGCATCTAAATGAGTTAAATTGTCTTCACTTCAGCCATATCTTAGAGCGGGTGTTGCGGCTTGAACCTGAGTTTGAGTTTTATCAATCTATTCTGCAACAAGACATGGATAATCAGCTCATAGTTGAGCGGGACAGGCTTCATCGTTCCAAATTATCCAACCTGAAATTTGCAGAAAAATAGTTATTTAGTCAAAAAATTAAATGCAAAGCTCTTAAAGATAGTGACAAAGGCTCCAGGTTTTTTCATGCTCTCAGGGGTCAGAATCATAGGAGAAATTTTATTCCTGTCATTATGTGTCGTCATGGTCGTCTTAGCAACTCCTTAAGGAAGTGGGAGCTGAATTTGTGCATTATTATCAACAGCTACTTGGCACTTCCAAGGCCACCATTCCTCTTGACAGTGCAGTTACTCGTTGTGGTCCCTACCTTTCTTCCAATTCTCATGGCCTCCTTCTTTCTCCAGTTTCATATGAGGACATTCGGAAGGCGGTCTTCGGTATTGGGAATGACAAAGCTCCTGGGCCTGATGGTTACTCTTCCTTCTTCTTCAAGCAAGCTTGGAATGTTGTGGGGGAGGATTTATGCACAGCTATTCAGGATTTCTTCCATTCTGGCAGGCTGCTAAAGCAAGTTAACCATTCCATTATTTCTTTGGTCCTCAAATCAGCTAATGTTTCTTCTACATCTAATTTCAGGCCAATCTCGTGTTGCAATCTGATTTATAAGGTGATTGCAAATATCTTAACTGGTCGTCTAGCTCAGGTTTTATCGGACATTGTTAGTCCCATTCAGAATGCTTTTTGGGGTGGCAGGCTTATGAGTGACAACATTAACCTTGTCTAGGAGCTCCTCAGACAATATGGCAGGAAGCGTTTGTCTCCCCAAAGTTTGCTAAAAGTCAATTTTAGAAAGGCTTTTAACTCTGTCCAATGGGAATTCTTGGAAAACCTTCTTCGGCATCGTAGCTTTCCTGATAACTTTGTTCTCCTTGTTATGTAGTGTGTCGCCACAGCTTCTTTCTCTGTTGCAGTGAATGGCGACATCCATGGGTTCTTCCAAGGGAAAAGTGGAGTTAGGCAAGGAGACCCCTTGTCTCCTTATCTTTTTATTTATTGTATGTAATATTTCTCCAGGATGCTCAAGTTGGCCTCCCAGCAAGTGGGGTTTCATTTTCATCCAAAGTGCGGTATTCAGGGCATTACTCACCTTGCTTTTGCAGATGATATCTTACTCCTTTCTCGTGGTGACTTCTCTTCAGTTCATTGCATCCTTCAACAGCTCACATTATTTGGCCAGACATCAGGTTTGGACATCAATCCACAAAAGTCATCCATCTTCTTTAGGGGAGTTAGTAAAGCTCTTAAGCAATCCATTCTTTTTGCATCTGGCTTCTAAGAGGGCAGTTTTCCTTTCACCTACCTTGGAGTTCCTTTGAGTCCTCATAGGTTGCTAGTCAACCAATTCTCACTGCTTCTACAAGATTTGGAACTGTCAGTCCAAGGTTGGATTGGCAAACATCTCACATATGCTGGGCGTTTGGAGCTTCTTTGGTCTGTTCTTTTTTGGAAGGTTCACTTCTGGTTAAATATTTTTCTCATGCCAGATATTGTGGTCAGGAAAATAATTAGTGTTTGCAGGAATTTTCTATGGACTAGTGATGTCAGGAAGAGTAACTCTGTTCTAGTTGCTTGGAAGTCTATATGCATGCCTAAGGCAGAAGGAGGCCTTGGCCTTTTTTATCTCAAAGCTCGTAACATAAGTTTCTTTACCAAGCAGTTTTGGAATATTCATCTCAAAACAGATTCTGTTTGGATTCGTTGGGTGTACCATTTCTACTTGAGCAGTGGCACCATCTAGACTGTTACTGCTCACCATTCTTCCTCCCTACTATGGAAGTCTATCATTTATGTCAGGGACCTTATCCTTTCAGCACTATAGAAACCCAAAAGAGAGCTTAACCTTAATGAGCAACTGGTCTACTAGTGAAGGTCCCTTGCTAGCCCATGCATATAATTTCTTTAGGCCGGTAGGTTACCCTATTTCATGGGATAGAGTGGTTTGGGAATAGTGGTCTCTACCTAAATACAGCTTCATCCTATGGTTGGTTGTCTTGGGAAAGCTTCGAAGTCGCGACAAATTAAGGTTCCTCCCCATTGATCCCTCTTGTGTTTTTTGTAGACACGAGGAGGAGTCCCATAGCCATTTATTCTTTATATGTGACTAGTTGTGTCATCTGTGGGTTAAGATAAAATCCTAGTTGTGGATAGGCAGGAGAATGATGTCTTTGAACAGTGCTCTTCATGGGTTGCATCCTAAGAAGAAAGGTATGGAGGCTCGTATGAGAAGAGTTTCCTTAGGCATCACGGTGTATCTCTTATGAGAGGAAAGAAACAGGTGGATCTTTGAAGGGAAAACCAGAGGTGTTGATGTAGTTTTCAGGAGATTCCAAATCTTGTTTTATATAATTTTCCATTTCCATGAAAAGGATCACTTCCTCTTGCGTGAAGGTTAATGGATGTTGCACTGGGTTTGGTTGCTTGTGCTGGTGGATACCAGATTTTAGCCTGCATTGATGCTAGTCTTATTTGTTTTGCCTTTTGCTTTGTTATCCTTGGCACCTGTAGTCTTTGGGTTCCCAGGATAACCGATGTATTGCTTTCTGGTTTCTTTTATCTTATGGTTTATAGGAGCCTGTTCCTGTTAGCTCTGCATGGTAAATGTGTATGTTTGGCTTGCTGGTTTTCAAGTTAGTCTAACTTTTTATCTATAAAATTTCTTACATTTAATCCAAAAAAAAAGAAACAAAGGCTCTAATGATTGTTGAAATGGATTGATGAATTTAGAAATTCTTAAAGCATGGGTCATGATTAAGAGATTGGTCAAATAACTCCATAATTAAGAGTATTAAATTGATTAAATGAATAAGGTTGCCTTTAAATATGCCACGATTATTGAAAGATGTAATGAAACCATAATCAAAATAAGGTATGAGTTAAATATATTAAATGGGAATAATAAACCCACAACTTAAGTTAAATATTATTCAAGTGTGTTGAACAAGGTTGATAAACCGATAACCGCAGTTAAATATAAGTTACGTGTATTAAAAAGGGTTAACGAACCCTTAACAAAAATTAAGAGTTAAATGTATTGAATGAGATTAATAAATTCATATTCGAGTCAAAGCATGAACTATAAGTAATTTATAGGGTTCATATAAAACATATATTGAAGATAATGAAATGACTCAACAAATGTGGTTAATGTAAAGCATGAACTATAATTATCAGAATAAATAAATGAAGGCATAATTGATGTAAACCATGAGTTAGGGGTATTGATGCAATTTGATGAAAATAGTTAAGTTAAAGTATAAACTTTGATTAATTAAAATGGATTAAGGAACATATAGAAAATGATACCTTGAAGTATTCATGAGAATCATAGTCTAATATGTATAATGTAGGAATTGGTGGTTACCGCTTAATGATGAGGATGAAATGAATTGGAAACCAGACAGGGTTTAAATATGCATATAAAAGGTCTAATGATGTTGTGCTTACTTCTATTGTCTAGTGAATATTGATCTTATATTATGCTAATATTTATCTCAAATAATTTATACGTTTTATAAGTATCTTTCCGTCTAGAATCTCAACCTTATTACAATGCCCTCGTTTTACTTAATCCTTTTATATTAGGAGGAATTTTGTAATTACCATTTTATGGCATGTAATTAACTTAATGTTTATGTTAAGTTTTGATATTATAAAGTTGTAAGAAATTAAAAGAATGGTGTGTGTGTGTGTGTGATGTAAATAATATAACCTCTATATGTGTATAAATGTCATGAACAATTGTAGTTGATGAAATTGATTGGGTGGTATGCCTAAGGCTACCTGATTATTGCTGATGTGAGTCGAAAGTGATTTGAGTTGTTGTTGTTGTGTTCTACATGTATTAATATGGATAAAGTTTTGGGTAGGGCTCCTGTGAAGGGGAGACTTTACCGAAATTTTGTTAAATTGGATAAATCCCTTATTTTAAATGGAAAACCCCTTGCATTGTTAATGAGCATGCACAATGTATATTTTATGTGTTGGCAATGATAGTAGTGTTTTTATTGGTATGTTAATGTTTTGACTTTGCTGTAAATTTTGTTAAATTGGATAAATCCCTTATTTTAAATGGAAAAATCCCTTGCATTGTTAATGTGCATGCATAATGTATTGTTAAATTGGATAAATCCCTTATTTTAAATAGAAGACCACTTGCATTGTTAATGTGCATGCATAATGTATATTTTGTGTGTTGGCAATGATAGTAGTGTTTTTATTGGTATGTTAATATTTTGACTTTGCTGGAAATTTTCTGGAATTTCTAGAAAATGCACTGACTGTTTGTTAAAACGAGCAGATATGTTTCTAGATATGATTAGATCGTTTTTCCAAAATGGACTAGCCGATTTAACCATCGGAGACTTTTGGTCATTTAGCCATTGGACACTTTCATTTAATGCATTTTTGTTTACACTTTTTCTCCAAATATAACATGTTATACCGTAATGTATGAGCTAAGGTAAGGGAAGGTTATCGTAAAACAAAAATGGCTTGATTTACATAAATATAATCATTTGAAGTATTTAAATTGATATAAAATTTGAGGTTGTTGCATATATTATCAAATATGGATCACATTTTGAATTTATAATTATTATATTTTACTAAAAAACACGTTAGCAACACCAAATATTTTTTTTGCATTAAAAGTGATATGATCCGCTTAGCATAGGTCAATAATCTGGTTCTTTCTATTCTTTAGAAAGATGATTTGTTCTCTGAATCTTTTTGTTTAGTTTCAAACAATAAAGCCTTCATGCAAAGGCTTGTCCTTCCACCTCGATGGTGGCCTCCCTTTTACCACCCAAACTTCCAGATCTACAATTAAAATAATTATTTTGATATATGGAACATAATCAGACCATATTAGCTATGTGACTCGCACTTCGTTATGAGTTGAATATATTTTCTTTTCAGTAAATAAAAGAATATACAGGCTTTTTCAACACGTTTTTAGATTTAAAAAATTCTAAATTATAAATTGAAATGCTTTTACATGCATCTAATTAATAAACTAATATTTGATCAACAAATAACTTAGATTAAGATATTTGATCTCATAAAATAGATCATACACTCAGTTGTGTGTAATAACTTTATTTCTTAGAATAAATGTTTTACTTAATCAAACGATTATTTGTGTCAATAAAAGGTAAAAACAAAGTTGTAATGAAGGTGAGTTGAATAAAACTATGAAGTCCAACTATTAATCAACTCAATGATGCATAGCAAAACTAAAAACAAATTAAACTAACCCCGCGACCATGAGCACATGATTGGAATAACCCCATAGAAAGGAAAGGAAAAAAAAGCATGAAAATCAATTCGTAAAAAATTAAATGTTAAAGGATGAAATATAAAAAAAAAATCAATTTTCAAAAAAGACCTCAAAAAAACCGAAATTAACATATTTTAACCTTCAAAACTCATAATTGTGGTCATAAGGCTTGGATTGACCACATGGAAAGCACATCCAAAAAAACAAAATGAAGCAAAATTCTCAATAAAAAAATATAGAGTGGTGAAAATAATTTTTTGTTCTTATAGATGATTTGACTTCAATTAAAAGGATTTTGAAATTCATGGACCGTTTTAAGAAAAGTTAAGATATTGAAAGCTTGTCTTTAGTCTGGCAAATGACTCAATTGGAATGTTTTAATTGTTTGGTCCAATTAAGGGCTCATTCAAAAAATTAAAAATTCAAGGAGTAATAACATTGAAAAGGCATTAATTTTCAAGGACCATTTTAAAATTCAACAGTGTCAAGCGACATTGTTTTATGTCAGGTATATAACCATCATTCCATCTTTCTTTGTCTTATTATTCAAAGCTAGAAACTAGAGAGATTAAAAAAAAACCTATCGTTTTCGAAAGAGAAACCCTAATCTTGATGCGGTTGTTAGGTTCAATAGATTTTATTTTTTTTTTAAATATAATGGTGTTATTTGATTCTTATTTTTTTATTGTTATTTGTTTATTTTAAATTTTTTTCTAATTAAATTTTTTTAAAATTTCATCTTTCAACATTTGATTTCAAATTATTTTTATATCAAATTTAATCCACATTCTTTTAATTGTTATTTCTTTTGTTTTTGATCTTTTTTATTGTATTTTTTCAATTTCATCCCTTATTATTTTGATGGTTTAAAATTTTACTTTACTATTTTTAAAATTTGCTTTATGTAGATTAGTATTGGGCTCATGACCAGGTCACAAGTTTTAAAGTCTAACATGAGATGACTTTGATCTTTTTTAGTTCTCCGAAGAGGATATCTGACCAATCTCAAAGAAACTTGCATTTTATCTCCGATTGATCCAGGAGCCTACTATCCTTGCTTTTGTTTATATGTTTTCCATATCAAGCCAACGTTATTCTCTCATTGGAAACTCATCTTTGCAATGAAATTGCACACGTGTTACCTTTTCCTTCAAATAAAATTGTCTTTTATATTCAAATGAATTAAATGAACCTTTAATTTCGCAGCTTTTTTTTATTTGATTCTTAGTTTCTAAAATTGTTCCTTTTAGATTTGTCCTAAATCCCATTTTTCTTCTTCAATTTCGTCTCTATAGTTAAATTAATTAAATCCTCTAATTTGATTTTTTTAAATTTAATCCTGGTTTTTATAATTTTGCAATTTTAACCAATTTTACCCTAATTCCCACTTTTTCTCTTCAATTTCACCCCTAATAAAATTTTAACCAATTACTTAAAGTCAAATTAAACCTTTTTTGCTTAATTACTTTTCAATTGAGTTCCAAATTATACCCAAAATTATTCATGATTTGTTTTCTTACACTCACTCCTACACTTGTCAAATTCAATTATTTGTCTGATTTTATCCCTAACTCTGTGTTTTTTCTTTTGTTTAATTTATATCTTTTATATTTATTTATTTATAATTATTCCTAACTTAATTTGAAACACAAAAATGTATAAAAAAATTGATTAAAAAATAATGAAATGATTAAAATTCAGTAAATTTATTGAAAAGAGAATTTTTTGAAATTTTTCTACTTTTTGAAAAAAAAAATAGGATTTAAGAATTGGGTTATGAAAGTTTCTAAATCTTTCTTTTTTTCATGTTAATTGCACAAGAAAATCAATATGCACATTTAAACTTTGATACCACTCTATTGCAAAGGCATCAATATAATAAAATTCACAATAACAACAAATCAACACCAGTATTTTTATGTGAAAAATCTTGATATGGGAAAAAACTACGAGACCGTAGTAGTCGATCTAAGAATTTTCATTGTCAATAATAATAATAATGGGTACATAAGTGTTTTTTCATCGTTAAAACAAAGATCTACAATAAAAATCATCAATAAAAACATATTCTTACAATACATCAACATTAAAAAGAAAACGTTATGAAGGATCACACAAAACTAACAATCATAATTTTGTGAAGAAAAAATCAACTTAGACATCTCTAATATTCAACTCAACTATATATAATAAGAAGCTATGTGTTTGGAATCTGTTGTTAAAAATTCAGATCGATCCATTAATAAATCAGTTGTATATTAAAGTTTGAACAAAAACTAATTAAATTGTCGTCTTCTTTCATTTGTTTTTTTATATATGTCATCGCGCTTTAAAATACATCAAATTTAGCTTTTTATACCTAGTTAATTATATAACTTAATAAATTTTAAGCCTTCGTCTCTCTTTTACTTAGTTTATATGAGTATGGTTCAAAGGGGGAGGGACCAAACCTAACCTATTGAAACTTATTTGTTAGGTATATAACTAAGCAAAAAAGCATGAGTCCAAAAAACAGGTGGCATATGCTTGATAGAGTAGGGTGAGATTAATTTCATTGAAGTGTTGTGCAGATTAGGGTGGAGTTTGAATATGATTTATTCTAAAAAAAAAAGGGGGGGTTAAATGGAAAGAAAATAAAGAGAGATGGAGCCTAATTAAATTATAAAAAGATCTAATAAAAAAAATAGCAATTAAAATAAAATAAAGTGTGTGTGTGTGTGTAAGCACTATGGAAATTTTTTCTGAATTATGTGGTATTTTCAGGGTTTGTTTTATTTTGATATTAGTATATTAAATGATGTAAAAAAATAATTTAAAAATTAAAAAAATTAAAAATATAATTATTACTTATTATACAAATAATGATGTCAGTAATTACATCAAATCACGTGTTCTGAATGCATGGATTTGTTATAGTTTTCAAACCCGGCCTAATTAAAGATTTGAGTTCCAAATTTTAACCGGTCACCGGTCTCTCAAAGTATGAATATCATAAAATTTATAAAGACAGGTCAAAACCCAAAGTTTATTATATCGAAGGAAAACAGAAAATGCTCCTCAACAAAACTGTCGTGTCACATTAAAAACTTTCAAGTACTACCATTTTCTCTGCATATATTCCCAAAATTCAACACGCTTTCTTCTTCTTCTTCTGCAGACCTATCAAATGGAAGCGGGATCATCGCCGTCCGCCGCCGCCGGCGGAGGACCGGCGCCGTTCTTGATAAAGACATATGACATGGTGGATGATTCATCGACTGACGAGATTGTGTCTTGGAGTTCGAACAAAAACAGCTTTGTCGTATGGAACCCTCCAGAATTCGCCAGATTGTTGCTTCCTACCTTTTTCAAGCACAATAATTTCTCTAGCTTTATCAGACAATTAAATACCTATGTGAGTCCTCCAAATTCTACTTTTTTTTATTTTCTAATTATAATTTTGAATCAAATGAGTAATTTAGGTTTTTCTGAATTGAAATTGTTGATGCCATATTGGTAGTTAAGAAAGTTCGTTTTTAGATTTTTGTTTAAGTGTAAAAATGTTGATTCGTTTGGTTGGGTTGTGTAGATATTGTGTTTAATTGGCCGCGGATTGAGGAATTGGTTTTGATGGGATGGTGAGATTTAGAAATGGAAGAGATTAATTGGAAAAGAGTGACGGTAGTGTTAACTTGTAATCTGAGTTTCTATTTTAGATACATGAACCCTTGGATCAATGATAGAGTGCGTGTTTGATCTGCTTCAGTATTGAATGGATGTTTAGTAATGAAATCAGCTCGATTATCAGATGTTAGAATACAAGTTCCGGAGTGCTAGCTCATCTCTAATGTGGGTGGATTTTGGATCAGGAAATGGATTTGGAAACAATGAATGCATTGATAAAAGAGGAAAATATTGGTGGGTGGTGGAGTTAACGATGTTTTATTTCAGTGAAATTTGCAAATTTCTGTGTTTCATGCATGTTATAATTGTCAGCTATGAAGGAAGAGCCTTTATGTTCAAAGATGGAATGCAACTTTGACCTTGTAGTCAATGATGGTTGGATCTGTAATTGATTTGTGTAGTGAAAAATTTTGTATTGCTTCATGCTCTTTCTCTTTTGAAAGAGAAAATCTCTTTTTATCTTTGGATTTCAAAGTTTCTTATCGCCTCATAAAACACTTATTGGACTGTGTGTAAACTGCCTTGTATTTTGTTAACAACTCCTCAGGTGGAATAATATCAACCAGTGTGCTTTTTGTTATAAGAAACTTCCCATTTTCAAAGTTATTATCTAGTTGTTTAGATATGTCTTTCTTACTGTCTTTGAGCCTAAGTGTGTCTTTCTACGTTGAGTTTTTTATTTGAAGAGGGAAAGGAGGGTGAGATTGTGTTATTGTCTACATGTAGAGGATTTTGGTTTTTTTAAAATCAGCTTAACTCAGCACAGCATGATTTGGTTACAGGGATTTAGAAAGATTGATCCTGAGAAATGGGAATTTGCCAATGAAGATTTTTTGAAAGATCAAAAGCATCTGCTTAAGAACATCCACAGAAGAAAACCAATCCACAGTCACAGCAACCCTCAAGGTTCTTTAGTGGATCAAGAAAGAGCAGCATATGAGGAAGAAATAGACAAGCTTTCACGTGATAAAGCCAAACTTGAGGCAAGTATTCTAGGGTTTTCACAGCAGCGGTCATCTGCAAAACTTCATGTGGAAGATCTAACACAGAGGATAGATACTATGCAGCAGAGGCAGGAAAAGTTGCTGTCGTTCTTAGAGAAGGCTGTTCAAAACCCTGCTTTTGTTGAGCATCTTGCTTGTAAGATTGAGTCTATGGATTTTTCAGCATATAGCAAGAAGAGACGACTGCCTCAAGTTGATCACTCAATGCCAACTGCAGAAAATAGTTTTGTCGAAAATCACTGTAGTTCGAGGCCTGAGTCTAATGTCATCCATCAAGATTTCTCAAATAAGTTGAGGCTGGAATTATCACCAGCTGTTTCAGATATTAATTTGATTTCACGTAGTACGCAGAGCTCCAATGAAGACGGGGGAAGTCCACAAAGGAAAATATCTGAAGGGAATCCAAAAGATGGACCTACTAGGACATCAGGTTTACTATTGGCACCTGAAACATTGGAACTTTCGGATACTGGGACATCGTATACATTTAAAGTGAATCCTGCTGTCCCAAGAGACTTACCAGCAAGTGGGAGCCAAGCACAACATTCACTGCAGGCGAATTTGACTTCCAATGAAGAAGTTGATGGCCTTATTTCCTGTCAATTGAACCTAACTCTGGCATCTTCTGCATTGCAAGTCAACAAAAATCCTTATTTAGCTAGGATGCCTCCACTACGTCAGGAAATTGTCAAATCTCCAGAATCAAGGTTTAACGAGAGTAACAAAGATTCTGACATGCGAGTTATTCAGAACATGAATCTGGGTAACGAGGGCACAACTTTATTCTCCTCCCAGGAGATCCCAAATAACAATCAAGTGCCTGCATCAGCTCCAGCTAGAGTCAATGATGGTTTCTGGGAACAGTTCCTAACTGAAAGACCGGGCTCTTCTGAAAATGAAGAGGCAAGTTCTAATTACCGAGCAAACTCTTATGATGAGCAGGATGAAAGAAGGTTAGGTTTCGGAGTGCCAAGAAATGCTAAAAACATGGAGCAGCTCTCTCTATGAGCATCACAATTGTCTTAAAGCTTAGCGAGAGGCGTGCGGAGGTTTCTCCTGGTACCTTCGGTAGTTTCAAAAATTTACAATTGGTAACATCTAGAATATAACTTGACATGAAACTATCTATTTGGTTTAAATAATATAATGTTGACATGCCACTAGTAATTGTAGTTGCTATTATTTTTTTTTTTTTACCTATTGATGTGGGAAATTGAAGTATATGGCTGTAGTATGGTACAGATTTGAATGGTGGAATAGTAAGCAATGTCTGATCCTTGTTGTTGGTTGGAAACTGTCTTCTGCTTCTCATAACCAATAGCACATTCGAAAAAAATCTCCCCTTTTCATGCTTAATGCCCAAAGTTACAATGACAACACCCTTATACTTGGTCATATTTTTCATGATTTCTTTTTAAAAGCTAACTCTCTCGATGATCTGTTTTAAGACTTAAAGGTTGTTTGGAACCAGTTATTTACTGTAACTGCATTTAATCAAGTTCTTTTAAAAAAGAAATGGGTATTTTAGAAAGTTGATTTTGACCTGAAGTTGTTTTTGTATTATTTTTTAAAAAAATTATTTTATTTGAAATTTAATTTTCAACACTTAAAATAATTTTAAATATGAAATTTTATCTAAACTTTTAAATGAATTCAATTACCATAGAACATTTTACTTATGTTTTAATTATGTTTTATTCAAAGAATTAATAATTATAGTGTAAAAAATAAAATAAAAATTTTTTTTAAACCTTAACCAAGAATTTTAGAATCAATATTATTTGAGAACAGATAAAACATTTTACTAATTAACCTAAGATGATGGAAGCTCTTTTAATTACTTAAATATCTGCATATAATTTATGTTATATCTAATATCTGCATATTTGTTATTCTCGATTAATACAATATATGATCAAGATGAAAATATAATATTTTTTATATAAGATAACTTAGTGATATCAAGATCATTTACACAACTATTAAGTGACAAGTATATAATTTATGTCATCTAATAAGCACCTGCATATTAGTATCTAGTATTCTTTATACATCAGTTTATGAGAACAGTTGTTTCCTTTCATAAAGAAATTAACATAATATACATCAGTCTTAACAGCTATAATTAATATCTAGTCTTAATAGAATATTAACAAAAAACATTTAGAAACAATATTTTGATATAATAGTTATCTTATAAGTATAATAATTTTATAATATTCTATGAAAAGTATTTTTGTTTCACGGACTTTATCTTTATTCTAAATTCATTAACTAATATAATTAAGTATTTAAAATTAAAAAAAATATTTAATAATAATAAATATATTTTCCATTAATAAAATCAATAGTAAATATAATCAACTAATTTATTGAAATATTCACTTTAAAAAAAAAACCAAAATTATGTCTATGTAAAGAGTGAACCACAAACAGAGTTAAAACATAGGGTTCTTCAAATGTGCCTTTCGTCGCCTTTTGGATGAACCGGATGTTATAGGTTATGGCCTAAATCATTCATCAGTTACTGTCTAGAATCCCCTTAGATCGTTATCATTCTAGAGAACAACATCAAAATATCAAGATTCATTTTCAGGTTTTTCTAATCGATCACTGAAAACCGCTGTAAAACTCCGTTGAGTTTGCCTGCCAAGATCTTGACGCCGCACCAGGGCAGGGCAGGGCAGTGCAGTGCAGTCCCAGGCACAAAAGCCCAAGCTAATGCCCAGAGGCACACGAGCATAATTATACAGTTGAGCGGGTTCGCTTCATCATGCTGGAAAAACCTTGCATTAAAGTTTCCACAGTGGGTGACAGTGGTGGGTTGGACTCTCTCATTACTCCACTCAAGGACTGTGGCCTCTACCTCATTTATTTGATCAAGTATTTTATGCGATCAAATTATCCTCTCTTTACAATTTATTCATCAGCTTCATTTGCCTTACCAGGACTTTGAATGAAACAACTTAAACTTCTGACATAATTAGGCTTGAGTTGGTGAAAGAATTTATACTGTTACAGTCTATCTCCCTGTATTTTTCTTCTTGCTAGTCTGAGCTGCCGTGAAAGGAATGCAACTCAGCATTCATAACTTCCCATTTGATTCCAACTAAAAGAGTTAAAAGGAGTGTTTATTAGGTACATTTTCAATTAAAAAATTTTTTATAAAAACCATATAGTCTAAGATGTGATTGGCGATTTGATACTCGCTGCCGCGGTAAATCTCATTTTAATATTAATTTTTTTTGTCTACTTCCTTTTCTTGAATTGAAAGAATCTAAAGCTAACTAGAGAAGGAATGAACAAGTTCTTGATGGACCCAAGGGAAGCTGTAAAAATGAAAAGCACACATGCGTTTCTTACGATGGACCACAAGCTTTACTTGTTTGAAAACACTTGACATAAGACGTTGTACTTTTTGTAAGAACATGGATGGCTTCGGGGATTCTTGGAAACTTGATATTTACATGGTTTGTTCTTGTTATAAACTTGGCTTGTCTTAAGCGATTATCATGGGACAAAACTTATGTGCCTTAGGTGATTCTTTAACAACCGTGATTGATTACTATTTCTGGGAGATCCAATGATTACAAATACTTAAATTAATTAGATATTTGCCTCAAATCTTAGTCAGTTTCTGTTCTACACAAAATCCCAGTAGATTGATTATCTTATTTCTTGATGGGAGATCCAATGATCATTGATATTTTTTTATATGCCTTCTGGGTCTTCGAAAAAAGAGAGAGAAAACTACAGTAACACTCCCAACAAAGACTTTTAGACCTATAACAACAACAACAATGGAGTTTGAATGTCAAGTTCAAGCAGTAGGTGATGGCCTTCAATGCAGGCTAAAGTCTCATTTGGTTGGTAAGAAAATAATATTTTTTTTAGAAAATAAATTATTAAATAGTAGTTTTTTTTAATGTTTGATAGTGTTATAAAAAATAAATTAAAAAATAATTTCTAATATTTAACAATTGTTTTTTTATTAAAAAGTAGATTATTAAAAGGTAAATTATTTTTTTTATGGTTGGTATTGTTATAAAAAAATAAGTTATAATATAGTATTTAATATTTGATTATGGAATGAAGGATGAGTTAGAAAATAATTTATAATATTTTTTTAATAAAAAAATTATATGCAAGTGGAAGCCAAACAAACATTGCCAGGCAACTGGTAACTATTTGGATGTCTTGTCCTTTGTTAGGACACATCCATCCACAAGAAATCCAACTTTCACACACCTCCACAAGAAAACTTAACTAGAAGAAATCATTAACTACAACCAATTCAAGAAAACCATAAAAAAAAAATGTCCAAGCTCAAATTTCTCCCTAATACCCCCCCATTCCATCTCTCGCTGCTTTTCTTCCTCACCCTTTTCTCTGTTTGCAATGCTGATTCAGTATTAGGCCTCAGTTCAATGAAAACCAGTGAGGTTGATGCCACCACTGTGAGTAGGGGTTGCTCCAATAAAATTGGAGAATGCTTTGAAGAGACAGAAATGGAGTCGGAGATCAGTAGGAGAGTGTTGCTGATGCAAAAGAGGTACATAAGTTATGGGACACTGAAGAGGGATATGGTTCCATGTAATAAACCAGGAGCATCATACTATGATTGTAATGCTAGACAGGCTCATCCTTATAGCAGAGGTTGTGAGGTCATTACAAGGTGCGCAAGAAGCATCAATGACATTAACAATTAGAAGAAGAAAATAGCAAATTGACATGATCTTATGTAATTGGTAATGTGTTACTGCATTTCTTGATTCTGTATCCTTTTGGGATTTTCTTGGTTGCATCTGTAAATTTAAGAGAATCATGTTTTGATCTGCTTTAAGAACGAAAATCTTAGCCTAGTTTTTGAGAGATCTGGACTGTCCTTTTATACAATTTATAGTTGATACTTGTTTTGGTGAGTAGAGGATGTCACGCCTTGGAAATCTCAGCATTCTTTTAGGGAAGATTTGAGGTTATCTTCTCTTTTCATTAATGTGAAGACCTAGTTGATGTTACACACTCTTAGCGCATCACTTTCATATCAATTAAAGAAATCACAGGCCGTGGAAGCAAAAGCTTAATTTTGGAAGTGATCATAAACAAAACCCTTCTTCTTTTTTTCCAGATATGCTTATGGAGGCAAAACAAATGCAATTTCTATATTTCAATCTCAATATCCCTCCACCTTATTTGACAGATTGTGAGAACTTAAGGAATGAAAGTGGAGGTTTGCCAAGATTCAAAGATTTCCATAGGAAGATGATGGATTGAAAGTGCTATGTAGAAGTGCTGCATCAATAGACAAAAAAGAGAAAAATTGACTTCAAAATTTAGCTTCTTGTCAATCTAACTTCCTCTGCAATCTCGACATATTCTGCCCAAACACTGAAGCTATGGGGAGACCACCCAACAACTTCTTACTAATTGAGATGCAGTTCTTTATTTAGATGCAAGTCTTGCTGTAAGTGACCTCCTAACTTGGAAATAAGATGACCTACCATTCCAATCTTTGCATGAAAACTTGTGGCTGTTGCCTTGCACTAACTTTATTTTCCAGGTACTGGTACTAAGAATTCTCAGAGAAAGGTCTTGTTTGTGAAAGCAATTACTGTATGTTGCACTGCTGCCTGGTAGTGATTCTTTTATTTTGCCTTGTTTTCTATATCTTCTTTTGCAAAATGCATCTGCATAGCAGCTTATATGCTTCGTATTTCTTAGGTGAAAGTTGCCTCTAATTTGTGTGCTTTTCTTTTGCCATATGTAAGGCATGCCTTGTAGGTTTTCTCCACCGTATTTGATCATAAAACATTAGGCCTAGCAAAAAAAAAAATGTGGTTAGTCCAGCATTTGAGAACCAGTATGCATATGATTTGCTTTTCTTGTTCTTCACACTAGGAATCATATATTTGTGTGTGTGTGTGTGTGTTTTCTATTGTAGAGTGGATTCAATCCATCATGTGTCACAATTCCTATTTGGCTCACAGTCCTTTGCCATTGAAAGTGCTGTCTGCCATTGAAGTTCAGAATTGCAATGAAGATTTAATATAGCAAGTTGAATTTCATCAAAAAATGTGAAAGTTAGATTTACTGCTTTCTGATGGTTGCTTATTTGTTTTGTCCCTCCTCAACTTTGGTAATAACATATAAAATGTCCTGGCACGATAAAGGGCTATTCCTTGATATTCGTCAGCAGCCAGCAACATTTTACCTAGGATTGCTTTTCCTAGACTCAAATCTGGCAGTGAGCTTTCTTAATCTGTTTCTGACTTAACTATACATGTATGTGGCTATCTTATAGCTTCTTGTGTGTTTACTGGCATGAAATTCTCTTAGAGTGTTTGTTTGTGAGTAATGACTCTGAATCCTTTCTGCAAAGATCAGTCTTTGGAAACCAAGAACTGTTTGAGGTCATTTCTTCTCTACAGAAGCGCAAGGTTGATCATGTTTGCCCTTCAAAACCAAGCAGCTTAGCTGGATGGGAATTTCTGCAGTACCCTTTTTTAACAGTAGCCATTCTGAGTCAAGAATACCTTTAGATTTTACTAGTTTTCTTGGTGTTTCTTTAGAATTTTAGTACTGGGCAGATAAGGCAGTCTTGAATCATATGACCCTGGACATCAGCTGCTGCAATCATCAGTTTCATGGCTTTAGACTCTCCAGAGTTAAATCACGGTACCAGGATAGTTAAACTTTCCAGCTTCACCTCAGATGAAAACAAAAACGGATTTTGTAATCATGCAATTATGCTCATCCAATTTACTGCTTAACATTGACTTGTTGGGATTCGTCATTCATGGTTCATTTGTCGAAGAATGTGTGAAGATATGTTTTTAGAATGGACCCTTGTGGTATCAAAAGGGATTTGAAATTTTGTTATATCCTTCCTACTTTGTGTTCAAATCCGTGCCTTGAATGAAAGTTCTCTTTGCAAATCCCTAATGTAAGCTTCCTAGTTGCTTTATCATGACCCATGCCAAAGCTGTAACATAGGTTCCTAAACTGGTCCCTCCGTAGCAATGTTAGGACAACCCTTCGCCAGGCAGCTTTTCTCTCGGTTTCACTGGTTCGGCTGATGCCGTATATTCCTGGCTAGCTGCACCATCTCTTGCTCATTAAGCTTTGTTTCCCAGGCCAAGTACCGGTCTATTATTATACTTACAATTAATAATATTAAAAAATATATAAAATATTTTTTTAAAAAATATATAAAATATTTTTTTAAACTTATTTAGGGTACTGAGTATTTTCTTGATTACTCAAACATCTTTATATAGTTCTTGTTAAATATTTATTTGTTTGTTATCTTTGATTAGGATAATATATAGCAGGATCAAAGCACATCATTTCTTATATAAGATAACATAGCGATTTTAAAGTCTAAACATCACTTACACAATCGTCTAGTGAGTTTTTTCATAAACAAAGGTGATCTCTATATATAGAACTCTCGTGTGAATTAGTCCAGTGTACATGTCATCTAATAAATATCTACATATTAGTTATATATATTCTCATATCTCAGCTTATCAGAATAATTATTTCTTTTTATAAAGAAAAGAATATAATATGTATCAATCTTGACAGCTCTAATTAATAATCAATATTAATAAAGCATTAACGAGAAATATTTAATAATAATACTTTGATACAATAAGAATCTTATAATTTTCTTTGCAAATTATTTTTATCATAAGAAATTTATTTTTACTCTAAATTTATTAATCAAATATTTAATTAATATTAAAAATAAATAAATCTTTATTAAAATTATATATATATACACACACATAAATAAATCCAATAACAAATATATCTAATCATTGGCTAACCAATTAATTATAAGATATATTCAATAATATCCACATTTGATTGGCTAACCAATTAACTACAAGATATATTCAATAATACCCACACTTGTCACCATGCTGCTTTAAACAGCAAGAACCTCGTCATTAATTTGCCCAATGCTCAATGATTGTTTACATTTGGAAGTATCGTGCGTGTCTCCTAACTTATGTTTTTATTTTTGTAGTGACTTTTAAAAAAAAATTAAAACTTCTCATTAAATTATTTTACATCTACTCACAAATTACTATTTATTATAATAATTTAATTATTATATTGCTCTTCTATCATTTAATATTTTAATTTAGCTTCTACATAGTGTGATCTATTTACCATGACCTAAATATATTTTATTAATTGTATGGGGTTAAAATAGTAATTTTGTTTTTAAATGCATAATAAAATTACTCATTTAACCTTAGAATAAAATAATTAGATGCTTACTCCTCAAGGGTGTTTTTGTAATTTTATTTTTTATAGAATAGTATGATTACTTTGATACATTTAAAAACAAAACTAATTAAATTCTCACTCAAATGTTTTTTTTGTCATTTTACTTTGTTTTTATTGTAAACTTCAAATGTACCAAGGGGTATTTTTATAAATTATATTTATTAAATATAATTTTTTAAGAATAAAACTCGCATATGCCAACGTGTGGACAGCCTCTGAGTTGTTCTGGCGACGCGTGAGGGGTTGCATGCCATCAAACATTGTATTATGGGGTGGTGTTTAGAAGGTCCTAGCGTCCGTAACCTGATGAGGCGGCGTATGTACCACAATTCACGGCGGGTTAGAAACCGGGGCCTTTTTTTCCCCTTATTCTCTCTCTCCCAACCTAGATTTTCGAGCTAACCCCTTTAAAATTCAAGAACATCCCTTTAATTTGTTGGTTATTCAAATTTGGTCTCTTTTATTTTTATCATGATTTTTTTATCTTGAATAATCTATAAAATTGGTGTGTCTTTTCAATTTTACCCTTCTTAAGTTTTTTTTATCTTTCAAACATGGTCCTTATTCTTTTGATTACTATTTTTTTTTCATTTTTAAAATTGGTTTTGTTTTGCAATTTTACCCTCCTTAGCTTTTTTTTTTCCAATCAAATTTAATCCATGTTTTTCTTATTGCTAATCTTTTGGCCTTGTCAAGTTTTTATTTGGGATCATTTTTAAAATTGGTTTTATTTTATGGTTCCATCCTTCTTTGTTTTTTCCCTGTCAAATTTAATTCTTATTCTTTCTATTGTTGTATTTTTGCTTTAATAATTTTTTAAATTTATTTTTAAAAAAATTTTAAAAATTAACTCATAATAAACTTCTTGATTAGACCCAGATCAAGGGTTTCATGGGCTGCAAGCTTTTTAATATTTGACCAAATTTAGAATGTTTATTTGGGTTCGTTTGGTTTTAAAGATGTTTTTCAATTTCATCAGCCTAAGATTTTTTTTTATCTTTGAAATTTGGTTTTTATTCTTTTAATTCATATTTATTTTATTTGAAATTATATTTTAATTTTTTCATTAAATTTCATCCTCGTTGGGTTTTTTCTATCAAATTTTATTTGTATTTTATTTGTTGCTTTTTTTTCTTTTGTAGGTTTTTTTATTAATTTTTTTTTGTCAATCTCATCCTTCAAAATTAAATTGGTTCAGAATTATGTTGAATTTGGGTTAAAGATGTCACATGATGCGACTTTTAAAGATTAGACTATGTTTAAAAAGTTTATAGGGTTTGCCTTGTTTTTTCTCTTTTTTCTAAATTGATGTTTTCTTATTTTTTTGTCATCTTTTTTAACTTTTTTTTTTGTTATTTTTCGGTTTCATTCTTTTAGGTTGGCCCTCAACAATTTTTTTCATTTTACCCCCTACTATTTTTTTAATCTATAAATAATCTATCATATTTCAAATGAGTTTCAATTTTATCCCATTATAACTTTTTAATCTTTCAAGTTTGATCTTAATTCTTTTAATTGTAATTTTTTTTGTTTGGGATCATTTTTTATTATTTTTATTTTAAATTTCATTTAGGTTTTTTCTTGTCAAAATTTATCCCCTTTTTTATATTCTTTTTCTTTTAAAAGTTTTTTTATTAATATTTTTTCAACGATTCAATCCTTTAAAATTAAATTTAATGAAATATAAGTTTTTTAATTGAATTCAGATCCATTTAAATTGATCAAGTTTAGGGGTTCGTTTGGGTTTGCTTAGTTTTTTTTCTTTTTTTTTAAACTGATGTTTTCTTCTTTTTTTGTGGTTTTTCTTCAATTAGATTATCATTGAGCTGTTTGATAATTCAGATAGACTCAAGCATGATTTTTTATATCTTTTTTTATTAATTTATTTATTTTTTTATATTATTTAAATTACCCCATGAACTAATAACTTGGAACTTAAAATTTTATTTAGCCCATCATTTTATTTATATAAAAAAAAAAAAAAAAAAAGTTCATGTTCTAAAAGCCCAAAAGTAAAGAAACTACAGAACAAGGTTAAAGGGAAATAGTCACCACTGTGATGTCTTGAAACAAAAGATTAGAAATTCCAATTTGAGAGGAATCAAAATAATGAGTGAGATGAGCACATCCATTTCCTTTCTCCGTAAACGTAGTTCTGAAATTCAGGCCAAAATACTGAATTTTAAACATATTTTGTTTTAAAAAAAATAAACTCAAAACAAACATTGTTTCAAAGATTTTTCGAAATAATTTAGGTTAACTCGGTTAATCTAGCATACCCGTGACTATCTTGACCCGAGTCATAGCTTGGATCTAGTTTTAGAACTATCCCAATCCCTGTGAAGAAGCTGTATAGAAAGAGGGTCAGGAACCATAGAACCGAAGCTACTTCTGGAAACCGAAACAAGAGCAGCAGAATTCATTTCCAAATTAACATGTTTGAACCCATGCTGCCAAACCAAACTGAGACTTAGAACACCAGCCCGAAGCTCAGCCTTATATGAAGAGCATGAGCCAAGACTAGCCATGAAACCAGCCAGCATTCGTCCACAACTGTCCCTAATCAAGCCCCCTGCGCCTGCACATCCAGAACCAGACTTGCAGGCTCCATCAATATTATTACTTACCAGATCAGAAAGCCTTTCCCAGGCAATTAACAGCTCGGTCCGGTGACATTTGGAAGATAAATTCATCTCCTTGGTTTTAATAACATCATTAATAAAGGAAAGAACGTGTGAAACGCCATTATCAACATGAAGCTTGCACTGAAACACTATCATTTCTCCATTTCCGTAGCTTCCAAATGCTGGCTCCTACGTTTGAGCCCTCTGCATTTTCAAGACCATAGTTTCAGCCTTTCAGGTCTCGAGGACTAGCATTGTCGAGTATTTCAAAATATAACAGGACTTCAGGTAAATCCAACACATTTACTGTAACCAAAATGTAAGTTCTATCTTGAAATGCAGGACCACCTATCCCCCTCCATCTCATGGGTTACTGTTGTCGCATCTGCCTGCTAATCAAGATTCATAGGATAAAAACTATAGTAAGTGGTTCAGTGGTAAGAGATTGAGACCAAAAAATTTGCTTTTCTTATAATCTTAAATTCAAGTTTTATGGTTGCTAATATGATGGCAATTGGAAGTTTACATGATTATTAAATTCAGAGCTCGTGGAATTAGTCGAGGTTCGCGCAAGTTAATCCGGACACTCACATTAATCAAAAAAAATTCATAATGTAAAAATAAGAAAAATATGTCACTTTTGGTTTTATAATAATTAGAAATCCTAAAAGATCTTTATAAATTCTAGGTAATAAGTTAAGTATGCTAAAGAAAAATGAAAAACATTCTAAAATATTTTATTTAAAACAAGTTACTCTTTGTTTATCTTTCTTAATAAAGGTATATATATTTTTAAAAGTAACATGTGTGTGTTTATTATTAAAGTTAAAAGACTACTAAGATTTAAAATAATAATTTGAAATTCAACCTCATTGACAGGGCCGGCATAATAATAAAAAAATAATACACAAAAAAAAGGAAATAAATTATATTTTAAAAATATTTTGAATATGATAAAGTCAGTCATGTATTAGACAATTCTAATACCCCCTCATTAATATCCTAAAACAGCCTAATGAAGGTGGCTTGGTTCGCAGTGGTTAGGAGAGAAGAATGGCAGTGGTGGCTGGACTTGGTGATCGAAAAGGGTTATGGTTTTTTGTCAACGAGGTGGCTTGTCGTGGTTTGCTCTGGTTGATCGGCAATGAATTGAGAAAGTGGCGGAGTTATAAGAGGAAGTGAAGGCTATGTAGGCTTGTTACAGGCTTACAGCCTTGTATATGTGGAGGAGAGAGTGTCTTTTCTTTTCTTTTCTTTTCTTTTCTTTTTATGTTTTCTCTAGGGTTTTCTAATGCTTGTATGTTCTCCGGGATTGACTTTTTTTTTTATTATTCTAGGCCCTAATTTATGGTGTTAGGTTATGTTAAAACTAGAAAAAAATCAAAGATTAATTTGTTTGTTTTTTTTTTCTGGGTTGTGTAGGATCTCTTTCTACAATTTTTTTATTTTCATTAAAACTTTATTGTTTTTATTTGCATGATCTTCCATTATATTATCTTATCATTCATTATCCTGGTGTTGCTCATCATTTCACTCCATGGTTTTTTATCCTGGATTGTGCATGTCACTTTACTAAAGGGCTCGATAATGGAACAAATTATCACGCAAGTCCTTGCCCCCAGAAAACACAAGCCAGTCTACCTTCAACAGGACACTTCACGTTACTTGCCAATTCAGTGCGTCCAGGAACAGCCCAAGATATTTTTTAATTATTAATGTTAGTGTGCATTTCTTGATTAATTTTATAAACTATAAAATTAATAATTATATAAATTTTTAATAACTTTAAAATTACTTAAATCCACGATTATTAAGACCAAACCAATTCAGTTATCTAAAAGAAGTTAGGCCATTAACATTCTTAAAATTCTTAAAAGACAATTGAAGAGTTTCCTTGTGCGATTTCGAGTTTCCACAAACATGTTTTGTTATCTTTCTCCGTCAGATAAAAGGAAAAAAGATCTAGTTTCTTGCGCAGCGCATCTGCAAGGGCCATTTTAAAGCAGCCACCCAATGGACCATGAAAAGAATTATTGCCTAGCATGCAAGAGACAATACCTCCAAGCTAGCTAGCGTTAAGAGCACCATTTAGTGTTTCAACTTGCAATTGCGCATCACATGTTATTTGCAGTTCCTGACTTGGCTGTTTTCTGATATACACACATCCAATGAAAATCTTAGGCGTGTTTTTCCGGCGAAGTTCGAAAGCTGTGAAGCATCTTGTTCAACGATACACTATTGCAGCAAAAGGGTCGATTCTGTTTATTACGAAGAGCAAGAGATAAAAATGGCAGCAGCTCACTTTGCCATACGCGTTGTAGCTGAAGACAGAAGATACCTCGTGATTTATAGTACCTTCTGCTTCATTTTACCTAGTTTAGAAAACAATATAAATGATAGAGACAAGACATGAATAAAACAGTTCTCGTTTTTTTTCCTTTTGTGGATAAGAAGAAAAAAGATAAGCAGCAGCAGAGAAAACTCATTCTACTAGCCGTTACAATATTATCCCACGCACCCCCATCCAAAACCTTATTAAATTAAATCCCATGTGGTCTTTTCTCCGAGATCGCAGATCATATATTTTCCTCCCAAATCTTCCCCACCAAAACACAAATCCTAAAAAATCCAAAGCCTGATATTCTAGGACAAATCATCAGCAAGATACAAAAGAAACAATAGCGCCGTCCAAACAGATGGTCTTTCCTCAAATTCCATCTCTCAGTACCTGTAGTGAGCAGGCTTGTAGGGACCCTCAACTGGAACGCTGATGTAGTCTGCCTGGTCCTTGGAGAGCTTGGTGAGCCTGGCTCCAAGCTTGCCAAGGTGAAGGGAAGCAACCTTCTCATCAAGGTGCTTGGGCAAAACATAGACCTTCTTCTCATACTTGCCGGATGTCTTCTCGTTCCACAGCTCAAGCTGAGCAATCACCTGGTTGGTGAATGAGCAGGACATCACAAAACTGGGGTGACCAGTGGCACAACCCAGGTTCATGAGACGTCCCTCGGCCAGGACAAGGATGCCCGAGTTGGTATCAGGGAAAACCCACCTATCAGTTTGGGGCTTGATGGTGATGCGTTTCACACCAGGGAAGGTCTCAAGTCCGTGCATGTCAATTTCATTATCGAAGTGACCAATGTTGCAGACAATGGCATTGTTCTTCATCTTCCTCATGTGGTCAACCATGATGATGTCCTTGTTACCGGTGGTGGTCACAAAGATATCAGCCTCGGAGACAACATCTTCAAGGGTCAAGACCTGGAGACCCTCCATGAGAGCCTGAAGAGCGCAAATGGGATCAATCTCAGTCACGATCACACGAGCTCCAGCTTGCTTCATGGCAGCGGCACAGCCCTTGCCAACATCACCATAACCACAGACAACAGCAACCTTTCCGGCAATCATGACATCAGTAGCTCTCATCAAACCATCAGGGAGAGAGTGACGGCATCCATACAAGTTATCAAACTGCATCCACAAAGATTATGAGAAACTGTTTGACCAAAACAGGAAATGAAATCATGGAAAACCCGATTAACCAATTCTGCAATCATGCCATCAACAGCTGATTCTTACAAAAAAAATAAAATGAACTCATAATATTCATCTAGCAACTTCATACTGCATGACACAAACAGCTGAGCACTAATAGTCAAATCGACTGATTAACAGTGCCTTTAGTTCCAATGGAGTTAGAATCACACAAACATTCCAAAACCGTTATTTTTGCTTCTTCAAGAAGACAAAATATTAGATCTTGAAAGGATTCTTTCGCCACAAACCTCTAAAAAATTTCCTTAGAAAAATCCACGCCACAATTGAATCAAACTAAAAATATCAAGTAAATATCAGATCTAAAACTCAATTACATTTTGAAAACACCAATATGAATCATATGAGATCTGAAACATAAAACACAAAAGACATAACAGATCTAAGCAACAAAAACCCAGATCTAAAAAGCAGAAAAAACAATACCTTGCTCTTGGTCACAGAGTCGTTAACATTAATGGCAGGGAAAAGCAAAGTCCCATTAGCCTGCATTTGATACAATCTCTTAACACCAGTTGTGGTTTCCTCTGAAACACCAACCAATCTTTCCTTCATCTTGTGATACTTCATGGGATCACTCTTCAACCCATCTCTAATAATTGTCAAAACAAGCTGAAACTCTACATTATCAGTCGAAGCTGGGTCTGGCAAAACACCAGTCTTCTCATAAATCTCCTCAGCTTTCACACCCTCGTGAATCAAGAGAGTAGCATCACCACCATCATCAACAATCAAATCAGGACCACCACCCGGGCCCCAATCAAGAGCTCTCTCAGTGCACCACCAATACTCCTGGAGGGTCTCCCCTTTCCAGGCAAAAACAGCAGCTGAGTCACGTGCAATAGCTGCGGCGGCATGATCTTGAGTGGAGAAGATATTGCAAGAACACCAACGAACCTCAGCACCCAAGGCGGTCAAGGTTTCAATCAAGACGGCGGTTTGGATAGTCATGTGAAGAGATCCGGTAATCTTGGCTCCCTTGAATGGTTGTGAGGGGCCGAATTCAGCGCGGCAGGACATCAATCCAGGCATTTCAACTTCGGCCAGCTCAATTTCGAGACGGCCGAAGTCAGCCTGGGACATGTCCTTAACCTTGTACTCACGACCGCTTGTTGTTTTCTCGACAAGCAAAGCCATTGTAAGAGAAAGATGGGGAGATGAGAAGAGTTATTTTCCTTCACCCTCGATAGCGAAAATAGAAGCGTAGCGGCTGTGAAGGAAAGAGCGAGTGTTAAGAGGAGGAAGAGGGTGTCATTAAATAGGTTAGAGGGGGGAGGATTGGACGGTGGAGATTGAAAGTTGAGAGGGTGCGCTTAAAATGAGGGGTCTTCGGGGTATTTTCAGGGAGTTGGTGGAGTGTACATGGTAAAGTAATAAAGACCAGTTCACACTTCCTCGTATTAGTTTGGTGAGTGTATTTTTGTTTTTTTTTTTTTTTTTTTTCCTGTCTTGTCTAATTAATTAATTAATTTAATATATATATATATATATATATATATATATATATTTGACTGATCGGACTCGGTGATTATTAATTCAAGATTTGGTTTGGATGGAGTTAATGAAAAAAATATTATTTTAATAATATTATTTTAAAAATTTTAAAAAAAATCTTGAATTGATTCATATAAATATAATTGATCCAAAACTTGAATTAAATCATTTTAATTCTGTCCCAGAAAATATATTTTCTTCTTTAATGAGCATTTCTAACTATTTTAATGGTTTTGAATTTTTATTTTTATTTTAAGTTCAGGATTTTTAATTTTTTGAAAAAAAATTTATTTTAAAAAATGCTAGTAAATGACATTTACATTATCTCTTCTCTTAAAATTGGAGTCCCTGCCGTCAAAAACAGGTGCCCTATGGCTATTAATATCTACCTTAGTAAGAGTTACTGTGCAATTAGTAGTTTATTACTTTATTTACCATTGAGTTCAGTTGGATGAAATTGATGGGGATAATAAATATAGGTAAACTTTGATAAAATTAAAAAAAAAATCACGGGTGCTTATTTGTTGAATTAATGCGAGCATAGAGGCGAAAATGAGAAATTATCGCTAAATAATTATACTACAGACTAAAATAAAAAGGTGAATTCATGTTTCTCAAGACAACATGATTGTATCGTGAACTGTCACGGTGCATCAAATTTAGGCTCCGTTTATTTACGCGGTAAAAATTATGTTTTAATTGAAATACAGGAGTTAAGTGTTTGGTAATATCAAAAACACTAAAATTAACTGATGGGACCTATGACAATTCATGTTCAAAACGCTACATTCACGAAGCAGCCCCCCTTTTAAATTTTGATAATTGGTTTACGGTTTGCACACTTTGCTGTAATTCATTAGTCAAAAAATATCATGCATCAAAGTGATGCTCACAAGGTGCAATTCATTGCTTTTTTTTTAAGTGTGTATAGTTTTTGGGATTTTGAACAGGGCCAATTTACTTGCCTCTTGTTTTTTTTATAGTGTGTATAGTTTTGTATATTTTTTAAAAAAAACTAGTTTTACATTGTCATGTAAACAATATTTTCTTTCCCGCAAAACTAGTATAGAAAGAATTAAATTCACTCCCGCCCGGTAATATCAAATTAATTTTATTCATGATAATATTTTATCTAATTTTATTGCACGCTCAAAAAATTATAGAAACCGTAGTTCTTGCCATGAATTTTGTACTTAATTGAATTGTAGATGGTTTAAAGGCATAATAAAAAATATTTTATATAAAGTATTATTTATTTCATGAAGTAATAGTAATAGTTAAATCTACAATATTTAAATTAAAAATCATCAATTTTAATATGTATATTTTAATTATTTTATAACCTCAATTTGAAAAGTATTTTTTTAACCAAACACATTAAACTACTTTTTCTTCAACCTCAATTTCAACCACAGTTTTAACCAAATATCTATTTTTTCAAACCAACTTCAACTAAAAGTACTTTTTATAAAACAACTTTTTTCAAACCACAACCACAAAAGCTACCGCAATACCAAACACACACTTAGACTCTTTCTTTTTTTGTTTTTGTTCTTGATGAATTATTTATTTTTTATTTTAATTTCTTCCTTCATGTTATACTTACAAAGTTTTAACTTGATAATTGGTTTCGGTTTCGGCTAATTTGTTGTATTCGCTATGTTAAAAAATATCATGGTATTAAAGTGATGTTTAATAAGATGAATTATTGTTTTTCAAGACTTAGCATAATGTAAATTGTTGCGTCTAATTTTGGCCCTCTTGTTTTTTTATCCAAGGTCAATTATTCATTTGGGTTTGTGAATTTATTTTTTTTCATTTTATCCTTCATGTTATCTTCATAATTTTAACCTTGATAATTGGCTTTCGGTTCGGGTGCTTTGTTGAATTTGCAAAGTAAAAACAAATTCTAGAATTAAATTGATGCTCAATTTGCAAAATAGAATTTAGTTTTGTTGATTGAAAAACATTCAAACAACAAGGACCAAATTTAACCCAAAAAACAACCTTTTTATTTTTTATTGTTCATGGGTTAGGAAAACTACGATTTAGTCTTTGAAGTTTTCATTTTTTCTTTTTTGTTCTTCTTTTTGATATTTTATTTATTTTACATTTCAGTTTTTGAAATTTAAAAGGAAAGTGAGGGAGTTTTTAAAAAAACAGAAAAGAAGAGAAAAGGTGGTCAGTTAACAATATTTATAACACTAAAATAGTCGATTTTGATGTCAACAGGTTAGTCTTAGAAAGAGAGGTTCAATGGAAATGATATTTTTTTTAATGTATCATAAAAACTAAATCGGGTTTTGTGAAGTTTTTTTGTTCATTTTGATTTTGGTTTTTTAAAGTGATTATAGGCTTTTTGTTTTTGAAATTGGTTTATTGAGGGTTTTAAGATGTTTAAGGGGTGTTTTTATGTGAAAATAAGTTTTAAAAAATAGGTTTTTAAAATCTAAAAACTCAAACCATGAATTTTTTAACATTGTTTTTAGAAAAATTAGAGTTTTTTCATAATAATATTATCAATTGTTTTATTAATAATTATGTATTAGCCTAGTATATAAATAATTTAAAATGATTTGCTCAATTACTATGGAAAGAGAATAAAATACCTATTTTTTTATTATAAATGCTTTGCATAATTTTCTCAAATTTTTTTTTTTTCATATAGTCGATTTATAATTTTTTTATTGAAACATGCTTTCACAATCACAATAAATTTTTACTTCAAAAAATAATACTTTTTTAAAAATGTGTTTCTATCAAAATAAAAATAAACTCATTAATGAGAAAATTAGGTGTTTTATTAAAAAATATACATTTTTTTCATTTTTAGTTCAAATCATTATAGTTTTCTCAAATATCTTTTATGATTGTTGTTGTTTTTTATTCAATTAACTATGTTGTTAATGGAAAAACAATTTTATTGCTAAAAAAAGCTATCTTGTGAATAAGAAAATATATTTTTTATGAAAGAAATATGTTTATTTTCCATAATTTTATTCTTTGTCTTTTATGTGAATATCGTTTTCTATTGTTGTATGATTAGATAAAAAATAGATTTTAAAAAGCATAATTATTAAACTTGGGCAGATCTATGATATGGATCAAGAGGGTCAATCCAGAACATCATCATTTCCATATTAAAAAATAAATATTTAAACAATGTCATTTTGAATAAATATATATAAAAGTCAAATCAAGTTTTGACCATGTCAATTAAGTCGCTGATAAACTTGCTAAGTCGTTTATGTCTCATTAGATTAATTCTCATTCAGTTTCTTTTTAAACTTGGTCCAGGTTAAAGCTCAGGTTGACCTATTAAACCATGCTAAATTTTATAGCACTGTCAACATAGCTTATATGCAAACTTCTTAAAATAATTTGCTCATTTATTTCAAACAAGAATGAAATATATATTTTTATTGTAAATTATTTACATACTTTATATTCCAATCTATTTTTTTTATATTTTTTTAATATAAACACGTGAAAATGGTCAATTCATGTTTTATTTTTTAATTTAAGACTTGCTTTCATGATCGTAATATATTTTTACCTAAAAAAATACTTCTCAAAGTAATATGTTTTCTTCAAAATAAAAAAGAAATGCATGAAAAAAAAAGTATACATTTTTTCAATAAAAAAAAACAATTTCAATGAAAAAAATACATTTCTCCTCAATGAATTTATTTGTTGTCTTTTCCAAGAATATTTATTTTTATTATCGTATAATTAAATAAAAAATAAATAATAAAAGTGAAGTTATTAAACCTATTAGTCCTATATTTCGAATCTCGAGTTAGGTAAATTAATCTAAATCAATTCAAAATATTATTTTTCAAAAGTTAACTAAGTCATACTATACCATTTTTATATTATTTAATTCAAAAACTGATACATACTACAATCCGAGTCAATAAATCACCATGTTGATTCACCGATCCAAACTAAGTTTAATAATACACCGACAGAAAGTTTATTGGGCAGCTAACTAGTTGCTTCTAATATTCATTGATAAACTAATTAGGATGCATTTATTTCATTGTTCTTCCTCGTCAGAAGATTAACATTGACTCTGTTCTGATTTTTTAAAATTATTTTTAACATCAAAGTATTAAAATAATTTAAAAAAACAAAAAGAATATTAATTTAAAGGAAATAAAAAAATTTAAATTTTTTTAAAAATATTTTTAAAACACACAAACAAACAACAAAAGTTATTAATTTACTATTTTTTATATTTATTTTTTAAAAAAAATAATTAAAATATTATTTTCTAATAGCCTAGTGAATCTTGCTTCCTTCCTAAACTACAATGAAAGAGTGGCATTCCATCTCCGATTCTTGTTGACGACTGCAAAATGCAGAAACAATCACAAGGTGTTGGAGTTGGAGGAGTGATGATTCGGTGGGACAGCCGTGTAGGGCCCTGATGCTACAGCTTAGCTGAGATAGATACGGGTCTACTCACTGCGTTCAGATCTGAAGGGAAGGACGGAGGATCATGGACTGTCGGTGGATTATGATGAAATCAATTTTAAAAAAAAAATGAAATGAAAATATCTGTTGTGGACATCCAATTAATGCAAAGCAACATTTCCTTAGATGGAAAAGTGATAAAAGGTGATAACGCGAATGCAGCAGCAGCTGCCAGCACAGGGAATATTTCCACGTGATAATGAGGTTGTGGGCCATCACTACCTCCCAAAGTTTAATTAAATGCAGTACAAATACAAAGTTTAATTAAATGCACTAAAACCATATAATATATCCTCAATAGTAAAAGTTTCACATTAAAAAATTTATTTTTTCTGTAATCTCAGGTTTGAAATCTGTGATTATTAATATAATAATTATTGGAGACTTATATAGTTAATTTCAAGACTTATAGAATTAATGGAGGTAAGCGCAAGCTGGTCTCGACATCTATATTAATTTAAAAAAAATACAGTACAAATATATTATTAATCACGTAAATTTCTTATATAAATTTCTCCATGCAAGTGGCAAATGAAACCAAGATTGTTCGGTATATTTAACTCTATATCTATTGACTAGAGGTCAAGTCATCTTTAAATAATTTGTAATTGATTTAGACTGGTTATTATCATTGAATCGGGATTTATGAATATACTGATACCTTGCAATAAAAACATAGAGACCTTTTTTTTTATTTTCCTTATAGTGGTAAAGTGGCAAAAGAGGGATTTTTTTGAAAAAAATAAATATTTTTATTTCAGCAACTTTATTTTTTCTATTAAGTATTATTAAATTTTCTAGTTTTTCTATTTGAATGAAATGATTTTTCTATTTAATATTAATAAGATTTTCTAGTTTTTTTCTAAATAAAAAGTTGTAGTAATATTTTGGCAAGTGAGACTTGAATGAATAAAAGTTAAATATTTTGGACGTCTCTTTATAATTATGATGTTCTTGGTTTTTGAAAGTTTTTACTTATAACAAAACTTATTATTCTTTGTTTTCTAGTTGTTTCAATTGATATTAGAGTATAATGATTTTTAATGATTAAGTATTGTATGATGTTAAGTGACCCTGACTGGAAAAGATCATAGAATAAGACGTGCTTATGTAAAAAAAAGAGAGGAGGTCCCCTAAGAGAAACAAATTTCATGAACTAGTAATAAAAAACATGTAGAGACAAATTACAAAATTGACCATTAGTTAGCAAAGGTCAGAGCCTAGAGGATCGTGAGGAGAGTGGTGACCACGAACCCACAGACAATTTTAAAATAATTTTCAAGGGTGAAACGTGTAAGAGAGACAGTCTCTTTATCGAGATAAATATCGCAAAGACTTAAGATTTCATACAAAACTCTTTAAGTTCACAAGAAGCTTGCAAGCAGAGGAAATTATTGATTAATTGCACAAAATAAAGGGGATCTTTTAGTATAAGTAAGCTTTAGTACAAATAAGGGTGAAATTGATCGCCATCAAACTTATAAGGTGAGTTTCTGTCTGGTTAGAGAAATGGAAGAGGATATGAGATAGGCAAGGTAAATAAAGGATCAATAATTGAGAGAATATGAAAGATCATATCCTTTCTTTCATATACACTTAAACTTTTTACCAGTAACTCCACACACTGAGGTAAAGAAGGAGGTTTATTGATGAATACATTGATAATATCTATTAGTTAGTGGCGAGGAGACATATAGGGACATATTATAGATCAACCCATTAGATATCAGAGGTGAGAACCCTAGAGGTTCATTGGGAGAATGATGACTACGAATCTATAAGCATTTATAAAAATCATTTTTAAAATGAGGTGCGTAAAAGATGAAATCTAGAAACTTATTTATTGACTACGAGATGTAGATAGGATTCTTAGTATAAGGAAGTCCTAATACAGATAAGGATGAATTTAATCATCATCAGACTCACAAAGCAAACATATGTATGGTGGGAACAATTAAAGAGGGTATGAGATAGGGAAAGAAAATGGAGACCTAAGTAAATCTCTATAGCAATTCATAGTATCATGTTTTTTTCTTTAATTTTTTCCTTAAACTTTGTTTTCTAATTGCAGCCTTCTATGTTCAAACTAATGGCCAAATTCTGAAATTTTATTAACGAAATAAACAATTTAACAAAAGAGGATCAAAGTGTAAAACAAGAAGAAATCACATAGCAAATAACAAATTCGTTATAAAATGTACCTTGTGGTCCACGTGTTTTTCTTTCTCTAAAATCCTTATAGTTTTTGCAATTTTAGTTTTGGTTCAATGTTTATTTTGTTTATTTTTCAGTTTTTGGATTTGAGAGATGAGAGAGAAGATTGTTGAATTATGAAAATAGAGAGAGAAAGTTGTCGTTTTTCCATACTCCGATGATAAAATGGTTGTCTTGTTGTCAATGAGTTCCATTCGACAAGAGAAGTTCGATGGTAGTAATTCTTTTCTACAAATCTGCCTAAAAGCATAGATTAGGTTCCATTTAGATTTTTTTTATTTCATTGATTTTTTTTTTGTTTTTTAGCATTTTTAAGGTGTTTTGGAATTGATATGTGATTTATGGAGGTTTTTATGGTGTTTATTAGATGTGTTTGGGTAAAAATAGGTTGAAAATGAGTTTTTAGGCCACCCTCCTCCAGCGCCCAGATTATCAACCAGGTTTTTATTGATGTTTCTTTTCATTCATCATTTTAACATTTGGTTGATTTTGAATAGGTTTTCATAATTCATTTTGGTTTGCTTTTTATGATGTTATTGCGATCTTAAATAAATATCACGATATTTAGTTAGTGTTTAATTTTGTGAACTTTTATTTTTGTTGTCGTATAATTAAATAAAAAATAAAAAATAATAAAATTATTAAACACAGTTAAGTCCATGATCTGGATCGCGAGTTTGACAGGAAATCACGAAACCGAGTCAATCTAATATATCGTCATCTCAATATTTTAAAAATATACCAACTTGATTTTTTTAAAGTCAAACCATGTTTTTGCCAATCATTCAAGTAGCTTTTAGACATGTGAAGTAGGCCGAGTCATCTCAAGGTAACTCTTATATAATTTAATTTGAAATCCGAATTAAACAAGAAGTTATATCAAGAGATTACAAAGTTGAGGCTTTGAACAGAGTCGCATGACATTACCAAAGAATCTCTGTTACCTAAATATTTTTGTTTTTATAAAAAAAAAAAAAATTGGTATAATTCCTTATTGGTTTGAAAAACATAAAAAGCATAAAACCGGAACCGATCTTCTAGTGGCAAGCTATATGATTTGAAAAACATAATAAAAAAAAGGTTGGTTCCAGACTTTCAGATCCAATTCCTGTTTTTTTTTTTTTTTTTTTTTTTTTTAAATCCTGAGCAACCACAGTCAACGCCATGTGCTTGGAGAACAACATGAATTACCTTTTGGTTTTGTTTTCAAGAATAAAGGTGGGCACTTGAAGGCAGAGAGAGAGCAACGGTCTGGTGCCATGGAGAGCAAAAAAAGCTATGACTAATGTTATTGTCTACATGCCACCTGTCAAAAGAAAAGGGCATAAATTAGAGGAGTGGCAAGAAAGTGAAGTGAGTCTTCCTCATTTATCGATTTTGCTTGTTCAATCACGCTTCATGTCTATTATTATTCTTATTATTATTATTGCAGTGGCAAGTAAGTGAAGTGACTCTTTTAATATATATATCCGACCTGTTTTTATGGACCTTAACTAATTTTATAAATTTTAAAATTAATAATTATATAAAACTCCAATGATTATTATATTAATAATTATAGGGTTCGAATCTGAGATTACATGGAGAAGTTTATCTTGAAATTCATGACCATGTAAACCACATGATAAGCAAATCTTTTAGTTATAAGTTTTTATTATTGGACTATCTACTATATGGTTATATTATTATTATTATTATTATTATATAACCAAGCTTGGATGGGCCAAAAGTGGGATTTGGTGCCCACCAACATGAATCAAAGGGAAGTCCACATGTGTATATATATATTAGTACCGTAGTAGGTAAGGCACTTTCCAACCATTTCTTTTGGAAATTGCTTGTTTGTATCTCCGAGATACGTGGCGTGTACAACTTTTTTTTGAAAAAATTCTAAAATATAGTAGTCTTGAATTTTATTTTATATTTTTTATTAGTATATTTTTTATTTATTTATAAAGTTTTTGATTTGTATCATTGTTTCTATTAAAAATATTTTTTTATAATTATTAAAGCAATTTTAAAAAAATTATCAAAATAATATATTCATATTTAATGTGTGCTTAAAAGCTAAAAATATTATAAATATGATAAAATTATATAAAAAACCTTAAGAATAAGAAAAAGAGTTTTCATGAAATATTATTTTTAAATCAATACATTATATTTCCTAAAAGAATTATTAAAGTTGAAATAAAAATTCATAAAAATATTTAAAAATCATATGGCTAGTAAAATTGAATGTTATTTTGTTTTGTTTTCACAATTAGGATATTTTTGGATTCATTTCGGGCCTTTTTTTTATTGGATTTTTTTTATTTAAATCGAAGCTAGTTTCTTTATAGTAAACCTTTTCTTGTTTATTTTATGACTCAAACCTAAAATAATAACTTGAAAAAAAGACTCATCGCATCCTAAGCCAGCACGTAAAAAAAATAAGGTCTTTAATCGGAAGATTTAATAAATTTTTAACTCCACGATAGAGGGTGATCTTTCTTCATTACAATATTATAATCGTGGAAATTGTAATTATTAGTACTTGAGCCTTATTTCATTTTTAAAAAAATTACCAAGTACATTATTATTGGTATGATGGACAATATGCTTGTGTGTAATCTCCAATTCTTGTTGAGTTAAGAAAAAAAAAATTAAAACAAATCCCAAGTTAGTAAAAAATATAATTGAGATCGATAAGGTAAAAAAAATCCAATAAAACTTATATATTGAATAATTAGTTAATCTTTTAGTTTAAATAATTTGATTTATTTTTCCTAGCTAAGATGCATGAAGGTTTGATATGAAAATCTCAGGTTGTTGGTAGCTGATAGTTGATGGTGCCTAGTAAGTCAAAATAATCGGTAGCTGTTACCTGCAAAAAAATCCCTTTTGATAGATGTGGAGACTTGCAGATGCTTAAATAAGTAACTTTGTAAATAGAGAAAGTGCGATAATATTTTATAGAGATAAACTCTAAAAATATGCAAGCTAAAAATATTAAGAATGATGAGATTGTGAACCTGACGTTTAAAGGATTCATGGTGTATTTTATAGCTTATAAGTTTTTTTTTTTTGTAGAGATAGGGAATTAAAGTGTAATTTTATCCTTGTGATATTTTTAGTTGTATTCTAATCAAAATAATACATACTGGATCAATATAAAATAATGAAGAACTCGCTTGGGGTTCTGGAGAAATTCTCAAGGGAGAGTTGGGCTTGAGCAAGTTTTCGGAGCCCATTCAACATGAAAAATAGACTCAAGCACGCTGTCTAGGACAAGCCCATAGAGTAAGACTCTTCCTCTAGAGTAAGACCATGGAGTCGAGCTCCTCCCCTGTGATGACCTTATGAAGTTGTTATGTGCAAGTACGTTGAATGTTGCATTTTAAAAGGTTTTTTTAGCCAGTTAAATTTAAATTTATCAAATATAGTAGATAAAAATTCTAGATTCAGAAATTTAAGTAATTATTATTAGTAATAGTTATTAAACACGGGTTTGTCTCTCATTAATTTTCTATCAGAGAAAAAATCAGTTTGAGTGGCCTCCAAGTGATTTTAATTATGTATTAGATTCATTAATTAAATATTAAATTTGTTATTTAAATATTTAATGAATATTAAAAAATTAAATATATTTACATAAACAAATTTGATTTGATATATAACTAATTAAAGACTTGTTGTATTCAAAGTAGGCTGGAACCATCAGAAACAGATGGGAAACCAAAAAAGCAGCTTCAATCAAATTTGCTGTAACCACTGTATTCTCAAGTTGTTGAGAACAAAACTCACGAGTTTGACATGAAATTCCTTTATGAAGCAGATAAACTTCTGTGTCTTTTCCATCAATTTGTTGGATTAGCCGCAGCCTGTGTTGATAAAATTGACACCGCGAAAAGCCAAAACTGCCGTGCCCAGGAGTGGGTTGGTGGGGTTGGTGAGAAATTGCCAGAAAACCTCGCGAAGAATTAAGAAATTGCCTCTGTGGTCATCATTGATCTGTCAGCTCTTACACTCCATCGATTTCTGGGTGAATAAAATGTGGTCATACTCTGCTGATTAAAGAAATGAAGGCCTACCAACATCTTAGTAGTGGAGTGGGGAGAAAGGATGCCCGCTGTCAATATCAGGAGAGGTGGTAAATGACCAAAGGATCCTCAACAACCCCCCGAATCCACCAACTCTCGTGTAATTTTCCAACACCGCCGCTTCTTAACCCTAACAACGACACGGCGTGCGCATCGTACAGCCATTCATTTAGAATAGGCATTATGGATGTGTTTACGTGGACGATAATAATTATTTTTTAAAATAAAAAATCATTAAAAATATTAAAAAAAAATAAAAAAAACTTCAAAAATACGGTTAGAAATCAATGTCAAAATATGCCACGTTACAACCAACCAAAGATAGATGCCCTTACCTTGTCCATTACTCAATTTTCAGCAAAGAGAGTTTGCAAAGATTTCAACCCAAAGTTGAGGTTGTTAGGTCCATTCGTTCATATAATTCAGTATGGTGTGGTTTGTATTTTATTTTAAATATAGATTTGAGAATATTTAGTTAATTAAAGCACACTATCATTTTATAGCCAATGTTTAATGGGATATTGATTTTTTTAAAAAAATATATTGAAATCGTATTTTTTTAAAAAAATATTTTTTATATCAGTTTACTAAAACGATTTGAATATACAAGAAAATCAATTTAAAACTCAAATATTTTTAAAATTACTTTTAAAAACATTTACTATCCATAGATTGACATTAGTATTTTACCTGAAAGCTACATGTTATCGTGTTGCATTTGAGTTGAAATTAAAAAAAAGTACTCAACTTAGTATACATTTTGTATAATCTATGGAAAATATTTATTTTATTTTAAATCATAATACAAAAATATAAAAATAAGTAAAATTTACTTTAAGTATTAGAAGTATGCTTGGTATAAGTTACTTAAAACAAGAATAAATATAATATAAGTTGGAATTAAAAAGTCAAAAGTCAAAAATCTTAAATTCTGATTAAATCAAGATTCTTACTTCATTCTGTAATAAATCTTTTTTATTTAAGTGAAAAATTCTCTTAAGAGTTAAAATTTAAAGAATAATTTAAATTAGTTTACAAAAAATCACACCAAATATTTTTTTAAAAATTTATTTATTTTTTATATTAATATTAATATATTTTTATATTGTTGATGTTAAAAATAATTTTAAAAAATAAAAAATATTATTTTAATAATAATCTGAAAAACCAGAGAAGATAAGTAGGATTTGACAAGAGAAGGAGGGCAAGATCAAAGGGCTTTGCTTGGAACTTTAAACGAAAAGGAAGTAAGCAGTCTTTTCCGATTCATGGATGCGTTATTAATTTAAAATAAATTTGAAATTTTAATACATCACTGTGACCGAACCTTTCCTGAAGCACACATAACACGTCACGACCTGGATCCTCCACGTGTCGGCTCTGTAAATCTAGCCCTTGACTTTTCTACTTTTGTCCCCACTGGCTAGGAAGTCAAAAGTTAGATCTATAATTGTTGAAGAAATAAATAATAATCGAGACACTAGTATAGTACATCGACCAAACACAAGCCGTGAAACTTTTAATTTGTGACATGAGATCATTAAAACAAATTATGACTTTAAATTTAAATTAATTAAATATTAAAAACTAAAAAATAACATTTGATAAAAAAATAACTCAAGCAAACTTAGAATGGTGCCCTCACACGACTTAGATTATTAAAACAAATTCAAATCTTGGATAATTAATCTGACTGGATTTATTAAACCGAGTTAATTTAATAATATAATTAAAAAATAACAATGAATAATAAATAAAAAAATCTGAGATAACACATATCATTTTCAAAATGAGTGAAATTATATAAAAACAAAAAAAAAGTCTAATCTTCAAAGAAATCAAATATTGACGGATAAAATTAAAAAAATATAAGTTTAAAAAAAACAAATAACTTAATAAGTTATATTATCTTGCGAGTTAAATATTTTTTTCTAAACTTAAAAAAAATATTAAAATAAATAGAGATTGTGATATACTAGATAATATATTTTTAAAAATACATATTGAGCAATTACTTTAATTTAATTCAAAAAAATTCTTCTAAAACAAGCTAAATATAATAAAGAAAAAAATAAAATAAAAAGACCTTAGAAAACCTAGATTATTTCTAAAAGCAATGAAAAACTTTATACAAAGAATTTTTTTTTATATAGCCTAATGTCCAGTTAAATCAATTGCTAAATAATGAAACTAGAAAACATAAGTTTTTTATTTTAGAAAAAAAAGACAACAACAAATGAACTCAGATGATTCTCTTAAATTTAAGCTAATCAAATTATCAAATTACCCTTAGAACCACCGATAATTAAAAAAAACCAATATAAAAATACCACCATGCCCTTAAAGTAAAGCCTGTGACTTTTTTAATAAATAAATTTAATCAAGGAATATATTTAATATTGGTCATAATCTATCATTTCAGAACATTTCATGGAGAGGTAACCCTTGCTATTGTGAATAAGAAAACACTAAGAAAGCTGATTTTTACTTGCCAAGAGCCATAACATACTTCGCTTGAAAATGATGAAGTGGCGCGCTCGTTGGTGCTTTCCACGAATGCACCAATAAATTTTATTATTATTATTATTATTATTATTATTATTATTTGTTTATTAATTAAATTACCAAATCACCCCTAAGACCACTTGATAATTACAGAAAAAAATCAATATAAAAATACCAATATAGCTATAAAACAAAAGGGCCAGTCACCGCCAAACTTTCAAGAATTAAGTCACATGTGCCACATGGAGAGGTAACCCTTGCCATTGTAAATAAAAAAACACCAAGGAAGCTGATTTTTACTTGCCGAGAGCCACAACATACTCCGCTTGAAAATGACGAAGTGGCGCACTCATTGGTGCTTTCCATGAATGCGCCAATAACTTTTATTATTGTTATTTGTTTATTAATTAAATTACCAAATCACCCCTAAGACCACTTGATAATTACAGAAAAAATCAATATAAAAATACCAATATACCCCTAAAGCAATAAAGTAGTTACTTGAAGGGTTGAAGTGAAATGTTGCAAGGGTGACATGAAAACCGAGGAAGAAAGGAAAAAAATAAAAAATAAGTCAATAACTACCAAACCTTTTAGAATTAAGTCACACGTGCTGCATGGAGAGGTAATACTTGTTGTTGTGAATAAGAAGACAGTAAGAAAGCTGATTTTTACTTGCCGTGAGCCACCGCACGCACTACTTGAAAACGGCGGAGTGGTGCGCTCATTGGTGAATTCCATGAATACACCAATAACTTTTTTTTTTAATTTGTCTATTAATCAAATTATCTAATCACCCATGGGACCAATAAATAATTATAAAAAAATTAATATGAAAATACTAACATGCCCCTAAAGCAAAGCCAATAACTTTTTAATTCCAAAAGCAATAGAGTCATAGAGTAGTTATAGAGTTATAGAGTAGTTATACTAGACATGCCCCTGAAACCTCGTAGTTTTTTTGTTTTGACTTTTAAAATAGTTTAACTATATAAAAAATTATAAAAAAACTGAGATACCTTAAACAATTCTAAAATAATAAATAAACCAACCTAATTTTTTATATTTTACATATGAAGTCTAAATTTTTACAAATTTAAATTAATATATTTGCAAAACCGAGCCTTTCAATTATTGCGGACAAAATTCGATTCTCTCTGTTTTTTTTTTTTTTTTTTTTTTTACCATCCCTAATCACATTAAGTTTTAAGTATGTCTCAATCTAACCTTAGCCAAATTATCTATAGTAATGTTTTATTTTTTATTTTGGGTAATGGTTTCTTATAGTAAAAACCATTTGAGTCAAACCTCCAAAATGACATAAATCACAACTAAGCCATACGTAAAAATAACCATACTGGCTTGCATGAACTGGCTCTTAGGCTCTTGCCACCTCATACCACCTAAACTAAATCAAATAAAAACCCCAAAACAGTAATTTCCCACTTCTCCTCCTGCCTTTATAAGCCCCCACAAGACCGTCCTCTCTCCTTGCCAGCCACGAAGCCACCACCCTCTGCGAAGTGCAAACCCATTCCTTGCCCCCCTCCCTCGAGCATGGATCCAGTAACTGTGTGGGGAAACTCCTCCCTCCAAACAGTTGACCCAGAAATCCACGACTTAATCGAGAAGGAAAAACGCCGCCAATGCAGAGGAATCGAACTGATCGCATCAGAAAACTTCACTTCTTTCGCCGTTATAGAGGCTCTTGGAAGCGCTCTCACCAACAAGTACTCTGAGGGTATGCCAGGTAACCGCTACTACGGCGGTAATGAATATATTGATGAGATTGAAAATCTCTGCAGAGCTCGGGCCCTTCAAGCTTTTCATTTAGACCCCACTAAATGGGGTGTAAATGTCCAGCCCTATTCTGGTTCCCCTGCAAATTTCGCTGCGTACACAGCAGTTCTCCAGCCCCATGACAGAATCATGGGCTTGGATTTGCCTTCAGGGGGGCATTTGACTCATGGGTATTACACATCTGGGGGTAAAAAGATTTCAGCTACCAGTATTTATTTTGAGAGTTTGCCTTACAAGGTGAACCCGCAAACTGGGTTTCTTGATTATGATAGGTTGGAAGAAAAGGCTTTGGATTTTAGGCCTAAGCTTATTATTTGTGGTGGAAGTGCTTATCCTAGAGACTGGGATTATAAGAAGTTTAGATCTGTTGCTGATAAGTGTGGTGCTCTTTTGCTTTGTGACATGGCTCACATCAGTGGCCTTGTTGCTGCTCAGGTATGTATTGCTTTTTCGATTTTTCGCTGTTGGATCTGTATTTTCATGTGATTAATCTGTCGTGCTAGATTTGATCGTGTTTCGTTACTGGTTATCTGGAGAAGCTTAAGCTCTGAAAGATCTGTTCTGAGTTTGGTGTTTCTTGCGCTGCATTTTAAAATTCTGATCCGGGTTCTTTTGTGGTGATCCAGCATGATTTAATGTAAATTCAGCTTTAGATCTGGCTTTGACATGATGTGGTGCCCCATGTGTTTAATGAATTTACTAGATTGGTTGGTTTATGGGATTGATTTTGTAGATTTTTTACTTGTCCGTCATTTCTTTGCAGTTTGTTAAATGCATGCAAAGCTGAAAGCTTTTAAAAGATCAGAGTTTAAAATCTAATTGATTTGCATCTGCATGCAGAAGATGTTAAGGGAAATATGTTCTTAATGATCATGGAGTCAATTCCTATCTAATTAATCATCTAATTTGATTAAAGGAATTAGATTCGAGCCTGTTGTTTATTTAGGTGACGAGAGCTATTTTGAACTAGTGGAATTCTTGGATATGGAGATGTGTATGCATGTATAAATGCTCGAAGCTTAACATGAAATGTTAAAGCTAATGGTATGCAATGTTTATCCATTCAATTGATGTTACGATGAAGTCTCTCCATGTAATTATCATTCGAGTTTAAAATGTGCTGCAGAATTTTAGGTTCTACTCTGATAATCCAAGGAATAAGCTTGCATTATTTATATGCAAGCAATTCTGTTGCAGTTGAAAGATTGGCGCTGTCACTTTGTTTTTTCTTTTAACATATTTAATGTAAAATGTCTAGATCCGGTCTATATCTTTACTGTTCTTTTTTGGTTGTAGGAAGCTGCCAACCCGTTTGAGTACTGTGACATAGTCACCACCACTACCCACAAAAGTTTGAGGGGTCCCAGGGCTGGTATGATCTTCTACCGCAAGGGCCCTAAGCCACCCAAGAAGGGTCAGCCGGAGGATGCAGTTTATGACTTTGAAGACAAGATCAACTTTGCAGTTTTCCCATCTCTTCAGGGTGGTCCTCACAACCACCAGATTGGTGCTCTGGCTGTTGCATTGAAACAGGCCCAGAGCCCTGGGTTCAAGGCCTATGCTAAGCAAGTCAAGGCCAATGCAGTTGCCCTTGGAAACTACTTGATGAGCAAGGGATACAAGCTTGTTACTGAAGGCACCGAGAACCACCTTGTTCTGTGGGATCTTAGGCCCCTTGGGTTGACAGGTAAAGAATTGAATTGTAAAGTTTCTGGGTCATGCATGTTGGTTTAATCTGATGTGAAATTTGATCCTTCAAATAATGTTCTTCCAGGCAACAAGGTTGAAAAACTATGCGACCTTGCAAACATCACTGTGAACAAGAATGCCGTGTTTGGTGACAGCAGTGCTTTGGCACCTGGTGGAGTGAGAATCGGTAAGAACTTACCCTACGGATGCATTCTCTAGATAATGATGATATTGGACAATTTGAAATGAGAACCCTCCGCCTCTATTAGTTTGGAGCTATTAATTGGAGCTTTTTGTTGGCAGGTGCCCCCGCCATGACTTCTAGAGGTCTGGTTGAGAAGGATTTCGAGCAGATTGGAGAATTCCTCCACCGTGCTGTGACCATCACACTGAGCATCCAAAAGGAACATGGAAAGCTCTTGAAGGACTTCAACAAGGGTCTGGTGAACAATAAGGAAATCGAGGCCCTCAAGGCTGATGTTGAACAGTTCTCAGGCTCCTTTGAGATGCCTGGCTTTCTGATGTCTGAGATGAAGTATAAGGATTAGGTCCAACTATTCAATTATCATTAGCTTTTCTGTTCTGGTCTTCGCAAATACCATTCTTCCCTGGAAAGAAAAAGCTTCCATCTTTGTCTGTTCTTGTAGTTAGCTGTCAATTTTTCATTTGATTTTAATTTGTTGCTTTTCTCTTTATTATTTACCTTCTTGGGATGAACGGTCCTCGTGTCATTCGAGCTATGAAAATGTTTCACTATCTCAATGACTCGATGATCTATTACGATGTATCTGATTCAATAAATCAATGATAAGCTTTCGTGCAAAGTGATGATCGAGAACGGTTCTGTGCCTTTGAATTATCTATGCCCACTGTCAATTATATCTGGAAGCATTTGGGAGTTGTATCTCTTCTCATGCTACAGCTGTGTCTTGCAACTCCAGCTGAAGATTAAAGAGGGACAAAAATTTGACATTTGAATTTGCACAAGAACACCAAGAACTTGCAATGAAACCTAGAATGAAAATTAAAAAATAGATGAGATTAAGACCATGTGTACTAAGGCCATACTTATTTTCTGGAAAATTATTTTTGATTCTGAAAAGTTATTTTTTGAAAAGTTATTTTCGATTCTGGAAAGTTATTTTTGAAAAACAAACGGGGCCTAAATCAAATCAAAATAAAAACATGGAGACATGTAAACACATTATTCAAACAATTATCATGATAATCAAGCAATATCATAATTATTTGATTTTATATAAAAAATAAAATAAAACAAAAAAAGATAAAAAACCCTTAAATCTATGTTTTTAAACCATAAAAAACTTATATTAAAAATCAACAAACATGCATGATTACATAAGAACCACCAATCAACTGAAATGACTCAGAAAACAAAGATCAAAGACAAAGTTTAATGGATGAATATCAACTCAGAAAAGTCAGCAAGCCTAGAAACCCATAAAAGATCTAAACCTAGAAAAATACATCAAAACTTATAAAAATAAACTAAACCTAGCAACTTAAGTTTAAGTATGTTTATCATGAATTGTTGGAATCATTAAAACAATAAAAAACAAAAGATTTAAAGAAAAAAAAAATAAGCAAAATCCAAAATGACATCATGCAGAAAAAGCGTCTCTGTGCATAAAAATTATTCTATTGATTATAAATATTATCTTGAAGTTTAAACAACATAACTATAATTTCACCAAACCTAATAGACTAACCTAAAACAATCTAAACCACAACAATATTAAAACCTAAAACATATTGTCATAACTTCAAACAAGATTAACCTAACATCAAAGCATGCAAAAACAACATTATATATTACCATTTGTTATTCCATAATTATATTCTAACACATCAAAACAAGATAATAAACAAAACTTGAACATACACAAGCTATATTCAAAGCATGTTTAAACATTTCAAGATAATAATCATGGCCTTCAAAGTAATAAATAACTTCAAAAATGTATAACATACATCATAAATGATAATTTAAAAGAAAAAAAAAATAAAAAGAGAGGGGGTGTGCTTATTGAGCTCTATCTCCTATCAAAGTTCGAAAGTTTACCTAACAATGAGACAATTGATTTTTTATCTGGATTCTTTACTTCTCTTTTCTTGATTTTTAGCTTCTTTTCAATATCAATTTGATCTAGATTCTCCTCATTTCTTTTTAAAACACTATCTTTGTTACCTTTATTTTCTTTCTATTCTAAGCATTTTACTGATTTTTATGTATTTTCTTTTCTTTTTCTTTGTAATTTTCTCAGTAATCTTTCCCATGATCTTTTGGTGTGCTCAAGAATAATTTTTTTATAAGCTAAATAAAACCTGAAATGGCAAAACCATGGTGGTTTTGCTAAGATTTTGTTAGAGAAAAATGTTGCTCATTCTCTCCTCTAATCTTCTTAGAAAGGTGCATTCTGGTTTGTTTTATCTTTTTTTAAGCTCAAACCTATCCAGAGAAGGTAGCCACGAATTTTAAACAATCATGATGGTTTTTTTCTTCAATCATGGCTGATCGAGTAAGCTACTTTGGAGAGATCATTGAAATAAATTGAATGTAAACATGAGATAGAAGTAGGTGATCTTTGTAAAGAGATTGTATATTTACCTTAGGGATCAAATCTCATCTGATTTGGAGGTCCAGAACTCCACATTCATTGATTAGAAAATAAGCTCTCGATCATGATAATTTTTTTTCTTCAATCACGGCTGATCGAGTAAGCTACTTTGGAGAGATCATTGAAAGAAATTGAATGTAAACATGAGATAGAAGTAGGTGATCTTTGTAAAGAGATTGTATATCTACCTTAGGGATCAAATCTCATCTGATTTGGAGGTCCAAAACTCCACATTCATTGATTAGAAAATAAGCTCTCGATCAGCCTAGTCTAAAGCAAACTCAACTCCTTTTAGTCTAAAGCAAACCCAATGCTTTCTTTTGATTCCTCAGTAGCCATAAACACAACGTCTTCTTTCCTCAATCTTTAGTCTCCACCCACCGATATCCTCTATTGAACCCGTACCAAAACAACCACCAATCTCACCACCACCAGCCACCATTGACCTAACCACCATCCAAGCTTGACAACCCATCTTCATCCTCTCTCCACAATGACATTTGAAGGAAGAGAAAATAAAAAACAAAGGCAAAAAGTCATCTCCCTTCCTTATTGTTGAAAACCATCCTCCTCTTTCCTCCACAGCTAACCATCCTTCCATCTCTCGCTAGCTCCTCCATTGTTAGCCAACCAGCACCACGCCAGCAACGACATCTCTCTCATCAGCAACCGTTGTCCAACCTATCATAGCTGTGACCATCTTTATAACTAACAAACCTCAAGCCATAATAACTACCCGCAGCTCTGACTCTACCTAATCAACCCATAATTGATCAGCTCACCATTGTTTCTTCCCTCATTCACAATTGTCAGCATAAAAAACCCATCTCCACGCTGCTCTTCTCTCAGCCAGTCATCGTGAGGTCGCACCACAAATAGCCTTCACTTGACCAAAGACCACAACAACATCCCAACTCAGCCACAAATGACGATGATGATCGATAGCAACAAGAAACGGTAAAGAGCGCTGAAGGAGAAGGAAAAAAACCAAGAGGACCGAAGCTTCGAAAGGCCAAATCTCCTTTCTTGAGCATATACGAGTGTCACCACCTATGTAAAGGTGAGAAGGACACATAGGAGCTTTGTAAATTATTTATTTTGATTGATATGAGTTTTTAATTTGAGATTAATTAATAGTTTGTGTTGGATTGTGAATTTATTTTTAGGATTATGATTGTTATTAAATATTGGTTCATTGATTATACTTGAGTTTATATTGATTTAAATATTAAATATTAATTATGAATTATATTTTGTTTTGTATTAATTCGTTTGAATTAATATGAGATTTGAATGTAGTTAAACTAACAAGATTTGTTTTATTGTTGAACTATTAGGTTGGTAAATAATAAATAAATAGTTTTTTTTGAGATGATATCATGGTTGAACTAGTTTGATTAAAACACATTATTGTATTTTGCTAAATATTGTCTTAGTCTAATTTTAATTAAATTTTAGTTCTTTGAAGGATCATTTTGCAATTGATTTTTCGGCTTCCACATCATTTTTATATTTAATATTTAAAATTATAAATTTATACGTAAGAAGCTTTACTGATATTAAGTTAATCAATTAAAAAAATATAAAAACAACAAAAAATTATTCTTTTAAAAAATATAGATTTATAATTTAAATTATACATGACTAAGTTTCTCCAAAAACAAAAAAATCATGTTTGCATTTTTAATACAAAAATATAAAATACAAAAAGAATACACCACATAATTTAGCATTTAAAAAAAAATCAAAGAAATAGTTTTTAATATTTTACATGCATTATAGATTTAACTAGTTAGATGACCAGTGCGATGCCGCGGGTCAATTTTTTTTACATAAAAAATATCAAAAAAATTAAGTTCTAAAAGTGTTAGGTCTTTGTGCAAAGCTATACCCAAGAGTCTTGGGTTTGACTGCAACGCCTGACCCAAGAGTAATATTTATAATATTAATAATAACATTAAACTTGCATGATCCAAGTTTAAGTGAGTTTGGCTGCAATACCAGACCCAATAGTCTTGGATGTGGGTTTGGCTGCAAGGTCGTATCCTAAAAGTGTAATAATTAAATAGATTAATTAAAAAGAAAAAAACATAGAAAAAAAACCAACATGAAGAAAATAACTAATGATGAAATAGAAAAAAAATCTGAATTAATTGGGTTAACCCTTCAAATCAGGTTAACCTGTCAAACCTTTGATTCGTGTCGTGAAAGTTTGATAACTAAATAGAAAAAAAAATTGACGGGTTACCCAGAATTAACTGGGTGAACCTATCAAACTCAAGATCCGTGTCATGAAAGTTTGATAACTAAATAGAAAAATATTTAATATTAACAAACTAAATTAAACAAAAAAAATTAATTAAAAAGGAAAAACAAACAAAAGGCATCAAGATTTTCACGTGGGTCCTTTGACCGGGTACCACGGTCAAAGGCATAAAAACAAAAAAAAAAATGAAAAACTAAAGGCATAAGTTGATAACTAAATAGAAAAAAATTAATGAACTAACTTAAACAAAAAAATATTAATTAAAAAGGAAAAAAACCTATAAGAAGAAAAAAACTAATGAAGAAAAAAGAAAAAAAAATCTAAATTAATTGGGTTAACCCTTCAAACCCGAAATTCGTGTCGTGAAAGTTTGATAACTAAATAGAAAAAAATAATTAAAAAAAAGCGTCAGTCTTTTCACCGTGGACTCCACCGTGCAGTCCACAATGAAAGGCATAAAAAGAAAAAAAAAACTAAAGGACCAGCTTTTTCACTATGGACTGCATAAAATATTAAAAGATGAAATTAGAAAAAAAAACTAATGAAGAAAAAGAAAAAAAATCTGAATCAACTGGGTTAACTTGTCAAATTAGGTTAACCCGTCAAACCTGAGATCCGTATCATGAAAGTGTGATAACTAAATAGAAAAAAGATTTAATATTAATGAACTAAATTAAAAAAAGATTAATTAAAAAGGAAAAAGCAAAGAGAAAACTCACAGGAAGAAAAAAATTAATAAAGAAAAAGAAAAACAATCTGAATTAACTGGGTTAACCAGCCCAAACTGAGATCCGTGTCATAAAAGTCTGATAATTAAATAGAAAAAATTTAATATTAAGAAAGTAAATTAAAAAATAATAATTAAAAAACAAAAAAACAAAGAAAAGAACCAAAAAAAAAAACTAAAGACATCAACTTTTTTTATCTTGTGGACCGCCAATCGTATAGTACACATTAAAAGGCTTAAAAAGGAAAAGAAAAAGAAAAAAATAAAGGCGTCAAATCCACAAGTTAATTTTTTTTTTGAATAAAAATATATAAAAAAAGTTAAGAACTAAGAGTTTTAGGTCTTTCTATAAAAATATATCTAAAAACCTTGGGTCTAACTGCAACTCTTGATTGAAGAGTAATATTTATAATATTAATAATAATAATATTAAACTTATGTGACTTAAATTTAAGTGACTTTGGCTACAACACCCCAAGAGCTTTGGATGAGGGTCTGACTGTAAGGTCGTGTCATAAAAATGTGATAATTAAATAGATTAATTAAAAAGAAAAAAACCAACATGAAGAAAAAAAACTAATGAAGAAAAAGAAAAAAATCTGAATTAATATTAACTGGGTTTCACGTCATGAAAGTTTGATAACTAAATAGAAAAAAAATTTACGGGTGAACCCAGAATTAACTGGGTTAATCCGTGAAATCAGGTTAACTCGTCAAACTTGGGATATGTGTCAAGAAAGTCTGATAACTAAATAGAAAGAAATTTAACATTAATAAACTAAATTAAATGAAAAAAATTAATTAAAAATAAAAAGAGAAAAAAATAAAAAAACTCCGGGTTAACTCGTCAAACCAGGCCAACCTATTAAACCCGAGATCCGGTGTCATAAAAGTATAATAACTAAATTAAAAAAAATTAACATGAACAAACTAAATTAAATAAAAAAAATTTACTGAAAGAAAAAAAACAAAAAAAATGGACGGGTTAACCCAGAATTAACTAGGTTAACCCGTCTATTTTTTTTGTTTTTTTTCTTTCAGTAAATTTTTTTTATTTAATTTAGTTTGTTCATGTTAATTTTTTTTAATTTAGTTATTATACTTTTATGACACGGATCTCTGGTTTAATAGGTAAATGGACGGGTTAACCTAGAATTAACTGGGTTAACCCGTGAAACCAGATTAATCCATCAAATCTAAGATATGTCATGAAAGTCTGATAACTAAATAGAAAGAAATTTAACATTAACAAACTAAGGTAAATGAAAAAAATTAATTAAAAGAAAAAAGCAAAAAAAATCCGGGTTAACTCGTCAAACCAAGTTAACCTGTTAAACCCGGGATCCGTGTCATGAAAGTCTGATAGCTAAATTAAAAAAAATTAACATTAACAAACTAAATTAAACAAAAAAAACTTATTAAAATAAAAAAAACTAAGAAAGAAGAAAAAAAAACCTAAAAGGCATAAAAAACAGAAAAAAAGAAAAAAAAACAATTCAAAAAACAAAAACAAAAGACACATCTCAACAAACCAAAAAAACAAAAAAAGAAAGAAAGATATCTTAGCTTAAAATAAAAAATAAAATAAAATAAAAACAAAAAACAAAATTAAAAAAAGAAGAAGAAGAGAGACAACCCAGTATTTTACTGTGGAGTGCATTGTGTAATTCACCGTAAAACACTGAGTAATTTTAACTTATTAGATAATAATAAATTTATTAAAATAATGAGGATTTAACTTATTTTAAAGTCAACAAAAAAATTCATTAATTTATTTTAATATTACAAATTATAAGCTTAAATGTAAGATATATTTTTAATATTTTAAAAAACAAATACAAAAATATATTTTAGTTTAGAATAACTATCATCCATTCTATAAGGGAGACCAACTTTATCTAATAGAAAGATCAACAATTTAAAAAGCATAACAATATTTTATTAATAATCACACAAATAAACAATTTGCCTTCCTTGTATATTGTTTAGCAGGGGTGAACTGACAACAGAAAGTCCCATGAATTCCAGACAACACGAGACTAACAACAACAGCAAAATAAATTGGAGTCCAATCCTAGATTGGGACCAGCCTCTGACAGACCAAGAACTTGAAGCCATTGATGCAATCGAAGCCTCATTTCAATCCTCCACACCATCTTCATCTTCATCTTCATCATCATCAACTCCTGCTGCAGTAACTCCTTGCTCTTCTATAATCAAGAAACGACATTCAAGTCCACAAAAGGATCAAGAACCTCCAAAAACCCGACGCCAATTGCCCAATTCTATTTTCTCTCTCTCCAAACCTTTTTCTCTTTCTCCTTGTCAAGGTAACTTTTTTAGGCCCATCTTTTCTTCTCTTTTTTCTTTTAGTCTCATTTATAATTGAATTTCTTTTCTTTCTAAAACCCCTTTTTCGATTTCTGTAAAAACATTCTGGGCTATGGTTTCTCCTTTTATATGTTAACAGTAATACGTTTTTTGGTTTGTGGGTTAAGTTATGATGTTTATTGTTAGTATTTTTGCAGTCCATTGTTGTAAGGTTCGTGTGATAGTTAAGGTTTAATAAGAAATAAATAGAATTTAGGATTTAGAAATGATGCAGTACTTCATTTTTGGCAGCTGATTATGTTATTGTATTGATTTCAATGTGGGTTATGTTGATATAATTTTAACCAAATTTCTGTTTACATATTATCATTGCTCATATTCTAATTAAATAATGCATGGAAGCTCCCTCTTCTATGAGCATTGCTTATGAATTGTCACTGAGGTCCATAATTTGGTACAAAGCTTTAAACTTTTCAGTAAGCTTTAACTAACACGATTTTTTTTTTTATTCTTAACCTCAATTGGAACTCAAGTTGATTATTTTGTGGGACGGCAATGTGTTTGTTGTGTTTTGTGTAAGCAGGTAATGTGAAGATGAGATACCCGGCAATGAAGTTTGGGGGTCAAGTTTTGTATAGCAGAACTTCTATAGAGGTAGAAAAAGCTGCAAGGGAGCTTTTACAGAGTCTTGAAGCTGAAAAGAGAGAAATGAATCGAGTTATCATTGGTTTTGATATTGAGTGGAAGCCCTCATTTACAACAGGTTTGTTTGTTACTCATTTTGGTAGTTGTTTTCGTCAATTTAAGCCAGGTCTATCCAAGCAAGTTCATGGATTCATGTTGTTTGAGTTCTGATAAACCTATGATGATGCATTATGCTCTGCCATAACAAGCACTCCAAGCTGGCAGTGTTGTAAATATTCTGTTTTGGAAAAAGGGAATTACAAGATAAAATGCACATTCTCTTACTCTATACAAGCTTTTTCACTTTTAATTTTAGATTTATTCAGGGAACAATTGAATTTGCCTGTTTTTCTTTCCGTTTTCTTTTAAACATCCTTGTCACTGATTTTGTGTTTTCTCTCTCTCAATTATGCTTATGCAATTATGATTCATCAAATCTATGGGAACATTTTCTTCTTGTTTAATGTTTTATCCTGCAGCTTCCTTGGAGTCGGAGGAGATCTTTGGGAATGTGAACTTTAATTACAAACTGACTAGGCTTATTGATTATTATATGCTTAAATCTATTCTCCTATGGATTTTATAGTTGTAGACTATGTATGTTTACTATTCCATTTGCCACTTCCTCTTTTGCTTGATGGAAATTTATCTCTTATTCATATGCTGCAATCTTGTTCTTTGTTGATGCTCAATTTTTATCATGGATTGTAGCTTGGTATAAACACCTTCAGTATACATCAGAAACATAAAACTCATAACCAACCAAGCTACTGTTACATTGCAGCATGGCATCAAATAAATGCAGTTGACTTTTGCTCTTTCATTTCAACCTTATGTTATGTACCCCATTTTCTTACAACCAGAGTATTATTACTTAGAATATTAGTTTTTTCTTTCTTGATTTCCCAGTGCTTCTGGAAGAGAAAGGTAGGGTTCCATAGCATTTTGTTGTAGTACTTAAACTAAATTAATGAAAAATGAATCAAAATCTTGTTCTATGCAAGCGTGTTCCTTCCCATGCTGCCTCTCCTTTCATGAAATATATTTTTCTTGGATAATCTTGGAATCTGCAGGCGTGTTGCCTGGAAAGGCTGCTGTTATGCAGATATGTGCGAACACTAGTCTTTGTCATGTGATGCATATTTTTCATTCTGGAATCACTCAAAGCCTGCAGTTTCTTCTAGAGGATTCTAAACTTGTAAAAGTTAGTGAGATCTTGCACTGGCTTCTGTATTTTCTTTACATTTGGTTTCTTTCCCCCTTTTTTTATGACAGATTTAATTGTCTACATTGAATGTGTGGCACATTTTCAGGTTGGAATTGGCATAGGTGGTGACTGTGCTAAGGTTTTCAGAGATTATAATGTCTCAGTTAAATCAGTGGAGGACCTTTCTTATCTTGCAAATCAAAAGCTTGATGGAAAACCTAAAACTTGGGGTCTTCAAGCTCTGGCAAAGATTCTTGTTTGCAAAGAGGTATCCATTACATTTCACTGGATGCCTACCGAGTATTCTTTGAGTAACATATTTTCAAACGTATTCCTCATTGATTATGTTTGTCTTACAATTTTATCAAATCACTGGACTCTCCGTGGACCATCAACAGTTTTAAAATTTTGGGAGCGCAAATTGATGCCCATACTGTGCTTTGGCTGTGTTGGATCAGCCTATTATAGTGATAAATCCAAACTTGTCTTTAGAGGTCAGCAAATACAGATCCTATGCATTTCTAGTAGAAATTTTTGTTGCCTTCTCCACAAGGGGAAAAAAAATATGAAACAGAAAGGAAAAGCTTTGATTGTATTTCTTATGCAGAGTCTATGCAACGCATCACTAAAGATTTAAGAACTACAGGGCATTGTACCCTGTCTAGAACACACATATATTGACTGAATGTTACATGTACATTCTTCTTTCATCCATATATTTGTTCTTCAAATAAAAAAGTTATGGAGTTACCCTAGCTCTACAGGTCTTCCTGCTTTCTCATTTTTGTTTTATCCTCTTCTGGTCTTCTATTTTCCCCATCTGACCTTGGTTTGGGGTTTTTCTGGTTGACACTGATCCAATACCACTTTCTCATGGTCATAAACAAGCGCTTCATTTACAATGTAGTTTACTTGGCATTTAATTTTCTCGAGTTACGTTGCTGTGTTTCTCAGAAATTCTAAAAAAGTTGTTGAAACTTTGCAGCTTCAAAAGCCCAACAAAATCAGACTTGGAAACTGGCAAGTTGATGTTCTATCAAAAGAACAACTACAATATGCTGCTACTGATGCTTTTGCTTCTTGGCAACTATACCAAGTAAATATCCGTGAATCTTCTTTCACATTTACTGCTGTTGTTGGTGATGTTGCTGACATCAATTTTCTTGTTGTCACACAGGTGTTAAAGAGCCTCCCAGATGCAAAGGATGCTACTGACCCTACAAGTAAGGAACTGAAAGTTGAATCAACATAATGGTATGTATACAACTGTACAAATGACCGCATTGAGTTAAATTCTTTCGGAATTTTTTGCACCTTTATTTGTTTATCATTAAGAAATATTGCCTCGAAAGGAGTTTACTCTCATCATCCCATTTTTTTTTATCACTCTCAGTTAATAAGCTTAATTCCTGGACTGACTGCATCCTTCTATCTTTACTTCAACTGGATGGGACCTCCATCCGTGCCTAGCTGGGCCTTGGAGTGGAAAACTGATGGGACATAAGATCTGAGACACTATTTACGCACGCGAATGATTATCGACGGTGGAGGGTAGCCCAACCCGTTGTTTTTTGGTTGGGAGATTGAGCCTGATTGGGTCTATATCATTGTTTTATGTTATTTGTTTTAGTTATTTATGTTAAACAATTTTAATTGATGGGTTGAGCCTAATAGTTAGATGTTTTTGGGTTATTCTATTTTTCTTTGACAGATTTTTCCTCTTGAATTCTCTTTTCTTCTTAACTTTTCCCTTTATTTGCTTTTAATTCTTTAACTTTTTGCTTCTAAAGTTTTTTTTTTTTTCCTGTTTTAATTCTTTCTAGTTATTGTAGGTATTCTTCCGCATAAAAAACTCTGGCCATAGCTTGGAGAGATTACAATAAAAGGAAGCGACATGCGTGTTATATTCTCTACTTGGACCACCAAGTTACATGGTAGAAACTGTTTTCCAAAAGCATAATCTTTTATATCATCATTTGTCTTAATCATTTCCCATGGATCCCCGAATTTCCCATTTGAAATCAGAGGGGAAATCCAGCACCTCACATGCGTAGTACATGGTGTTAATTAAAGAGACAAGATTTTGGAAACCCTTCATGTCCATCGCCCCCTCTTGTTGTCTTAGGGCAGAAATTATAGTTATAAAACCATCAAATTTATCAGTAAAGATTTGCTGCTGTAGTGTGCACAAACTTCTGGCCATGCAAAACGTCACAAAAAATAACGTTCCAGCAGTCAAGATGGATTCGTCTGTTACTTTACTAGGGTAATAGTTTTTTTTATTTATTTATTTTTAAAAAAATCATATGTAACCATTCCATTCCGACAGTAATGATGATTTGTCTCCTTTTTCAAGTGTAGCTGTCTAGTGTCTTCTCGCAAATTATACATTTTTGTTTCCATGTGTCGCCATTTTAGCAGTAGTGAAGATGAATTTCTGTGCCGTTTCTTCTACCCCACTGCTAGATTCATGGTTCTTATCCCCCTTCAAGGGATAAATCTGGTTAGTTTCCACTTCTGGACTAGACTGTTCTCTTTTATTTCTCTTGGATCATGAGAGATTTGCATAGAACTTCTAACCATGCGCGCTCTGAATACAGACCCCAAGATCTCCAATTTCTTACAAAAGAAATAACCAATCTAGTTGTGTTCCAACATCATCACAAGCCATCAAATAAATTGAGTTCTTGAATTTTAAATTCTGACAGTCGCATTGTTAATCACACGCTCAGCAATAAATTCAGGATGTGGTTTTCATAAGGTTTATAAAAGGGGTGGGAAGTCGTTCAACTAATGTGGGAGAGATGTAAGAGAGAGGATTGTAAGAAATTAGGAGGCCTTTTTATCTATACTTAGCATGTAAGAAGTCAGTGAGAAAAGGACATGACAACAAATCAGCTTACTTTTTGTATTACACTTTCACTCGGCTTAAAGAGCATATAAATATATAATTCCATTTTAGAAATGCTGGAAGAGAGAGAAAGCGATCAATTGGCCAGATTTTAAAGGCAAATTAAAGGTTTCTAATTTGGTGTTAATATATTTATCTTGACCAGACAATTGCTATCGAGATGTTATTAAGCTTCAGTATAGCTAGTAGATTGAAATTTAGAAAGAATGTTTTTCAATTTAATGAATATGTGTTTTGAGTTGATAGATTGGTCTTGAGATTCCATGGAAATTTAATATGTTAGAATAGATCAGAAAAAAATAATATTATATTAAATATCTTTTAATTTTTTTTTAATAATATCATAACATTCTTTTTATGACATTAGCAAATGCTTTTTTTGTGTATTTTTAGAATAATAGCAATATTGTATTGAGATGAATTTTATAATTTTTTTGTTAAATTTTATTCGATGAGTTTCATGATCATGTTTATTTTTATTATCCTATAATTAAATAAAAATTGAGTAAAAAGGTTATTAAACCCAACTAAACCCATGACTCGGGTTGCGAGTTAACATAGGTTGGATATATATATATATATATAGATAGAGAGAGAGAGAGAGAGAGGGGGGGGCAATTGCCCTCTTGATCTTTTTTTTTCAAAATATTTTTTATATTAGAATTTTAATATAATAACTTAATAAATTTAATTTTTTTTATTAACTACTAATTGATCCAAACTTTTCTTTTCTTTTTGAATTATAGTTCCTACCTCTCTTTCTTCTATAAATATTATCTTCAAGTCCTAAACTATTAATTAGTTAAGTAAGTAACCTTTTATGTTTTATGCTTTATGCTTTATGTTTTAGGTGAGTTTCCTTTATTTTTTCTATTTATTCCACTATTTAATTTTAGTTTTATTTCTTAATAATTAGTTATTAAAAATGTTAGAGTTTATGATAATTTATGGATTTGTTAAATTAATATGTGTATGGATAATATTACATGCATATGAATATGAATTGAAATGAGTTTTGATGAATTAATATGTATTTTGTTATGAATTTCATATGAAAAATGATGATGATCAACTTATTAGTGATTAAAAATAAAGTACTGAACAACTCAAAAAATTAGGGACACAATAAAAAAATTAAAAATATATATTAATATTTATATTTAACCCACTTGTATAAAACAACAAGTCAACAAAGAATTGTTGTCAATAATTTCACCAGTCCCTGGAAGATTTAGAAATAGATGAATGAAAGTTTAATTGTATATATTGAGAAAGAATATCTTTAATGAAATTAAGAATGAAGTAATTATAAAGCAGTTTTAAAATATAAAAACTCGAAAAGAATAATTATAATGTAAGTTTTTTCATTTTAAAAATATTCTTAAATTAATTTTGTTTGACATTAGTTAGTATATGCATTTCAAATTGATTTATGTATACATAACACATGTCTATATAGTATATAATATTAAGTATTTGTTAGTAATTTGCCCCCTCATTTAAAAGTTTTTGGCTCCGCCACTGTGTGTGTATCCAACCTTTTTGAATTTTTTTTTTGAAATGAAACTCCGTTTTGACTAAGTTATGTTTGGACCTGTTAAATCAATCAGATTACAAGTTAAAACTTGGGCTAGAAAAGGGGTCTTTAAATTGACCCATTAGACCATGACAGATTCAATAATACTGCTAAAATGTTACACGCGACAACATATAAGTAGTGTATTGTTCTTATATGTTTTGATTACATTTACGTTAAAATTATCAAATTTTTTTTATTATAATTAAAACTTGGTTTTTAATTTGATTGTTATAAGGTGCTGTCTAAACAATAAATATTCTAGAAAAAAAACCCAAAAAAAATAGAGATCATTGATAAGATAAAAGAGTTTTAATTAGAGATATACATTTCTTATCCTTATTCCATATGGTCCAATTTTTTTTTATATGTTCTTATTACTTTTGATTTTTATTAAATAAAAAACATATAACAAAAAAATTACATATTTTTTAGAGAAAAACTAATGAGAAAAGGAGAAACTATACTAGCAAATAATTTTGTTTCAAAATTTCTGTAATTATCACTCTACTTAAAAAAAAATTAATTATCATATAATTAAACAAAAGATTTAATTTACAATTAATTTTTTTTTACCCCAGAAAAAACGTATTGATAGTATCTATACATTTCTTTTTTATCTGACCCGCATAGAAACAGAGGCCAACTGGCTAGTAATTTCCTGTTTCTGTGCGAGGAGGAATTTCCTTTCTCCCATTAGCAGTTAATATCACTTCAATTTACTTTTCTTCCGATTTCTATTTCCTCCTTCATCATATCATGATCATTTGTTATAACACAAAAATCCCTTAATATTCTCTCTCATTTTGTTTTTTTATCAAGAAAATCTTGTTCTTTCCCCTCAAATAATTAACGGCTCCATAACGAAAGGGATCTTGGTAGAGTTAAGATGCTGTAGTAATTCACAAGATGAAGGGAAGAGGAAAAAAGGAGGAAGAAGAAGGAAATTATTGAAGAAGAAGAACCCTAACCCAGAAAACGAGAGATTATGGAAATTACCAAGGCAGTAAGCACTTTTCTCTGTGCAGCATTCTTGCACAGATAGGAAACACATGCCTCTCATCTGAAGTTCTCCATCTTTGTCCTTCGAAATCAAGGCGGAAAATGCAAGTGATGTGCTCGTCTTCACATGTGCTTGCCGGGGGCTCCATGTTATCTCATTCAATGCAGCTTTCGCGCTCTTCTAGACGTTGAGGTTACCATGTGACTGATCGACAACACGAGATGCCATGCCTCGATGGGCAAGAAACTATTATGACACAGCAAATTTAGAAAAAGAAAAGTTTCTGTTTTCAATGTTCTTCTCAGAAAATCAAAAGCAGCTTTTCTCTGTATACATTCATCCAATGAACAAATTGTTATCATTCCAATCTCTACCAGGATTATATGTTTTCAATGTTCTTCTCCAATGGAAACAACATTTTCTAATGGTTATGACACTCATCGTGTAAATTAATCCATTCCGTATTTGCGCACGATTTATTTTTATGTCGTGTAAATCAAATTAAATTAATATTTTTTAATGTTTTTGAATAAGTTTGGTATGATAATGTTAAAAATAAATATAAAAAAATTATTTTAATATATTTTAAAATAAAAATACTTAAAAAAAACATTATTCTCTACAACATACACACAGCTTCCCACAAATACTTGATTATAAGCAAGTTTTTATTCTTTGGGGTGGATAATAGTTTGAACCAACATATGCAAATCATCATACCCTTGAACTAATCCACAAAATCAAATGCGTTGATATGTTTTCAGTAAAAATAAATAAAAATAAACAGATCGAGTATATATTAATATCTTGAATTGTTGGTTTAATTATGCCCACCTAGATTTCATTTCCTTCTTCTTTTTTTCTTTTTTCAGCAGACAATTCCTTGCTTTTGCAGCACTAATTCAAGTATCAAATGTACATAATGACATGAAGTTATATGTAAAAATATTGAGCATTAATGTGAATGTAATAATCCATTTCATATCTACGGATCATTTGTTTTTGCGTTTAGAACCGTGTTTGAACGGGTTTGGCTTGAAAAAAATTAAATTAATATTTTATTTTTGTTAATATGTTGGAAATAATGTAAAGCCACAAGGATTTTCAACTGCATGTTTTTATAGCCAAATCCTATATATTATGGACACCCATGCCACCACCATTAGTGCATATATAGCAGCATACTTCGTGCATAAGAAGGCTCCTCAGCACACGAAAGGAGAGGCAAATGGATTCTGCCATTCTGGCTGTTTTCTCGAACCAAGCACTCATGGTAGTTAATGTTCTAGCTCCTGTGATAGGTGCCAGTGGACTAAAATATTCTCCATTGTTAGTGTTTCAAGCACGAATCCAGCTCTCCATATATTTTAATTTTCCTTTTCATTTTTCTAGCATCCATAAATCTTCCAAGTCAAAGGAAGCTCATCTGTTCAGCCAGAGTGCAACGACAAGTAGGCTTCTAGAAGTGTGATTAAATTGCTCTTCAGACAAAGAAAATATTCTATTAATCTTTCAAAATAAGAAAGCAAATGGTCAACATAAGTATGTGTTCATATACGTTGATATGGATATCAAAATGCTAGTAGGAGAAGAAACAGCGTTCGGATGGGTTCAAGATTAGTAGTCGTGGGTGCACATTCCACTGGGGAGGCCTTGTTTTATTGGAATAAATAAATAAATAATCGTAATGGAGTCAAACTATTTCTTAATTATAATGAGAAAGTCAAACTATCCTGCTGCCTAACAAATTCCAGACCTTAAATTTATTTGCAGGTCGCTTTGAACTAGCAATAGAACGCGGATACAACGCATTTAAAACAAATATGGAAAGAAAGTTCATAGTATTACTACCACTAATGGGTTTTTAGGAGTGTAGTAGTTGTTATTTTTTAAAGAATTTTTTGTTTAGAAATATATCAAAATGATCTGAAAAAATATATAAAAATATTTATAAAAAAAATTTAAAATTTACTGAATTCCCATTAATTTAGATGGAAATACCAAACGAGGCTAAATTACAAATATGAAACATTTTCATTGAATCTCTGTAAGAATCTCCGATTGTAAGGTATTTCTTTCTTTCACATTCAAGGTCTACTTTGCAAATGTCAGCATGCCTTCTCAGTGTGATAATTGGATCGAATACAATGATTAAGAATTGAACATGAAGTCTCTGTCTTTGGAATTTAACATAACAAGATCTAGGAAGACTCTCAGAGGAATGCTGCGTTGTGGGGGGTGGGGTGGGGGAGTTCTCATTTGCCTCACAAGTAGGTCTTCCATTGAGATTAGAAAATGACTTGCGTCTTTCAACTTTCAAGTGCAACTTTGACGCTTTTCATTTTACAAAAGAGAATAATTAGGTCATTTTCTGTTTCTCATTTACTTACTTTTACTGATGTGATCATAGCTTGGAAGAAAAGGAGGCATCCAAGTAAACAAAACCAGCAATTACGCTCAATCTTTTGATTTGGATGTCTGGTTAGGATTTTTAAATCTAATTTTTAAAGCTTATTTAGAGTCCTACAGTGGGATACGTTTACTAGATTTTTATTTTTTTTATTAATTTTACCTCAATATCCATTTAAAAATGTGTTTCCAAGCCCTTTTTTCGATTCCATCCATAAAACTTTTTATTTTATTCACTTTGCTTATTCCACCATTTATTTATGTTGGTTACTGATAGTGTACAATCCAAGAAGAAAAATTCACCTTTGTTGTCCTCTTCTTGTTTGGGTCCCGAGCCAAGACCGATCCAAACAACTAAACCTAGCCTGGCCTGATTGAGCTAGGTTTTTTTCCTTCTCCTCCTATATTTTCAACACACAAATCAATATGCACATACCGGATATTTTTTCGAGTTCCGAGAGGTTATAACATGGTGTCGCACACCATCCATGAATACAAACTTTTCTATGCTTTAATGATAGATTCTCTATGAGTATAATTTTTTATGCAAGATGGGCGCCACATTTCTAACCAATGATCGTAGTGCAACTCGCACCACATTCTATGTAAATTAGGCACCTCATTTCTTTATCAATAGCTATATGTAGTCAAATTGTTACTAATATTTAGCTACCTCTCCACCAATAACAATGCAAGACACTAAAGCCAATGGCAGGCACCACCATTTTTACCAATTAACTATTGTGCGGTTCTTCACATTCTGTGGTGAGCTGATGTGATTTAGGTCTATAAATATCTTGGGTCATCATGTAACATATTGAACATTTCAAATGCGTTATTCATTTTCTCTCAATTGTCTCATGCATTATTTCTCTCGTACACTTACTAGCTTAGGCATTAGAGAATCCCTCGTTCCATGATGGACTTATTTTAAAAAAATTAATCCAAGACATAAAGCTCAATTAAAACCCTATTGTCTTGGCCTAAGATCGCAACCCATGATAAGCCAAATCCTTATATGAAATGTTTTCATGACTTTATTAGTAGCGCCATCTGTAGAAAATTAAACAAAAAGTTTTCTCATGTAATTTGTTAGCTTTACCACTTCAATGCATGCACTATGAAGGATGAAATATCAATTAATACATGTTCTCAATTACAAATTGTTTCCAACAATTTGTATATTTCCAACACTTCAGTACACTTAATTAGCATCCACATATCTTCATGTTAAATTAATAGTTTTACCAAGTTTAGCTAAATTTTGGTAGAGTTTCTCATATACGGAACCTTATCTAAAATTTCATCTTGTATTATCCTACATGAAAACAATAACACAATCACAACCACTCATCACCATATAACACAATCCATCCGCACCCCATAAATGGCTTTAGACATGAAAATGAGTAATACTTACACTCCTACTCTCAGAAGCAGTTACACCCATTGTTCTTATATGAGATTATCTAAATTCATCATCAATCTCCATCGAGTCTCACTCATGGACCCTTCATAGAAAAAGATCCAAGGCGTAAGACAAAATCCATGACTCTATAAGCTCTTGAAAATAGCCTTCACCAAGTGGGAGAGAGTACCTACTTTATCATAGAGTATTTGCACAATGACTCTTCAAAAACCTTATCTCCGTAAAAGTCAATTTAGACAATTTCGAGGCACTTACAAACCCCTAAGAGAATATATAAAATATGAAAAGCATCTTAGAGTTTGTCACATAAAAAGGTGATGTTATGTGTAAAGTTTTTCCAAGAACGCTTTTTGGGTTTATGCATGTGTGATACCATAGCCTAAATTTTAGCTTTATCCTCCATTTTCATGATCTCATCTCCAAAATCATATTTTATTTTAGCACAAACATTCCAACTAAAAAAACATAATTGAGCTCTTCACCATCACATAACAAGAAGATAAGAGTACTAGGACCTATCTTCAAAGGTTCAATAAGAAAATGCTCAACGTGGAAAAACTCTTTGAACCCATTGCCATCGAAACCTTAATTAATGGAGTCTATAACTATTTTCTTATGGGAAATGTTATACACTTCATGGTAGAAATATTATCATTGTTAAACAAGCAATAAAAGATTATATTGGGATGAAAAAAGCCATCTTGATCAAATAAAAATACTCTCATTTTCACTCACAAATAGAGTCTCTCCAACATTATCAGTCTCCTATAAAAACATCCAAAAGAAGTATCAAGGGGCATATTCGTGATCTACTGACATTCCCTAAGCTCTTAACTACCCCTATTAACTATCATATATATTGAGGTGATAATTTCTATCAAAAGAAAAGAGTTTATGTAATATCCTCATCTCATAAAAGTAATGTAAACACAAGTAACTCTAATAAGTTATGCATTTTCCACTTGTGACCACATACATGATAATGAGGAATGCCAAGCCTTAAAAAAAAAACAATAGAAATATTGATTGCTAGAGGTTATCTCCAACAGTCTATGAAGAAAAAAATATCCAAAGTAATAAATGAAAGAAATCTGTACACTTATATGAGATCAAATAATCTCCTGATTATCCGTAGAAATTGTGTCTCCATCTTTTAAACTTTTCAATAAAAGCAATAATTTTCCTTTATATCTCCAATTTGTCTTACAAAAGTCTCCATCAAAATCTCCATGACATACCCTCGTGAAAAATATTCACAATGAGATCTCTATGTCACCAAATGTGTCTCCATGAAAATCTTTATATAAGGTCTCTATGTCTCCAAATATATTTCTATAAAAATCTTTATGCAAGGTCTCTTCGTATCCAAATTTATCTCCATAAAATCTCCATGATGAGATCTTTATGTCTCCAATTTTGTCTTTATTGAATCTCCAAACGAGTCTCTAAAATCATGAAGAGAACTCTCATGCAGACACTTTCCAAGACATAAAATGAAAACATTCAAATGCCTAACCATATTTTTTTAAAAAAATATTCTTCCCTGTTTTTTTTAAAATCTTTTAAACATATATGTTTAAAAAACATGTATGATACATAATTATTTTATAAAAGAAGATTCACCATTTTTGTTGTTCAGGCCCCAACCAAATGGATATACCTAGCTTAACTTGACGTGGTCTTTTGCTTTGCCTCCCACCTTTCTCAACAACTTTGTAATTTGTACACATATTTTTTCAGGTTTTGAGGGATCATAACATGGTGCCACGTTCCATCTATGCACACAAATTTTTTTATGTTTTAGTGACAAATTCTCTAGAAGCACAAACTTTTATATAAGGTAAGCCTCAAATTTCTAGCTAATAACCACAGTGCAACATACACCACATTTTATACAAATTAGACACCTATTTTTAACAATTAGGTTTTTTTGTCTGATAACATGAGGACACATCAGGATTTTTTTTTCCAATAAAATGTTGAGTAAACCTCCATATCTGCACCACAAAATCAAAAGTGATTCTAAGAAAGTTGGATACACACACATTGGCCTTTGTTTGGACTCTTCCCATTTATATGTTAAATTTCCTCTCCTTTTTTCGGCAAGCTACCTCAAAAACCTGCATAATTGGCTCCCCTTTTAAAAAGAATGGTCGTGAAATTTCCATTTCTTCATAAAAACAAATAAGTTCACCAATAATTCAATTATTTCGACTTTAAATGAACGCAACTACTTAGATATTTTCACCAATAATTCATGGCGGGTTTGCTCTAACACTGTTTGGATAATTCAGGAAATTAATTATACAACGGCTTGTTCCTTAAATGCTAAGATTAAGAGGGCTAATGTGATGACAATTTGTTTGTTAATTGGGGAGTCCCCATCAATAAAATACCATGCTTCAATTCAATTTGGAAGAGGAAGAGGAAGAGGAAGAGGAAGAGGAAGAAGAAGAAGGAAGGGGTGGCCAAAATGAGGCTCCCAACTGACATCTCTTGCTTCCTTTCGGCTCTTCAAGAGCATACTTCCAAGTCTTGAAAGTCTATTCTCTAACCCTACCATTGCCCGTCGTATGTCCTGGGAAAATAAGTGTAGCCACAAATCCTCCATAAAGTGCTATTTATATCCACGAATTTGAATATTGTGCACTCGGAGAAGAGCAATCTCCACCATATCAACTTCTTAAAGTTGAATCTAGAGATAAATTTAGCACTTTTGAAGCATCCTTTTATTTGTATTATATTCATTTAGATGGAGACAAATATATTTTTTATTTTTCTAATTAAAATACATTAATTATATCAGCTTTAATATGATTGGTAATCAATACATGCGGTTTAGTTTCTATTATACCATACGAGTTACCCAAATCTCTTGTATTTTCCCTTAAAATCCAAAAGGAGCTCAAGCAGTAAAATGGGTCAAAACCATTTCCACCTCTATCCAATATCCATGAATGAACGTAGGAAGCACAAATTGGTCAAATACATGGAACAATCCAAACTCCACCCCACAGACAAAAAAGATGACACTTTGTCATTAATCTTTGTTTCATTTGATAAAGAATATCTATCATATATTAAATTTTGATTTTCTGATATGTCTCCCTTCTTTATTTCTCTTTCTTTCTTTATCTTCTCATGTGAGCAGGGAGACTGATCTTAGATGTAAGAGGGAATTGGAGAGCGACCCAATATAATAAGGTATCCTACGAGCTTTCCCCTTCCCTTCCTCCTGTGGCTTTCCCCTCCCAGCATCTCTGATCGATTCGCTAAGGACACGGTATCTGAGGTCCCACAAATCCGCGTTACACCCTTATTTTTAAACATTGATTTTAGGGTTTATCCATATTGCAATCAACTTATCTAAAAAAAAAAAAATCAAAATTCTACTCCATTCAAACCACATTATAGATTCCAAGACCCATTTTTGGCTAAGTAATATATATGTAGCTAGAATAATCAGTTAAATTAAGAATAACCTTCGTATTAGGGGTGATCATTTTCGGTTCGGTTCGGTTTTTATAAAAAAATAACCAAAATAATTTTTTAAAAAAAACCAAAACCGGTTCAAACCAACCGCTTTCTGTTCGGTTTTTTAGGACAAAAACTGGTATGGCTTGGATTTTTCAGTTTGGCTCGGTTTTTTCCAGTTTGGGTTCGGTTCGATTAAGTTTTTTTGGTTTTAGACTTAAAAAACCGAAACCGAAAACCGAAACCGAACCGAATCGGTCGGTTTTTTTCAAAATTTTAATTGGTTTAATCGGTTTTTTTTTCACGGTTCAGTTTTTTTGGTTATTTTTTTCGGTTTTCTCGGTTTAATCAGATTTTTGGTTTTTTTACTTACCCCTACTTCGTATTACAAAAAATATTTATATTCAAGATATTTTTATCAATACTTAAAGAGAGAGAGCTATAAGAAGAACATAAAAAATTATATATGGTTTTTAAAAAACATAAAATATCTTTATCTACTAAAAAATTATTATTTCTTAAATATTGATAGTTATGGCTTAAAATGTTTTTTTTTTAAATAAAGTTTTATGATTTTTTTTTGGGTTCATTGGTATAAAAAAATATTTAGGTATTTTTTACCAAATTTACTGATAGTTAATAATACTTCATTAACAAAAATGATAAAATAAACAATCAATAATATATATAAGAGAAATAATCCATCAAACATGTGTTGAATTGTTTGTATCATTTGCTATTACATTCTCTTTCCTTCGATCATCTTAATTTCATACATTAAAACTAAAGTTTTCGAGTTAAAATTAAATCTATTTTTAATATTAAAGATAAACCTCTAGCTAGAGGTTTGGATAAAGAATTAATGATAAATGCAATAATGATCATCGTATTCCAACTCAGACATTTAGATGCATAATTAAGGTCACCGACAAATAATTAAAGCCACCGACGAGTGTGTAGACTCATTCCTTGCTGCAGAAAACAACTTGTGTTTTGCGAGCTGAATATTATTCTGTTTTTTTTATATATATATTTTAAAAGTATTTTAAAAAAATTTTAAATTCTTTTTACTTTAAATTAATTATTTTTTAATAATTTAAGATTATTTTAATACATCAATATCAAAAATAATTTTTTTTTTAAAATAGCTTTCACACTGACTAAACTGATAAATGATAATGAACTCTTCATTAAATACGTCCCGAGTTAATCGTCTACAAAAGACAAAAACATAAATGTAAAGGATGGTTATAGGCTTTTAATACTCCTCGTCGGCACCAGACAGTCAGACAAGCACAACATTAATTTATAATTAACAAAAACTTAATCACGTGGATTTTGTTTCTGTAATAACTCTTTTCTTTTCTTCCCAAAACCTTCGTCTTTAATTTTCTTAATTTCAAGTAACTCCAAGCTTTATAATCATTTTAAACTTAATCATAATTTTTTTTTATAATTAGAAAAACAACTCAAAAATACTTTTGAATTTAGTTAAATAAATAAATAAAAAAAGTGCTCGTGTGGCACTCTTGAGGGTGTGTTGGAGGCGTTCATGCCTTTTAAAAGATGCATGTGACGTCTCCCAACGTCTAAAAAAACTATTCTATCATGTTGTTGGAAATGTCGTTATTTTCTATTTCTGTTAGTGTAGTGGGTGTCTTCGTTGGTGGCCAGGTATTTTGTTGGCGGGCCTTTTATTTTTTTTTTATTCTCTCTTCTTTTATAAAAATTACAAATTTACCCTTTTAGTTGTTGATAATTCAACTTCAGTTCCTATTCTTTTGATTTTTCATTTTCGGTCTTGTCCCTCCTGTAAAAGTTTTATTTATTTTCAATTTCATCATTGAATCCTAATTTACCAAATATCATATTCTCCAATTTGATCTTCATTCTTTGGATTTCTCATTTTTTGCTTTGGTTTTTTTGTAAAAAATTTGTCGATTTATAATTTCATCATTCAATTCAAATTGATGATATTATATTTTTCAATTTAGTCCTAATTGTTTTGAGTTCTAATTTCTTGGCTCTTTTGTAAAAATTATTGTTCTTTTCAATCTCACCATTTAATTACAATATTATTTTAATTTTTTATGTCAATTTCGAGCCTTCTTTTTTTTCTTTTACTAAATTGATTTTTTTCTCAATCTCACCCTTCAATTGAATATAAAACTTATTTTATATTTTAATTTTGATCCTCATTCTTTTAATTTTTATTTTTTAGATCCTTTAGTATAATTGATTTTTTTTTTCAATTTCATCTTTCAATATATGATTGATCGGGAATTGGATTTCATAGTTTTTCCAGATTAAGTGTTTTGGGTCTAATGAATCGGGTCACGGGTTTGAAAAGTTAACATGAGTTTTTTTAAGAAGATAAGGCTTTATAATTCTCTTTATTTTTTTATTAGGTTATTCTAATCACATGATTGGGGTTGTGGATTTGACGGGATATCTAAGGTTGACTCAACTCTAATTAGCGTGGATACAGGTTTGTCATGACTAATTTTTTATGTATTTTTTTTTTACCTTATTTTAAAACTTGAACATCATTTTTTATACAAAAAAATAGTTTGGCCTCACTGAGAAGTGCGAACACCGAGGCTAGTTTCATCTAAAATAAAAAAGGCCTTGATCAAGATCATTGGAGTTCTTTTATATTTTCACCACATGTGAGGTGGTGTTACTAAAAATCCTAATAGTGAAATCCATGATGAAACGACTCACACAAAAGTGTTAGAGACTCAAGAGTAGAAGACCTGCGTAAAGGTGTTAAGGGTTGATCCACACTAAAAGGATGTTTGTTGTGAAGAAGGCATCCTGACTGAGTTTTGAATTCGATGACGAGTTACTTCTAACCTAGGGATACTATTGCAATAATATTTTAGGTAAATAAATAATTTTTAATTATTTTTAATTTCATCATTTAATTATAATATTATTTTTATTTTTATGTCAATTTCAAGCCTTTTTTTTCCTTTTATCAAATTGATTTTTTTTTCAATCTCACCCTTCGATTGAATATAAAACTTATTTTGTACTTTAATTTTGATCTTCATTCTTTTAATTTTTATTTTTAAAATCCTTTTGTATAATTGAAAATCGTTTTTCAATTTTATCATTCAATATATGATTGATTGAGACTTAGATTTCATGGTTTTTCTAAATTGGGTGCTTTAGGTCTAATGACTTGGGTCACATGTTTGAAAAGTTAACATAATTTTTTTTAATGAAAAAAGAGCTTTATAATTCTCTTTATTTTTTTTATCGGGGGGCTATTTTAATTACATGATTTGGGCTATGAATTTGGTGGGATATCTTAGATTGACTCAACACTAATTAGCATGATTACATGTTTTTCATGTCCTTTTTTTTTTTACTTTTTTCTAGAACCTGAACATCATTTTTTACATAAAAAATAGTCCAGTTCATGATGAAATCTGAGATACCAAGGCTAGTTTCATCTAAAATAAGAAAGGCCCTGATCAAGTTCATTGGAGTTTTTTTTTTTTTTTATATTTTCACCACATGTGAGGAGGTGTTATAAAAAATCTTGATAGTGAAATTCACAATGGAATGACTCATATAAAGGTATTAGAGACCCACGATTGGAAAGCATGCGCAAAGGTGTTACCGCACGAAAAGGATGTTCGGTGGTGAAGAAGGCATCCCGAATGAGTTTTGAATTCGATGAGGAGTTACTTCTAATCTAGGGATACTAATGTAAGAATAATTTAGGAAAATAAATAATTTTTAATAATTTTTATTTCTTCCTTTTGTTTTAGGATTTTTTCCCATTATTTATTATTTTGTTTTTCTTAGTTTTTTTTCCTATTAGAGGAGATTAATATTTTATTTTTATTTTTCTATTTATAAATAAAAATTGAATATTTAATGTTTTTGGTTTTTAAAGATTTTCACTTATAAGAAACTTCCTTATGCTTAGCTGCTGCTACTACTACATCATGGACCTACCTAGCTAATACTAGAATAATCACCCCACCCATGAGGTGAATAATAAGCAAATTAAAAATAAATAAATTACTCATTACCGGTCTAAATTGCTCTAATTCATGGGTTAATGAAGCCCAGTTGACCACAGCAACCTATAAAGTAAAAGGTAAGGTAAGGAGGCATTTTGTCTTGTCTAGTACGCTAATAATGTCCGCGTAAGACTTGAGGGCAAAAAAAAAAAAGAAAAAAAAAAAAAGAAAAAAAGTGAGTTACATTACGTGGGAGTGTTCACATCAAATCCTGGACCTGACCTGAACAGGAGTAAAAACTCACATGGGAGTGAAGTTTTTCTACAGTCCAAGTTAGCTGGCAATCTCTATTATTATTATTATAATAATACTAATAATAATAATAATTGTAATTTATGAACTTTTTAAAGTAATTTAATTGGTAAAATTTTAGATTTTCAATCTAATAGTTATAAATTTAACTTTAGAATTTATGAGATTAACTAGGTTTATATAAATTAATTTAGGCATTCACATTAAAAAAAAACCAATAAATGAAACTAAAATAAGGGCATTTTCTTGAATATATATATTTTTAATACTTTGCCTGCCTTTCCATCTGTAAGCGAGTGCTAGCAGTGTATAGAAAGAGCGTGTGTGATAAGGGGGGCGAGAGAGAGAGAGAGAGAGAACGTGGTCTCCAACCACCACCAACCCCACTACCTTCCCTCTCTCTTTCTTTCCTTTATAATCTTCTCTATCTCCACTCGTCGGAAATTCAGGGCTCTAACTCAGAATTCAGCTCTCACTTTGTTTCTCTGTCCAACAACACCCACACGCACACATTGAGCCCTTTTCTTTCCCTTAAAACATAAACAACACCACCATTGTTGATTTGTTTTACTATTGTTTTCTTGATCGATAACAGGATTGGTCATTTCTTGATCTCTTTCTTTAACACAAAGAAATGGCTTCACCGCCCCACACAAGCAAGACCCTAAAGCTAGAGCGTTACAATAGCTACCTTCGCAGGCTACATAGCACAAAGGTGCTGAATGCCTCTTCAAAACTTATCTTCCGTGTCACGCTTCTTATTGCTCTTGTCTTGATTCTCTTTTTTACCCTTAATTACCCTCCACTCTCTGATAAAAATCCCAATCATGCCCATCTCCACCACCACAACTTCCTTTCCGCTGCCCTTTTCACCTCCTCAGCCGGCGGTGATGCCTGGGAGAAACAAGTCCGCCACTCCTCCACTCCAAAAAAGCCAAATGGGCTCTCGGTTTTAGTAACTGGGGCAGCTGGTTTTGTTGGCTCTCATTGCTCTATTGCTCTAAAGAAAAGAGGTGATGGGGTTCTTGGTTTAGACAACTTCAACAGTTACTATGACCCTTCACTTAAAAGAGCAAGACAAAAGCTTCTATTGAAAAACCAAGTTTTCATTGTTGAAGGTGACTTGAACGATGCCTCATTGTTAACAAAGCTTTTTGATGTTGTTCCCTTCACGCATATACTCCATCTTGCAGCACAAGCTGGGGTTCGTTATGCCATGCAAAACCCACAATCCTACGTGAGTTCAAACATTGCAGGTTTTGTCAATCTTCTTGAAGTTGCAAAAACTGCAAATCCACAGCCGGCTATTGTGTGGGCATCTTCAAGCTCAGTTTATGGGTTAAACACTCAAGTTCCTTTCTCTGAATTGGATAGAACAGACCAACCAGCAAGTCTTTATGCAGCTACCAAGAAAGCAGGAGAAGAAATTGCACATACTTATAATCATATTTATGGTCTTTCACTCACTGGATTAAGATTCTTTACAGTCTATGGTCCATGGGGAGACCTGATATGGCTTATTTCTTTTTCACGAAAGATATCTTGCAAGGCAAACCAATTGATGTGTATCAAACTCAAGATAAGAAGCAAGTAGCTCGTGACTTCACTTATATTGATGATGTTGTCAAAGGGTGTCTAGGGGCTTTGGACACGGCGGAGAAAAGCACAGGAAGCGGTGGCAAAAAAGAACGGACCTGCCCAATTGAGAGTTTACAATCTTGGCAACACCTCGCCGGTTCCTGTTGGGAAATTGGTGTCAATATTAGAAGGCTTACTGCGTACAAAAGCAAGGAAGCATGTGATCAAGATGCCAAGAAATGGGGATGTGCCTTACACACATGCTAATGTCACTCTGGCATACAGGGATTTTGGGTACCAACCTACCACAGATTTAGCTACTGGGTTGAGAAAATTTGTAAAGTGGTACGTTGATTATTATGGGATTCAGACAAGGGTAAAGAAGGATAGTGATATCAACAGTGAGCATCCCGAGGAATCAGTTTAAGGTCCATGATCATCGCCATCATCACATGGTTTTGTCTTTTCTCTTTCTTTTTACCCTTTTTGTGAATTAAATGAATTCTACTTTTTTTCTCTTCTTCTGGTCAAGGTATTGTTCTGGTCCTTTGATGTATTAGATCAAATTGTGGCTAGCTGTTGTTGATGTTGTAGCATATAGAGATAGATTTGACACAAAGGAAGAAGAAGGGGAGAAAAAGGATTCAAGAGAGTGAAAAGGGCAGGGGGGGACAAGGTGTAGATCTGTGAATTCGAGGGTTGTAATAATTTGGCATGAGACTGCTCAAAAGGGGATGCAGATCTCAGCCATTAGATTCATATGAAAGAAATTTGTGATTGGACAACAATGATCACATTAAGATTCTTTCTTCTTTTCAATTATTTCGATGCTTTATTGCCCTTGCATTTCTTTTCTTGGTCATAATTAGGTGTGTTCCTTTTGAAATGCAACTTGATGAGATCTTTTTTATTTTTATTTTATCTCTTCTCAGGGTGCTTTACAAGCATCATGAATAAAAAGGAGGCAAGATTGTCCCTTTCATGTTAAATCTTGTACTATATTATAATCTTTATAATAACTCCGGTACCATACTATATGCCAACATGGAACAAAATATTTAGATTTTCAGCTTCTCAATAAAAATATCATTTTATAAATGTTATCAGAAAAATTTAAATTTTTGTATTTTTTTTGCTTCAAATAAATATTTTTTTGATATTTTCAGATCATTTTAATGCACTGATATCAAAAATAATTTTTTAAAAATAAAATAATATCATTTTAATGTATTTATGATTGAAAAATACTTTAAAAAATAACTATATTTACACTTTCAAACGAGTTCTAACACATATAAATCTTATACATTTTGATAGGAGTTAGGTAGGATTGCATATATTTGTCTTAATAATTACATCTATATAATTGTATTTTATTTCAACTCCAATATTATCTCAATAATTTTTAACACAAACTATACTATTATGCTAGATATAAACACACGACTGTTGATTGATTACGTAGAATACTTTTAAAAGTTTAAAGAATTTATCTTTAAGTTCATATTTAAAATTTTGTTGCTCTAAATTGTTTTGTAGTTCCTATTTAATTAGTGTAGGATAATATTATTTAATTAGTAATAAACCACACAACACTTGAATTATTGGCTAGTTCGTTATGAATTGGATCCATGTGAATCCAATTATTTTTTAATGATAAGGAATACTAATCAATTAAAAAACAAATAAAGACATTAATTTCTTGATTCGTTTATAATATGTAATTCAACATTTAGATTTCAGGGAAGGTGATGCAATCGAATCTAAATATATTACGAATCAAAGATTATGGAAAATAGAATTTCTAAAAAGGATCCCATCAACCATTCTAATTGTGATTTTTATTATAGAGTAATTTATTTTTAATATTCTATTATCTAAAAAGGGATTACAATCCTTTAAATAGGTCTGAAACCAATCCTTGCAAGCAAAAAAAAAAAAAATTTCAAATTCCTTAAACATGTAGGAAAAATAAAAACAAAATTCAAAATTAAATGTAGAAATTTGAAACTAAAAAGAAAAATAATACTACTAACAAAATAACATCTTATGAGTCTAAGTAGAAGATCTTCCTAACATGAGTTGATTATAGTGAGTCAACCTATCATAAAATTGGACCTGTAAAATCTTCTAGATAAATTTAAGCTGATCAAATAATCGAATAATAAGTTATATTTATTTTCGTTAGATAAGTCAACTGACACGAACAAATCTATTATTGGATTGACTCATCTATTTTATAAATATATTTACTAGGATTTCCACATGATCCAAATATGATAAATTTGTATTTGATTGATCATAATAACCTCTTATATACAAGGGTCATGAGAAAAAATTTTCTTATGAATATATTAGTTTGGATATGAACTAGTCTTGGTACCCGCGCCACCGTAGAGCCGAACTATTTTTTACGTAAAAAATAATATTCACATGTTACAAATGTGTTTAAAAAAATATTTGACTTAGGTAAGAGACCCAAATATGTGACTTAGGTAAGAGACCTAATTGAGTCGAACAAGTTGGCTTTATTTCAATTACAAAAAAAAGGAGAAAAACAATATATCTCAATTCACAACCTATTAAATGCGGAAGAACAAAATGGGGTAAGAAAACATAAAAAACATATCTTAGTCAACCCAAGTTAGCTTGAAAAACCTTTAACTTCGATAATCAGGATCGAGCCAAACCACGACCTAGATCATAAGATTGGAATAACCTAATAAAAGAAATAAAGAGCATTATAAAGTCTTTTTTTTAAAAAAAAAAACCTGTGTTAACTTTTCAAACCTATGAACTGGGTCATTAGATCCGGTCGATCTATATGGAAAAATCATGAAATTTAATTTTCAATTAATCAAATATTAAAGGATAAAATTGAAAAAAAAAATCAATTATATAAAAATATTTAAAATATAGCAATTAAAAGAATGAGGATTAAAATTGAAATACAAAATAAATTTTATATTTGATTGAAAGGTCAAATTGAAAAGAAAAATCAATTTAGTAAAAGAAAAAAAATAAAGATCAAAATTGACAAATAATAAAAAATAAATTTTTGATTGAAGAGCGAAATTGAAAAGAATAATAAGTTTTACAAAATGGTAAAAAACAATTAGAAATCAAAACAATGAGAATCGAATTGAAAACTATAATACCATAAAATTGGATTGGAGGATTAAATTGAAAACCAATAAAAACTTTACAAAAAAATCAAGAAAAAAAATAGAGATCAAGAGAATAAGGATCAAATTGCAAAAATATAATATTTGATAAATTGAGATTTAATAATGAAATTAAAAACAAATACAACTTCTACAAAATGATCAAGAATAAAAATAAAAATTAAAAATCAAAAGAAAAAGAAAAAGAAAAAGAAAAAGAAAAAGAAAAAGAATTGTAGTTGAAATACTAATAACAAAAAGGATCAAACTGTAATTTTTAAGAAAAAAAAAGAAAAAAAGAAGACTTATGAGCAAAAAACCGGATCAGCATTACAAACGCATGTCGTGAATGAGGAGAGTGACACGGAGACCTTGATTTTTCTAAGAAATTCCACTTAGCTCCTTGCCATTAAATGCTCAACAGGAGCTAACAAAGTGCCCAAACTTTTTTCTATTTTCCTTGTATTTCTGCTATCTTTTTTCCTTCCAAATCTCATATATGTGATATCTCCAAAAAAATCCTAAAACAATATATAAAAATGCTGATTCAAAGAGAGGACCAGCTGTGTTAGCTGCTGTTGAGTATTTAACAGCAGGGCCTAATGATCAGACCATATTGGATCGTGTGGTTCGTCCTTGAAGAATCCAACGAACATCTTCCTTCCTTCCGTTTATATGGAAACAAGAGGCAATGAGCTTTCTGATTAGAAATATTGATAAACACAATTCATGATTCCATATCATCACTGCAGCTATGAATACTTATGCATGAAGACGCCATCTATACGTTATGATAGCTGGGACTTTCTTGTTATGTGTGATATTGAAGCTTTCAAAGCATTTACTCATCAAAAGAACTTATGCTGCTGAAGGCAAAGAAATGAACATTACAATTATTACTTTTTTTATTATTAAAAAAAGAAGTTTAAATTCGAGAATTTTGAAATATAGGAGAAGAATATTGCCATTTGTACTAAAAACAATCAGGTTTTTTTCTCCCTTTAATTTCATTATTTTTTCCTGGATTTCAATATTAAATTCTTTTTTTAACAATTATTTAAGTTGAATTCGTTTATTGAGAAAGGTTTTGAATTGATTAAGATTTTCTCTATATGAAAGGTGCATAAAGTTAATGAAATTTAAATGGTATTTTCATGGATGACCAAATGCAATTAATATGATAGATTATATGATCTTTTAAGATGGATTAAAAGTGCTTAATGGTTTTGTAATGGTTTGAAAGTATTAGGTTAATAATTAGATATAAAAGTGAAAAATTGTTAGTTTAGGTATTTGATAAAGGCTACTTTTTTACTCAAAAACTAAATTGAATAAATGTATTTCTTAACCCAAATTTTATATGTAAGAAAAGCTTATTTTATCTAGTTTCTAACATCATAAAAAGGTGTATTAATCCGATTTTATAAAGAAAGTCATAGTGAAAACAGTAAATGATATGTAGACTGTCTAGCAACAGTGCCCAACAATGATTTCAAGGCTTATTATAAATTATATAAAATAAATTACTTGATGAATCATATATGGATGGAAAGATAATTGAGTATAGTTTACAATCCAAGAACAGAATGGAATTTTAAACTTTCTAGGAGTAATGTCAGTTTAGTAGACATTGTACAATTGACAAATTATCATAGTTAAGTGTTGGAGGAACTTTAACATATTATATACTTGTAAATAGGTTGTTTGAGTAGAGATTTTGGACTTTGGTTGTTTAAGCAATGGATATTTGTGAATGAAATTTTTGTAAGAAAGTTTTATAAAGTGATTTACGAAAGAAAGTGTTTTGTAACGAATTTGTAAATGGCTGCATAATGGCTCTGAGATTGCTATGAATGAAGTAAAGACCTCTAGTGAGTGGGGTTCTTAACACTAGAACTAATTCTAATTATCCATCAATGGTTTATAATTATTGGAAATAACCCTGGCCAATGGGTTACAATAATTGGTTAAAATAGTCGATTAATGGTAGAGTTACGGGTATAATATGACCCTAATAATTTAATATGAATGTAAAGTTATATTTACGGAAATGAATGTCAAGTGAAAGCATATGCCAAGAGTTTAGGAGTTTTCTCACAGGTGATTCGCGTTGATTACCGTTAAAGGCTGAATAATTAGGTGGCTTGTGACTTCTGACAACTCAGCCTTGAAGCAATCAATCAAAGCCTAAAAGAATATTCGATCTTCAAGTAATCTTTGTATAAATCCTAAATGATTCTAAATCTGTCTAACAAGATTTTGGGATTCCTATTTTTTTTTTAATTTACCATTTCCACAACGTTTAAGTGTTTTGAGAAACCCAACAATGGTATCAGAGTCATCATCACACAATTAGAGTTGTTAATTGTATGTTTTAATTATTATTGAAATTAATTGTGAATTGATTTTACGAGCAAAAATAAGTTTTTCAAAATTTTGATCTCACATGATTTTTCACAAAACAAAAAATGGCTATTATTCTAGTTAGAATTGGTTTTTTTTTTTTAAATTATGATTGTTACACATCCACTAGCGGTGGAATCTGTGCGGCACACCTAGCTGTGCTGTGTTCACAACCAAAGAACAACCAGTACCTGAGACAATAGTTATAGATTGTTGCTGGAAGTCTAAGGTAAAGCTTTTGTCGCACATTCGTAGCTGCATAGCGCGAGGGGCAGTCCCTTGCATTGTTGGTTGGTTATGGCAGCATTAGATACTATAGCCATCTGCAACGGGTAGAAAGCCCACTTCCAACAAAAACAAATGTAAATGAGGGGGTAAAATTATGATTCTAAGTATGGAATCCTACTTTAGGCACCAAGAAAGACAAGGGTTTTTGTTAATATTGTGGTAAATAAGAACATTAAAAAAGGATCTTACAAGACTATCTTGTCACTATGAAGGCTAAAAAGCTTGTTAAAGCTTTTGCTTTTATGTGTATTTATGATTGAATAAAGGTAAAGTGGATCTACTGAATTAGTAATGAAGCAAGGATTATTACATTAACTTTGTCGGTGGGTGACATTAGAACTTGATAATTATTTTTTTTGTTCTAACAGTTTTTAGAAACATCATATCTATTTTTAAATAGATTTAAATTTATTATTAAGGGGAAACATTTTTCATGCTATAATAATGATGTTTATTATGAATTTGGTACTTATATACAAATGGTTTGTATAGTGGATGTACATGTTTTATCATTAATGACCATATTGGATATGGTCATATGTATTTGATGAAAGTCTGAATCATTTGACAGGTTTAAAAAATTCAAAAATAAAGTTGAAATACAAATTGAAAACAATATTAGGATATTTTGATCAAATCAAGGTGGTGAATATTTCAGCCAAAATTTTTAAGATTATCAATAAAAATATATGATTCTCTCATAATACACACATATGAGAACACCACAACATAATGAAGTTCCTACACGGAGAAATTGCACCATATTAGATATGGTGTAGTCCATGATCAACTATACAGACCTTTCACATTTCTTCTAGAGCTATGCCCTATAAACTACTACTTATCTTTTAAAAAAGGTCCTATCAAAATCTATTGATAAGACTCCATATAAAATATGGAATGATAGGAGACTAATCTTATTATACTTAAGGATTTGAGATGTGACGCTTTATATAAAGCATATTATATCTGAAAGGTTGGGAGCTAAATAAGATAAAGGTAACTTTGTAGGATATCCAAAAGAAAATATTGGATATAATTTATATCATCTTGTTAAGAAAAAGTGTATGTCTCAAAGTATGTTACTTTTCTAAAGAAAGAATTTATTCTTGAAAGGAGCGGTAAGATGAAAATAGAACTTAAAGAAGAGCAAGAACCATAAAATGATATCTAAATGGAACCTGAGCTTAAAGCTTTAACATTGGATGTTCAGCTTAAAGTTCAAGAAACATAAGAACTATATAGATCTGGTAGGACATGTCATGAACCAATGACATATGGACTTCTTATGTAAGTTAAAAATAATGAGTTACTCATACTTAATGAGGCTACTAATGACTAATTACATAAAATTAATATTCGATATTGATTCTAATAAATGGCTTGATGCCATGAAATCTGAAATGAATTTTATATACATCAACCAGTTATAGACCTTGATTGATCTACCTTAAGGGATAAAACTCATGGATATGAAGGTCTTTAAAAGAAAGACTAATACGGATAGCAATAAACAAAGCTAGATTAGTTGTCTATGGTTATAAATAAAGAAACATACGTTGAATTTGATGAAACCTTTGTGTTTGTAACTATATTAAAATCTATAAGGCTTTTGCTTGCTATAAATGCATACCATAATTATGAGATTTAGAAAATGGATGTCAAAACTATATTTCTAAATGAGAATCTTTAAGAAGATGTGTATATGACATACTTTAATAGAAAATTCTTTATACTCAAAACTATATAATTTTCTAATAAAGTATGCAAGCTATAAAAATCAATTTAAAGATTAAGCTTTACAGAGTTGGAATATCCATTTTGATGAGATAATTAAATAATTTGGATTCATAAAAAAATATATATGAGCCTTGTGTTTATAAAAAAAGTTAGTGATAGTGGAGTCGATTTTCTAATATTATATGTGGATGACATATTATTAATGGAAAATGACATTTATTTACTCCAGTTAGTAAAGATCTAGTTGTCCAAGAATTTCTCCGTGAAGGATATGAGAGAAGTAACCTATATACTGGGAATAAAGATTATCTAGTCTATGTACATAGATAAGATGTTAAAATAGTTTAGCATGGAAGAATCCTAAAGAGGATACTTACCTGTTTAGCATAGGATTCGTTTCTCCAAGGATATGTGCCCTAAAATACATGATGTAGGATATAGGATTTATGATGTAAATGATTCTATATACTTTGGATATAGGATCCATAATATGCAATGTTATGTATAAGACCAAATGTATCTAATGCTTTAAGAATAACGAGTAAATATCAATCTAATCTAGGTGAAGGTCACTAAAAGATAGTTAAAGATACTCTTAAATACTTAAGAAGAACTAAGAATGTTTTCTAGTCTATGAAGGAGATAAGTTAGTAGTTCATAACTATTTGGATGCTAGTTTTCAATCAGATATTGAAAATAAAAAATCCAATCTAGTTATATTTTATTTTAAATAACGGTGTTGTGAGTTAGAAGAGTTCTAAATAAGAGACAAAAATAGATTCTATAACTAAAGCTGAGTTCATCTCTACGTTTGAGACGATAAAAAAGATTGTTTGATCTAAAAGTTTATCATTAAATTAGGTGTGGTTTCTATCATTGTTGATTTAATAGCCTTGTATTGTAATAACAATGGAGTTATTGCATAAACAAAGGAACCAATGTCTCATCATTAATCCAAAAATATACTTGAATACTTTCATTTTATTAAAGAATCATAAAAAGAAAAAAATTTAAAGATAAATCAAGTACCTATTAAAGATAATCTTATAGATTCTCTTACTAAGTCATTAACCCAATAAAAACATCATTGTCAAGTACATCGGTATGGTATTTAATACATGAGTGATTGATTTTAGTGCAAGTGGGAGATTGTTAGCATATGTGTCATGTAGCCAATTGGTTAGTTACATATGGTATTGAATTTGTTCATGTAAATATATTTAATTATTAATAAAGGCTAATTTATATTTAATATTCATTTAATATTTGATTAATGAATCTAGAATAAAGATAAAGTTTTAGGGATAAAAATGTTTTGCAAATAAAAATATAAAGTTATTATAATTATGAGATTCATAGTGCATAAAAAATATTATTTATAAGTGTTCCTGGTTAATACTTTATTTAGAATGAACATTAATTAGATTTGTTGAGACCTGTACATATTATGTTTTTTTTTTAATGAAAGGAAGCAATTGTTCTCATAAGAAGAGATATGATGCATACCTAAAACTAATATGTAGGTACTTGTAAGATGATATGTATCTTGAATCGACTTGCATGAGATTCTATATAGAGAGATCACATGTGTTTATGAAAAAACTCACATGATGGTTGTGTAAGTAATCCTTATAATTGAGATCATTAAGTTATCTTATATGATGAATGTTATGTTTTGATCTTACTACACATTGTCTTCATCAAGGGTAACCAATAGACATATATTGGGTATAACATGAACTATATAAAAGTATTTAAGTAATTAAGAGAGGATTCATCATCCTAAGTGAATTAAAAAAAATGTTTCATATGTTCTCAAATAATATTGATTATAAATCCTTGAATAAGGTGGAGTGAGATTTGGAAAAAGTTTTGAATCTTATCCAAAGAATCAATACTTTTGATGTTTAGAACAAACATGATTTATTAGGGTAGATATACTCCATGTCATATTGTTTAAATCAAAATGTTGTTCATGATGAGATAATAATTACATTGAGAAATTGGTCGCCGAAAGGTTAAATCAAACCACTTATAACTTTTCTAATATTTGGGGATCATGACAAGTTCTTGGATATTTTACTTGATTTTCAAATATAAATAAATTAATTATTTAATTAATAATAAATTAGTTTGTTTAATTTATTTAATCATATTTTATTTAGTATTGTGATTTATATTTGGGCCAACTTATTAGAAAACCTAATGAGTCACACATATAAGAACCATTAGTCAGAAATTAAAATAGGGTGATTAATCAAATGTGACTTAATTGTAAATAAGTTTTAGAAATTGAGGACTAGAATGTAATTTATACAGAAAATTACAATTCTAGATCTAGAAAAAATCAAGAAAATAATATATGTGATATTATTCAAGGGAAAAATTGATATTTTACCATTTATAAGGTTTTCAGTTTCCCTATAAATAAAATGTTATGCCTTTTATTTTATGTATCGTAATAAATAGTATAGTACAAAACACCTGAAAAACATAAAAGAAAAATGTTAGCACTCAAAAGTATAACAATTCCTCTCTTCTAAAAGGGTTTATGAGATTTTTCAATTGTGGTTCGTGTGGATTACCATTAGAGGCTAGACACTTAGATGACTTGTAGTTTGTGATAACCCAATCTTGAAGCAATTATTCAAAGCCTAAAAAAACATTTGTTCTTCAGGTATTCTTTGTATAAACCCTAAAAAACTCTAGATCTATCTAATATGATCTTTGAAATCCTAGTTTTTTTTTTAAAAAAAAAAAAATTCTATTTTCATTGCGTTTATGTGTTTTTGAAAACTCAACACAATAATCTATGAAAGTAATTTAGTAATTTTCCACCTCTACTATGCACAAACTTTAAATAAATAATAACTAAGTGAATTAAATTTAGAGGTTCACTGCCTCTTTTAATTATTTGAAAATAAAATTTTATAAATTTTAATTTTACATAAACTTCATTATTATGATTTTTCTCAAAAATCATATTTGATAATAATTCCAGATTGACTAAACTTTGTATAGAAGTGTAGATTACATGTCCTACCATACATATATCATAAGCCTTAAGTAAGTAAGGAAAAAAGTCTTTATTCTTATTATTAATTTTCATTCATAGCTATAATAGTCATTACATTTATTTTGAAGAGACTATCTATATTTTTTCTACAAATATTTCATTGCTAGAAAATATAAATTTGTCACTTTTATATACCATTTTAAAACTATTTTTTCTAAACAATAAACTAAACACTAAGATCTTTCAAATGTCAATAATATAAAGCATATTATTAAATGTGAGAAGCTCTTTTAGAAGTCATCTTCCATATGACCTTTCTAATTTCTAGTACATTAAATGTTGGTAAATTCTTCATATACAAATGTTCATCATCTATTTATGTGTAAATGTAAAACATCATCTTCTCAACATTTATATGTCTTGTAGAACCCATTATTATTCATGATTATTAATCATGTTGACTTTGAAAATAACAACAGAAAAATTTATTTTTTAAACTTTATTAGTGAGGTGATCATCTTTAGTGATGATAATTTTTTAGCAAACCTTTCTCTTTTATTACAAGATGAGGTAGTTACTATTACTATATATACTAAAATAAATGAGGCTTTCACTACAAGACTATATCCCCTCTTAAAATGCATTGTGGATTCACTATTCATTTTGAATAATTTTTTTTTTTAATTTTGAACTTTTTTTAATTTTATCTCTCTATGTTACATTACCATGGTTTTTAACATTTTGTTTTTTCATTTTGCAATATCTTCCATGTGCATAATTTTAAACACCATTCTAGTAATAAATACCATAATTATCATGCCTACTTAAGGGCTTGTCAACTTGTTTTAGTGTTTTTTTTTTTTAATAAAAAAACTTTGTACAAAAATTTAAAAAATATATCATTAATTTATTTGGCATAAGTAAACTACTCATCATAAACTAAAAGCTCATTAAATCAAATCCCGTAAGTTCTTACAGCTTAATTAAAATTCCATTAATTCAAATTAGACTTATTGATTTTTAATAAATAAAACCAAACTAATCAGTCTTTCTCTCTATTCATTTTGGTTTAATTATTTTTTTAATAAAAATTCAATTTGGTTGGATCTTCTAGTTACAACTTAGCCATTTTAACTAATGCTCACTGTAACAGCTAGCTATGATTGCAAGCATTAACAACAAACTAAAAGGACTTTTATTATAGCATGTAACGAGATTCATTGTAGATTCAAACTGAGTAATTACTATTTTGTTCTTTATTTCTTTTAGTAATTGCCCTGGCACCAAGAGTAAAACTGCATTTTTTAAGTAATTCAAATGTCATTTGAGAATTGATGAAGTACAAGATTGTTATTTATGTATTTTATGTATAATAAAAATACTATATTGCTGTTGGAGGCTTAAAAAAATTGGCCTTTGGTCTAGGGGTTTTTGTGTCCTGACAAATTTATTTGTACAGTGAAATAACATTTGAACCCTTCAGGTCTGAGAAATATTGACCTTTGAGTGAGGGATTGTTATGTCTTTGTACATTTTATGTACAATAAAATTTCACTTTTTCCCTTTGACTTCGATAAATAAAAGGCTATTTGGGAGGATATTTTTGTATTTACATAATGGTTTTTTAGTAATTTGCATTACTATAATATTAATAAATCGATAAAATTGGCCTATGTGTGCCACACACGCATAGGCGAATCAATGCCCCTCACTCTATTTGGGTGGCGCGTGGAGGCACGTATGGTGGTAAAAAAAAAGGCCAATTGCCTACTCACCTAATACAAAGGTGGCGGCACATCTTTTAGGGTGGCGTATGTTGTCATCTAAGTGGTGGTTCGGTGACGATAGGTCTTTTTCCTCCTCTCATTCTTTTCTCTCTCTTGTCTCGGTATACGTGCAGAGCTTTGATAAATTTAATTGTATCTTCTAGTTTGTATTTGTTTTGGGTTTGGTCTTCATTCTTTTGATTTTTATTTTTATTTTTAGTTTCATCCCTAATCATTTAATCTAATTAGATTTTTTTATCCAATTTGGTCCTTATTTTTTTTATTACTATTTTTTTTATCATTTATCTCATTCTTTTCTCTCTCTTGTCTCGGTATACGTGCAGAGCTTTGATAAATTTAATTGTATCTTCTAGTTTGTATTTGTTTTGGGTTTGGTCTTCATTCTTTTGATTTTTATTTTTATTTTTAGTTTCATCCCTAATCATTTAATCTAATTAGATTTTTTTATCCAATTTGGTCCTTATTTTTTTTATTACTATTTTTTTTTTTATCATTTTCATCATCATCATTATTATTATTATTATTATTATTATTATTATTATGTCCTTGGGAGTTTGATTTAGTTTTGTTTGGTTTTCAATTTTGATCCTTATTTTTTTAATTCTTTTTTTATCCTTTTCTTCATTTTTTTTTAATTTAGCCCCTAATTAGTTTCTTTCAATTATTTTTGTGCATTGTTTAGTCCTCATTGTTTTAATTTTAGTTACTTTAAATTTTTATTTTTTTATGGTTTGAAATTTTTCTTTGTGATTTTTTCATGTGTGCTTTTTACAGGGTAATATCAGTCTCATAACTCAGTCCACCAGTTTCGATAATGAACCCGGTTTAAGTTCAATCTTTTTTAGGGTCTTTTCTAATTTGTTTTTTTTTTTCGTTTTCATCATTTAACATTGAATTGTTGGGTCTTGAGCTTCTTGATTTGTTATACTTTCCTTTTTGTTGGGTTATCCTTGCCTCATATCTCAGATCGAAAGTTAGTTGAGTTAACCTGGGTTAACTTGATTTTTTTAAAATTATTTTTTTATTCTTTTATCATTGAATTATTGATCCTTGAGCGTGTTTTATAAAATATTATTTAAAAAAAATACACGCGTGACAGGTTATCCTGAGTGCAGGGTGTTAAAGTTAACCCGAGTTACCTTGCATTTTCTTACTAAGTTTTCTTATTTAACTTCGATATTTTTTGCCAAGTGCTTTTTTTGGAAGTCTGATTTTTTTCCTCTTTTTTTTATGAGTTTTTGTTTTCAATTTCATCATTTTGCATAAAATAATTTTTCCTTGAACTTTGTAATTTTTTTGGTTTTCTTTTTGTTTGGTTATTACGATGGCGGGTTGGTAAAATTAACTCGGGTTAGCTTGGGGGGTTTTTGAAGTTTTTTTTTTTGTTTAACTTTGTTTTGTTTCCTAGGTGCCTCTTTTGAATTTTTTTTTATTGTTATCTTTATCTCATATTGTGGGTTTATTAAGTTAAGTCGAGTTAACTCGGGTTTGCTTACGACATTATATTTTTAGATTTTTTTCATCTTTGACATTAAGTTATTAGATTTTGAACTTTATGATTTCTTTTTGCTTTTTTTTTATATAGGTTGTTTCGGTCTTATATCGTGAGTCGCGTTTTGGTGAATTTAACCTTATTTATCTCGAGTTATCATCATTTGAATATTATTTTTTTTTACCTTGAAAATACTTGGACAAACTCGCAGCAGAGTGCGAGTCACCTCTCTAGTTACTTCTACACTAAAAAAGTTGGGAGTTGTTATGACAATGAAGCTCCTATCTCTTTGGTTTTTTTTTTTTTCAATTCAGCTTCTCCCTCTCTTTTTTTTTCATTTCTCTCTTTTTATTTTATTTTTTTAATTTCATCCATAGACTTTTTTTAACAATAGTACGGGTTGCTTTTGGATTGACCAAGTCAACTGAATCATGTCAGGAAAACTCTCACACTGTTTAATTTTAAACCTGAGTTAAGCAAGGAGTTGGGTCAAAAGATTTTTATTTTGTCAATTTTGTTCCTAGACTTTGTTTATAGGTTGGTCAGGTTGCTTTTAGACCGGCCAAGTCGATTAGATCATGGCAAATAAATACATGGTTTAATTTTAAACCTGGACTAGGTAAGAAACTAGGTCGAGAGGTTTTTTTTTATGTAAATTTTATTTTTTTTTCAATTTCATACTCGATTTTTTTTTATCAAGTGGTTGAGATGCTTTTAAACCGGTCAAGTCGACTAAGTCATATCAAAATAATTCTCATACAATTTAATTTTAAAACTAAACTAAATAAAAAATTAAATCAAGATATTTCAATATTTACCTGACGGATAAATTTAATAAAAAATATGAAATAATTTTATATAATCTAAATATTTTTAGTTACATTTAAGAAAGAAAAAAAATCCGACGTGCAGTATAAACTAAGATTCATCTAAAAGATTTTGAGGAATGTACAGCCCATGACTAGTTTGTCAAAAGCTAGCTGGCAAGGAATGTATCTCTCTCTTACAATCCTCTATGCTACCTCTCTAGCCGAGCCTGGAAAGTTGAGGAAATTAAATAGGAATTTGGGTGAAATTATTGTAATGTCAGCAATAATTATTTCTTCCATTTAGGAGCAATTGATTAAATTTTGAGGATTGGTTGAGGAGGCAGGATGGTATGTTTTTCACCTTGTCAATCAAATTCGATTTTTAGATCATGGATGATCTTTCTCCAATCAAAATTGAGAATTGGATTTAATTAGAATATCATTTGATTGTGTCTAATAACGAGAAGAAAAAAAAAAGCAAAAAGTATTTAAAATCTGAAATATCTCTGATGGAAAATATCAGATTTAGCAAATATGAAGAAGTTAATGCTTGCTTACAAAAATAAATAAATTAATGCATTTAAAAAAGTGTAGGCTTTTAAAGTGTGGTAATGATTGATTTTGGAAGTGTTTTATTTTTAAAATGTATTAAAATAATATTTTAAAAAAAAATATTTTTGATATTAATACATCAAAATGATTTAATAATATTAAAAAAATTAATTTTAAACAAAAAATTTTAAATTTTACCCAACTCTTATTTAGACTACGATATTAAACAACAAATATATACGAGAAGGTGAATCCAATTTCAAGCACCAAGAGAGGGGAAAACGGACAAGTTAATGCTTGCTTAAAAAAAATCATTTAAAAGAGTGCATTTTGAAAGTGTAGTAGTAGTTATTTTTTAAAGTGTTTTTTACTTAGAAATATATTAAAATAATATATTTTTTATTTTTTTAAATTATTTTTGATGTCAATACATCAAAACGATCTAAAAATATAAAATTTTTAATTTTAGACAAATTTTTTTAAAATTTTACCCAATTCTTGTTTAGAGCACAATAGTAAACGAAGAGACATTGCAAAAAGGTGAATCTAATTTCAAGCACTAGGAGGGGAGAAGTTAATGCTTGCTTACAAAAAAAAACAAATCATTTCAAAGAGTGTGCACTTTGAAAGTGTGGCAGTAGTTACTTTTTAAAGTATTTTTCGTTTGGAAATAATATTTTTTTTATTTTTTTTAAATTATTTTTTATATCAATATATTAAAACAATCTAAAAACATAAAATTTTTAATTTTTTATAAAATATTTTATAAAATTTTACCCAATTCTTGTTTAGAGCACAATAACAAAGAGACATTGCAAAAAGGTGAATCCAATTTCATGCACTAGGAGGTGGGAAAACAGAGAAACAGCACAATCGTTTATTGGGTTGCAAGCCTTCTTTTCACCTCACTCAAATGTTCCCTAAATGGCATTATTATCTAAGATGAAGGGATCATAAAAGTAAACTTAGAGATGTCATTATCTTGCGATATAATTATGTAAAGATTGAGTAATACAAAAGGCATGACTTTGAAGAAGTGACACAAAGTAGATATTGTGTGCCCGTTTGGGAACGCGGTGCAAACAGCGTTTCTAAAAAAATTAATTTTTTTTACTAAAATTTATTTTTTTTGTATATTTTGGATCATTTTGATGTACTGATCTCAAAAATAATTTTTTAAAAAATAAAAAAAATTATTTTGATATATTTCGGCACAAAAAACACTTTGAAAAGCAACTATAACTGCAATCTACGAGCACGCTCGCATGGCTTTGAAGAGAAAAACAAGAGAAAGTGGCTTTGCTTTGCGTATTTGGACTATAATGTAAGCAATGGATAATTGCATGCCTCTATTGTAATGCAGCAAAATAGGGACTTGCCAAATTACCTTTACCATATTTTTTTACCTCTTTTGCACGTCCTACTCTTTGTAGCGTAGCCAGACCACACATTCTGTGTTGGGTGCTCACCGACACGCAGCCATGAATCACGGGAGATTTGATTTCATGGATCTAATTATTAATTAATTAACATACACTCAAACAGGGTGAAAAGTGAATCACGGGAGATTTAATTTTAATTTTTTTTTAATTTTTTTTAATATTGAGTTTATAAGTTTTATAATTTATTTTAATTTTCTTTCTATGAAATTATTTTAATCTCATTATTTAAGTCACGAGTTTTGTGGACTAGTCGTGTTGACTCGGGTTATTTTTTTAATTATTTTTTTTCAATCTCACCCTTCAATATTGGGTTGATTAGGAATCAAACTTTATAAAAAAAATTTATTCGCTTTCTATGAAGTTATCATTGTCTTATAACTTGGGTTCGCAGGTTAATCGAGGTTGATTTAAGTTACTTTTTTGTCCTTTTCTATTTGGTTTTTTTTCAATTTAATCCTGCCGAATTGAATTGATTGAGAATTAAGATTTATAACTTTTTATTTGCTTTCTATAATGTTATCACAGTCTTATGACCTGGATCTCAGGTTAGACCGGTTGACTTGGGTATTTTTTTTTAATTTCATCTTTCAATATTAGGCTGATTTTAGGCTTCATAATTTGTTTTGGTTTACTTTCTATGAGGTTATCCCGATCTCATGATCCTGGTTACGAGTTTAGTCAGTTAACTCGAGTGGTTTTTTGTGTCCCTTTTTAAATTGATTTTTTTTTAATTTCGCCATTCAACATTTTTTTAGGTTTTTATTTTTTACATTAACTTGTTAAACATGGGTCATAAGACTTAGATAACCCCATAGAAAGAAAATCAAAATAAATTATTAAACTCAATCTCCAATCAACTCAATGTTGAATAGTGAAATTAAAAATAAAACACAAAAAACCAACCGAGTCATGAGACAAAGATAACCTCTTAGAATGTAAACCAAAACAAATTATAAAGCCTAATTCCCAATCAATCTAATATTAAAAGATGAAATTTAAAAAAATTCAAATAAAAAAATTATAAGTCTCAATTCCCAACCAACACAATTTATTAAATAGAAAAAAAAATCAAATAAAAAAAGAAAACAAATAACCCAAATCAACTCGGGTTAACTTGCAAAACTTGGGTCAGAAGATTAGAATAACTTTATAAAAAGTGAATAAAAAAATATAAAGTAATGTTGAAGAATAAAATTGAAAAATAATTATTTTAAAAAATAACCCGAGTAAACACGGCTAACTCATAAAACTCGCAACCTGAGTCAACACACCACATTCCAGGATGGTGTTGGGAGCGTCTCGCTATGCTTTTTCTATTAGCGCTTTGCATGTACATGGTGGGATGGTAGTTGGACTTTGGTGGACTTTTTTCTTCTCCCCTTTTTATCTCTCTTCTCCTTACCAAAATATAAATGTGTCATTTAATTATTATTTTTTATCCAATTTGATCCTTGTTCTTTTGATTTCTATTTGTTTTGTTTCTTATCTTTTTTTTTATTGATTTTTTTCTTCAATTTCGCCCCTCATCATTTGGTTTCATTTAATTTTTATATTAAATTCAGTCCCCATTCTTTTGATTGTTGATTGTCTTTTTTTTTTTTTATCTTTTTCCTAATTGCGTTTTGTTTCAATTTCATCCATTGGCATTTGATTTCAATTTTGTTTTTATTAAATTTAGTCATCGTTCTTATAATTGTTTTTTTATTGAATTCTTTTGTATTGTATTTTTTTTCAATTTCATCCCTCAATATTTTAATACTTTAGAATTTTATTTCATTATTTTTTAAGGTTTGCCTTCTATGAGGTTAGTCTCGGACTTATGATTAGGGTCATGAGTTTTGAAGGTTAAAACATATTGACTTTGGTTTTTTTTTTTGTCATTTTAATTTTTTTTTTTCAATTTCACTCTTCAAAATTTGATTTTTTGGGAATTGATCTTCATGTTTCTTTTTTTTTAATTTCTTTTATATGAAGTTATTCCAATCTTGTACCATAATTATAAGGTTAGCAGGTTAATCTAGTTGACTCAAATCATTTTTTTTCCTTTCATCATTGGGTTGTTTGATAATAAACTTCTTAGTTTTATTCAGTATACTTTTGACAGATTACCTTAGTAGCCGCAATTTGGCATGCTAACACAAAAGGGCTCGAGTCAGTTTTTTTTACTTTTTTTACGTTGTTAGTTTATTTATTGTGATTATATTTTTTTATTTGAATAATTTAAATTAACCGAGCTTATTTAACATCATTATGTTAATGATTTGAGTCTTGAATTTTTATTTTTATTTTTATTTTTTGTTTTTTTTATAAATGGTTGCATCATCTTAACATCATTTTTTAACACTTGTGTCTTGGTATAGAGCAGGTCCGTGTTTAGTTGTTATACTATATACTCTTAGGTAGTGTTTGGTACGCTAGCAAAGATGGACCATATAAGATAGTTTTTTCATGAATTTGTTTGGTGCATATTTAGATTGTATAAAAATCAATTTTTATCCTGTCCAAGGCTATTCTAATGGAGAAATGTTTGTCCCACTAAAAGGAGTAGGACAAGCTTGTCTAACTTTTTTCACAAGGGTTTTTATTTATAAAATAACTATATTGTCCTTGATGTGAAATCTGTTTTTTTATAAAGGATAAAAACAAGAAGAAAAAAAGGGTTTTTGACGGATTTTACATGGGTCACGGGTTAACTCAAGTTTTTTCTTTAGGTCAAGTTGGGTCAATCTTTTCTCTATTTTTTCCTAAACCCAAACCTTTGTTATTGACCTGTCAATTTAATTGACAAGTGGTGACCCAACTCAAAGATTAACTAAGGATAAGGTTCGGGTCATAGGTTAGAAGGGGCATCCCAGGTTCTTTCAAGTTACAACAAGAATAAAAGTGATTATTATCATAGTTTTAGAACCTGATTTGGAGATTGACTCGGTATAGGCTCGGGTCACAGGTTGAGAGGGTCAACTTGGGTTGAGTTAGTCAATGTCAAAAAAATAGTAGTTATTATCATAGTTTAAAAACATGACTCGAGATCGACTTGGGGCAAAGCCTGGGTTAAAGGCCAGGAGGGCTAATTTGGGTTGATATGGGTCAATGTAAAGAGAATAATAATAATTATTATAATTTTAAAACTCGATTAGGGGGTTGACCCGGGGCAAGGTCGGGGTCACAGATCAGGAGGGTTAACCTAGGTTTACCTGGATCAAGATAAGGATCTAGGGCTTACAAAAGTAGGTATTATCATAGTTTTAAAACTTAACTTGGGGGTCCGGGTTATGGGTTGGGAGGATCAACCTAAGTTAACCCAATTTTTTTTAAAGAATCAAAGCAACCTCGTGATCCCCGACACATTTAAATGACTCATGTGGCCCACTTCATTCGACATTGGTAATCTTTTTTGGTGTCATTGAATTCATATTGTCAAGATCTTTTCAACAATACTAGTGGTGTTATCATCAAAATTTTGGTGTGCCTCTAGGTCTTTTTCTTTATTTCTTTCTTTTTTTCTCTCTCTCCTCTATCATATCTCTCTTTATTGTAAATTATGTTAACCTATTTTACAATTTGAGGGAGTCGTAAATGACACTTGTGGCTTGTGAGTCGTTATGTTGTTTTGGACAATTTAGGTTGTTTTTAAATTTATCAAGTTGACCAAGTCATATTATGTCAATCATTGTATAGTTTCATTAGTTTATTTTGCTAAAAATATTATTAACAAGATGGAAAAAAATTTTATGTTAAAAAAATTACCTGACCCACAATGGTGTGAGTACAATGATCTAGTTTCTATATAAATGAGCTAATATATGCTCTACTATGCTTAAGATTTCTCTACCATACGAGAAGCCTTAGGGTTAAGACCAATCCTTGTATATTTAGTTTATAAACTACATTATTATTCTGCGTTATGCTACGGGTCGAATTAATTTTTTTTAATATAAAAAATATTCAAGCTTTGATAATATATTATCTTATTCTTTAAATCGATATATTTTAAAGCTATTATTTTTATGAAATTCAATTAAAAAAATTTAAAAACAAATGCATAATGAGCCTAATATATATAGGCTAGACGTCTAGGCCTGGGAGGCCTAGTGCTCCTAGCCTATTAATGAAAGGCCACGCACACGAACTAAACTCGTATTTATGGCCTTTTTTTGTTGGCAAAAGGAGTGAAGAACATAACTCACAAAATAAAATAAAATAAAACACTAAATATGTTTTTCATATTAATGAATAATGGAGTAGAAAAAAATGTATTTTTCTTTCTTTATCTTTTTTTTGTCATGTTTTCCACTTTTTTTAAAAAAAAAAAAGTTGATGACACGTCGTCTACTTATCCAATTTTTTACCACTAGATAGTTAGTCAAATCAATTCTGGATTTTTTGAACCCAAAAATTCATTTTCAACCTAATTTCACATGAAAACACCCAAAAACATGCTTATCATGTTAATAAACCAATCTCTCAACTCAAAACACCCTAAATCGTTAAAAAAAAAAACAAAATCAAACCGGAAAAAAATCTCTATACACTCTCTATACCAAAATTTTATTTGTAAGATGAAGGTCTAAAAACACCTTGCTAAATGGAACTCGTTGATACCAAGATTGTTTTTTTTGTCACTAGAATGTGGTTTACCGACAACTTTCTTTATATTTTTTTCATTCTCAAATGAGTTTTCCTCTCCTCTATCAAACCCAGGGATTGAAAAATGAACTTTTTTTTTACCAAAATTAGAATTTCAAAAACTAAAGGAACTAAATTGGATGAGAGAGGAATATAGGTGGATTGAAAAGCATTTGTTATGTGAATTTAAGATTGGTCATGCATTTTTCTCAAGGTTTATATTATGGTTCGTCCTGTCTTTTATTTTATTTTTTCTTTCTACCACAATTTAAAACTATATTACAAGAAATTAGGTCATAAAAAGACTCGATTAAAAAAAATAAACATGAAAACAAAAAAAAGTGTCAAATGAAAAACAAAAACCCAAGACAATCACCCCAATTCTTTTGATATATTAACTAGCCTCGGTGCCCGCATTTCACCACAGGGTTTGGACAATTTTTTATGTAAAAAATGAAGTTCAAGTTTTGAAGTTGGGTAAAAAAAAGAACATAAAAATTGTTCATGACAAACTTGTAATCATGTTAATTAAGGCTAAGCCAATTCAAGATATTCCACCAAACTCGCGGTCCAGATCATGTGACTGATAAAAAATAAAAAGATTTATAAAGCCTTTTTTTCTAAAAAAAAACTCATGCTAATTTTTTAAACTCGTGACTTGATTAATTAGACCTGAAACACCAAATTTTAAAAAAACCATGAAGTCCAATTCACAATCAATCATAAGTCCAATTCTCAATAAATTATATTGAAGGATGATATTGAAAAAACAATTATAAAAATGGAAGATTTTAAAAATAGCAATTAAAAGAATGAGAATCAAAATAAAAATACAAAATAAATTTTATATTTAATTGAAGGGTGAAATTGAAAAAATATCAATTTAGTAAAAAATAAAAAAATAGAAAGAATGAGGTTCAAAATTAACATAAAAATAAAAATAATGTTGTAATTAAATGGTAAAATTGAAAAAAAATAACTTTTACAAAAGGACCAAGAAAAAAAATTAGAAATCAAAAGAATAGAGACTAAAATTGAAATACCATCAACCAAGATTGACAAGTTAAAATTTTCAAGGGAGGAGAGAGAATGAAAAAAAGATTTGCTAGCGATAAAACCAGACCAACACCGGAGACAAGTCGCACTAATAGGATGAGAACACAACGACGTTTTCAACCATATAAAAAAAATATATATTTGGATGCTAGGAGGTACTGCACGCACTGTTTAAAAAACAAGGACACCTCTAATGCATCCCTAGATATGCCACACTTACACATCTTTTGTTTTTGTTTTATTTAGCTAAATAAAAAAGTTCATTTGAGTTGACTTTCTAATTATAAAAAACTAGTGTGAAAACAAAAAAAAATCCCATTGATCTCCATTTTAAATATTTGTTATTTTAAAAGTATTTTTGTATTTTTATTGTTTTATTATATATTTTAATTATTTATTGCTACTTCAAGAACATTCTGGTTCTTTTATTGTGTAATTAAAATGAAAAAAATAATATTTATTTGTGCTAGATTAATTTAAAATAATAAATAAACCATGTCATAAAACTTTAATTCTCTTAAAAACCAATACTAAAGCTAATGGTTAACGGTCCCAAGGTTGAGTAATTTTCAAAAGCCAATTAGGTTTTGTTAATTAATAGCGTGGCTCAATTTAGAAATTGTAGATGGCATTGGTCTTTGGCTTCTACCTTAGCAAACCAATTAATTTCAAGTCTTTGGTTTTATTAATAAAATAATATATATATATATATATATATATATATATATATATATATATATATAATTAAATTCTTTTAGATCTTTTGCAAGTATTAAATCTATTTAAAGCGATAAAAAAATCATCAATTAAATCTCTTTTTTTCTAAAACACATTTTAAAAAACATTCGAGAAGATTAACGATGGAGCTGATAGCAGAAGCCATGCATGAAGGGCTTCCAAAAGGAGCCATGAACGTTCATTGGTTTTACTGTAACTTAATCTTGTAGCTTATCAAAACCTATTAATTAACCTCTACAGCATCTTAGATAATTAAATAACTCCTTCGGATCCGGTTCATCAGTCTCCCATTCTGATATATCGGGTCCATGGGCTTGACAAGGCAAAATTTGTTTTCTTGCAATTTTCAGCAATTCACAGCGCAGCCCAAAAAGACTTGAAAGCACCATTTGGCCACCAGACCCGATCGCTTTACAGTGTCCCTCTTCTCTTTGCTCCTTGCTAAACCACCTCTGCCTAGACAAGGTAGCAAGGAACTGCCTTTTGTTTGACATCCCATAACCACCCAGTTAAATGAAACAACGCTCATGCATGCCTACCACCTCACTCGATGACTAGCAGAGGCACAAAACATCAGAGCAACCATACAGGCGACAGACCATGCCTCATTCCATAACACTATGAAAACGTAATATGAACAGATGCAGCTCCACCGTAGAACTTACCCAGACGGACTAATTCGGACTGATTAATATCGTTACCGGCACATGGTAGTGCCAAAATAACAAGATAACATCGCAAGTTATAGAAAACTCATTCAAGGAAAATAAAAAAGCAATCCCAATTCTTACTAGTAACAACTAGCTATAGAAGCAAAGCCATTTCAACAGCCCGTAAAGCTGAACTCAACCACTTCAATAATCTGGATTCCGACCGTAATTGTTATTGTAAGGTTGTGGTTGTCTCTTGTCAGTGGCATAACCCACGCGAATGTTTCTTCCTCCCAATTCCTGCACCATCGGTATGCAACAATCAATATATCATTCAGGAATCAGGGCACTTAACCCCATCAAAATCGCTAAATTTCTGACCTGACCATCCATTGCTGACAATGCTTCACTGGCAGATTCAGTGCTTTCGTAACTAACAAACCCGAATCCACGAGACCTCCCAGTGTCTCTATCAGTGATAACTCTTGCTGTAAAACAAAACCAGATTGTTAATCACCTACACTGACAACACCAAGCGCACCCAGCCAAGTAAAGATTGTTTTGCAACAGCTACAACACTATAAACACTGGATGGTGAGAATATCACAAATTCTATTCTTTCTGAAAATATCATAGTAGAATCAGTTTCAGAAAACATCGACATGGAGTATAATATATTTTTGGAATTTAATAATCAAGCTGAACTGGCATTGGCACCAATTCACATCTTTGAACTAAAGTAAAAGTAAAACCCACAGGTTACAGGACAACTCCAAGAAATTGATACTTGTCATTCTAAGGGTGGATGAACAGTAGTTAACAATTACCAATTTACCAATGAGGTTACAGTTAAAGCAGGCAAAGATTTGCAATACTCAAACCACCAAATTGAATGATAACAAATCGAAATGTCAAAGATTAATTTCAAAGATGCATCAAATGAGAACACAATCAACCAGCCTCAGCAATCATTTGACAGCAGGTTACCTAGAGAAAGAAATCGTGTCCCTGTTTATTTCAACAGAAATACACATGCAAAAACATACCCTCAGTCACTTCCCCAAAGCCAGAAAATGCATCCTTGAGGGATTGATCATCAGTTGACCATGCAAGCCCTAAAAACAGACGATATAGACAACAGCAGAGCATTAATGCAAATGGATTTCCAACATTCAAACAGCATTTGCTTATCAATACTAGCATTAAAACAGCATCTACACATCAATACCTCCAATGAAAAGCTTTGATGAAGACATGCAGCGAATAGAGTTCAGCATAGATGCCATTGGAACTTGCCCATTCTGGGAAATTGAATGCCTGACTAGGCTCCCAAACTTGTTGAAGAAAGCCATTTCAACTATGGAATAAACCAAAACCCATCATTGCATCAGTATCGTGCATTAACAATATTCAACCAAAAACAAAAAAACTCAAAACATAATGAACCAATCACAATCATGCAACATCCCCCAAAGCAACATTCAAAAATTAATCTAAAAAAAATGGGGTCAATTTTTAGATTCCTTGTTTATTAGAGATCAAATAGATAGCTTTGATTAAAGAAAACTCAAAACCTAAGCCTTAAAAGCACAAAACATATTGTTCAGAACACAAAAATCCCTCAGAAAGATAGAGTAGAGGATTAAAACTCTAAAAGATTGTTTGACCCTACACTCACACCACACACACTCCATAAGCAGCACCAGTGAAAAACAGAGAACAACAAAGAACTCTAAAAGCTATCATTAATAATCTACAGAATTAATACCATACAACTCGAACAGAAAAAAACAATTATATGAACACGATAAAGAACCAATCATGTGGCTAAGAAAACAGAACAGAACCCAAAACCAAAAAAACACAAACAAAATCTAAAAAAACCCCTTTAAGAAAGCAACCCCAGTAAAGTGAAACCCACTTTGGTAAACACATAAACAATATCTAAGACCAAAACAGAAAGAGCAAAACTTTACTTCACCAAACTATGATCCACAAAACATCATAAAAAACATAACTTTTCACATAAAAACACCAACATAACAGTACATTCAATAAATGAAGAGAAAGGGAAACAAGAGAGAAATCGAAATTTTGGGTTTAAGCAAAGAGGCTAAAGATTGTACCTTTGAAGAAAAATGAGTAGAAGGGCGGGTTTCGGCTTGGGAGAGCGTGAAACGAAGGTAACGGCTAGGGTTTAAGAGAGCGATTGCTGAGTGGCACTTGTAAATTATCTTGCTTACTTTATAGCGTTGAGAATTTGATATGACGCTGTTTCGGGTTGTACGTTTGGAATTTTTCTTTTTTTTTTGGTTGTGTGGAGGGTTGTCTTGTCATTAATGTACAAGACGTTGGAATCGTGAACGGTGCAAGCTCCAAATTAAGGGTAGCAACTTGGATGAACTCCAGAGATGATGACAGGGTTTAATGGAGCTTGATGAAGGAATGAGGGAGAAAGTGAGGTATTGACATGCCAACAGGTGGTGCGAGTTTACTAGAAGAAGAGAACGGGGCTCTAGAGAGAAGGAGAAGAGAATGCTTGTAACATATTCTAGTATTCCATCATATTTTTCATGCTTATTCTGAGCGAATTGAGGGAACCTTAATTCCAATTCATCAACCATCTCCTAACTAGCCTATGTTCTAGAGTATCAAAACATTCGTAGCAGCTTGATTGTTCCTTTTCATTATCCTTTTGCCCAAAATAGCTAGTGGTTGAAAAATGGGGTGCCTCCTTGTTTCCCAATTGTTTCTTCAATTGCGACGTGAAATTAAATGTGATTCGGTTTGATTTTTATTTTTTTTAAAATAATCAAATTGATTTTTTTTTAAAAAATGAAACCGGTATAAATCGACCGGGTTCTATTCGGTTCGATTTTCTAGGAAAAAAACCGGTTCAAATTGGTTTGGCTCGATTTTTTCTGGTTTGCCTCGGTTTGTTTTCCGGTTTTTTTGGTTTGGGTTCAGTTCGGTTTCAGGCTTATAAAACCGAAACCGAACCAGTCGGTTTTTTTAAAATTTTAATCGGTTTTGTTTCACGGTTTGGTTATTTTTTTTCTAGTTTTCTCAGTTTAATCAATTTTTTTGTTTTTTTACTCACACCTACGTGAAACAATCCTTTCCACACCTTGAAAAGGACCATTGTAATTAGATGCTAGTTTTTATGAACTTCTATGAGCTATTGTTTTTTTTTTTTTTTGTCTTTATGGCTCAGTATGATGTTCATCAATGTTGAATGCCCTCACACTCCTCTTATTATTAGCTAACCGAGTCATTTTAGGGGTTTGAATGGTAATATGATAACAGTTGTGGTTTAAAGTGTTTTTTGTTTAAAAATATTTTATTTTTTTAAAATTATTTTTTATATCAGCATATCAAAATGATATGAAAACATTAAATAATTAATTTTAAACAAAAACAAATCAAATTTTAAGGGAATGCAATTTGAACTAGGTTCCCAAACATATCCTATATTAAATTGATACTAGATTGTCTCTAATTACCTTGAGCATGTGTTCTATTTTTGTCAAGTAGTCATCTACTCATCTACTACTTTAATAGGTGAGTCTTTAGGGAAATATGGAATATGTATTAAAAAAACAAACTTATACAAGATCTCATAATGAGTAAACTTGATTAGCATGTAATAATTGGTGTTGTACCACCACTTTAGCTAATGGTAGCCATCAATCGGTGTTGTACCATCAAGACCATTGAGTTGGGGTGTTAATGGTCAAACACTTGAAATAGTCCCTCAAACACTTATTGACAACTTTAGTTTGTCCTTCAAACCATGAGTGATAGGTAGTTAAATAGCATAAATCCACTTATTGACAGGAAAATAGATGCTTTCAAAATTAACTTAAAAACACAGCATCCTTGTCATTGACTATGGTGGCAGGTAACTCATGCAATTTGTAAATGTTATCTATGAAAGCTTTAACAACTATGATTGCAGTATAGGGATGTGTAATAACTATAAAGTAGGCATACTTACTGAATTAGTCCACCACCACCAGGTTAACTTCCTTTCCCTTTGATTTAGGAAAGCCTTCCATAAAATCCATGCTAATATTGGTAAAGAGTGTTTGAGGAAAAGGTAGGGGTTGTAACAGCCTTAGGGTAAGAATATTTCCAAGCTTGTTTTTCTAACAAATAGAACATTCCCTAACATATTACCTTATATGCTTTTATTGTTTCTTCTAAAAAAATAAGATGCCTACTCTCTTAGTAGTAATTGTAGCTCTTGAGTGACCATTTAAAGTAGAATCATGACATAAGGCAATGATCTTATTTTGTAGAGAAGAATCATCTCTCACTATAATATTTTCTTTTCTACTCAACAGATTGTTAACCTAAGAGTAATGGGGATATGAAGCAGGATTAATGATTATATCTAGGAGAACAGCTTGTATAACAACATCATTCTCCAAGTCTTCCTTGCTTTATCTATAATGTTAGTGAAAATTGTTGAGACTATCAATGCATATAATTCACCACTTGGAATCCTTGTGAGAGCATCAACTACAACATTTTCCTTTCTTGTATTCAATCTCATAGTCAAAACCCAATAATTTAGTTAACCAAAAATGTTGAGATGAGAAAGTGGCTTTTTGATCCTATAAATACCTCAAACTAATATGATCAATATGAATTTTGAAATGTCTTCCACTTGTTGATTGCATGTAGGATAGCTAATGTATCCCTCATATATATAAACAATGCTCATTGTCTAGACCCAAGAGATTTATTGATGTAAGCTATAAAGTTCTTCTCTTGCAATAGTATTGCCTCATGCCAACATTAAAGGCATTAGTCTCTACTATAAATAATTTGTTAAGATCAGGTAAAGCTAACATTGGAGGGTTAGTCATGATTGATTTAAGATGATTAAAAGTTTTTGTTGCCACTACAGTCCATACATAATTATCCTTTTTTAACAACTGATTCAAAGGCTTACAAATTAACCCATACCATTTAACAAACTTTCTATAATACCATGTTAAGCCAAGAAACCCTCTTAACTACTTGATGCTTCTAGTTAGGGGCTAGTATATAATTGATTGAATCTTCTATAGGTCAATAGCTACCCCTACCTTGGACATTATATGGCCCAAATATTCCACATGATTGTTGCTAAACACATACTTGTTTTCTTTAGCATATAATTGATGAGCTTTGAGTAATTCAAACACAGCTTCAAGTGTTCTAAATGAGCTGACATTGACTAACTATATACAAGAATATCATCAAAGAATAATAATATGAATTTTCTAAGATAAGTTCTAAACATTTCATTAATCAAACTTTTAAAGGTTACTAGTGTATTAGTTAAGCCAAAAGGCTTAACTAGGAACTCATGATGATCATTATGAGTTCTAAATGCAATTTTAAACTACTCTAGAAGTACCATTCTTATTTGGTGGTAACTAGACCTTAAATCCACCTTTAAAAACACAATAGCCCCTCCTAGTTCTTATAGTAACTTATCAATTAAAAGTATTGGAAATGTATCATTAACAATGAGTTTATTAAATGCCCTATAGTCCATACAGAGCCTCTAAGAACCATCTTTTTTTTTTTACCAAAACCATTAGTGAGGAAAAAAGATTGTTGTTATGTTGGATTTATACCAGATTCCATCATTTCTTTAACCATTTTTTCCACCACATCTTTTTGTAAGCTTGAGTATTTATAGGGTTTGAGGTTGATAGGCTGAACTCCTTTTTTAATGGAATAATATGGTCATGAGTCCTTTTGTGTGGTAATCCACTCGGTTCCTGAAATAACTCATAGTATGCTTTATTTAATGTCTTGAAGGTAGCATTATTTTCTCCATTAGGTTGCAATATGGTATATAATAAGCTTAATTCTCTGTCATTTTTTATGTAATAATTCATAGATTGTATAAACTTGTCTTAGCAAGTTAAGGAGAATTATCCTGTAATTTATTGAATTATTCAAACCTAATAGTTTAAACTAGGACATGGCTATCCCTCTTGAGAGTTACTCTATGACCTTGCTACTAAAATAACATCCATATCTCCTTGTAGTTAGACAAAATATTTCCAAACATAACTAAACCAAAAGCATGATAATCCTTTCACATATAAATAATAATATACGGCGATAATAACAATATTATTGGAATCTAAGTTTGTAACAAAAACTAAATATAAGCTAAATAGCTCTATTTATAATAGGTAAAAACATCTTAAACAAGAATGGAGATTAAAAGAGTTCTAAATAAAATAGAAAAAAGAATCTAAATCAACTAGAAAACCAATACAATTCTCAAATAGTATCTTTTAGACCTTATCGTAAAGTTGTCCTAATATCTAGTCGCTATGAAATTTTAACCTTATATAAAATAAAGCCTCTAAAATTGTCAGGTAAAATTTTAATCTGATCTAATGGTTGGATCAAATATTATGATTGTTAGTGTAAAACTATGCAATAAAAAAAAATAAGCCCAAAAATCGTCTCGTTGTCTCCTTGTAAAAAAATGGAGTCCTTATTAACTTTATTTCTACATCAGATAAGAATTGATGAGTTATCAAACTAATCCAATATAAACTCTTTTACTACTATTAATTTTTATTTCCAAAAATAAGACTTCTAATGTTGCTAAACTTGCTAAAATATTTTCTTGTTGAAGAAGGATTGTTGTTACATAAGGAATCCTTGCACAATAAGGATTGTTTGTTGGCATATTTAAAGCTTGACTTTAAACTTGTCATCCTCTCTCATCTTGATGAATTACTAAACCTACCATATATGGATGGAAAGCTTAAAAAGTCTAGTTTCTATTATAATTAGAATGTCAATAAATTTCCACATATAGCTTTAGATATGACCCAAACAATACACAAAGACCTAGTCTAACATATTTGCAACTTGTTAACCCAAATATCCAGAATCAGCCCAATCAATTCATCTTGGATCCTTTTAGCTTTAGACCTTTTAATAGGCCCAATTTGTACTTCTAATAAATCCTTTAATGATGCTTGTTGATTCGCATCATTTCTCCTCTCCTCAAAAGGATTCGTCATTGAATCAATAATAGAAACACCATTCATGGATAATACATCCTCGTAATCATGCAACAAAGAAATAAAAATACTAGTTTACATACGCTTCTTAATATAAAAGATATTTTTCACAACACTCTCTCTTCTTTTCTTCACAAGTTTCCCCTATTTTATTTCTCTCTTTTCGACCAACTCGCCAAGTTCTTTTATTTTAGCCACTCTTTTCTTGTAAGTTAACCCCATTAACATATTTTTAAAAGTTACATTCTTAACTAGAGTTTCTTCGCTCTTATATATACAAATAGGCACACAAACTCCTTGTCCATATATTAAACTTCCATACTAAGATCTATGGTGCTCTCTCTTATAATCATATAAAGGAAATAGAGGTATTAAACGCTAATACTTCTCATTATTATTACTTATGTGGCATTTTGAATAAAAACTATTCTCTCTTTGCTGATCCAAGTTATGCTATTTGATTTATAAACTCAATGCACGCTTAACCACAAATGACTCATCTTAAATCAAATATTCTACCTCTTCATCACTAGCATCATTAAGATCAGAATCAATAATGTCATCTTTCTCAGAATATGAATCCAATGAACTTTTATTCGTTAAAGCATCCATTTCATTAACATCTTGTTTAAACCTTCAAAACTTGTTTTTTTGCTAATTTTTGCCTTTAATGATACTATATAAATATAACAACTTTTCTCTCTCACTTTGCATCTTTTCGATGTTGAACTAAAGCTTTTTAATCATTAAACAATTGTTTTTTTTTTCTAAATAGCATTGTAATTTCCTTGCACTCATTTATTTAGCTCATAGAAGCTCTTTTTCCATCAGTCTTTGGAGTTTGAAACCTTAATTTCTCTTGCTTATAGCATTAAGAACCCTTTGAGATTATTCTTTTTGTAATTTAACTTCTCTTTTACTTGCCCATTTAAACCATTAATTAAATCTCATAGTCATCATTTCAAGTTGTTGTTATTGTATGACCCATAACATAAAAGTTTAATTATTTCTCTTTTTCGTGGGGTTGTTTCACCTTTGAAAGACATCATCGAAATATAAAAATCATATTAGTAGCAAAACAATATATCATCAAATACTCTCTCACGTGTTTACACTCTAATAGATGTCACTCCTCTCATATTTTACTCAAATATGGCTTTTTCATGATAATATGCTCACCTTTTCATCCTTTACCTTTTATACCTATCTTTTCTGCTCTTTAAGGAACTAACCTTATAAAACCAAAGAGAAATAGTTTAGTAATGAAATCCATAGTATTTTAGCATCAAGAAATAAAAAATAATAAAAAACTATAAAGAAAACAAATTACAAACACGAAAACACTAAAGATTATGAATCAGATACAAATACAATATGAAGATATGAAAACGTGTAAGCAAGAAAAATAATGTAATATGACTCAATCAACCCAAAAATATTTTTGAAATACTTATATGATTGAATATGATAGTAACAATAAAGAAAAATTATGTTGACACCAACTGATCTGATATGATTTATTTTATAATTTTAAAATTATCCAAACCTAAGTATTTCCAAATAACCCTACAATTAAGGTTTGCAAAACCTCAAAGAATATCAACTTGTAGGAGTATATCTCTTAGTTTCCAAATTTAATCTTTTAATGATTTTAATTTACGGTAGAATTTATAACACTTATGATTTGATCTCTTTTTTCCTTTCTTTATACTTCTAATCTTGATAGTAAGGAAATCAAATAATTTTATTTTTCCCTTTTTTTTCTTTATATACTTGCCACATATTAGATTTAAGAAACAATGAAAATAATACAAAAACAAAAAAATAGATTGATTTAACCTGATTTTAAAGCCTAACTCTAATACCAACTGATGTTAACCTAGAGGGTAAGAAATTAAAACCCTCATGTAAGAAAGAACAAATCCAAGAAAGCTAAAATTAGATTTGGTTGATTAAAGCTCGACATAATGATTACCTAAACTGAGACACCAAAACTATTTGAATCAAACCCTCACCCAACAATCATTGAGAATCGCAAATGAGAAGTATAAGGAAGATTCCACAAAGATAATTTTTCTTTGATAGTGAAGACAGCCCAATGAAGAACTAGAAGTATAATGATCCTCTCACACACAAGTAACAATATACGGCTATAACAATATTATTGGAATCTAAGTCTATTACAAGCCTAAATACAAGCTAAATAACTATATTTATAATAGATAAAAATCCTTAAATAAATCCAGAGAAATAATAAGAGAGCTCTAAATAAAATAGAAAAAATAATCTTAAATCAACTTTTCGATATCCGATCACTATGAAATTTTAGCCCTATATAAATCAAGGCCTCTAAAATTTTAGCCCTATCAAGTTTCCAAAATCTTTCCTTGTAGAATAAGGATTGTAGTTGCATGGAACCTTAACACAATAAGTATTGTTTAGTGGTAGATTTCAAGCCTGAATTCAAATGCATCATTCTCTTTTGTTTGAATGAATTACTGGGCCTACCATAAATGGATGGAAAGCTTGAGATGTTTAGTTTCTAACCTAATTAAAATTGTATCAAAGTTCCACTTGTAGCTACAGATATGACCCAAACAATACACAAAGGTCTCATCTTGTAGATTTGCAACTTATTAACCCAAACATCCAAAATTAGCCCAATAAATTTCTATTGGATCCTTTTAGTTTAAGTACTTGTAATATGCTCAATTGGTACCTCTAATGAATCATTTGGTGATACACACTAATTCACATTTGCCTCAATCATGTTTTCTTAACATTTAACTAGGTAATGAGATAAGAATTTCATAATTGGTGAATTTGCTTGAATTTCAATATGTGCGAGATCACAAGTATCACTTGTATGACTTGTGTTTAAATATTAATATCATGTTTGCCCTTTTATTTATATTTTAGGTATTATTTATTTAAATATAAAATAAAGGAGATTGAATTGATATAAACTTGTATTCTAACAGTTAGGTTAATGTGTCTTCTAATTTTTAGTGACTGATGTAAATCTAGTGCGATGTTTTTTAACCTTAAAATAGGTTCAATAATGAGTCGAAGAATTTTTATCAAGTTAACATCATGTTTGGATTAACAGTTAGCTCAATATGTGTTCTAGTTTTTGGGATCAACATAAACTTAGTATAATGCTATGATAAAAAAATCAATGTCAATAATAAGTCCACAAGTCTTCTTAGAGTAGAGACTAACATGGGTTAAATATAGTGTTCTGTTCAATTTATGTTTTCTAAAAATAATAAAATAATAATGATATTAAAAAGAGTCAAGAGATATTAAATAAATCATAAAAAGTAAATAAAAAAATCTTTAAGTTACGAGACTCTTTACACAAGGCATAATTAACTTGATGAACAACCCCTAATAATAAATAACTTGTGAATAGTCTCTGAAAGTCATTCGAATAAATAAAGGTAACTTTTCATTAGAAAAGATACGGTAAAAATGGTTTTTTTATCTTCCTTTAGACATAACCAATCCATTACTTAGATTTCTGGAATCATTACATATTTTAGGATTCATAGTCTCCTTAAAAAACTAGGTAGCAACTCTATTTTTCATTTTTTCTTTAATTTTCAGAGGTTCAAATTTTCATGTCGAATGTGATAATAATAATAATAATAATAATAATAATAATATTCATAACATTCATTTTGAAGAGGCTATCACAAAGATATCGTTTTTCTATAAACATCCCACTTGTAATGAGTATAAATATATCACTCTAAAAAATCATTTTAAAACCATTCTTGCTCAACAATGAGTAAAACACTAAGTTCTATTTAATGTCAGCAATATAATGCAAATTGTTGAGGGTGAAAAACTTTTGAAAGTCATCTTCGGTATGATCTTGCTACCTAATATCTTAAATTTTAATGAATTTTTCATATATAAATGTTTGTCATCCATTTTTTTATAAGTGAAAAACATCATCTTCTCAGTATATACATGTCTTGTTACACTAGTATCAACCCACTACCACTCGAGATTATTGATTAGAATGACTTTAGAAATAATAATAGACAAATTTATTTTTGACACGTCATTTATGAGGTTATCAACCTCAATGACATTGTTTTAAGAAGTCCTTTCTTTTTTAAAAAAGTTTCATTATTGAGCTCTATTTCTGCAATCCTCAGTTTAATTTTTATTATTATTATAGATGAAGAATTTTCCATTTAATTTCTTAGCATTTCCATTCCTCTTTTTTTAGTTTCTATTGTGGGTCTTCACCACTTGTTTAATAACTTTTTCTTTGGAGGCCATACTTGAAGAGTTGGCCTTTCTTTTAGACAACTTATTATCCTTTCATATCATAACCCTTAAAATAAGGTCTTCACTTCTCATTTCTTATGCTTATTCATAAGATAGTTCTTAAAGTTTTTTCCAGATGGTGTTAGTTCTTGAAGTCTTTTCAAGATGGTGCAATTTTTCAATAATTACAGCCATTTAGAATGATTCCCTTATAACCATTCCTTTAACATGAATAACATGCAATATGTGTTAAAACTCTTAAACATTGCTTATCATAATCCTTGAATTAACCATCTTGAAATCCATAAATTTATCGATTATGAATTTTTTCATACCAATATCATAAGCATTGTACTTTCGGTCAAAGTCTCTTATAATGCCTTTGCAATCGTGATTGAACTATAGATGTCATATACTGTGTTGTCCAATCCATTCAATATATAGTTTTTACATATGAAATCACTATGATTCCATGCATCTATAATTATCATAATAATGGGATTCAAATTCATTATCTAATAGTTTTGACGTTTCTTTAGACAATAACTTAACTAAGTTCAAAGTGGTCAATAAATAAAACATCTTCTATTTTCACCTCTTAAAGTTCAATCCATTGATTTAAAAAAAAAAACATTTCTCACCAAGCACCATAAAAGGTGATGGTGAAAACTTCCATATCGAAGTAGTATTTGTCAAAACAACATTAATTATAGTAACTAACTCTTGAGTTAAAGTCGTGAAAAAATTTCTAAAATAATAGCTAAATATGTATAATTAAAACTTGACTTTAAACATGTAATTCGTAAAGAATTTTAATAGAAAATTTATAACTTTAACTACTAAATTAACTACATATTTTTCTAATAATTTAGCATGCAAAATTATAACAAGTATCAAATTTATGATTTAGTTTTTTTAATAAACAATATTATCACAAAATCAAATAATATAAAAAATTAGATAATATATTTAGATTTGACAAACAAGCACGAAAAGAACACAAGCAAATAAAATATCTAAGTCTTAAAATTTATGGTGATTTTATAAATTGCTATTGTTTAGTTTTAAATTGCATGCAAATTTATAGATTAGATTATAAATACTTAAACTTGTAATAAAGCTAAAAAAAAAATCATAGTATACTATTCAAAGTTGTAATTGAATCAACATTGTGCTAGCATGCATTCTAACATATACAAAGACAATTATTATACTTAAACTAAAACCAATATATATATATATATAAAGTACTTTACTTGTTGAAGATATTTAGATGAAGAAAGGTAGATGTTGTTGCCTAAATTTCTATGCCATTAAGGCTAAATTCATGTCACTTAGTAGGAACAATCTTTTTACGAATATAAAATTCCAATAACTTAACTTTTAAATGATACACTTCTTTCAAACTTCTACAAACCAAAGGAATAATTGAACTCGATATCTCTCTACAAATGAATAAAACCTAAGCTCTAAGATAGAGAAATAAAATGAAGCAAACACTATACAAAACCAAAGACTAAAGAAGCTAGAAAAAAAATAGCGAAGAAGGTACAAGAGCTACCGCAAGGTATGCAAAACATCTCCCTTTAAACCTTTTTTATACCAATTTTTAAGAAAAAAATAATACATAATTAATTTGGTAATTCCCAGAATTAATTCTCATCATTTTGCTTTAATTATTCATCATAAAAAAAAAACTGACAATTTTTTTTCTTGAAAACCAAATGTTTTTCCTTTGAAAATAAACTATTCAAAAAGTAAACCCAAGCCTGAGGCTCGTGGTTGTTCTATGCAGCTTAAGCTAAACTTGTTTTGTTTAGGATCTATCCTTTTTAGAAGCTTAGATGCTTTACAAACTCATTTTTCACTATATAAGTTAATCTTGTATTTTTTTTCCAATATAAAATATAGGATTTTAGATTTCATACTTTTTAAAATCAGTTTTTTATTCACTGAGGATTTATTTTAATCATATTAAGATTCTATATTAAAGTATTTTTGTTGAAAAATAAATTTTAATAAAATTTTAAATCTCTCACTTTCGTTAGGTAGTTTTAGGCTCAAGTCTAGTGACCAATTAACCAGTTCCTAGTGATCGATTTCTAGAAAAGCAGCAGAACAAGCAATGGCAGCTTACAAGGAACGCCACAGACATGAAAGGTTCTTCTCATTTAATATTTATATGAATCTTAGCATAGCCACCAAAGTTGACTAGCTATTAATTTATTGCCCGACTCTAGTGACCAATTAACCAGTTCCTAGCGATCCATTTCTAGAAAAGCAGCAGAACAAGCAATAAAGCTTACAAGGAACGCCACAGGCATGAAAGGTTCTTGTCATTCATTATTTATATGTAGCTATTGCATGCACAACTGAACAAACCAAGCTGAAGCAGCCATGCCGAAAAAGATCCCTAAACTTCCATCAGAAATCATTTCAGAAATTCTTTCAAGGCTTCCTGTCAAGTGTCTGGTTCGTTTCAAGTGTGTATCCAAGACATGGCGTTCTCTAATATCCCATCCCGAGTTTGTCAAAAACCACCTCAAACGTACCAAGGAAGACACCAACGCAAACCATTACAAAATCTTTCTCTCCACCGATCCTCACCTATCCATCGATCCTGAAGCCTATTTTGATGCCGATGATAATCTTTCAACAACTCAGCTCAAATTTCCTGTCAGCTATCCTGAATATTCTTATATTGAGATCTTGGGATCTTGTAATGGCTTGGTGTGTGGACTTATTCACGATAATCCGCTGATCTATATATGGAATCCATCTACTAGAGAGTCCAGGGAATTGGCTATTCCGGGTTCCTCGGAAGATGATGCGTTTTATGGATTTGGTTATGATGTCAAGCTTGATGATTACAAAATAGTAAGAGTTTCCATATCTACTTCCACCAACAGTACTGATGGCTCCAGTAGTGAAACTAAAGTGGAGGTGTTCACCTTAAAAAGCAATATATGGAGAACAATTCAAGACCTTCCTTGTAGTGTTCTCTTGGAGGGCCCGGGCACTTTAGCGAACGGGGCTTTGCACTGGCTTGTCAGACAGGAAAATGGTGGAAGTAAAAAGTGTGTAATGGTTTCATTTGATTTGTCAGAGGAGAAATTCCTAGAGATGGTGCCACTTCGAGGTCTAGCTGAAGATGACAGTAACTGGGACTTGGAATTGAAAGTTTTAGGAGACTGGCTTTGTCTATATTCTCATTATGGTCTAATCTGTGAGGCATGGATCATGAAGGAATATGGCAGCGAGGCTTCGTGGACTAGATTCTTGAGGTTTAATGGCGAATCAATTCCTGGAGGCAAGTACTGGTTTCGATTATTATGGGTGACAAAGAATGGTAACGTTGTTTATGATTTAGATGGAAGGGAAGTAGTCTTCTATAACCCAGACGAAGACACAGCAAGACCATTCATCATCTACCATGAAGGAGATTGGTTTGAATCGACTGCTTATATAGAAAGTCTTGTTTCCCCTAATAATATTAGTGATGGCCTGCTACCAAACATATAATTGAAGCTTGTTGGCCTTGCCTTGTATCTGGTTTCTTAGCATGTGGGATGCATATTATGAGCACATACAGGCGCTTTTCTGTATAAACAGATTCAAAACTTGTTGTGGAAAATTGAAGCTGCTATATTTTGGTGACATTTTCTGGAGCTGAAAGGTGCTACTATCATATCTGCAATGGGATCCTGTATTTTAAGTTGAAAGTCGAGCAATTCATTGTGAAATTTCTTCTTCTGTTGATAAAATAAACATATTTTATTAACACATAAATACAGCTTGCAGGTTTTTATCTCTCTTTGAACAAAGTGCATTTGAGACATGCCTTTATTAACCAAGGTTATTTTTAAAATGTTTTTTATTAGAAAATATATTAAAATAATATTTTTTTATTTTTAAAAAATTATTTTTAATTTAAAAAAAATAAAATTTATTGAGCTGGATGTTTTGTGTATGAAAATAAACCTTTTTTTTTAAAAAAAAAATAGAGTTAACTCTAAGCTTACAAGGTATGTTTTTTTTTTAAAAAAAACCTATATATTTTCAAATCAAGAGAGAATGATTCATTCCAAGTCCTTGAATCAATTAAACATATAAATTAGATTTTCAAGTGAGTATAATAATAATATTATTATTATTATATTTTTAATCTTTCTACCTGTAATGTAGATTATGATTTGAAATCGAATTCCTTAAAGAATATAAAAAATGATGAGAATCAACAAGTGAAACCACATAATCTATTGTGTGTGTCGATTGGATTAATTACAAGGACAACAACCAATAAGATAAAAAAAAATATTCAATGGGTTAATTTATGACATTTAAGTCAAGCAAGTTTCAAGAACTCTTTCTAAAGTAACATCAAGCATGAAGCCGAGTTCAAAGAAGAATCAAATCTTGATCAATGTGTACCAAGCAATAAAAAGGGTTATTAACATGTACTTAGAGCTTAGCAACAAAATTTTATATTAATGATCATAATTTTCAATCTGATCGTTGGATCAAATTAAAAGTTTTTTCATAAGTTTTAAAAGTCAATATTTTCTGTAAGGTTACAATCATATGGTGATCAAATATCATAAAAGCCTTGCAATAAGGTCTAAAATGCAAATTAAACTTTATTTATTAAGAGTTAGGCTTTGTTATTTTATTTTAAAGTACTCTTAAACTAGTTTATATTTAGATTTTAATTTCAGTTTAATTTTCTAGTAAGGTTTATTTTTTTGAATTATATATATATATATATATATATATATATATATATATATATATATATATATATATTCTTTGGTCTGTAAGTTGTCATAACTCATTTATTATTCAGAAATAAATTCGTTTGTCAGAGATTGTTTTTACTCTTGGTTCTTTATAGAACTTATCAAATATTTCTTTTTTGTGATGTTGACTCTTATCCCTTCCGTTTTTGGTTTGTTATAATCAACAAGTTGAGGTTTTTATCCAATAACTATGGCTCTTTTACTCTTTAGTTCATGTAATCACTATGTCGAGTTCTTTTCAACTTGGTTTTAGCTTTCTTGGCTTGTGTTTAATGATTATGGATTATAGGGCTCTTATCCTCTAGGTTGCATCATTTGTTTTGATTTGTTTTCTATAGAGTTATCACAGCCTTATGATTTGAGTTGTGGATTTAGCAAATTAACTCTCGTTGATTAAATATGTCTCGATATTTTTTAAGAAAATATCATTAAATAAGTCATTGTCTTAATATTTAAAAATGATATCGTCTAATATATATTATATTTTGAATCCATGATTAAAAGTTTTTTCTACTACAAAATACATTAACAATATCTAAATATTTTTTTACATGAAACAAAATTTGATTCAATCAGAACATAGTGTATAGTGTGAGGCAAAGATCTTAAAAAGCACACTTGAACTAGTATATTTATAAAAATCTAATAATTCTTCTAGAAATTTATCCCAATATTTGAACTAAGAAAACAAAAAATATATATTTATAAAGTATAACAAAACTTTGGGAATCATTATTGAGCTTCGCTGTTATTCTTTTTTTCTTTTCAACTTAGCCTTTTATTTTTTTTAATTTTAATTTAGTATTTTTTTTAATTTCATCCTTAGATTTTCAACTCCTACACGATTTAATTTTAAAGTCAAGCTAAATAAGGAGATGAGTCAAGATGTTTTTTTTATATCAATTTTATCTTTTTATTTCTCAATTTTATTCTTATATTTTTTTTTTGTATATCAACCATGTTGTCTTTGAATTACCCAAGTTAACTAGGTTACATTGGAGTAACTCACACATAGTTTAATTTTAAACTTGAGATAAGCAAGAAATTGAGCCTAAAGGTTTTTTTATGTCAATTTAATCTTTTTTTTTTTAATTTTATCCTTAATTTTTTTTACCAAATGGTAGAGATTTTTTTAGACTAGTCAAATCGACTGTGTCATATAGAATAACTCTAATACAATTTAATTTTAAATATATATTAAACTAGTATTCATATCATAATGTTTTAAGTTGATCTAATAGCTTGAGTTTAATAAAAATACTAAATAGTTTTTATTATCTGAATATTTTTAGTTAATTTAAAAAAAAATCATTTCGGGCCTATAAATTAGGAGACAATTAATAGTTGTTTGTTTTTGTAATTTAAAATTATATTTAAATTAAAAAAATATTAAATTGATTTTTTTTAATATTTTACAATAATTTTGATTTCATAATATAAAAAATTAAAAAATTATTTTAATATATTTTTAAATTAAAAAATATTTTTAAAAATCAGATTCGAAGTAAAAAAAAGCTAAAAAAAAGTATTCCCCAAAGTTCCCCTCTCTGTCTCTCTCAAACACAAAAGTGAGTGAGTCTCAAATTTATAGCAGGACCAAGTCACTCCTCATTTCTCTTCCGTGGATGTATAAAAGAAACCCCCTTCCTCTCTATTAACAAACAAGAGTACAATAGCAAAAACAGAGAAAAAACCAAGACAGACACAAGAGAAAAGGAGAAAAAAAATCAAATCTTGTTATGGTTTTCAGTTCAAGAAATTCGAGAATGAAAGGGAAAGATCATGTTCCTCTACAATAACAATGCTTTGTTTGTTGTAGCGGACAAGGTAATCCGATTGATGGATTGATTTTGACACAACTTTTTTTTTTCTTGGTTTGGTCTAAATTGTGAAGATTTTTTGTTTTTCAAGTTTACTCTTCGAATCAAGCTTTTTTTGGCTTTTGATTGATACCCATTTACACTTGGATACTAGAAAGAAAAGGGTTTCTCTTATATTCTCTTTACTCTTTATATATTCGACAAGTTTCTTTTCTTTTCGATGGGTTCCTTGGAGCTGAATTTAAGGGTTTTTTTTTTCTTTTGGACCCGGGGAGGGGGGGGGGGTTGAGAATTGGATTCTATGTGTGCTTATTGGGAAGTTTGTATTTTGGTGTGTTTGTTTAGGGTTTTACTGGATCATGATTGGGAACTTATTGAGTTTCTTTATTTTGGACTAATTAGGGTTTTGATTCAAGAACACAGCAGGAAATGAGCTCTCTTTCAAGTGATTGGAGTTGTGGATTGGACAGTTTGTTCTTGTCGCAAATTGAGATTGCATATAGTGGTATTGTTGAGCATTGCTTGATTTTGGGCATGGATGAAGATTGCACGTTTAGGATTGTTTAGCAGTGAACAAGAATTGTTTCCTGGGTTTAGCTGTTTTGTGCTTGATCTTGAACTTGGGAATGATTTGTGTGTTACGGTTTGGCTTTAAGGGAAAGGAGGTGATGGTTCTTTGTTGGAACAGAAAGCAACACAAAAGATCAGATTGTAGTGGACAATTTTTATTTCTCAAGGAACCTTGTGGTTTGACATAATTTGAGTAAAGTTCTTTATCAAGAAGGAAAACTTCTCAAAGTTATTGCAACAAGTTTTTGTTGGACTATTGCAGTATAGTGTACTATAATAGCAGATTCGATCGAGTGGATTAGTTTTGAGTTTTATTATTGAAGTTAACATTTTTTGAATGATAAAGTACTGTATTGAAATTAATTTCCAGTGAATTCTGTCTCACCGGAGTGTGCATTACGGTGAAAGGGATTGGTGGGTTTGGAACCTGTGGCTATTGGATTTGATATATAAGTTCACGGAGAAGTGTTGAAGCTGGAAATGAATGTGGGGACATGTTGCATGGACAGGAGCATGGTTACCGGTCCATTTCCTTTACAGAACAGTGCTACTGGAAAGTAATTCAATCATTTTCTTCCTTGAAAGGCGTTGTTGTTTTGTGTTTTGGGATTCTGTTCAATGTCGCGTTGCTTTCCATTTCCACCACCAGGATATGAAAAGAAGATCAGGAGTGATGATGTTGACCTACTAAAAAAGGTTAACACACTTTCCTTTTACTGAATTGCATTGCATATTTGGCACGATTTTTATTAGAGCCATCAAAAGTAATTCAATTCTTATTTTCATTTAGTTAAACAATCCACATTACAACCAATTTGGTGTTCCATTGGTATTAAATACTTTCTATAAGTCTTTGCTGTCATGTCTTAACTTTAATTACTCTTAGACTTATCACTTAATAGTTTTAACTGAGGATTCAGAAACAGTATTCCTTTCCAAATGAAGCACATTCATTTTCATAGGCTTTCTTTAAACAAAGATAAGATTAATCGCCTGTGAACAAGGAGTTTATTGTTTCTTTGGATGCTAAAAAGTCATGGTTGATGAAATAACAAAGTGACATTTATCTGATATAGATAGTTTTGCTTTCATGCTTCTGATAAAATGTTTGATTCATGGTTTTCTTTGTTATTTTAAGCTCTCTCTGTATTTTTTTAGATAGTTATCGTTATGTGTAGACCAGATTGATTTATTGGCTCATGGTTTATTTGTAATTTATTAATCTAAATGGTTGTTAGTTATGTTATTTGAGTATTAAGCAGCTTGAATATGGCATCTGCAGAAACTTCTTACATAAGAAATTAGGAAGAAGTGTTTATATTTTTCATGTATGAATCTGACCCCGGATTTTTGTGATCTTTTATGAGAATTGTCTTTGTATTATTAGCCCAGATTTGCTCATTATCGTTGGAAAGACTATAAAAATGAGTTCCAAAGTTGAAAAAAGCTCTTCCATATAGTGTAGTAAAGGAAAGTTTTGTTGTCAAAAGCTCGAAACTTATAATTTATTCATTTTCCATCAGATGTTCAACTGTCATGATTTGGAAATTAGACAAGATTTGCTAACCTTGAAGTAGGGCTGAGCATTTTCGGTCCGGTCCGGTTTTGGACCAAAATAAACAACCAAACCAAAATTATTTTTTTTCAAGTTTTTGAACCGAACCGAATCAAGAACCGGTTCAAACCGATTAATTTCGGTTCGGTTTTTTCCCTTCCAAACCGGTTCAAACTGAAATTATTCTGGTTGAGTTTTTTCTGCGCTTTTTATTGAACACATTTTTCAGGGCTTTTATTTTTGTACTTGCTTCCATTTTCTAGAAAATCAACTCCAATTTTCTTCTTGTCAGATCCTTGCCCAGAAATTAAAGCTGGCAAAAAAATACACCAAACAAAAGGAAAGGAAAGAAAAGAAGTAATTTGACTAAAAAAAAAGGGGGAAATCAAAAGTTATTGAAATGTAAAACCAACAAATCATTATTATTTGAACCAGAGGAAACCAATTGCAAAAAGTCTACATGGATCCTTACCATCAATCTTTATCTTCTTTACATGATAGAAGTCACTTCTCTTCTTGTTTTAGCTAATTAAGTTCCCTCTCAACATTTCTCTTTCTGGAAACTCTTATGCTAGCCTTCTAATCGGCTTGGATACCTTTTCTTTTTATTTAGTTCCTTGTTTGGGTCTTTCCTTTCTAGAACAATCTAATTTCAGGTGTGCCTTTGATTGGGAGGACAAAGGATCATAGAATTTAATGGTTGTGGAGCATGGAGGAGAAGAAGACAAATTTGAGAGATGAGAGACAAAGAGAGCAGGGGGAGGGGGTGACTGGGAATGCTGATTTAAGTTTAGGGTTAGAAGAAAATATCCTATTTATACTTTTTTTTTTTCAAGTGCTAGCCTGGTTGAGTCGGGTTGGATTGGTTCGGTTCAATCGGTTTCAAACTTTGAAAACCGAAACCGAACTGAACTAGAAATGTTTTGTGATTTTCTAATCAGTTATTTTTTCGGTTAATTGTTTTTTGGTTTTCTCGGTTTAATCAGTTATTCGGTTTTTTTGCTCACCCCTACCTTGAAGAGCCTTAATTAATTGAAAGCCTTTTCTATTTTTCTACCTTTTTTTTTGTTCCATTAATTTGAATGAATGAGAACTATACACAGTTCATTTATTATTGGGTTGACCATTTTTTGTGTCCTGTTAAATAGTTGGCTCAATTTCCCAAAGCTGGCTGCTTGTAAAATCCTTTGTGGTCATGTTTGTTGATGAGACTAGATTTGCAGTATGCATGTTGCAGTCAGTAATTCACATTACCTTTTCCTCTTAGGTTTAAATGGATAAACAGTTCCAGGACGTGGAATACCAAATGGCATGTAAAAGAATGCATCATAAGTTGTCATGTCTTGTAATATTTTAGTTGAATTTAACATCTAATGAAAAACTAGGATGATATCGTGAGAACAGGACCCTTTTGTGGAAAACAATGGGCGGGACATAGGGCATTCTGTAATTTACACCTGGAAATGTGATTCTGAAGCTTTTTTTATGCAGAGAATAAGAAAGGCTAGGATAACTTAGATATTAGGTCCTATAGGTTACTGCATCTTCCATAGTTCCCAGTAATGGAGCGCAGCAAGGACAGGTTGAAGTACCCAAAGCTAATGTAGACACAGTGAAAGGAGTATCCCTTAATCATTAGTCTTCCCAAAAATGGATTTGGATATGATTCCCTATATGATGAGAATCTTGGGATACAAATATTTAAATATTGAAGTATGTGACAGCTGTCATACTAGCATTCCCAACTCTTCAATTGAAAACCGTACTGTTTGTTATGTGGAAGGTTTTACTGCATTGTAAATATCACATGCCTTTGCATTGCAAATAAAAGCAGCCTTAATTGAAAACTGTAGGATTGGTGCCATTTAGCACACTTGAATTTTCCTTTTTGTTTTCTCTTAAGCATTATGGAAAATTGATGTTCTGGTCTCATGAAGATGTTGGCTGCATCCTGAATAATAATTAAAGACATGATTGGAAAGTTCCCAAGTTTCACTTCTATGATTCCTTAAAATTCATTTTCATAGTCATTCTGCTGATCAGGGGATTGAAGCTTCAATGGAACATTGATGTTCCTGCCTCATTAAGGTGTTGGCTGCATGAACCCTGGATTGAAAAGTTCATGACTTTAATATCTAGAATTCCCTAAAATTCATTTTCAGGGTCAATTTTTCTGAGAGCATAGGGTTTGTACTTCTTCTAACATCTTCCCTACACTTGTTTATAGAAATTTGCTTTTTAACTTCTAAGGTATTTGTTTTGTAGATTATTAAACTTCCAGCAAAGGAATGCTGTGCAGTTAGAGAAATACAGTACACCTGGTTCTTAAATTATAATGAAGCAAATGCTATTATGATTTTCATGATGAGAAGATGTATGTACTAAGAAATCTTGTTGACATGGTATGGAAACCTGCATTAACTAGAGTGGTATTATGTAGTCTCATACTCTAGTTTAGGCAGGCTTTACAAAGTTTCTGCTCATTTATGGTCTAGTTATTGAGAATAGATTGTCCTTTTTCAGGATGCACAGAATAAGAAATGACTAATAAGAGGAACTGCGATCAGTTCCTCTAGAAAATTTATGCTAACCTTCAGTTATTGGATGTGTTTGTTCATTCCTAGGTGTGTGCAGATGGGCAGTGCTTAACTGTGTCTTAAATAGAGAGTTCAGATAGTGCTCACACTATTTTGCTATTGGTCTTCAAGTTTGGGGGTAAATCCTTGGTAAAAGTCCTGTTTCTCTGAATCTTATATGAATGGGAACCGGTTAATGATAATTCTTACAAGCTGAAACATGTAATAAATATGAGATAAGAACACACTTTCTGGTGTTGGCTCCAATTATAATGTTTCATTAGTGTCTGCTTTTTTGTTTGCATCTGTTCACCCTGGAAAGTGCAATGAAGTAACTGCCTTAAATAAAGGATTCAAGGGATGGTTGTTAACTATTCTGTTCTTGGTGTTTGAGTTCATGAGTAAATAATTGGTTTTTAAATTCGTGAATTCCATGTGAAAGGGTTGAATTAATTGTGTTTATCTATATTTCTACTTGAAATTAGGAGAGATGAAGTTTGTTGGACTACAAGTGAATTTGTGTCAATTTTTCTGGCCTCTTTTACTGACAAGTGTAAGGAAAATTTTATGGTGTTCAAGGAGTAGCTGGTGGCATCTCGTCTAGGCCAACTTTAAAGAAAGAGATAGACATACGGAGGAGATAGAAAATAAGCATATCTCCACCTAGGCTCTCTCTCCTCTTTGTGTCCTCTTTGAAAGTGGGTCCAGAAGAGTTACTAATAAGATGCCACTATTTACTCCCTGAGCACCATAAAATTACTCCAAGTGTAAGGCTTAAAAAAAGAGATAGGCTTGCAAATTTGAAAGGAAAAGAACTATGTATTTGCTGTTTTATATTTTTTTTGGCATTCCATCACTTATGTTTAGGAGATGAACAGGCTGCTGAGTGCATCAGGAACTCCAAATTAAGCAGCTTCTATTTATATTTATCACAAGTCACTGTTGCTGAGTTGAAAGATCACGTGGAGATCTGTCTCTTGCAGGCTTGCAGCAACGTAGCTTCTCAGATTCGTTTATGCTAGGGAAATTATTTTGATGTATGAATGGGCTGAATTCAGCTTGTTTTTCTTGTAGATTTTCCCAGGGGATAGATGCTGCAAGTCCTTTTTATATTTCCTTAACCGTTTGATTCTGCTCCATAAATGGAGTAGCTTATTTTCCTATTTTAAATTGCTTCTTTTTATATTTCTTGCTCATATTTGGTTCTGGCAGCCATTTTATCACATCAAGTTCTATGATCTTCCTATTTTAGTTTTGATATCTGGGGTGCATAGAGATTTTTGTATTTTGAGAATACCAGTTTTGAAACATAAGGTTACAAATATTGGGGCTAGATTGCAGATAAGTGTACTTTGCTCAAATATCAGGGATCATGTCCATTGTACTACTATGACATCACTCATGTTCTCCATGAGCTTCTATGTTTGGGGTTGTAATGGTATTACTTTGTCCGATGGTTTCAGACTTTTGAGTATATGGAAAGAAATGGAAAGACACTGCTGTAACAATATATTCAAACTGCTTTCTGGGTGTAGTGGAAAGGACAGAAATATCTTTGCCTGGGAGAGTAGGTTTCTATTTGAGTTGGATAGGATGGTTAGAGTTTTTAACTTGTATCCGTAAAGTTCTCCTTCCTCGCTGCAACAGTGTAGAGGTCTAGGCAGAAGGAAATGTTTTCTGGATTATTTTTGGTATTTCTGTCCATAGGGCTCTGGTTAGCTCATGGGAGTTTCTCATTTCTTTCTGATCTCTTTTCTTTTATGCTTTTTACCATTTGGAAGTTGGCTGATAATTGGTACGTGCCATAATTTAGGCACACATGGGCTACCTTGCATTCTGCTCTGTTTCTTGGATAATGCTTAGGGCAGGCCTCTACATCAAAGTCTTGGTTTGTCTTGTGAGCAATTTGTTCTCTAGTTTTGGGTAGTAAAAGGGCTGAATATTCTTACATGATTTGCCTATGTAATAGATTCTATCTCTGATTCTCTTGAGTTGAATGATTTCTTTATCACTTTCCATAATTTTCAGGAGGACAGGGTGAATAAGCACAAGGAGAAGAAAGATAAGGAGAGAAGAGAAGACAAAGAAAAGAGGGAGAAAGATAGGAGTGATGGAAAGCAGAGGAACAAGAAAGACAGAAAGGAAAAGCATAGAGAGAAAAAGGAGAAGGATAGAGATAAGGATAAAGACAAAAGTAGCGCCTCAGATGAAAAGAGACTTGCAGAACAAACTAAGCTTCATAATGGAGGAGATAAAACCTCAGATGAAAGAAAATTTCCTGGGCAATCTAAGCATGTCGTTGGAGATAAAGCCTTGGATGGAAGGAGACTTCAAGAGAAATCTGAGGGTAATGGAGGAGAGACATGTACTCAGAAGGGGAAGGAAAGGGATGTAGATAAGTATAGTATCTCTGGTGAGAAGAAATTTTCTGGGCAATTTTCAGGTTACAATGGACAGAAACTAATTCAGAACAACAGTAATTTGTCTCACTACCCTAAGGATTCTAAATTTGTACAGCAGCTGGGCAAGAGAGCCAGAGATGAAGACCAAAACCAGTTCTTTGAGAAGTTCCCTGGTACAGATGCAAAGGTCAGACTGGTGGCAAAAACCCCATGCAGTTGGGTTGAAGGAAAAGAAAAGAACAAGACAGATGATGATAGAAAGTTGGATGGGCAAGGAATCAAGGATGAGGCAAGATTTACTGGTAGTGCTCAAAGCCTTTCTGCAACATTTCAGGCTAGGATTGATGGAATGCTTAGACCATTGGAGAAAGACATTGATAAGAAGATGAAAGGGAAAGATAAGACCAAACAAAAGGAAACGAATGATAAAAACGAGGATCAATACAAGGATAAAGAGAAAAAAGGCAAAGAGAAGGATAAAGTCAGGGATAAGGAGAAGAAAAAGGAAGAGAAAGAAAAGGAGAAAAGGGAACGTAAGAAAAAAGAGCCGGATAAATTGAAGGAAAGCAATATGTCTAACATTGTAGGTAACCATACTGTAAAAGCCTCCCATCTTTCCAAGGAGAGCTTTAATGGTGCTGTTGATGAAGTAAATGTCAAGAAACGAAAGGACTTGGACACAAATGGATTTTTGCATGGTGAGTCAAATTCAAATAACTATTACTGAAACCTTGTCAAAAAATGTCTTTAATGGATTTTAGTAGGTTTATCGTATTCTTCAAGGTGTAGATTTTTTAGTTTTGGTATTGATTGAACAGAAATGTTATCCCAGATATTAACAAATTGTGTGGCAAGTCCAAACTCCACATGCTTTGTATAAGCTAACGCATCTGCTTCCTTTTCATTTTCCATGGCAGCTAATGATGTTAAGCCCAATAAGTTGCCAAGACTTATTTCCTTGCCTCAATCTGCTGATAATGGAAGGATGTTGGGAACTTGCGAAAATCCCACTGCAGCTATACGAGATAAGCAGGAGGCTGCCAATATGGATAAGGTGGATAATAAAGGACACAAGATAAATGGTTTGATAGAAGCTCGAGCTCCGTCCATCTCCTCAACAACTCATCCTCTATCTATCTCTTTAATGAAGTCTTTAACAGATCCATCACATTCTACTGCTCAAACTGATGAAATAGCTGAAGTGTCTAGGAAACAACCCCATTCTGATTCCAAGTATCTGCCTGATGTGCTTACAGTACCCAAAATGGAAGACTGGTCTGATTTCGAGGACCAAGAATGGCTATTTCAGAGTACTTATTCCCGAACAAAGAAGCCCCAGGTTGAGGTTTCAGTGGACGATGAGAAACGAGAGGTGTGGTCAGAAGCTCTGCAGATTGAAGCGGCTGATGTTTATGCACTGCCATACGTTATTCCATATTGATGATTTGTGCAGTTGGACATGGTTGACCATCCTCAGCGTCTAATGTGATGGACCCTCCTCCATAGGACCACAGAGGAGAGGTATAGCAGCCTCTGGGCCTTGGGTTGGCTATTTGATTCTCAACTGCCTCAGTTTCGGTGGTGATTTGTGTTCTTTAACTGCCTGAGTTTTGAAAAGGTGGAGAATGCAAATGATCTAGGACCCTTCATTGTATGCTAGGATGAGCACAGATACAAGGGTATTGCTGAAGGGCAGATTTTACCTCGTGGTACAGAATCACTAATTCGATCAGAAAAAGCAACCCAGCGGGGTTGCTTGGAAGAGAGTTTTGAAAAGGTGGAGAATGCAAATGATCTCGGACCCTTCATTGTATACTAGGGTGGGCACAGATACAAGGGTATATTGCTGAAGGGCAGAAACCCAGTGGGGTTGCTTGGAAGAGATGGATAAGCGTGTGCAATTTTATTTTATTTTATTTGCCTAAAGCCTAGCACTTTTTAGTTGAAAATGTAGAAGAAAAAGGCTGTGGTCTTGGCAACTCCACAAAAATTTTGATGTAACATACAAGGCTTATTTACAGAAAATGTAAGATGGAAGAAAAGTTAGCATTCATTTATTGACAACTTGTTACTGTTCTTGATATTTCATTTTCATCATGTAACCTTCGGTTTTCTCCCAGACAAGGCATTTCTTTCTCTGTTTTTTTCCCCCTTTTGGATCCCGTTTTAGCTCCTATGTTGGTTCTTGCTAATACTTTAGTAAGGCATCCTGTAGCGGGGGGTCTTTTTTGCTAGCATTATTAAAAACCTTTACCATTGACATTTATATATGGTGTTTCTAAAATTTTTAATTATTTTATATTTATTTTAAATAATATTTTTATATTTTCAGATCGTTTTGATGTGCTGATATTAAAAATTATTTTTTAAAAAATATATTTTTTTTATTTTGATATATTTTTAAACGAAAAACACTTTGAACTATCACCGCTACTACAATCTTAAACAGGCTCTTAGTGCCTTGTTAATCCTACATTTAGCTTCAATCGGTTTTTAAATTAAATTGGGTTGACTAATTTTTTGAATTCATACATTACTCTGTTAAAATTTGATTTGATTTAATTTTTTTAAAATAATATAATTTTAATGTTTTTTAAATATTAAAAAGATAATATTTTAGATTGACCTGAATTAATTTACTTGACTTGTGACTTGAGTCATAGACTTGATCGGGTTTAATAACTTTGCATTTTGAAATATATTTTATTTAATTATAAAATAATAAAAATAGACATTTGTAAGAAAGAAAATGAATAAAATTATAATACATAAATTTATTTTTTCATAAAAGATTCATATAATTTTGTTTTTTTTATGACAACAATTTTTTTTTATTAGGAGTTCATCAAATTAAAAATAACATCAATAAAAGAAAACTATACTATTTGAACTAAAAACAAAAAAATATTTTTAATCAAAAACCTAATTTTTTATTCATGTATTTCTTTTTTATTTTGACAAAAACATGTTTATTTATAAGTATTATTTTTAAATAAAAACTTGTTATAATTGTGAAATCAAGTTTTAATTAAAAAAAAAACATGAATCTACCATTTTTACACCCCTATTTAAAAAATAAGAAACATGAGAACAATAAATCTGATAAAATTATATAAAAATCAACATATAAAAAAATATTTTATTCCCATCCAATAATAATAATAAGAGAATTATTTAAAAAAATACATATTAGGCTAACACATAACTATCCATAAAAAATTAATAATACCATAAACAATTCATATTTTTTTTATATAAAAACAATATCATAATTGGACAATCACTTTAATAAATTTATTGAAAGAGAATTTCTTTTCAAAATTTAAAAATAAATAAATAAAGGTACCTTGAAGAAAAAGGCTAGGTACACCTAGACCTGACCTCCTAACCTAGGTATGACCTAAGAAAAAAGACCTAATGCTTAGTTAATATTTTTTTGTAATGGATAGATGACACGTTGTCCGTCCAAGTTCTTTTTAAAATAGTTGAAGACATGTCGTCTTCTATTTGACTTTCCAACAACCTTTGATGGCTAGAAAGTCGAAGTATGAGTTTTCGTATCCAAACTCTAATTTTTAACTTATTTTCACTTGAAAACACTTAAAAAATTCATTCTAGAATCTTCAATAAACCCATTTGAAATCCCAAGAAAGCCTACAATCACTCTAAAAAACCAAATTGAATAAAATTTTATGGTCCTATTTACATTTTACACATGTTCAAAGAGAAACATTACCTCCATCATAGTTTTCAGACCTGGCCCGATGGCCGGCCCAGTCCAAGGCCCGAGTCCCGGGTTTTAACCGGGTCACTGGGTCGCCCGGGTCAATTTTTTTTTTAAAAAATCAAAACGACGTCGTTTTAGTAAAAACAAAAAAACAAAAGTCAACGGGTCGCAATCGGGTTTTTAACCAGGTCTTGCCAGGTTTTTCCTTCCCCTATTTTTTCTTCAACCCAACCCGGCTCCAGCCCCGGGTCGACCTGCTGGGCCGGGCCGGGTTTCAAAACTATGACCTCCATTGAATCTCTCTTTTCAAGATGAACTCATTAACACTAAGATTGATAATTCTGATGGTTGAAATATAGTTGACCGACCATTTTCTCTATACTCTCCTATTTTCTAGTGATTTTCTTAATGTGTGGAATTTCAAAAGAAGTAAATTAAGAGCGAGGAAAAAAAAGAACAATTATTTTAGGATAATTTATTCTCTCTTTTTATTGAAGACCATCAGTCTTTATATGCTTGGAACTTAATAACAATACTGCTAAAGATTATAACAACTTGAATCCTTATCTGCTAAAGATTATAAGAGTAACTAGCAACTCCTAAATAGAATCCTTATCTGCTAACAGCTTAATTAAAACATACTTGATTTGACTTGACTTATTCCATAACAACTTAATGACAAAGCATGATCCACATAACAGCTTAATTAAAACAGACTTGACAACTAAACATCTTGATGATAAGGCATTATCCATGTCCATATGTCTCTGGAACCTTGTGCACAACTCACGTCCCTGTTTCTATTGTACCTGCATTGTGTGCACATATCATTCCCCCTGCTTAACAGTCTTTGTCCTCAAGGATAAAAGTAGGACATGTCTGATTAAATCACCTTTTGTTCTCCCAAGTGGCATCTTCCACTGGTGCACATACCCATTTTACCAAAATCTCATTCTTGCGATGGAATTTTCCCTTGTGAACTACCTAGCGGTCGATGATAGCTTCAAGTTATGGAAGGATAATGGTAGTCTCTAAAATATGAGGGAACTATGCAATTATGGGAGTGACTGGCCCCAAATATTTCCCTAGCAAACTGACTTGGAATACGTTATGGATTTGTGAATTCGAAGGCAATGCTAATTTGTAGGACACTGACCCTACTTTCTCACTGACTTGGTAAGGTCCATTGAATCGTGGGGCCAGCTTCATGGAGCTCTAAAAGGCTACTGAAGACTGCCGATAAGGTTGTAGTTCCAGGTACACATAGTCTCTAATATTAAAGGAGACATCTCGATGATATTGGTCAGCCAGACACTTCATTCGATTTTAAGCGATCAAAAGATTCCTTCGTAATTCACGAATGATAGAATCTCGATCACGCAAGTGCTCATCTATTGCTTGAACATTAGAGGTTTCGAGAACATAAGTGAGTAAGCTAGAAGGCAAAACACCGTACACTGCTTCAAATGGTGTTATCTTAGTTTAAAAGTGGAAAAATGTGTTGTAGCTGAATTCTACCCAAGGAATCCAGTCAAACCATTTTCATGGTAGGTCCCCCGTAAAGCATTGTAAGTATTGTTCCAGGATTTGGTTAACAAGTTCAGTCTGGCCATTCGATTGAAGATGGTAACTCGAGCTCATACACAACTTGGTGCCTTGGAACTGAAATAATGTTCGCCAAAAGGTGCTTATAAAGACCTTGTCTTGGTCATTAACAATAGAGGCTGAAATGCCATGTAAACAAATTATAATGAAAGTGCTGGCGACAATTATAGTTGTAAAGGGATGCTTCAAAGGAATGAGGTGGGCATATTTGGATAAGCGATCTACAATCACTATAATACAGTTATACCCATGAGATGAGGGTAATCCCTTGACAAAGTCCATGGATGTGTCAGTCCATACTTGTTTTGGCACAGGTAAAGGTTGGAGTAGCCTTGCTGGTTTCATACAATCTATTTTGAAACATTGACAATTATCACATTGTTACAAGAATTCTTTTACTGTTCAATGCATATTTGGCCAAGAAAAATCCTGCTTAATACAGATGAGTGTTTTATGGAACCTAAAATGCCCACCAATAGGGGTTACATGGTTGTCTATCACGATCTGTGGGATTAGAGTAGAAGTGGGGCTTAAAAGTACCTTGCCTTTCCAAAACCACACCCTATCCCTTTAGATCATGAATGGGTTTGTTGACTTTAAGTTTGCATAAAATGGTTCCTATTGCACTTCCTAATGTAGGGTCGACCACCAGTCTGCTTTTGGGGTTGAGATAGATAAAAAAAAATGGAATTCCACTACCCTGGATAATCAATCTGCTCCTTGGTTTTTAGTTCCCTTCTTATACTTGATCACTTAATCATATCCAAGTATCTTGGGTAACTAGTGTGCCTGTACAGGTGTAGTGATCCATTGCTCTAAGATTTATTTGAGACTCCTTTGGTTGGTGCGAACCGTTAATGGTTTCCCAAGCAGATATGGTTTTCATTTCCTAATTTTTTTTATGATGTCCAATATCTCTTTCTTATAGTTGGATAAAGTTAAAGAGGAACCTTTTAATGCTTCACTAAAATATGTCATTGATTGGTTTTATTGGGAAAGTATTGCACCAATTCCAATTCCGCTAGCATCACATTCGATCATAAATCGTTGAGAGAAATCTGGCAGATGCAAGATTTGTGAATTAGTTAAGGACTCCTTTTAACTTTTAAAAAGCCATATATATGCCTTCATTCCATTGGAATCCCTCATTGGTCAGAAGTCAAGTAAGTGGTGTTGCTAAACTTCCAAAGTGATGAATGAATTTTTGGTAATACCCGGCCAGCCCTAAAAATCCTCGGACTCCTTTGGTTGTTGTCGGTGTAGGCCACTCAACTATTGCTTGTATTTTGACAGTATCAATGGATACTCTTTCTAAAATTATATGGCCCAGGTAGTCGACTTACGTAACTCTAAATCAACATTTTAACTCCTTAACAAACAATTCATTGGCTGCCAAAATTTTCAAAACAATGTGTAAATGACTGAGATGGTCTTCCTATGATTTGGAGTATACCAAAATATCATTGAAGAAAACCAAAATAAATTGCTGGAGGTAGGGGCAGAAAAAGTCATTCATGAGACTTTGGAAGGTTGTGGGAGCGTTGGTGAGGCCAAATAACATTAAGACAAACTCATAATGCCCTTTGTGTGTTCGGAAAGTTGTCTTATGGATGTTGCCTTCATATACTCGGATTTGATGATAACCGAATCGTAGATCTAATTTGGAATAATATCGGGATCCATGCAGTTCATCTAAGAGTTCATCAATCATCGGAATTGGATATTTATCTGTAATGGTGATTTCATTCAAGGCTCGGTAATCCATATAAAATTGTCAAGCTCCATCTGTCTTTTTAACTAACAAAAACAGGTGATGAGAATTGACTATAGCTCGACCTTATCAATTCCAACTTTAAAAGTTCTTGCACTATTTTCTCTATCTCGGCTTTTTGGTAATAGAGGTATCAGTATGGTCTCACACTCACTAGTCCTGAATTTGGCTATAATGGTATGTGTTGGTCATTGGATCTTTTAAGAGGTAAGCTGGTAAACGGTTCAAACATATGTGAGAATTTGGATAGAAGGCTATTCATCTCAGGAGGATAGGGTATGGTTTTATTACTAGGATAGGAGAGAGTTATTTGAAGGAATAAGTTGAACCCCTGTAGCCTATGGAACTCCTTACTTGTTAAAGCTTCATTGTCTGTATGCTTCAGTCTATGAAAGGTGTATGTTTCTCCATGCTTTTTGTAACTCATAATGAGCTTTTTGAAATCCATTTCAATGGGTTCAAGAGTTTCAAGCCATTGTACTCCTAACACTAATTGACAAACGGTGACTAGAAGGATATAGTAGTTGGTAGTGATGGTTTGCCTTTGAATGTTTAGTGTGAGACCCTGACACTGTCCATTACAAGTAATCTTCTCCCGATTGGTCATCATGGCTTCAAACTGCTTACTGTGATTTACTAGCAACCCACACTTGGAGACCACAACTTGATCAATGAAATTATAAGTGTTGCCTCGATTGATGAGCACTATTACACTCTTGTTCCTAAAATTCCCCAGCATACGTAAGGTTTGAGGGTGTTCAACACCAGCAATGGCATGAAATGAGATCTCTGGTATGTCTCAGAATTTATCATTTCCTAAGAATCATCAATACCTTCCCCAAGGCTCGTGTGGAAAGAGTCTTCGATCATACACAGTTGTGGGCATTCACAGCAATAGCCTGGAACGAATTTATCATCATAATAGTAACACAACCCTTTCTTCTGTCGTTCTTGAGCTTCTTAATTGGTGGGTTTTTCTTTTAAATTATATCTATTCATAAACTACCCCTATGTTAATTACTTATACTAACACATTTCCATACTATTTACATAACAACTAAATCAATTAATCCCAACTTTTTTCATGTTTTGTCTGAAACCCTATCAATGGTGAGAGGTGGATCTTCTCTTTAATTCTTCCAATTCATACATTATTCTACCTATTTTCATGTCAATAAACACCATTGAATCACAAAATCATGAAACCAAATATTCAAATTCACAAACTCATGATCTATAACAAAATTACAGCACAAGCAAACTTGAAATCATAAACCATGATGAATAATCTTATTAGATGAGTTTCTCACATCTTAAACTCAAGAAATTAGAAAGATAGAAACAATGAAACCAAGCTTTATTCACCTCTCTTCCTCTCTTTCTATTTCTTTCTAAACCGTCTCACACTAGGTAGATAACCCTTGAAGTACTTCCTTTTTCTTTGTTTAAATCTTCTTCCAACTCTTTTTGATCTTTTAATCTAACCCTTATTTTTTTATGTTTTTAATGATATTTTTTCATGAATTTTTGATCCATCCCCCTCGCTTTCTCTCCTTGTGATTTTCAGCCAACTTGGCTTCTTTTTTCTATTTATATGTGTCATATCTTTTTTATTCACACATTAACCCCTATTGTTTCTTATATTTTTATTTTATCCTACTAAACTCCTTCTTTCTAATAACTTGGTACTACATTATCTTCTTTTTTTCATTCAATTTCACCATTTTCTTTTAATTATATTTTTCTTTGGCTTTAATCTATTCATCACTAGATTAAATTTCTGAAAACTTTTTACCAAAAGAATTTTTCAATCGGGGTTTACATTAATGTTATCCCATTTTCCTCATTTATTTTTCATCTCATTGTTTTATGTCCGGATCAAATTTTAATATTTTAATTGAGGGTTTATATACTCACTATGAGCAATAGTCATCGCCCAAACTGGGTAGATATTGGCAAAGTTGAGAACAAGGTTAGGGTCAAACACAGCAAAAAAGTCAATCATTATTCCATTTGATTCACGTTGAAATGATTAGAGACTTTCATTAGGTTCGAGAAAATATTCTTCTTAAAGTTAGTCAAATAGGACCTTATATTTAAATCTGACGAGGGAGTTTGCTAGAAGGAAAGACACCCTCACACCACTAACTCTCCATCTTGGAGAACCTCTCTATTATACCTTATGATCAATCACCTCCCTCACTAACCTTTTAAATGGATGGTTTTACCCAGCAATTCTTTAGAGGCCTTTTTAGCTGACCATCGAAGGTGAAGAACTAACAAAAGTCATGGCCACTATTGGAGTATCCATTCAAGGTATAATAATTTTTGAATATATCTAGGGTTGGCTATAGCCCCACAAACTTAAAATATTCTTTAAAAGCCTTGAGAAGGACCCGTCTATTAGGATGTAATTGGCTTGCACATATATTAAAATGAATAAAAAAAGACATCTCTCACTAACCCCTCTAAAGGAAAGGAATACCCTAACTCACACATATAAAAGGGGTTATAATCTGAAGCTTCCGATTATAAACACCCCTTGTTTGCTTACTAATCTTTTTAGATCAATGAGGCATTACAATTACATACACCTTTCTTTACCAGTCGTCGGTATAGGCCAGTTATTCTATGGTTATAGTGTTATCCCTTATATCATTGAGAGCCTTAGGTAATCTAATGGATGGGCACCAATCCCTCTAGTCCTAGGGCCAATTCTTACCGAACCAGACCCTCTATTAGACCCCCTGGTTTTTTGTGGCCTTAGCTAAAAAATGAAGTCATTGCTGGATGTTATTTGCTTCCCTTCTTTTGGATTCATTTTTTCAATTATATAAAACACTAAGTATGAGTGATTATCTCAAGATAATTTTTCATGTCATATACACCACACAAATCCCACATGCTTCACACAATTACTCTCCATTAAGAACACACTTCACATGTCAAACTACTTGGCAAAATGGCTTAGAAAGAAGTTTAGAAAAAGAAACTTTTGGTGTGAAATGAAATGGAATGAAAGGAAGTCCTTATATAGTGAGAGGCCTCCCTCATCTTCCTCTAGATTGGTGAAATATGTCACTGCCTTTAACAAATCCCAAAGTTAAAGCCAACTCCAACATAAAGTTTTTCTTTGGGTATTTCTCACCTTAAAAAAGCATTATTTTGAATATCTTGGGATATTCTCTCTCTCTTTTTATATTGAGAAAAATAAAAAAAATTCCAATAAAGAAATCAGGTATATTTTTAAGTCTTTGTGTATTTTTAATACTTGGGGCTATTGATGGACCATTATTTATTAGTATTTTTAAATAACTTCTTATTTGCCCAAAGTTTGTTTTAATGACAACCATTCTCTAAAAGGTCTATGAAAATAAGTTTGGGCCTCGGCAGCATATTTGAGCCTAGGGGCTAGGTGCACACCTGGTGCTCGTGGGTCCAAGCAACACACTTGAGCTCGGTGCATGTCCTAAAACCTTCTCAACCTGGCTTTGTGACCTGGAACCACCACCTAGTCCTCTTGGATTTTTTTATGTGACACAAGCCTTTTTGCCTCGATTTTACTCAATCTACATCTTTAAGTGCACAAGAGTCTCCTATGACCTACCACATTTTCATCTCATTAATATATGTGTAAGAGATATTTTTCTATTATTAATATTTATATTAAGGATATTTATCATTCATTAATGTATGTGAAAGAGATATTTGTACCTTATTAATACATGTATAAGAGATATTTATTCTTTATTAATACTATAAGGATGAAATGACTCTCCAACCCCTTCATTCAAATAAAAAGACAAGGTTCATGAGGTATAAATACCTCATAAACCATATAAGTAAAGGGTTTACAATTTCCTATCTCAACATACATATATAACTTTCTTACAAAATATTTATTTCCATATCAAAACAAGAATAAACAACTTTGTTCTTAGAATTTAAAGTTCTTTAGCATATTTATTACATCTTTTCTCTACAAAGGTATTGACTTAAGCATACGAGATTTTCTAAGTCCACCTTTTTTTTTTTTGCTATGAAGATTAGATCTAACATCATGAACACTTGATAAAGCTCATTATCCAAACATAAAAAAAAACCTCTATTCCTAAATATTTTAGATTTTAAAACATCATCAGGGTGGATACATTAAACATAAGATAACTTTAAGGAGTGAGAAAAGGATTTGATAAAAGAAGAGTTCATGAAAATACTCAAACATTTCTTTTTGTATTTTTTTTATCCCATGTATCTAATATATCCTCTTAATAAATAGGGATGCTTAAAATAATAATACTAAACATGAATATTTTTAAAAAAATACCTATGAAATGTTGGATTAATAAATTCTACCATTAAACTCATATGTATTAAATATATTGAAATATAATAAAATATAAATTTGAATTTTAATAAATGAGAGATATGGAAAATCTTAATATATGGAGACAACCTAGTAATTTTTTTTATTTGTGTTTTTGTTTAAAAAAATTGATTAAAATATAATTGTAAGTTTTATGATTAAAATACTCTAAGGAATATAATGTTATTTTTTTTTTGTAAAATTATCTAATTTTATCTTGATTAACAAATTTAAAGAAGATATTCAATTATATTTAAATCTGAAACTTAAAAAAAATAAAATAAAAATTATCATAGATATCATGATAATAAATATTGAGATACTAATACTTTATAATTATCAATTTTACATATCGAAATTCATTTAATTATTAAAAAAATATAACTTTTAAATTGATTATTATATGAGTATTGGTTATATTGATTTTAACCATTATTATTTTTACTCAAATTTTTAAATTATTTTTTGTATAAAATATAAAATATTTAAAAATCTCACAAAATTACCGTATCAGTATCATATCGTATCCATATATATACTTCATATATGGCTCATCTCATTTTCTCGCGTGTAACTTCCGTAGAGAAACAAAAGAAATAAAAGAAACCCCTCTTTCTCTCTCGCTTAACTAGTACAGCAGCAGCAGCTAAGACAGAAAAAACTCAGATAGACAGACACTTGAAAAAAATCAAATCTTGTTATTGTTTCACTTCACGAAATTTTATAAAGAAAGGGAAAGATCTTGTTCCTCTACAATAATAATGCTCTGTTTGTTGTAGCGGACAAGGTAATCCGATTGATAGGTTGATTTCAGACAACTCCTTTTTTCTTGGTCTGAATTGTGTATGATTTGTTTTCTTCAAGTCTAATCTATGAATCAAGCTTTCTTTTTGGCTTTTGATTGATACCCATTTCCAATTAGGTACTAAAACGAAAAGGGTTTCTCTTATATTCCCTTTATTCTCTATATATTCGACAAGTTTCTTTGTTGTTTTTTCTTTCTGGGGCTGTTTTCGGAGCTGAATTTAAGGGTTTTTGGGGTTTGAGAACTGGATTTTGTGTGCTTATTGGGAAGTTTGTATTCGTCTGTTTTTGTAGGGTTTTGCTGGATCTTTAATTGGGAACTTATTGAATTACTTGATTTTGGACTATTTAGGGTTTTTATTCAAGAGCAAAGCAGGAAATGAGCTGTCTTTCAAGTGATTGGAGTGGTGGATTGGACAATTTTTGCACGTCATTAATTTGAAAATCTTCGTAGTGATGTTGTTGAGCATTGCTTGTTTTTGGGCATGGAAGAGGATTGTGCATTTATGATTGTCTGGTAGTGATCAAGAATCAGTTTTATTTTTATTTTTATTTGTACTTGATGGTAAAGGTTTCTGGGTTTTGGATGTTTTGTGCTTGATCTTGAACTTGGGAATGGTTTGTGTATTAGAGTTTGGTTTTAAGGGAAAGGAGGTGACAGTTCTTTGTTGGCACAGAAGGCAACACAGAAAATCAGATTGTGGCGGATAATTTCATTTCTCAAGAAGCCTTTGGTTTAACATAATTTAATTAAAGTTCTTCAAGAACTCAAACTCGTACAACTGAGTTTTTGTTGAATTATTGCAGTGTAGTGTGGTATACTAGCAGATTCATCGAGCGGATTAGTTTAGGGCTTTTTTTATAGAAGTTAATTGTTTTGAACGGTAAAGTGCTGTATTCCAGTGACATTGAAATTAATTTCCTGTGAATTCTGTCTCACCAGTGTGTGCATTACGGTGAAGGGCATTGGTGGGTTTGGAACTTGTGGCTATTGGATGTGATATAGAAGTTCATGGAGAAGTGTTGAACCTGGAAATGAATGTGGGGACATGGTGCATGGAGAGGAGCATAGTTACTGGTCCATTCCCTTTTTGGAACTGTGCTGTGGGAAAGTAATTCAATCATTTTCTTCGTTGAAAGGCGTTGCTGTTTTGTGTTTTGGGATTCTGTTCAATGTCGCGTTGCTTTCCATTTCCACCACCAGGATATGAAAAGAAGGCCAGGAGTGATGATTTTGACCTACTAAAAAAGGTTAATACACTTGCCTTTTACTGAATCACATTGCATAATTGGCTTGATATTTATTAGAGCCATTAAAAGGAATTCTTTTCTGATTCGCATTTAATTGAAACAATCCCATATGGAGAGTTCATGTGTAAATCATTGGTTCAAGTCTTTGCTCTGTTAATCCTACATGGAGAGTGAGCCAGTAATTGCCCATGTCTATAATAATAGCAATAAAGATTCTTACAAGCTGAAACTAAGCAATAAATGTGGGATCAGAACGTACACCTTCTGGTGTTGGCTCCAATTAAAGTGTTCATGTAGTGTCTACGTTTTGCTTGCATCTATTCTCCCAGGAAAATGTGACGAGTTAACCTGCCTTAAATGAGGGATTCAGGGGTTGGTTGTTAACTAGCTAGCTCTTGGTGCTTGAGTTCTTAAGTAAATCTTTGGTTTTTTGCTATTCCTGTTTCAGTGAATCCCATTTGAAATGGATGGATTAATTGCATGTATCTACAATTTCTATTGAAAATTCGGGGAGATGAGGTTTGCAGGTCTCTTAGTGAATTTAGCTGACCTCTTTTACCTTGTCAAGTTTAAGTCTAAAAAGAAAATGGGCTAGCAAAACTAAAAATAAAAAACGATGGTTTTGCTGTTTTTTTTTTTTGTTTGGCATTCATCACTCTCTTCTGAAGATGCACAGGCTGCTGAATTCATCAAGAACTCAAATTTCAGCAATTTATAAGTCTCCATGTAAATGCTTTTATTTATATGTACCATGAGTCATTGTTGCTGATGAATTGAAAGATCAAATGTGGAGATTTGTCTCTTGCAGCATTGCTCCATAGATTTGCCTCTGCTAGTGGAATTGTTTTGATGGATGAACGGGTTGATTTTTTACCTTTGTTTTTTCTTATAGATTTTCTGGAGTAATTTTTGTGTTTGTATATCAGTATATGATGCTACTCCATAATTGTAGTAGTTTATTTTCTTGCTGATATTTGGCTCTGTGGCCATTTGTATCACTTCCAAGTTTTATGATCTTTCTATTTTTGTTCCTATATTTGGGGTGCATAGAGATTTTTGTATTTCTACAATACCTGTTTCAACATGTAAGGTTGCGGGTATTGGAGCTAGATTCCAGATGTGTGCTCTTTGCTTCAAATATCAGGAATCCTGTTCATTGTATAAGAATGGCATAGGCATGTTCTCAATGAGCTTTTATGTTTGGGATTGTAATGGTTTCTTTCGTCTGATGGTTTCAGACTTTTAGTGTCCAGAAAGAAATAGAAAGATGCCGTTATGATATATTTAAGCTACTTTTGCACGTGAAAAGGATGGAATATCTTTGCCTGGGATAGGGTTTCTGTTTGGGACGAATAAGATGATTAGACTTTTGAATTTGTATTTCATAAGGTTCTCCCTTCCCTTGCTGCAACTTTGTAGAGGTCTTGGCAAAAAGAAATGTTTGTGTGGATTATTTCTGGTATTTCTGTGTACAAGGCTCTTGCTTGCTCATGGGTGTTTCTTATCTCTTTCATCTCTCTGACCTCTGTTCTTGTAATGTTTTTTATAATGTTGAAGTTGGCAACTGATAACGGGTACGTGCCATCATATGGGGACACAAGAGTTACCTGGCATTCTGCTTATTTCATGGATAAACTTAGGGCAGGCTTCAACATCGAATTTTTTATTTATCTTGTTTGCGTTTTATTTTCAAGTTTTTGTTAGTGAAAGGGTTGAATATATATTTTACATGATATGACTATGTAATGGGTTCCAGTATAATCAGTGAAGATACCATGTCTCTGATTCTCTTGAGTTGAATGATTTATTATTACTTTCCGGGCTTTTCAGGAGGACAAAGAGAAGAAGAACAAGGAGAAGAAAGATAAAGAAAGGAGACAAGATAAAGAAAAGAAGGAGAAAGATAGGAGTGATGGAAAGCATAGGGATAAGAAAGACAAAAAGGAAAAGCATAGAGAGAAAAAGGAGAAGGATAGAGATAAGGATAAAGACAAAAGTAGTGCCTCAGATGAAAAGAGACTTCTGGGGCAAGCTATGCTTAACAATGGAGGAGACAGAGCCTCAGATGAAAGGAAACTTCCTGGGCAATCTAATGGTGGAGAGGTGTGCACTCAGAAGAGGAAGGAAAGGGATCTGGATAAAAATAGTATCTCTGGTGACAAAAAAACTGCTGGACAGTTTTCAGGTTGTAACGGTCAGAAGCTCATTCATAACAGCAATTTGTCTCACCAACCTAAGGAGTCCAAATTTGTACAACAGCTGGGCAAGAGGGCCAGAGAGGAAGACAGAAAGCAGTTCTTTGAGAAGTTCACTGATACAGATGCAAAAAGAGATGAGGGAATGGTTAGACTGGTGGCAAAGGCCCCTGGCAATTGGGTTGACGGAAAAGAAAAGAACAAGAGAGATGATGATAGAAAGGTGGATGGGCAAGGAATCAGGGATGAGGCAAGATTTACTGCAAGTGCTCAGAGCATTTCTGGAACATTCAAGGCTAAAATTGATGGAATGCCAAGATCACTGGACAAAGACAATGAGAAGAAGATGGAAGGGAAAGATAAGACCAAACAAAAGGAAAGCCAGGATAAACGTAAAAATAAAGAGAAAAAAAGCAAAGAGAAGGATAAAGTCAGGGATAAAGAGAAGAAAAAAGAGGAGAAAGCTAAGGAGAAAAGCGAGCATAAGATGAAAGAGCCAGTTAAATTGAAGGAAAGCAATATGTTTGACCTTGTAGGTGACCATACTGTAAAAAGCTCACATCTTCTGAAGGAGAGCACTAATAGTGTTGTTGGTGATGTAAAGATCAAGAAACGAAAGGACTCTGACACAAATGGACTTTTGCATGGTGAGTCAAATTCAAATGATATTGTTAAATCTTGTTAAAAAATGTACTTTTAACCAGATTCTGGTGGGTCTATCACATTCTTAAAGGATTCAAGTTTAGATAGTGATTGACCAGAAACTTTTTCACCGAGATTAATCTATCATGTCTAGCAAGTCCAAACTAATCTGTCTTTTTATGGGCTAATGCATTCCGCTTCCTTTTGATTTCTGTTGCAGCTGATGATATTAAGCCTAATAAGTTGCCAAGGCCTGCTTCCTTGCCTGTATCAGCTGAGAATGGAAGAATGTTGGGAACTTGCAAAATTCCCACCGCAGTTATACAAGGTAGGCAGGAGGCTGTCAATAGCGATAAGGTGGATAGTAAAGAACAGAAGATAAATGGTTTGATAGAAGCTCTAGCTCCACCCATCACCTCAACGACCCATCCACAATTAGTCTCTTTAACAAAGTCTTTAACAAAACCTTCACATTCAACTGCACAAACTGATCAAATAGCCGAAGTGTCTAGGAAACAACCCCATCCAGATTCCAAGTACCTTCTTGAGGTGCTTACAGTACCCAAAATGGAAGAGCTGCCGGATTTTGAGGACCAGGAATGGCTATTTCAGAGTACTAATTTCCCAACAAAGAAGCTCCAGGTTGGGTTTTCAGGGATTGATGAGACACAACAGGTTTGGTCAGAAGCTCTGCAGATTGGGTCGGCTGATGTTTATGCACTGCCATACGTTATTCCCTATTGATGATTTATGCAGTTGGATATGGTTGGCCATCCTGCACCGTCTAATGTTATAGACCCTCCATAGGACCGCTCTGAGGAGAGGAATAGCAGCATCTGGGCCTTGGGTTGGTTATTTGATTCTCAAGCTGCTATTTTCTGATACTTTGGACAGTGTGGTCTGCAACTGCCTCATTTTAGAGACAGTGGTGATGTGCATTCGTCAACTGCCTGACTTTTGGAAAGTTGGTGAATGCAAATGATATCGGACATCATTGCATACTGGAGGGGGGGGATATTCCTCCTGGCACAGAATCACTAATTCTTTCAGAAAAAGCAACCGAGCAGGGTTGCTTGGTAGAGTGATGCATAAGCTTGTGCAATTTTATCTTGTTTGCCTAAAGCCTAGTTCTTTCTAGTTGAAAATGTAAAAGAAAATGGCTGTGGTCTTGGCAACTCCACGACAATTTTGATTTGTAACATACAAGGCTTATTTACAGGAAATGTCAGATAGAAGAAAAGGTAGTAGCATTCATTTATCCACCTCTGTTGTTACTGTTTTTCATATTTTCATCTTGTTTTACAACCTTTGATGCTCACCGAGAAGGCATTTTTTGGTCTTGTGGTTTATATCCCCGTCTCGTTTTGTTTCGCTTTTGGCTCAAGTATGATGTGAATATTTGTAGTATTGACACACCGTGGTAATGATATCCACTGTTAGCTTAGAAATTTTTGGTGAAATAGTCTCCTGCGCCGTGCCATGTAAAACTGGCAGAAGGTTGTAATTTATTTTGCATATATAAGAAAAGGTTACGGTTTTGATACAATAATGCTCTATCAAAGCTATAATCCAGCTACCTTGCAGTCTCAAGTGGTTCAAAATAATAAATTTAGGAAAAAATATTTGGCATACTCTTAATATCTTAAGAACAACATCCCTAATACATGTATAAATTTCTTAGTCAAATCATTGGAAACTAAATCATATGCTAATACATGCTAATATATGTTTCTTAATAGCCTATTTCGAACTAAATTAACAAAAACACCAAAATGTGTAGGGAAATCACTATGCACACTCACATAATACTATTTACTCTAATAGTGAAATTATGTTTTTACTCTTGATTGAGAAAATTAGATGCCTTGAGTTTGGGGATATTATGTCTTTTTTAATGGCTCATTAGGCATTAAGGAATTCTACACGCTTATATGCATTATTTTAATTTTTTTAGATTAGTAAAGTGATTGATTTATCTCTAAGTAAAAAAAAAAAAAAAACAAAGAATTGTTGACAAAGGGTATTTATATCTTTTTATTTTTTTAAATAGTAAAAAATGATTTTTGCCCTTGGCATCAGAAAAACATAAGACATACATTTAGGGGTATGGTTTTTTTTTTTTTTAATTCTAGATTAATAAAGGACATTTTGGTCCTTTTGAATTGAATAATTAATTTTTAAATTTAAAAAGCTGCTAACACGTGATTTTCATATGCCAGCACGTAAAAGGTGTCTAAGCCATTTGAACAACATGTGCAGCGCATCCTGATAGACAAACTTGCCCTTCCACCAAGTCGTTGGAAGCACTACCATGTTCTCTTTCTTATGGAGCGATGGATGGCTATAAAAGATAGGCAGTTTATTGTTGGTGATCTTTTTTTTTTTCATTTTTTTTCTCTCCTCCTTTCAAAAGTACATGTTGGTCCTCTTTGATTTTAGTTTTTCAGTTTCAATCCTTATTGTTTGATTTTTAATTTTTTTTCTAAACCCTTTTATAAAAGTTTTATTTATTTTCAATTTATTCATTTAATTACAATTTACATATAATATTTTTATAGTTAAATATTATGATATTATTTAATTAGATTATAAAACAAAACATGAAATTGCAATAAATTGATCAAATCAAATTAAAAGAAGTGATCAAAATAATATGTAAAAAAAAAAATTCTTGTCTAATGAAAAAATGACGAAGCTTAATTCCATGACAACCTAACATGGAAGGACTAAAATGGAGAAATTAAAGAAAAAAATTATATAAGCGAACCTGAGTTAGCATGTCAAACCTACAATCTAGATCACAAAGCAAGGATAATCCAATAAAAAAAATTATAAAACTCAATTCTTAACAAATCTAATAAAAAAAATGTGAAATTGTAAGAAATAAATTTAAAAAAAAAGAAAAAAAAATCTTGCAAACCCTAGTAAGCCCACCAAACCCCGCAACCCAAAATAAGAATGCAATAACCTAACAGAAAAAAAATGAAGCGTAATTCTAAAACCAACCCAATGTTAAAGGATGACACATAAAAGGATTAAATAATAAAAAGGCGACCTCAAAAAAGACTTGAATCAATCCAAGGTAAATTATCAAACATGCAATCCAAACTATAAGATTGTAATAACCCAATGGAAATAAAATCAAAGAAAATAGCAAAGCCTAGTATTTTTTTTAAAAAATCTAATGTTAAATGATGAAATTAAAAAAAAAATTAACCCTAAATAAAAGGACTGGGGTATCAACCCAGATTAACTTTACAACCTGTGATTTGAGTTAGAGATCGGGATCACCCCATCAAGGAAAACAATGAAGTTGAATTCCCAACCACCCCAATAGTAAATCATGAAATTAAAAAAATTTAAAATTTTAAAAAAGAGCAAAAAAATATCAATTGAAAAATAAGGACCAGATTTTTAAAAAACATTAAGAGCACAAATCACAATTTTTTATTGAAGAACTCATAATTTTTTATTGAATGATAAAATTAAAAAATAATTCAATTTTACAAAAGATCTAAAATAAAAAAAATAAGAGCACAAATCACAATTTTTTATTGAAGGACTCACAATTTTTTATTGAATGATAAAATTAAAAATATAATTCAATTTTACAAAAAGACCTAAAATTTTAAAAAAATAACAATGAAAAAAATGACGATAATTTTTTTCAAATAACAATCAAAAGAATGACGATAAAGTTTTTTTAAAAAAAATGAGAAGACAATTTAAAATGTTGGAATGAGGGGTGAAATTGGAACAAAAATCTTAAAGAAGAACCTAACAAAAAAATTAGTAATCAAAAGAGTAAGGGTCAAATTTAAAATCATATTAAAATGAGAGAACAACTTTGAATTATTGATAGTTCAACACAAATTTTGAGAAGAGGAGAGAGAAAAGAAAACAAATAAAGAAAGGGTCACCAACTGCATATAGTCATGTTTCTGGTGACATGTGTCACCTCACACAGAAGAGCTTGTTGCAATGCTATGAACGCCACTTCATAATGCAGCGTTTCACCACTAAAGGAAGCCCTACTTGTTGTCAGAGTGTTGTGACTTTTTTCACTTGTTAGATCGTGTATTACACACCCCATCCATTCTTCACCTGCCCATTAACTTTATTTCCTTTTATTTTTTTTTAGTGTAAAATTTAGTCTCTCAAGCCCTGATTGATTTAATAAATAGAATTCATTTTTATTTTGACAAATGAAGCATCAACCGAGCACAAAAACGTTTTAGCGATATTACGAGATTTCTATATATAGACAACCAAAATAAGTTTTGATCTTGCATTGTCTTTGTAGAGTGAAGCTCTAAAAACTATGGAATACGTACTAAATAGGGTTCTAACCAAGGCGGTTCTAAGCTATGAGTGGAAATAAATCCATATTATGATATAATGTCATGAAGGATGATTTAGTTTCAATGGCTAAAAATCAAGTTTAGGATTTTGTTGAAATGCTTAAATGATAAAATGTCATTGCCTTTTAAGTGAGTTCTTAAAAATCAAAAGAGACTTTTTAAGCAATATTAAAAGATATAAGGTAAGACTTGTAACCAAATGATTCACTCAACAAAAAGGAATTGATTATCAGAATACCTTCTCTCCTACTTCAAAAAGTATTCATTTCGGATAATCATGATATTGGTAGTTTATTTTAATATGAAGCTGCATCAAATGGATGTGAAAAATGACATTCTTCAATGGAGACCTAAAGGAAAAGGTTTACATGAAACAACTAAGAGGTTTTATTTTAGAGGGGATGATTGTTTGGTTTTTAGGCTATATATAGGCAAAAACAAGCCTCTCGTCAATGGTATTTAAAATTTCATAACATTATTTATCCATTTGGTTCTATGAGTAATATCATGGGTCAATAATGTATATACCATAAGGTCAGTGGGAACACAATAATTTTCTTAGTCCTATATGTAGATGAAATTCTATTAGCTTCAAGTGATTTGGGTTTATTTTATGAGGTTAAGTTATTTCTCTTGATGCAATTTGATATAAAAGATATGGGTAAAGTTTTTTATGTTATAAACATTAAGACTGTGAGAGACAACTCCCGATGAATGTTAAGATTGTCTCAAGAAGCCTATATCAATAAAGTTTTAGAGAGATTTAGCATGAAGGATTGTTCATCTAGTTTTGCATTATTGTCAAAGGTGATAAGTTTAGTTTGGAACAAAGCCTAAGAAATGATTTAAAGAGGAAACAAATTAAGAACATTTCATATTCTTCCACAATTGGAAGTATAATGGTGCTCGGGTTTGTACAAGACCTGACATTACATATACAATTGGAATATTGGGTAGATATCAAAGCAACCTAAGTTTAGGCCATTAGAAAGTTGCAAAGAAAGTCATGGGATACCTTGAAGGGACTAAAGACTTCAAGCTTTATATAAACGATCTGATCATCTAAAAGTGATTGGATATTTATATTCTAACTTTGTTAGCTACCTTGACTCGCTAAAGTCGATATCAAGATATGTCTTCTTATTAGTAGAGGGGATATTTCTTGGAGAAGTGTAAATATTTGGTTTCTACTTCTACCACTAAAGAAAAGTTTGTATTATGGTTTGAAGCGACATCACAGTCTATATGGTTAAGGAGTTTTATTTCAGGGCTTGAAGTTGTTGACACAATTTCCAAGCCATTAAGGATTTATTGCGATAATCTCATTAATACATCAAGAATAATAAGAGCGGAAGTCGTAGTAAGCATGTACATTAAGTATCTAGCTATTCGAGAGCTTGTTAAAGCTAACAAAGTGATTGTTGAATACATTAGCACTAAATTGATGATTATTGACTTGTTGATAAAAAGTTTACCTTTACCATTTGTCGCTTCCAAGTGACATGTTGAGCATACAGAACTCATTTCTATCATGTAGTTTTTTATATGATTAAGATATCATTTATATTTGTATCACATTTTGTCTATTTGAAAGACTCCAGTAATTTTATATTTTTCTTCTTTTATTTAGTTGTATATAAATTATTTAGTTGTATATAAAAAGTTTAGAGAATGACAACACATGTTTGAATCTGTTTGAAACTTATTTGTGACCTTAAATGAACATTTAGAAGTTCATTTGTAAAGATATGTATAACACATGGTTCTCATTCAAAAGAGGAAGTACATTATAAAGGAGAAAATACATTATAATATGTGAAAGGTAAACACGTAATACTTGCTCTAAAAGACATATCGCAACTATTCATGAATTAAAACCAGTGTTATTAAACCCGGACCGGCCCGACGGGTTGACCCGGGACCCGATCAACCCGGTGGTAGAATCGGTCCAGGTTAGGCAAAAGACTGGCAAAAGAAAAAAACCGGTAAAACCCGGTCAACCCATGACCCGGGCGACCCGGGCAAGACCCAGCATATATATCGAGTAACTTTACTATTAGCAAAAGAAAAGAACCATTTTTCTACCCTAATTTTTTTCTTTGAAGCTTGAAAAACCAAGAGATCTGGTGTATGTAATTCAGTAAATGAAGCCATTGCTTTCCTAAAATTTTCAAGCCAAGGTAAGAATCATGTATTCTTTTAATTTTAAATGTTGTCTTCATGTCATTTAAATCTTTTGAGTTTACAAAGAGGTTGGTTTCTTCATGGAACAATTGGTTTCTTCATGAAGCAGCTTTTGAGTTTGTGAAAATAATGGTAAACACCCCGCAATCATACTAGCAACCAAGATTGAAAAGATGACAATTAGCTTGCCTCATCTGCAATTAGCTTGCCTCATCTGCAATTAGCTTGGCTCTTAACATATTTTTATAATTTAGCTTGCAGATCGATTAGAATTCCTACACTATTTAACTGCATTAATATAATTAATTAGTTTTTAGCAACTTGTGATTTTAAAGAATTGTTATTCACAAATACGTGTAGTACAAAGCTTGTTGTTCTTCCTCTGAAATAATAATAATAATAATAATAATAGTGTAAGCAATTTCTTGGCTTGAATATGGATTACTTCTAGTTTTTGCGTTTCTAATTTTCTTTCTTCTTTCTTTTTTTTCCTCCAAGCTGCAAAGTTTTGATGATTTATGGCAAGTTTTTTAGTTTCCAGAAGTTTTGAGTTTTTGCCAAAAAAAATTGCCTCTGTCTATATTGATGAATACATGGCTCTATGCCTTGTTTTGATGATTAGTAGTTTTGGTTTGTGTTTGGTCTAGACATATGCAGAGATTTGAAGGTTTGAACAACCTGCAAAAATTGATAGGACACTTTCCTTTATGGTGCTTGGAGACTGGGGCAGAAAAGATGCTTTCAAAGTTGCTCTTCAAGTTCTACTAACTTCCTTGCTTTTCTTTAATTTATACCATGTTTTTGTATGTTTGTGCGCGTGTAGAAGGAGAGTTGAAGAAAAGGATGCAACATGTAACTGGCATTTTCATCTTTTGAAAAGCTTTCCTTTAATTAATTCCTGCCTATGATTTGCGTGGATACAGATGAGAATGATTGAAAAGAAGCTGGACATAGATTTTGCATTAATTCCTTCAATTTTCTAGGTTGACCCGAGTCAACCCGTGTAACCCGGGACCCGGCTATTTGACCGGGTCAACCCCCGGGTCAGGTCTTATAACTATGATTAAAACTCCCTTGTTTTGGGTATAAGAATATTGCATAAAAAGAAAAAATTTGAGGATGTATCAATATTAAATTGATGCATGTTAATTATTGAATGGGACAAATAGGAGAATGTTAATTATGTTTTAATTTTTTAAATTAAAGTGCTATTTTATGGCCCATTGTCTATTTAAATCATAAATTTCAGACTCGGCCAAATCATAAATTTCAGATTCTGCCCGATTCAAGGCCTGGGTTCTAGATTTTAACCTGGGCGACCAGGTTAATTTTTTTTAAATCAAAACGATGTCATTTTAGAAAAAAAAAAAAAAACAAAAGTTAACGGGTTGCAACCGGGTTTTTTCTTACCCTATTTTTTCTTCAACCCGGCCCGGTTCCAGTCCTGGGTCCCCGGTCGACCCGCCGGGCCTGGCCGGGTTTCAAAACTATGATCTAAATAATGATTTTTTCACATTAAATAATTTTTTTCTTAAAGGTTGTGTATGAAAGGTATTTTGGTACATGTTAAACGTTCATACAATTATATGATAACTTTTATTTTAATGGGAAAAAAAATCAGAATACAAAGAGCTGTGAAATGGAATATGTAATTGGAGGAGAAAAGAAACTAACTCGCAAATTATCCAACAGAAATCTTCGAACAATGACCAACCAGCAAGCTGAATATGCTTCCCAATCATAACCCACTTTCGATTCATTTTAATCTATGAATAGTGCTTTTTTTTAATTAATTTTTAAGCTTTTTATCTAAAATTTGTTATATGCACATAATCATTAAAAAAAATTATTTTAAAAAAATATGAATATCAGTTTTATATATAATTATTCTCATTGCTTCATAAAAAAAATCTAATCTTATTTGAAAAGTATGGTATAGTCAAATAACTTTTAAAATATAATTATAATTATTTTATTTAAAAATAATTTTATTTTAGAATATTAAAAAAGAAAGAAAATTAAATTAAAAGGGAAAAAATTTAGGGGAGGGCCAAAAGATTCAAGCCTAGTTTGTGTCTAGATTTGAAAGGATGGGTCAAATGCATCTTGGCTCTGGACGGAGCGTATAAATTGTTTTTCTTAAAAAAAAAAATAATAATAGACGACATGTCATTTATAACAAGAATTTTCAGGCATCTCTAATAATTAAAAATTATGTCAAAGTTATTTGAGTTGTGAAACTTAATTTTACAATTGGTTTGGGAGTATGGTTGAGGTTGTTTTTAAAAGTATTTTTTATTCAGAAAAATATTAAAATAATATATTTTTTATTTTTAAAAAATTATTTTTATATTAACGCATCAAAATGATCTAAAAAACCAAAAAAAAAATATTAATTTGAAGGAAAAAAATATAAAAAATTTAATTTTTTTCAAAAACACTTTTAAAAAGCAAATTCATCTAAAAGCATTGAAAACACGTACTAGAAATCTTCGTAACCTTATTTATAACCCAAAAACACACTCTCATGAGTATAAAAACTCAAAATCAAAATATTTTTTTTTAATTTCAATCTACTTTTTCCAACATATTTTAAATCTTAAACCACCTCAATTAAATAATTTTAAAAAAATAAACTCATTAATAAACGATCTAATCATCTAGAAGTGATTGGATATTTATATTCTAACTTTGTTAGCTACCTTAACTCGCTAAAGTCGATATCAAGATATGTCTTCTTATAGTTGGGGGGGTATTTCTTGGAGAAGTGTAAATATTTGGTTTCTACTTCTACCACTAAAGAAAATTTTGTATTATGGTTTGAAGCGACATCACAGTCTATATGGTTAAGAAGTTTTATTTCAGGGCTTGAAGTTGTTGACACAATTTCCAAGCCATTGAGGATTTATTGCGATAATCTCATTGTATTCATCAAGAATAATAAGAGCGGAAGTCGTAGTAAGCTTGTACATTAAGTATCTAGCTATTCAAGAGCTTGTTAAAGCAAACACAGTGATTGTTGAATACATCAACACTAAATTGATGATTGTTGACCCATTGATAAAAAGTTTACCATTACCATTTGTCGCTTCTAAAGGACATGTTGAGCATACGGAACTCATTTCTATCATATAGTTTTTTATATGATTAAGATATCTTTTATATTTGTATCACATTTTATCTATTTGAAAGACTCCAGTAATTTTATATTTTTCTTCTTTTATTTAGTTGTATATAAATTATTTAATTGTATATAAAAAGTTTAGAGAATGACAACACATGTTTGAATCTGTTTGAAACTTATTTGTGACCTTAAATGAACATTTAGAAGTTCATTTGTAAAGATATGTATAATACATGGTTCTCATTCAAAGGAGAAAGTACATTAATGTGGAAGGTAAACACGTAATACTTGCTCTAAAAGACATATTGCAACTATTCATGAATTAAAACCGTGTTATTAAACCCGGACCGGCCCGGCAGGTTGACCCGGGACCCGATCAATCCAGTGGTAGAACCGGTCCAGGTTAGGCAAAAGACTGGCAAAAGAAAAAACCGGTGAAACCCGGTTGACCCGGCGGGTCGACCCATGACCCGGGCGACCCTGTCGAACCCGGGCAAGACCCGGCATATATATAGAGTAACTTTACTATTAGCAAAAGAAAAAAACCATTTTTCTGCCCTAATTTTTTTCTTTGAAGCTTGAAAAACCAAGAGATCTAGTGTATGTAATTCAGTAAATGAAGTCATTGCTTTCTTAAAATTTTCAAGCCAAGGTAAGAATCATGTATTCTTTTAATTTTAAATGTTGTCTTCATGTCATTTAAATCTTTTGAGTTTGCAAAGAGGTTGGTTTCTTCATGGAACAATTGGTTTCTTCATGAAGCAGCTTTTGAGTTTGTGAAAATAATGGTAAACACACCCCCCAAACATACTAGCAACCAAGATTGAAAAGATGACAATTAGCTTACCTTATCTGTAATTAGCTTGGCTCTTAACATATTTTTCTAATTTAGCTTACAGATCGCTTAGAATCCTACACTATTTAACTGCATTAATATAATTAATTAGTTTTTAGCAACTTGTGATTTTAAAGAATTGTTATTCACAAATACTTGTAGTACAAAGCTTGTTGTTCTTCCTCTGAAATAATAATAATAATAATCGTGTAAGTAATTTCTTGGCTTGAATATGGATTACTTCTAGTTTTTGCTTTTCTAATTTTCTTTCTTCTTTCTTTTTTTCCTCCAAGCTGCAAAGTTTTGATGATATATGGCAAGTTTTTTGGTTTCCAGAAGTTTTGAGTTTTTGCCAAAAAAATTGCCTCTGTCTATATTGATGAATACATGACTCTATGCATTGTTTTGATGATTAGTAGTTTTGGTTTGTGTTTGGTCTGGACATATACAGAGATTTGAAGGTTTGAACAACCTGTAAAAATTGATAGGACACTTTCCTTTATGGTGCTTGGAGACTGGGGCAGAAAAGATGCTTTCAAAGTTGCTCTTCAAGTTCTACTAACTTCCTTGCTTTTCTTTAATTTATACCATGTTTTTGTATGTTTGTGCGTGTGTAGAAGGGGAGTTGAAGAAAAGGATGCAACATGTAACTGACATTTTCATCTTTTGAAAAGTTTTCCTTTAATTAATTCCTGCCTATGATTTGCGTGGATACAGATGAGAAGGATTGAAGAGAAGGTGGACATGGATTTTGCATTAATTCCTTATATTTTCTGGGTTGACCAGGGTCAACCCGTGTAACCCGGGACCCGGCTATTTGACCAGGTCAACTCTCGGGTCAGGTCTTATAATTATGATTAAAACTCCCTTGTTTTTGGTATAAGAATATTGCATAAAAAGAAAAAATTTGAGGATGTATCAATATTAAATTGATACATGTTAAGTATTGAATGGGACAAATAGGAGAATGTTAATTATGTTTTAATTTTTTAAATTAAAGTGTTATTTTGTGGCCCATTGTCTATTTAAATCATAAATTTCAGACTCGGTCAAATCATAAATTTCAGATTCGGCTCGATTCAAGGTTTGGGTTCCAGATTTTAACCTGGTCAGCCGGGTCAATTTTTTAAAAAAAAAACAAAAGTCAGCGGGTTGCAACCGGGCTTTTCCTTACCCTATTCTTTCTTCAACCCGGCCCGGTTCCAGCCCCGGGTCCCGGGTCGACCCGCCGGGCCTGGCCGGGTTTCAAAACTATGATCTAAATAATGATTTTTTCACATTAAATAATTTTTTTCTTAAAGGTTGTGTATGAAAGGTATTTTGGTACATGTTAAACGTTCATACAATTATATGATAACTTTTATTTTAATGGGAAAAAAAATCAGAATACAAAGAGCTGTGAAATGGAATATGTAATTGGAGGAGAAAAGAAACTAACTCGCAAATTATCCAACAGAAATCTTCGAACAATGACCAACCAGCAAGCTGAATATGCTTCCCAATCATAACCCACTTTCGATTCATTTTAATCTATGAATAGTGCTTTTTTTTAATTAATTTTTAAGCTTTTTATCTAAAATTTGGTATATGCACATAATCATAAAAAAACATTATTTAAAAAAAATATGAATATCAGTTTTATATATAATTATTCTCATTGCTTCATAAAAAAAATCTAATCTTATTTGAAAAGTATGTTATAGTCAAATAACTTTTAAAATATAATTATAATTATTTTATTTAAAAATAATTTTATTTTAGAATATTAAAAAAGAAAGAAAATTAAATTAAAAGGGAAAAAATTTAGGGGAGGGCCAAAAGATTCAAGCCTAGTTCGTGTCTAGATTTGAAAGGATGGGTCAAATGCATCTTGGTTTGCAGGTTCAGGTGTGTCTTGGCTCTGGACGGAGCGTATAAATTATTTTTTTTAAAAGGAAAAAAAAATAATAATAATAGGCGACATGTCATTCATAACAAGAATTTTCAGGCATCTCTAATAATTAAAAATTATGTCAAAGTTATTTGAGTTGTGAAACCTAATTTTACAATTGGTTTGGGAGTATGGTTGTGGTTGTTTTTTAAAGTATTTTTCACTCAGAAAAGTATCAAAATAATATATTTTTTATTTTAAAAAATTTATTTTTTATATCAGCGCATCAAAATGATCTAAAAAACTAAAAAAAATATTAATTTGAAGGAAAAAATATAAAAAATTTAATTTTTTTCAAAAATACTTTTAAAAAGCAAATTCATCTAAAAGCATTGAAGACACGTACTAGAAATCTTCGTAACCTTACTTATAACCCAAAAACACACTCTCATGAGTATAAAAACTCAAAATCAAAATATTTTTTTTAAAATTTCAATCTACTTTTTCCAACATATTTTAAATCTTAAACCACCTCAATTAAATAATTTTAAAAAATAAACTCATTAATATCGAGATAGGCATTCTTTTGTGATTGAAATATAACCCATCAAAAGCTTTCCCTTCTCTTCCTCTTCAATGTTTCACTCTCCCCGCTCTGAATTATCAATAACAATTAAAATAATCAAAATGTAAACTATAGAAATATAACAGTGAAAATTAGCCTAAATGTACAGTAAAAAAACTCTTTTATAATATAAAATTTATAATTGTATTAAAAAATAAGATCTGGAAAATGAACATGCTAATATTAGATTTTTTTTTCAAAGAATTTTTTATTTTGAAATCCATTGAAATAATATTTTATTGTTTTTTTAAATTTATTTTTAAGATTAACACATTAAAATAATACAAAAAAATTATTTTCAAACAAAAAAATTATTTTTTTTCAAAAACATATTGTGAAATGCATTGAAATAATATTTTATTATTTTTTAAAATATATTTTTGATATTAATATATCAAAATAGTAAAAAAATAAAAAAAATTATTTTAAAACAAAAAATTAAAAAAAACATTTTTTTTCAATAACACCTTTGAAACATAAATACTGCTAGTACATGAATCGGCAAAAGCGGACCACTAATCACCGTGACCACGAGGCCCTTTAAGACAAAAGAACAACACTCGAATCTAGAAAGGAAATTACACCAACATTGAACATACATCAAGATGTGGTGGGCCTCTCTTTCCAACCAAGTTGCCAGATGTTTCAATCGTGACTTCCAAGAACTCACCAAGAAAACGACTCCTCCTGCTCAATCGCTCCACCACCAGCTACCTGCCATGCCCGTTCGTGAGAGATCTTTCATTTTCAGGAGGTTGCATTGTCACACATGCTTACAAGCCACGCACAAACCCATTTCAATAATGATGTTGATGTCCCTTCTTTTCCTCTTCTCCAGAATTATACACACCGCAATAATTTTGATGCTGTTTGGCCACACGCGGGCGATCACGACAAGACAAAACATTGTGTGTGAGTGTGTGAATTGTTCAACGGGAACCAGCAGTACTACAGATAAGGATGCTCGTCGCAATCCAGCCAGCAAATGTTCATCTCTACCTCTCTCTCTCTCTCTCTCTCTCTCTCTATATATATATATATATATATATATATAAAAAAAATTAAATTTCCCAGGAAATCAGGGAGCGAGACTGGAAAACAAAATAGCAGAAGGAAAGGAGCGACGCAAGAAAACATTGAATCAAGATTCTCTATCTAGAAGAACTTTATGGTGGAAAAGATGGGGGGGGAAAGAGAGTAGAGTAAAACGTGGCCTCTAATGGAAGATAAGATCGAATTCCATACATCCATGCTTTTCAAAAGCATTCTCCATAAAACCTGAACCGGACAGGTATAATTTTACATGAATTTCAGCACTCTGCAAACAGAAAACACAAGATAAATAAAAAAGGAGGGGGAGGGGGGATAAAATGAAAGAAATACGCTTCAAAACTTGCTATATGACATTTCAGAAACTAATTTTTGCTTCAGTAGCGGAAATAACACTGATAGGAGCAGGTTATAGCAGTGAACTTTATGTACAACATAAATGCCCAGTAAGTATGGTTGGCATAGTCACGTAAACAACTCTACAATTTCCAATCTCAGATAACTGTTCGCTGATCTAACTTTATTGCTGCTTGTAGCAATGCTAACCAGACAGTTCTTCGTGAACATCTATACAAGGAACGTGTAAAAGCAAGTATATACGAAGTAAAACAAAACCGATCTAAAGTTCTTCAGATAATCCCTCCCTTTGTCTTCGCATTCGAGCTGCCCATGACATGCTCCCACCAGCATCCTTGTTCGTGCTTCTTCTCTTCAACTCTGATAGCTGAGACTGCCAGCGATTCTTCCACTCAGTTCTCTCTTCCATTTCCTGATTGCAAAAAAAAACCCAATAAGCATAAAAAGATATCATACAACAACAGCCTAATGCCGAAACTAACCTGATTTTGGTGCTTTTTTTAACTCATCAGAACCCAGATAACAAAGGTAAAAGGCAAACGCAAAGATCTACTATGTCACCTAACGTGTGTACATCTTCATTATCTACCGAAAAACAAGGTGATTTAACCTCGTCAAAGATTCTAAAAGCGATGTTTTTATTCAATAAAACGATCAAATTGAAATACTTAGATACAAAAACAACAATTCTCACGAGGGAGAGAGGCCGAAAAAGCCAGCGATAAACAAGAACTTGGGAGTGTTAAGTGAAGATCTAAACAGAAAAGGATTGAAGGAGTCGAAAATTAATTCTCTGTTTCTTAGCCAATCAATTCCAACATGAAGAAAGTTTCTACTAAACTCTGTCAGCATATAAACAAAAATTGACCAGCACAAAAACACATAATTTTAAAGCCCCTCTTTTCTTCTTAGAAAAAAAAAATTCTCCAGCAAATTCCACACCTTTCTAGGCCAACTAGCACAAACTAGCTAATTATTAAAGAATCACCAAAACCCAATCTAACAACAAACTTCCCAAGGAAAAAAAATACTTATACCCAGATTGAAACACACCAAATCAATCCCAAAATAACCAATGATTTATCAAAAAAAAATATTGAACCCCAAATTCATCTCCAAAGAATTGGAAAAAAAAAGAAGAAGAAGAAGAAGCTGTATAAGCACATAAAATAAAAATTAAAACAATACCTCGTCGTTTTGATGAGGATAACGTCTCCTAGCAGAGAAAGCTAAATGAAGACCTTTAGCCATATCACGATCATAAATCTCTCTCATCCTGGGATCCGATAAAGTCTCATAAGCCTCTTGAACCCGAATAAACCTCCGGGTATACTCTTCGACCCGGTCCGGCGGTGAAACATCCGGATGGTACTTTCTTGCCAATTGCTTGTACGCTTGTTTTATCTCCGGCAATGTCCCGGATTCTGTTATACCCAGTAGCTCATAAAAGCTCATCTGTCCCAATTCTGCGCCGACTTTTGCATTTATTGTGGCTTTGGTGTTGAAAGACCCGATTGGGATTCTTGAAACGGTTTTAACCCGGAGAATTGGATTCGGGTCAGGCTTCAACGGTGATTGATAGAAGCGAGTGGTTTCGCTCCCTGGGATCATTAATCCATAGCAACGCATCTCTCTCTAGTGTTTTGTGTTTTTCGTGTTGCAGACGACAAGTAGATTTTTGGGCGGGTTTTTATAGGAGAGTTTTATTTTATTTTACAGCATCTTTGAATGTTGTGAATTTTCTTTGTTTGTAATCAAATTTAAAATTCAAATTATCCTCATACTATAGTTTTTTTTAATAATTATTAAAAAATTACAATTTATATTCTGTAAAATAAATTAAATTTTAGATATTTAAGTCTATTAAATAATAGTGTTATATAAGTTAATTATAACTTATTTTCTTTAATTTATCAAAAACACTTTCGTCGATTTTACCAATGTTGATCATCCTTTCACAAATTTTCTTACCTTACCTACTTTTTTTTTCTTTTTTTTTTTTGAAAATAAATTATAATAAACAAGAAATTGATGGAAAATATTAGTTACATATTTAACTTTTATTTTATTTTTATGGTTGGATGGTTTAGGATTGACCGTGTGGGTAGCTTGAAAGGGGGGGGTGGAGGCGTGGAGCAGAGGAGGCGGCGCCGGCGGCTATTCAAGCCTCCATGCCGGTTATTCTTCTTTGAAGAATGGTTAAAATTCCTTTACTTTTTTCTTTTAAGTTTGAAAGTATGAACACGTTAAATAATTAAAAACACTAAAATTATTAATTTAAAATAAAAAAATAATAATTTTTTTTAAAAAAAAAAACACGGTAAAGCCGCTAAACAAACCGGCAGCCAGGACAATTACTTAAAGAAAAAATAAGTCAAAGAAGATATGAAATTTTAATTTTCCTTCTAGAAGGTTTAGTTTGGACTTCCAAGTATACACAATAAACCATTGACATTCTAATTTGTCAGACTTCATTTCCTATAAAAATAATTATATAACCTAGCCTATGGCATGACACGTGGTGTGTGTGATTAGAATTTGTGTATCATTTAATATAAGTAGGATTATCAATGAATTGGATTAATAAACAGATAAAATTAGGTCTTATAAATTCAAGTCGGATGCTTCAATTTTGATATTGATTCTAATGATTCCATTAGATTTAACATTTAGAGCATGTTTGGTGCACTGTGTTTCTTTAAAATTTAAATTTTTTGTATAAAATGAATTTGTTTTTATGTTTTTAAAACGTTTTGATGTGCTGACGTCAAAAATAATTTTAAAAAAATTATTTTGATGCTTTTCCAAACGAAAAACACTTTGAACCGTCACCATTACCACAATCCCAAACATACTCTTAATTTTTTTTCAAAATTTTTAGCTTTGAAACATTTATGTACTAGTGTTTTCTAGTAAAAACAAAAAAAGTGGTATTATATACCATAAATACATTAGTTAAGAAAATCTGTATTATACAAGTTGTAGAACATATTAGTACAATAAAAGTTTGAAAATTTATTATTGAGGGTTTGTAGGTACATGATTTAATTTAAATAGGTGTTTGTGAGTGTGATAACAGTTAGTTTTTGCTCAGAAATGAATTAGAATAATATTTTTTCAAAAAAATCTTTTTTAACATCAGTTAAAATGATCTAAAAATATAAAAAAATTATTTTTTAAATTAGAAAAAGACGTTTTATCATATCTTTTATATTATAAAAGAAAATAATTAGGTTCGTTATTTATTAAGAACACGGTAAACTCGCCGCATTTTAGTATTATATTTATCTGGCAAGTACTAAGAATATGTTTGGCATTGCGTTTGTAACTATGTTTCGCCAAATTTTGAATTTTTTTTTTGCTAAAATTGAGTGCGGTTTGTACTTTTTGGATCGTTTTGATGTGCTGATGTCAAAAATGATTTTTAAAAAATAAAAAAATATCATTGACATGTATTTCGGCACGAAAAGCTATTTAAAAAATAACCGCAACCATACTACCAAACACGCTCTAAGTAAGGAGACATAGACATGTGATTTTAGATCAGTTGTCCTTCACAATCAATCAGTTTTAACATGAAAAAGGAGATGCTGTGGGGGCAGTCTTATAGCTTGAGAGCACTCATTTCTTCGCTTCAAACATATAATACCAAGGTAGAGTAGTGTTTAGTTTTTAATGTATTATTTATTATAAAATATATTAAAATAATATTTTTCAATTTTTTAAAAATTATTTCCAATATATAATAAAAAATATTAAAAAAACATTTTTAAAATATAAAATTAAAAATTTGTTTTCACAAATCAGTTGGGATGTCACTTTTGTTGCAATAAAAGAGGAATATACCGGTGCAAATTGTTTTTGTTTTTTAAAAATATTTTTAAAAAAATTTAATTTTTTATTTTTTTAAATTAATATTTTTTTAATGTTTTCATATTATTTTTATACGCTGATAACAAAAATAATTTTTAAAAAATTAAAAAATATTATTTTGATGCATTTCTGAATAAAAATAAATACTTTGAAAAATAACCTTAACCACACTCTCAAATACCGCTCTAATAATAGATATGCTGATTGTTAGGTTAGCACTTAAGAATTTAAACAGGTTATCTTGAAAGTGAAGCTTGTAGTCTTTAGTGTATTAATTTAAGAATCAAATCAAGCTTAAGATCTCAGAATTCAACCTTTTCGAGGAACAAAGACAAGTGAACCTTAGATTTCTGTCTGCAATCGTTGATGTAAGAATTAAAACTATATAATATTAAAACCGCAAAGGGTCTCCAAGCACATTTTGGACCGTCACTTGCATTAAATTAATAAGCAATCAGCACAGCTATTTCACTACAACAATGTTTTTTTTATCCTCGAGAAACTCAGTCAATTTAATTGATTGCTGAACTCTCAATTAAAAACAATAAACTCAGTCAATTTAATTGAATGTGCGTTACAGCATACAACCTTTTAAATATATTTAAAAGAAAAAAAGAAAAAAGATTATCACCCCACCACATGCTCTTGAAACCCCACAAAATGAGCTCGTGACCCAAATACACAAATACATAGAAACAAGATGTGCTTAAAAAATGCCAAAAGGTGCTGCCTCCCCTGCTTTATGAAAGGCCAAGCCAGCTTCGGTAATTCCTCGAGAAAATGATTTAATGCTTATCCTGTGAGTTCATTTCTAGGTGCTCTGCCCTCGGGTTTACGTCAACAGAAATTAGTAACTACCTAGATGGCATGCTGGTATGTAAGTAAGAGAAAAGTTGGAAAAAATCATAAAAGAATAAAAAAAAAACAATAAAAGAATAAAAAAACATGTAGAAAAATATTGAAACAATCCATAGTGTTTTGTGAGATAAGCTTTATAATTCTCAATCAGCTCAATATAAAAAAAAAATCGACAAAAATAATTTTAGAAAAAATCATAAAAAACACCATATGAAGCAATTCACGGTATTTTAATGAAAAAAACTACAAAGCTAAATTCTCAACCGGCTCAATATTAAAAAAAAATCAACAAAGATAATTTTGAAAAAAAAAATTGATAAAAAAATAAACCATGTAAGGAAACACTGTAGCAATCCACAATGTTTTGTGAGGAAAGATATAGTTTTAATTATCGACCAGCTCAATATCAAAAAAATAAAATCGACAAAGATAATTTTAAAAAAATTCATAATTAAAAAAAACAAAACAAAACCATGAGAGGAAACAATATAACAATCCACAGTATTTAAAAAAAAAACTACAAAGCTAAATTCTCTACCAACTCAATATTTAAAAGATAAAATTGACAAAGATAATTTTGAAAAAAATCATTAAAAAAACAAAAAATCATAAAAAATTCAAAACAAAAAAAAAACAAAAAAGAATAAACCTTTAGGTAAACAATGTAACAATTCATAGTGTTTTGTGAGAAAATCTGCAGTTGTAATTTTCAACCAGCTCAATATAAAAAAAAAATCAACAAGGATAATTTTAAAAAAAATCATAAAAAAAACCATGTTGAAAAATCAATAAAGATAATTTTTTAAAAAAATTATAACAATCCACAATGTTTTAAAAAAAAACTACAAAACTAAATTTTCAACCAGTTTAATATTAAAAAAATAAAATCAACAAAGATAATTTAAAAAAAAATCCATTAAAAAAAACACAAAAAAAAACATATCATTAAAAAAATTAAAAAAAAACCACTAAAACAATTCATAATATACTTTCTCCACATGTTTTAGAATTTTGTAAATCGTTCATCCCGTAGCCGTGTGGGATCAGGAAAATCCTTCCTATCCGGTCTGGCTCATCAAATTTTTGTCTCTGGCTGCTATTTGTATGGCGTAGGCTTGTGACTGATAGAGCACACCCAAAATACCCTTTGTATTCTAGTGACTGGCCTTGGATTATAAAAGTTACTTTCTAGAAATTCCTGTCTATTTTGGCTTTTCATAGCTACAAGGGAGCCCTCATTTCCTGTAACATTGTACGATCAATGAGCTCAATCTAACATCCAACGACGCAGAATCAAAACGTTTAAAAACCATAATCATAACATTCCTCGGCTATTCGTGTGTTTGATAATCCCTTGCAGACAAAACTGAGACACAAAGCAGACAGAAACAATACACAACACAGCAGACATGAAAACAGCACACACATAGGCCAATGCTTATATCAAGGATGCCATGACGCCCTTCCTTGAAGCAGTCCTCGCATCAATGACTGAGAAAGGAAAAGAGAGAGAGAGGGAGGGAGAGAAAGAGGAGGGGAGGAAAACGAAGAAAAGAAAAAAGAAAAGAGGCAAGGGTAATAGGACGACGCAACAACTTTCATCTTATGGACAGCTAGTTCCTCATCACACCAAAGGGACCCATTGCTTCAGCTTTCATGCCATCCTATCAAGAAAAATAAACGGAGGAGAAAGAGAGGGAAACACACACAGGCTTCATTTATTATATTGGATGACAGATTGACGCACATAAAACAAGTAAAAAATCACTAACCTATCTCATCATCTCACGGCAGGAAGACTAATCCTTCCGATTAACACCCGTTTTCCACTCCTCTCACCAGCCAACTCGCCTGTATCTCCTGAAATTAACAGTGACAAGTACAGCTCATAGGGAGACCAAAACATTGGATAAACCCACCACGGCCAACATTGCTGATAGCATCATTGCATTTTTTTCCCCCTTCCGTGTTTTACTCATTCTCTTCCTCTCCTATCTTCACAACCCCACCCCACCCCAAACAACCGAAAAGGGAAAAAGAAATGGAAACTTGTGAATTAATCTGCATTTTGGTGTACACAGAGACTATTTGGTAAATTAATAATCAAGGTCAAATTTCAAGAAAACTGGTTTGACGCTCAAATATTTACAACTAAATGGCACTTACAGTACAAGGCAGGCCCTAAACACCTCAGCCGAAACTAGCCACTTGAAACAGAGCAATCATATAAAAGTGGATCTGAAGAACAGAAGGACGCAAGAGAGAAAGAGCACCTCTAAGCACATTTATAATTCCAAACTAAAGTTAAATCATTTTGACCAAACATAAAGTTCCTGTTTTCAATCACTAGAGAAAGCAGTGTCAATATTTAGAATCATCTGCGTGGAAGACACAAGCATTAGTGAAGCTTTATCATGAAACAGAACTCATCCTAACAGTTGAATAGAAATTACCTGTGGAAAAAACAATTCTGCATTTCACTGAAAAATTTAGTCACCCAGTCTGCTCATGTACAACATTGTGCAACTGTAATGTTATTCATCCCAGCGACTCTGGTTTCACTTGACCTCAAAAGTAGCTTCGCTAACACAGACACCTTTGGAAGGAGAAAAGAAAGGAAAAGGAAAAAAGAAAAAAGATGGGAAAGGAATAAGACACTGGGTTTTAAAACATGTTGGCCCAAGTTACACAAGTATTGACTACAGACACGTCCATCCAATTGAATTTATTAAAAGTCTAAAAATTCCATGACTGGTCGAAATCTCAACAGATAGCCGTCCCACTCTACTGACAGCATACCTTCATTACATCAGTAAATATCAACAATCCTTTCATTGATGTCGGCAGCTCCAATGGAAACATCATGTATAACCTGCATGTATTTGGGGTATGACAGCCCACCACACCATCAAACATAAATAAATGTTTAACCCATTATCAACCTACCTACCACATACACTCTTTAAGCTTTCATCTTGAAAAAATGATGAAAGGTGATGGAAAACTGTAAATGGAGATGGGCAGACCTAAATCATGATGGGTGGATATGAAAACCAGAACTATAGTAAGCATTCACTTGATCACACGCAGGGGCATGCTTACGATCCAAAAACATTAACACAGCAAGTTAACTAGGTACATGCTGCTGTATTATGTAATAAAAGCATAGTTTCTACCACTCCATCAAAGGGCCTAAGACCTCATTAAGATTTAAAATTAACAAATATATATATATATATGAAATTTTATATAGATCATATCAAATTCAGAAGGAAAAAGAAGAAAGAAAATTGAAACTAGAAATACTTTCTCAAATAGACATTTTTATATATAAAAAAAAAAAAGCAGCACAGTTAGCAATAGAGGTAGTAATAGTCCAACATACATCTAGCAGTAATAGAAGCTTTGCTAGAAAGATTGAATGGTTGACCCGGATGACAGCAGAACACCATTTGAAACATATAATCCTTATCATGGTCAGCTCAGCCTTAAAGACTCTAGTTCCAATTTGTTACAAGTGAACCTGCAAAAGATAAACAAACACACAAGTGCGCATATTTATGAGGAGCCAAAGCTGGCAGAAAAATCCAACAACCAAAGAACATCAAGAAATCTTCTGTAAGAATCGCCCTTCATGCGAGCAAAGGCTGATTCTGCTGAAATTAAGTTCATGCATCTCTGCAAGCTTCTCAAATTGGTGCACAGCAAAACAAAACATAAAAAAGAGCCTTCCGTGAAAAACAGCTTCTCTTCCAAGCATTATATGCTGTCCTCAAACATTAACTTCAGTTCTCTTACGCTCTTCAAATTCTGTAAACCAGGCAAGGATAATATTAAGCTAATTAATGGCCAACAACATTGAAAAAATATTTTTTTTCCTCTCGCATTAGTTGTCATTACCATTTGAGTTCAGCTTTGGATGTTCAACTTTCAGTAACTATGGTTCTTCATTGCTTGAATTTGGCAAACCATTGCTCCCCGTTACCATGTCTTCCACCAGTTCCTTTGAATCACAACCTTTACGTTTTAAATCCACCATTTCTTCATTCATAAAATATTTTTTTTCCTCATTGGCATCTTCTGTTTTGTCTGATCCATGCTCATGATGAGTCTCATTTTCCCCTCTTCTAATATCCTTCTCATCATTTGAATGACGTTTCCGTTCGGCAGATTTTGACCTAGGGCGCCTCCTGTGTTTTGATTTATTTTCCTCTGAACTTCTTGGAGATCTGCCGTGTTTACCTTCAGCGGATGGTGACCTTCGTCTATGGCGGTGCTTAGACTTTTCATCTTTATTTTGATCTACCCTGTGACTGGACCGCCGCTTGCCTTCTGGAGATATTGACCTGGAGTGCCGTCTGTGCTTTGACTTGCTCCCATCCCTACCTCTTGGGGATGACCTACTTCTGTTATGCTTTCCCTCTGCAGTTATTGATCTAGACCGCCCTCTATCTTGATGCTTTGTTTTTTTATCCCTGGTTTCATTTCCCCTCTCTTTGTAATGATGCCTATCATCAACAGATTTTGACCTGGACCTCCTATGACGGTGCTTCAGCCTTCCATCCCCAGTTTTGTCTACTTTCTCATTGGAATGGCCTTTAACTTCCACAGATTTTGACCTGGACCGACTTCTGTGCTTTGAGTCATCTTCATTTGAACTTCTAGGGGATGGCCTCCTTCCATGGTGTTTAAGCTCCACAGATAATGACCTAGACCTCCTCTCATGCTGCTTTGACTTTTTTTCTTGGATTTCATCCACTTTGTCATTGGCCTCTTCCACCGATTTGGACCTAGAGCGTGAGCGCCTTCTGTACCTGAGCTTGCTATCCGGGCTGTTCCTTGGGGATGATCGACTTCCTCCATGATGCCTAGGTGATCTAGAACCACTGTCTGGTGCTTTTCTTGATCTATGAGCTGAACTTTCTTGGCGATGTTTTGGTGAGCCTGAATCAGCTCTGTAAGATTTTCTTGTTCGAGGGCTTGCACTCCTGCTCCTATTTCTCCTTGAAACAGGTGAACGATGAACACGGGATCTATCCACTTCCCGCCTTCTAGTTCTATCACCATCATCTCTACTATCTCTATCTCTATATGATCGTCTTTCGTAATTATACCTTGAGTGATAGCGAAATCTCACAGGGGACCTAGATCTGCGGTCTCTATTGTGGCGGGATGGGGGTGAGTAAGAAGGCGACCTCATTCTTCTTCGGTAATTAATTGGTGATCTCGACTTGGATCTGGACCTTGCTCGAGGCGGGGATGGTGACCTGCAAGAGGCAATAAACTCATCAGTGGAGAAAAAACCACAGAGCAAAGTCTTTAATTTTTAATTAGAGTGTCTAGTTTATTTGTTATACAAATCGAAAACAATCACCTAACAATTCTCAAACTTGCATGCTTTAACAAAAGATAAAAGGTTGCATATGTTTAAATAACTACGGTATTACAAATTGATAAGCCCCAAGTTGGACTCTCCACCAACTCAGGCAACTCAGTTCTGACAAATGATTTCATGAAGGCTAACAGATATTGGAAGGGAGAAAGAAAGAAAGCCATTGTAGTAAAAAAATCATACCAAGAAGACCTTGTGTTCCTTTCTTGTACCATGTCTCTCGAATAAAAAAAGAGAAAAGGGATTATGAAAGACCCACTGCAGTATTTATCTAACCCAAAATCTTAATGTGAGGCAAAAGCAAAGAGTAGTAATGCAAATTATCATCAGTGATCTATTATAAAAGAAAGAGATAAGCTGACATACTTGGATTCTGCTTTTGTTTCCCCTTCTCCAGTGACAAGCCCATCATCTTTTAACTTCTTACTTATTTCTGCAGCTCTAGCTGCTGCTAACTCTGTTGCCGACTTCATTGTTGCAGCTTTGTTAGCTGCCTGCTGTGCAGTCATAGTTTGCTGCATAAGCAAAGCCTGTTGAAATTGCATCTGTTGCATGGCAACTGCTTGCTGCATCATCATCGGCAGAGAAGATGAAGCAAAGGAAGAGTTCAAAATAGGTTTCTGAGGAAGAGATTTAGCCGTCTCAACATTCAAAGGCCGACCCCCAACATCCATATTGTTCAATGCTAAAGCAGCAGTTGCTTCTTCAGGTTTAGAGTATTCTATGTAAGCAGAGTGTTTTGAATCAGCAATGGTACATTCAACAACTGTGCCACAAAAGCTAAACAGTTGTTTCAGCTGTTCCACTGTCAGAAGCGGGCTGAGATTGCTAACGTGGAGTGTTTTCTTCAGTGCCTCCTCCTTCCGAGCTTTGTCAGGTGATCCTGGCAAGGGGATAAATGCTAACCAGTAAGAACTTTGGACATAAAATGAAAGGAAAAAAATACTTAAACCAAGGTACAGCACAAGTAAAATCAATAGCTTCGGGCAATGAGAAAAGAAAGGATCCATACAAGCTATCTGATACATGCATGAGCAGCTAATAGGAGGTGAGAATACCAGATGAATCTTTGGCTGACTGAGCTTGCGCTTGCAACTGAGCAGCATGAGCTTGAAGAGCTTTGGCAGCAACAATAGCCTGGGCAGCAGCCATTGCAGCTGCAGAAGGTGCCATAGGCACCTGACTAAGAGTCCCCATTGAGGTTGTTGGGGCTAACAAAGTCATCAGTAAGCTCTGTGGAGGGTGACTCAGCTTGCAATCAGTTTTTGCACACCGACCATAAAGGTACTCTCGACAAACTTCCCCAAGAGATGCTCCAGCACCAGGCAAAATAGCACCACCTGAAGCACTGGAAGTAATGCCTGGAGTCATTCCTAGTAATGCAGGGAATGCCCCAGAAATGTTGGCCGAGTAATTTGGCATGTTAGGCATGGTCTGGTTCACAAGGTTTGGAAATGTTGTTGTAGGAGCCATACCCAGCAACCCTCCAGTCGAAGTGCCTGTGTTGCATGACAACAATTCAATACCTAAAAGTGTTAGAGATGAATAGCAAGACTGAATATTTGAATAACAAGTCAGGAACAGTTCAAGGATATATTGGATGGTGAGATAACATGGCTTATTAAAGGAAAAGATAGACAGTTTACAAATTATTAGCGGCTATTTAATCAGGAAAACCATCCTCCATTATCTTTAGTTACTATAACAAACTACACAAGAAAATATCCCAATTATTCCTTTTCCCTCACTTCCATGCAAAAGAAATTGCAAATGTCCATATGCATGCATAAACCAAATAAAGATATGCAGCACATTATCATACTAGATCAACAATCAAAATTTTCAGAAGCGTCAAGACAGCATCGCTCCAATTTAAACAAACCCCCCAAAAACAAATCCGGACAAAAGAACCAAGACAATATATAATTCAAAATTTGCTTGCAAAAATGAACAAGTCATACACATGCTGCCTTAAAAAGTGTTGAAAACATTCCAAGTGGTTGACAAATAGCAATATACAAACTCATTACCGCAGACAACATTACCTAGAACTGTATAACCAACATAAAGTTCACATAGAAAACACAAAAAAAATCCATAACCATAAATATATATACCTGAACTAAAGAAAACAGGGAAAGGACTCCCCCATAATAGCTTTCCCATTACACTCAATAGTAACCATATAATTCCCTCTTTTCGGCACCACATATGTAACCGTGTATGTCCCATCTCCCATATCCTTCACATTACCTTCTTGCTCCGTCCCCCCAACTCCCACTCCCGGTGAAACCCTAACCTTAATCAACGCGCCTCCATTCGGAACTTTCCTCCCATCCGCATCCTTAGTAACAACCATAAACGTGGCAGGTGCACACGCGGTCCCACCGGCAATGCCACCACCTGCCGCCGTGCACTTATTGGGGTCAACTGGTCCCACTGGTTTATTGGCCAAATCCTCCTCTGCATCTTCCTCCTCGGAATCTGAATCCGCGGGCTTTTCAGCCTTGTCTGATAATACTTTGAAGGTCGCGTCGAATGCAGCTTTCGCTGCTGCGGTTTTTTCTGCCTCGCTTTTTAGTTTTGCTTCCTCTGCTTGCTTCATCCATATTGGTTTAGTAGCTGAGTGGTTGGTGGTGGAGGTAGTGGCGGCAGTGATGGTGGTGTTGTTTCGATCTGTCATCGTAAAACCCTAATTTGCCTGCGGGCGAGAATTTGGGGTTTTTGGGGGTGCGATTGGTGGTAGCGTTGATGAAAACAAAGGGGAAAGGCTGTTCTTAGTGGTGGATTTTTTTAATTGTTTTTTTCGAGGGAGAATATTTTGATCAGTGAACCACAAAAAAAAAAAAAAAAGAATTTGCTATGGGCACAGTCATTGTGTCTATTCACACAATTAATTTTGTAAATATCTAAACCACAGGTTAATGTTTTGAATTATTTTGAATGTTAAAAAAATTAATTTTTAAAAATAATATAAGATTAAATTATATGTCTACTTTTCTATTTACTATATTGAAATTAATGTAAAACTAACTTCTTAAAATATTTTTTTTAATTTGAATTAATAAAATGAACATGATAAGGGTAACATAGAAAACAAGATGAATTAAATTTTATTTTTTAAAATATGTAAATTCAACCAATATAAATTATTTTATTTATTTAAAACCTGTAAATTTAATTTATTTAGGAATTGAATTCAAATTAAATATAGATAAACTAGGACCTGCCTAAAAATGAATGTTCCCAAATGTTTGATTCATTCGAAAGGGATAATATGTACTCGATATATATTCTCATAAGCATTCATATGCAAACATGTTTTTATTTTTAATTATCATCATCATAGAAGTGAAATTTAGATCCATCTACTATGAAAGCAAAATTCATTGCACGCCATTAAACAATGAAACAAGTGGTGTGGTTAAGAGATTTAATTACTGGTCTAAAAATTATCGATTTCATATCAAGACCAATAAATATATATTATGACATTTGGTAGTGGTTTTCTTCTCTAAAAATAATAAAAGTGGAAGTCAACACAAATATATTACCATAAAGTATTTCATTATGAGAAATAAAGTGAAGGACTATGAAGTACTCATTAAACATATTAGCATCGAGCTAATGATTATGAATCTCATGACTAAAGCATTGTTGACAAAATAATATAATTGTACGGGTCTAGCTAACCTATTTTATGGTTGACTTCTTTTTTTTTTTAGTTGTTTTGTCTAGATTTTTTTTTATGTTATTCTTAGAGATTAAAGTGGTATTTTGTGCACATAAAATATTGTTTTCTATATCTATTGAGATATATAAAGTTGGATCCAAATGGCTTATTAAAAGTTCATTTATAAAGTTTATTTGCTTATTAAGTGTTTTGTTTTATGATGTAATATATTGTGATATATAAAAGGAAGTATTTGATTATAAAATGTGACCGTTATGATTCATATATTGTATTCTTGATTTAAGTGTGAATATTTTCACCTGCTATATATTGAAAATTTTAAAGATAAAAGTGGATTTTAATTTAAATCAAATTAATATTTAAATTAAATAAAATTATAAAAAGTTAAATAGTATTATACTTGTGATTCAAAATAAGAGTATAAATAAATAAAGAATAAATTAATATTAGATTTTAAAAATAGAAGAAAAAAACATGAAAACCAAAAATTTCCCTCTCTCAAAGTTCATTTACCCATTCCTTTTCAAAGATCAAGGGGATGTTAGGAATGAGAGTAAAGAGAGTGAAAAATTATCTTGTAATTTCAGATATTTAAACAAAAAAAGTGAGGTTAAATGTTAACTTCAGAGAGGGAAGGGTAAAGGGATATTCAAAAGTAAAAATTCTTGAATGTAATTTCAGATTTATTTATATGATTTAATTGTTTTTGCAATTATTTTTAATATAAGATTAATTTTATTTATACTTGAAAGTAGATGTAAGAAATAAAAACTTTACCGTCTATATTATATCATTGTTGTACAGGAATTGTCGTAATAGAAAAATAAAAATAAATCACTTGAAAAGCGCTACTTTGATAGTCCTTCACCTTCTCTCTCAATTTTCCGAGAAAATCTCCCTTCAGAAAGCTTTCAAGAAATCCATCTCCACAATTCTCCAATACCCATTTCAAGGTAAGTACTGTTAATTACTATGTCTTTTGGAGCTTAGAATGTTGTTTTCTTGATCTGGATAGATTTGTTTTGGTTCATGTTAGACAGTTTTGTAGGTGATAGTCTTGGAATCCTGATTAAGTTAAGGAGTGTTAGTGGTGATTCTTTAATAGGTTCTGGTAGTTTTTGTAAAGTTTTTGGTTCATCTAATGATGCCACCAAAAAGAAAGAAATGGACAGAGGTGGAAGAGAAAACCCTAATTGAGAAATATGGAGAGATGGTCTCTGATGGGACCCTTGCAAAGATGAAAACCAGAGAGAAGAAATACAAACCAATTGCTTTGTACGTGAATTCTGTGCACCATGTTCATGATCCGATGGCATACCCTTGGCAATGGACATGGAAAGATGTGTCCACTAAGGTGCAGAACATGAGGCATCAATACATGCTTGTTAAGCAAAAGATTAAGAAACCTGAGTTTTCATCGATGGAGAATTCAGGTTGTGGTGGTGGGGAGTGTGGCAATGAGGATGAGTTTGATTGGTTGGAAGGGCTTACACATTGGTCAAATTTTTTGCGGTACAAGGAGGTTTTTGGGGATCTTCCAGTTGCTTATGGGACTAATGGTAGTAATTGTAGTGATTTGATGGGAGTCTTGAATGAAGATAGGGAGACTGGTGGGGGTTTGTTAGGGGGTGTCAGGGGAATGGACATGGCAGAGTTTGGCCAAATAGGTAATTCGGCAGATGGGGATTTTGCTGGGATTGATGGGGGCGAGAATGGGGTTCTGGGTCTGGGGTTTGATTATGAAGGGGAAGAGGCAGAGGAGAATTGCAACGGTAATGATCGGGTGAGGGAGGATGGAGATGATGGTTTCATGTATGAAGAGCCAGACCCAAATGTGTCTAATTTGAGAAAGAAGAGGAAGGCTCTGAAGGGACTAAGGAAGAGGGTGTTTGGGTTTCTATCAAACCAGTTGGGGCAGTTGAGGGACATGGAGGCTCGGTTTGAGCAACGTGAGCTGGAGAGAGAGCGGGAGAGGCGGAGAGGAGAGAGCATTCAGGTGGAGAGGGAGCGAGAATGGGAGCAGAAGTTGGAAGAAAGGGAAAAGGAGAGGGAAGAGATGGAAAAAGCTAGGGAAAAGTTAATGAGGCAGAGGATTCAAGAATGGGAAGCTATGGAGAAGGAGAGCGAAGAGAGGGAAAGAAGAAGAAGAGAGGAGGACATGATTCAAGAGAGGGAATGGGAAGAGAGGATGAACAGGAAGAGGTCAGAATGGAAGAAGAGCATTGATGAGATGTTGAATCAGCACCAAACAGAAATGGGACAGATCCAGTCCCGTTTTCTTCATGAGCAACAAAACCTTACTGGCCAGTTGCTTGGAATTGTTTCACAATGGACTGCTCCAACTGGGCTCTCTGATCATACTGGTGCTAGCAGCCATTATCTTTCACAAATGATGCAGAATTTGCATCATGTAAATGGTATGGTTCATGGGGACAGTAGGGTTGATGGAGATACTCAGGATGACCAATTTATTGTTGATGGATGATTCCTTTTCTGTAAAACCATCATCCTCTTGTTAAGCTGGGATAAAAATGGAACGTTTCTGCATGTTTACTTTGGTGACAATTGTATAGGTCAGAATTGCCAGTCATTTTGTCTTGTTCTGATGATAGAGGTGCTTGTATATTTATCTGTTTAGTGCAAAATCGTAGTCAATAAGGGATAGGTTATTGTTTGTTTCGATTTTGTTGTAACTATATTTGATAAAAATAATAAATCAACTTTTCTGGAAATATGGTAGTTGTGTTTGTTCTTCAAGTTAAGTCTTTAGTTTCTTGCTCCTCACACCCCCTCCCCCCTTGCATTAAATTCGTTTGTTGTGCCTGCCTGGATACCAGTACGCGTGATTATCTCAATTTCATAATCTAGTTCTAAATAAAGCCTTCTTGCAGCAAAGATGTCATGTACCAGTTTGCCCTGGACTTGGAAGAGATTATATCTGCTTGGAAATGTTCATTGATGCTAGTTATCTATAATTTGAAGACTTGGCATCTGACACTCCCCATTAACTTTTCCTGAATCAAAAGATCACTTTTACATATCTGTTTACCATGTTCATACACAAGTTTCCTTAACCTCTCCTGATCCGTTTCCTGTATCTGTCATCCCTTTAACTACACTTATGTTATATCCCGTGTCTTTATTTCTCGTCAGAACTTGATCAATCTGACTCTGATCTGGAACTGCTGCTCTTGGCATTTACCTGGTCAGGTGCCAGATGAACAGATCCCTCGCACAAGTCTTGGCTGCAAAATCCTTATTGAGGCTCACAAGGGCTATCCCAATTAGAAAGGGGTATTTGAGGATTAAGAGCAACTTAGAACTTGAATTCATGCCCGTCTAATGTACCAGGAAAAATCTTAGCTTAGCTGTAGGGATGACTAAGTTATTCATAATTAGTTTTGAACCTCCTCTAAACACTCTTAATTTGGTTTCAATGATTTCCTCACGAAGTTGAAACAGTTTCAAGCGAGGACATCATTGTCTCCAGTCTAGGCATTTGTCATGGGACCGTTCATGATATGGTAGTATTGATGTAGGTTCTATTTGCTAGGTTAATGAAGAAAAGTACCAAGTGGGATCCCATAAAAATAACGCAAGTGAAACAAAATCTTACACGATCTTAAAGGCAACGGTATTCCATTGCGCTTACATTTTGTTTGTCCTATTGAATTCACTTTTCATCATCAACTTTCTTCTTACTACTAAATCTGAATCTTGATAACATAAACTTGAATCTTTTGTGTTTGGTTGTGGAATCTTATTACTATTATGTATCTGCATCGTATTAGCAAATAAGAAAGAAGGCTTTGGTATTAGTATGCATTTCGTGGGACAACTAGTTTTTGAAGGACAACTAGTCTTTTCATTTCATGCTTGTATCTACTACATAGATATGATGCTTATCTGGTAATGAATCGATTGAATCATAAAAACATTTCATTGCTTATCTGGGAAATACCTCTTGCTATGTCTCTACTAACATTTTCATTGTAGAACTCTAACTAGCGGATCTAAAACTGGATTGCAGTGGGTTAAATAGGCCAAAATAAGAGACTTCATTGAAACTAAGATCCGATCTATAAGATAGATGCAGTTGTTTATTGTAACTAGATTGCTTATATTTAAAACTATACTCCGTCTTTAACAATGCTTTGGCATCTGAAACTCGCCCATCAACGTTTTTTTAATCAACTTATCTTCTCTTGTATGTCTCTGCCACATGAACATACATACAACACGAGCTTCCTTAATCTCTCTTCTGATCTGTTTCCTGCATCTTTCATCCTTTTAACTACTCTTATGCCATTTCATGTGTCTTTCATGCTAATCAGAACTTGATGAATCTGACTATGATCGGGAACTGCTGCAATCTGATTCTCAGATTCATCGTCTGATCTGGATTCTGATACTGAAACTTGTTCTGCTGTTGCATAATAAGCAATGGTGTGTTCTTCATGTGCTTGCACAAATTCCCAGTGATGCCACCAACCGCAAAGGATGTAAAGAAGTAAATTGATGGACAACAGTGTGCTCCTGGGATTTTACTTGTGGAAGAGTGGACTCAAATGAGTGTTGCATGGAGGGTGTGTTCTTGGGATTATCTTTAGGAATTCAGGAAAGATAGACTCAAATGAGTCTTGCAGACATCATGAAGCTGAAATCAATATCTTCACATGGTGAACTGCTTTTTTAAAATTCCTTTCAGGCCTTTAACACTTCAGAAATTCCTAAAGATTCATTCCCTCAACTTTAAGTATTTCAAGGGTTATGGTGAAAATGTTAAATATTAAATCTATAAGATTGCAAACCGAGTCCAATCTAATAAAATATTTAATAAAAATATTGAACACTCGATCCATTGATCCTTACCAGATTGATTAAAATATCTCAAAAAATTTAACAGCCATGAACTTAGTGTAAAGTCCATATACAAAAGCCCTAAAAAAATATGCAAAATTACATGTAGATAAACAAAAATTCCTGTACTCATCTACCGAATCGAATCAGAAACCAGTACAATTGAAAAGGTGTAAATCATGCTTTTAAAAATTTTAAATTTTTTATTTTTAAAATAATTTTTTTATGTTTTTATATCTTTTTAATATATTAATGTTAAAAATAATTTTTAAAAAATAAAAAAATAATTTTAATATATTTATAAACAAAATACATTTTTAATTATCATCACCACTAATAATCTCAAATATTTGCGAGCATCAATTCTGAGGGGTATAGTTTACTATTCAGGTTCTAGATTTATTTTTTAGAGATTACTAGTTCGAGTCTTATAAATCTCAAGGTTATTGAAAATTTATATAATTATTAATTTTAAAACCTGTAAAATTAATTAAAATATATATAAATTAACCTAAATATCTATATTAATTAAAAAAAATATTTGCAAGCATTAATCCTTGCGGGAAAGAAAATGAAATGAAAAGTAAAAAGTACAAGAGAAGAGACATCACATCATCAAAATCATTTAATGCATTGCAAGCATTTAGTGCAAAAAAAAAAAAAAATTGAAATCCCAAAACTGATCATCCCTTGAAGCATGTCCTCTAAATACATATAGAAGACAAGACAACATAGATGTAAAAACCAATAACTTTTGATACGAGGATTTGATTTGATTGGTGCAAATCATACCACTCTAGAAAGCTTAATCAAAGCCCACGTCATGGAGGAGCGCCTAAAAGAATCTAAGGTTATTTTGAATGCTGGAAGCTGTTTTGAAACGCGATGGAAATCATGTTTTAAAAAATTTAATTTTTTTTATATATATTTTATATTATTTTAATGTGTTGATCTTTGAAAATATATTTGGTATTATAATAGTTTTTGTGATTGTGGTTTAAAAAAATTATTTTATAAAAAACACTTTTGGTTGGAGGTTGATTTATATTTATATATATTTGGTTAAAACTATGATTGAAATTGAGGTTGGATGAAAAATAATTTAATGCATTTGGTAATATATATTAATATTGATGATTTTTAATTTAAATATTGTAAATTTAACTACTGCTATTATATCATGAAATAAATAATACTTTATATATAAAAAATTATTGTTCCATTAAACTATCTATAATTTCATCACATACGAAATTCATCTGACAAGAACTATAGTTTCTATGATTTTTTTATCGTATAACAAAATTAGGTAAAATATCATTAGGAACAAAATGGAGATTACGATCAAATTCTGCAAATGCTACACCATTATATGATCTCCTTCTAATTTATGCAGTGTCATTGAATAATGTTAAACACTAATTTTTATTTTGAATAAAACATATTTTAAAAAAAATTAGATTTTTTACTGTTCAAGTGAACAGTGCAAGTGAATAAAATCATTTCACTGTTACGTGTTAATAAATGTGCAGAGTGAATTAATTCACTCTGCACTATTCACTTAACAAAAGTGAACAATGCCAACAAAGAAAGTGCATTTTGCTTCTCTCCGAACCGTGTTTTTGTGCTTTTTGTTATGGGTTCCATGTTTTAAAAACACTAGTTACCACTTTAACCAAACATATATTTTTTATGTTTTTTTCAAAATACAATTGCTGCTGTATAGACAAACATGCTCTTAGTAGTGGAGAAAACAGAGAGAGGCAAGATAGTTTTACCATGATTAATCTAAAAAGTTTCATCTAAAAATTGACAGTCATTTTAATGGAGATTTAGGAATAAAGGATTTCATGGATATTTGGCTGGTTGATTGTGAAAGGGTGATGAAATGAGTGGTTGAAATTAGAGTTAAATTAGGGTTAAGGAGGAGCTTATTCTTAGAAGATAAGGGTTGAAGATGATCGGGTTCAACAAGGTAGGTCACATATTGTGCCTTGGTTTTGACTTTGAATGAGGTGATTGTCAAAATCTACTATTAGAGATTAATAAATGTTTGTTTTTGTGTTTTAAATTTTTTTTTGAATTTTTTTGAATTTTTTTGCTTCAAATTAATATTTTTTGGTGTTTTAAGATCATTTTAATATGCTGATGTCAAAAATAATTTTGTTAAAATAAAAAAACAATTTTGATGCATTTCCAAGTAAAAAAACATTTTGAAAGCAACCACTATCACATTTTTAAATATCTTTATAATAGACATGTCAATCGTGAGTGCGCTTAATGGCGCATGAAAACTAGCACTGAAAGCTAAGATATTGTTATAGGAATAGTTATAGGTGGTGTTTGAGAATGCGGTTTAAACCATATTTTTTAAAGTTTTGATTTTTTTTGTTTAAAATTATTTTTTTATGTTTTCAAATTATTTTGATGGGTTGATATTAAAAATAATTTTATTAAAATAAAAAAAATTATTTTAATATATTTTCAAGCAAAAAACACTTTAAAAAACAACCACAATCACATTGAAACACCCTACTTCTCACTTAGTTTAGTTAAAGAAAGCTACAATTAATTAATGTTTTAACGTTTCAGGAAAAATGTGCTTGCTTGCCATTGTTTATTCAAGACATACCATGACATAATTAAGTTGGAGAAATAAATTTATTCTGATCTCAACATAAGTTGACTCGGTGTAATGTTTTTGCTTGATTATTTTATAGTTGTTGTTTATTTTTTTATGATATTATTAAATTAATTAAATTTATTAAACCTAATTAAGTTAATAATCTAATTTTTAATTTATTTTTTTAAATACTATTATTACCTAACCATCATATTTATATTTTAAAAAAATTAATATTAAAGCGGAATAATACAAAACACTAATCTAGCTAGACCAAAGAATAAGTTAATACAAACATTTGTTTTCTATTGGTTTTAGGTTTAAGTTCTATAATTGTTAATATGATAATTATTAAAAACTTATATAATCTTTAACTTTAGAGTCCAAATACTTATATTAATAATTAAAAAAAAAATTAAAATAGAGCAAAGAACATCAAAACCATAGCAAGTGTCCAGTGATGAATGTGTTTGAAGAGAAATTCATGTCAAGTAATTAATCCATAGAATTTTAGCTACCTGAGTTACAGTAACGCACCGACAATTATTCCAAAAATCACAATTACCAGCCATGGCAGTAAAGTAGCCTAACAATTTTCTTTGGCAAATAGGCAGTCATCTCTGCCTATCTTTTTTCTTCAGCTTCTTCTTCTTCTTCTTCTAGGGTCTCATCGTCATTGATGGAAACTAGACCTTGGATGTATATTGCAAAATCACATCAATTCTGTTTTAGGTTTCTTCAGAAAGCCTGGGAGACTGAATCATCTTCTCAGAGATGCCTTGCTATCATGTTCCTGATCAGGTGTCCTTGCCTCGAAATAGTTTCCATTGCATTCACCAAATGCACACAAGCAGTTTCCTGACATCCCCAGAACAACTGTGTCAAAATGATCAGGAAGTGGCACAGCTTCCTGGAATTTTTCATCTGATATATCACATGCAACAATTACATATACTTTTTAGACGCAATTTCTTGCATCCCCAACCAATGCGCAGTCCCATTACATAATATCCCTTGATAAGCCTCTACAAAGGTTACACCATTACAGATATGATCAGGAACTTTTCTCCATGAGTTTTCAATGTAAGAACTTCAACCATAATTTGTTCAGAACCATTAGCAGTAGTGAAGCTAGAAGTTACAAATTATAATCAATCAATAAAGGAATCATAACCTAGTCCAGCAAAGAAACATAACTAAGACAAAGACTGGGTTTTGTCAATTCCTTGGAATCTCTAGGAGACGAATTCCACAAGACCAACTTTTCATAGTCAACAAATGAACAGATTATTCCATTGAAAGATCCCAGAATTCCAATAAAGAAGGTAGGACTGCACCTTATTGCTTCAGTATAATCAAGCTCTTGCACTGCATTATCCTCATCACCACCACTAGCTGCTTCGAAGTCGACAGATTGCGGGGTCCTGTTGAGAGGAGAAGTCTATGGCTTTAGCTCCTCTTGCCTTCAAAATGTTATAAACTCCAACATTCCCACAATACTTGGCATCCGCACACGCCTATGCAAACAAAAACCCAAAACTTCACAAATTAATCATTCTAACAAAACCCAACAACATAAAAAGAAATTAATGAAATAAACACCAGCGGATTGTCAACTCCCGAAGCAAGACCACCAAAAAACAATTCTTCGCGAGTCCACTAGTTTATCTAAACAGCCGAAAACCAAACAGTGTTAACATGCAAAACAAGGACTCGATGAACAAAATCTTACACCTGAAGAAGATGGTTCCAGGCATGGCTTCTCAGCTTCTTCTTACATTAACCCATCATCATCATCATCATCATCATCATCTTACACAACCTAAACGAAGCCACTCACATCATCAGCAGATCACAACCCATTTTGCGGAAGGAACAGAACAAACCCCAGGACTCCTATCAAAAAAGCAGTACAAATCCTTAAACCTCAAAAAGCTAGATGAAAGGATTGGAACCCACAAATCCTAATGACCCACAAACTACGTGACCCTACCGGACCCAGATAATGACACAAACAAATCTCAAATGATAGAGCCCACAAAAACCAAGAACCCAAAGACTAAAAGACAAGACATACCGATCCCCCCCAATTCATCCATCATCTTCTAATCCAATCCAATCCAACCCATTTACTTCCATCCATGGGGTCTCTCCTCTCTTCTTTGTCTCCTCACACCCACTGCACGCGCAGGTGTGCTTCTCGTACGGTTCCGTGCGTTCGGACGATTGACAACAAGTTTCACCCGTGGCAGACACCTTGCCACGTCACCACCAGCAATAAAAAGGAGGGAAGATTTCAAAATTTTAGTGACCGTTGGAACCCCCCACCGCCTCAACAAATATATAAAAATACAGATAGTATGGCCTTAGCTTCACAATTACGCGTTTTTTATTTTTCCATCTGCAATTCTTCAGGGTTACTGCTAATTTCTCTTTCTTTCTTGGCAAGAAAGAAAGTCTCTGTCTTTTAATTTTCCTGTTTGATCTTCAAGTAGGTTAATCCCTGGCACAAACCCTAATCGGCCATAAAAGAAATTGGATTTGATCCTCCTCCATTCTCTTAGCATTCTTCTCTTCCAACTCACACAGCAATGGCAATGTCATCACAAAACCCAGAAACACAAAACCTTGAAATACTAGAGGGTTTTCGATTCCGCCCTGATGATCAAGAATTGGTCCGCTTCTATCTTTACCCAAAAATCACCAACCCTAATCTCTTCACCACCTTCAATGTTCCCGTTAGAGATTGCCATCTCTTTGGAAACCAAGCCAGAGAACCTTGGCAAATCTGGGACTCCTTCCCCAAACGCCACGGCGAGGATCTATTCTTCTTCACCCAGCTTACCAAGAAAGGCAGGTATGTTGTTCGCAAGATCAGCGGTGGCCCTGGAAAATGGGATCAAGAGTATAAAGACCCTCCTTTCGATGTCTCCATCGACCCCAACTGCAAAGTCACTGTCATCAGAAAGGTGTTCACTTACCTCAATCCTAAATCTGACCACAATGGCTCATGGTTCTTGTTCGAGTACAGCCTGCCATCACTTTCTCAACTAACTGTCTTATGTCAATTGAGAAAGAAAGAAGTCCACAACCCCGAGACAGTCAATCTACAGCGATCAACAACAAAAAAGAGGAAAAGGGTTGCTGACACTGAAAGTGTTGATGATGCCACAAACACCATACGGCAAAAGCCCAGGATTGATGTATTAGACCATCAGCAGCAACATATCATGGGTTTCGATGGGTTAGTAGATACTGTTTCTCAAGTGGAAAACCAGCGGCAGCACTTGCAGCTTGAACCACTCTCTGATAATGGGCTGGGATTCGGCTATTTCGAGTCCTTTTCTTGTGAGGATGAGCAGGACTTTGGAATTTATCTGATGGCTACTGATTCAGATAGTATATCCACTAGCAATGCTGCACCACCAAGTGTATCTACGTTTAATCCTGAAGAGAACTCGCGGTCAATTGAGTTTATGTCCGACGAAAAAGACGGGGACGCTGCTTCAGCATTAGATCATGATTTCTGTCTTCAGCTACTTGATTTAAGTGGTTGCTATGACGAGGCAGACGGGTTTCCAGCAACTAAAGCAACATCACGGGCTAGCGCTTATTGGACTGAGGCTACACCAAACCTGGACGAATCCCTCACTTCTGATGCTGTTGATTATTATCTTGAACACGGGGTTTGCGATTCCAGCCCTACCAATTGGTCAGGGTCATTTTCTCGAATGCTGCTAGAAGCACCTACATGCCTGATTCAAGAAAAAGAGATTCATATGGATTCAAATCCTTCCCTCGTGGAGAGAAACTATTGATAGCATGTTTCTCTCTATCTGCTTTTCTTTTTTCTATTTTTCACTTCATTACGGTCTTTTCTTCATTGACCTGACCACATAGGCTGTTCGTATCTTGTTTTGTGCTGGTGTCTTGATGTATTAACCATGAGTTTGTGTTCATGTCAGCATTAACTGTAAAAGTTTAATTGTTAGATGGCCTTAAAAGGCACTTCATTTATTTTTTCCTGTTTTATTACTCACATAAATCTGTTCTTGCTGTCCTTTTGAGAGTTCTGTGGAATTCTGCTGAGATCAAACCTGTTGAAAGTAATTGCATCCTTTGCAACTTGGTCTGCAATACGGGTAACTATATATAGTACGCAGTGATGAATGATTAAACAGATACCCAGAAACCTTGCATAAGATTACGATTTAAAGGGAATCACCCTGCCTTCAAGATTTGGAATGGCCTAACTTGGCCAGCCAACCAAACAAGTTAAGAAGCCTAGCCCAAAGAGAGAAACCATCTACTTACTAGGTTTTCGAACCCATGAAATATAGTTATATATATGAGTAAGAAGAACATGTAGTATATGGGCTTCGGGTGGGGACTGTCTGTCAAACGGATTAATTTAAATTAAGAGAGAAAAAAAAAAGACCGTTGGAGAACGCGCGTAATGTTCAGAAATCCACCGCCTCATTCAAATTACACACGCGTTCTATCCAATCCGTCTCAACTGAGGACTAACTGACATTGTTCATCAAAATCTTTTTATATTCAGTCTATCCGTTCCAGTTTCGGACTAACACTGAAATTCTCTTTGTGCCATTATTCTGTCAATCAATCAGTCAATCTGCTTTGTTTCCTCTATCTTGTTTCAATCTCCATTGTTAATCAATAATGAATCATATCATTCTCCTACAACCCCAACAATATTTTGCCCCTCCACACCCTATTTTGGCTCATCCTCCGCCACCTCTTCCCTACTGTCCTCGACCACCTCTTCCCTACTGTCCTCAACCCCCACTATTATGTCCCGCTGGTATTCGCTGGAACAAACCCCCTCCTGGCTTTGTTAAACTCAACACTGACGCCAGTTATAAATGCATTTCTTCAAAATCTTCTATTGCTGGTGTCTGCAGGGATGAACATGGAATATGGCTGTTTGGCTTCTCTTGCAGAGTCAAATCTGAATCTGCCTTTGAAGCTGAGTTGCTGGCTGTTCGAGAAGCATTAAAGTTGGCTTGGGATAAAGGGCTCAAAAAGGTTATTTTGGAATCTGATTCGGAGAACGTGGTCAAAAGAATTCGTAATCAAGTTACCCGTCAACCAAAGAATCAGTTCGAGGCTGTCATCTTAGAATGTCAAGCGTATGTAAATCGAGATTGGGATTGTTTCATCCAGCATACACTCAGAGAAGGCAACTTTGCAGCTGATTCATTAACGAAGATAGGAATTTCTGAATCGTTTGAATTGCACGTTTGGAAACACCCTCCAGAATCATTATCCTTGATTCTGTTGGCTGATAAGATCGGCATGGAAATTCCCCGACACGGTGCGTTGGATCAAAATCAGCTAGGTTATTTGAAAGTCCTGAAACGGGAATTGTTGCAGAGAAACCTCCACTGGCACTGGCCATGAAGTTCGGGTCTTGATTGTGGTGCTTGCTTGAAACTGTACATTGAGAGAGTTCTAGGATTATGAGTAGTTGTTGTATTGTTTAAGGAAACTTGTACAGATTATTCACATTTGTATGTGTCACTTGTACAGGTTATTCATACGTGCACGACTTTTGATCAATTAAAATCTTTTCCCCCCCCATACAATCGATTCATTTACTTTCTCTTGTATTATTCTGTATTGATGTTTGTTTGCTTGAATGTTGGAAGTTTAAGGTATTCCATCTTTAGGAGATCTTGGTCTAAAACAAATGTTCTTCTGCCTCGTAGTTAAGGATGCTCCTTGAAACCTTTCCTTAGATTTGCAGATTTGGAAAAACCAGTAATCAAAATCAAACCCAAGAAAGGAAGTTATATGTTCTGCAAAATTCTTGCTTTGTAAGTTGACCAGCAAAGCCATTCATTGATGCTAGTTATCTATAATTTGAAGACTTGGCATCTGAAACTCCCCATCAACTTTTCCTGAATCAACAGATCACTTTTACATATCTGTTTACCATATGAACATACACAAGTTTCCTTAGCCTCTCCTGATCCGTTTCCTGTGTCTGTCGTCCCTTTAACTACACTTATGTTATATCCCGTGTCTTTATTTCTTGTCAGAACTTGATCAGTCTGACTCTGATCTGGAACTGCTGCTCTTGGCATTTACCTGGTCAGGTGCCAGACACTACAAAAAAAAATGGGGTATTAGCATCTGAATTTAGCAACGGATAATTCCGTTGTTAAATTCAGTAACGAATTTGCAACGGATTACACATATATTATTATTTTAATATCAGCAACGGACTTTAGCAACAAATAATCCGTTGCAAAATTTACATTTAATTTAGCAACGGATTTTCCGTTGCTAATTAAAAAAATAATTATTTAAATTTTAATATAAAACCAAAATTACGAACATCGTTGATTACATTTACAAGGATTAAATCCCAACTGTTTATTTTTCGCTGGCTTTGGTAAATCGACCCCAGTGCTCTTCCCCCACACCGAAATGCAAACAGATCTAGACGAAATGAACAAAACCAACAGATCAAAATTAATGATCTTCCACTCTTCTAGTCTCCTTCGTCCCTAACAAAATCGAACCAGAACTGTAGAAAAATCACCCTCTCTTCATCGATTTGATTTTCCTTTATCCCAAACATTTCATCTTCTTCGTGTCTTCAGCATCCCTAATTTCTTTTCTTCATCTTCTTCTCCTTCATCTGAACAAAATCGAACCAGACCCATCATTATCACCATCAAACGTGCTGATTTAAGGTATCTCCTTGTAAACGGGTTGGGTGTTTCACGGTTTTCTTCAATAGTTCAGGTAAGTAATTAAGAATTTTTGTTTTTGTTTGTTGCAATTTAACTTGCACTAAAAATTTTTCACCTAACTTTCCCAATCCAGGTTTCTTTCCCGTCACCCAGAGAACGATCTCGGTCACCTGTAACTCAAGAACACAGGTAACTTTTTTTTTTTCCAATACTTTGAATAATGGTTTTAGGCTATTAATTCGGTAATATAGGGGTTTATGAAATGTTTTTACCATGATCTATAACCTAATTATGCATGTGTAATTGAAAATTTATCAAAACCCCTAATTTAATTTTTAGGGTTACGGTTCATAAATTTTTTGATGTCCCAGCAATTGAGCTATAATCATTTTTGCTTCCCTTTGGTTTCTTTTTGCCAGTAGATAGTTGTTTTTCCCCATGAGATACCTCCTATGATGCATTTTCTTCTTCTGTAGCAGTCCAAGTGTTTCTTTTTTTCTTGCTGTGATTTGATTGAGCATGCTTGCAGAGTTTTAGTGCTGCCTTTTAGTCACAGCCAATCCAACTTACTAGGATGTGGTGGTTGCTGATTCGTGTAGATATTATTTCAAAATATGCAATTATTAGTTTTAGTTGCAAAACTTATACGCATTTACCACATCAAAATAGCTGTCACTGGATATAAAGGGAACATAATGATAAGTTAAGGTACAAGAATTAATTTTTGATTAGAGGTTGTTTATGTTTATGTTCATGATGTTGAGTTTAATTTCCACACATACCTTATCATTACTATCACAGTTGTAAAGAGGGCATAGATGCTTTTGATATCATATACTATGAATCTTTTTAGGTTAAACAAATTGATGTAGTACTGAACAAAAAGCCTAGGGTGATTATTCTGCGTTTTTAAGCAATTTTTGTAATACCTGTGTTTAATCTCCAACTGTGACAATCAACGCATCTTTATTTGGGCAGAAAGACACCCAACCTTTCTTGGAGTAAACATGAAATTGCGATGACCCATCACATATATGCAAACACAAGGCATGGGAGTAGTCAGTTCCCCTTATTAGCATGTTGAACACATCATATCCCAAGGAGCTAGCCAATCGATCAGCTGGAATGTCACGTCTATGCCTATGAAGGCATGGGACTGTTTTTTTTCTTTCCTTATTCAATTCAGAAAAAAATTGTTATGAGAAGACAATTGCCATGAAAATATGAAAACTAAATAGTACTTTAACTTGGATATTCTTTCTGTTTTTCATGGTTTAACTTAGATTTGTTTTAAAGACTAGCAATTGATAAAGCTGGATGGGTTTAACATACTGTTTATGTTTTTTATTTTTCCAGCAATATGAATGGCTTATTGGATCACAATATAAATCAATAGAGTTGGCTAAGTCTGATTGGGTTGCAACAAGGAAATCTCCACCTTGGGCCATTGATTATTGGGGCTTTGGTAAGTCAATTTTGCTCCATTTTTTGATGGTTGCTTAATTAGATTATGCTTAATTTGTCTGCTGGGCATGCCTATTATAATCTTTTCAATTAATTGGAACTCTGCTTTTCATTGGGATAAGATTATTCATATTTAAATTTATTATCCTTGTAGATCCTAGTATGTGAACATGATGCTGGGATTATATTCAATTAACTTTTCCCGGCATAAGATCGCTCCTTTTTTATTTCTGCTTTTACATATTGCTTCCTGAAGTTCATGTTTTTGGTGTTTTTCCTCTTAAGAAGAATAATTAATGCTTTTTACAATAAGCTATGGGGGGGAACATTACAAGAGTAAAAAGAATGGGGTAAGAGGTGATAAGGACATATTTAAGGGCAGAATCTTATGGGGAAACTTTATTTTTGCTAGTGGAGGGTGTGGTGACTGTTTAAGGATTCCTTAATTTGTCTGTAAAGTCGTGGTGTTTTGTAGCTTTGAGGTAAAATTGGATTTATAATTACGGGGAAAGAAAATAAAATTATTGGTTGACAGCAAGCTGTTGCGCTGTGAATGGATGGTGGAGGAATGAGGAGATGTTTTGGACTGTCATAATGCTACATTGATTTATTTATTTATTCTCCACTGTAAAGATATTTATTTTCAAATTAAGTTGTATATCAATTGGAAAGTAAATCTCTTATGTTACACGGGCCTCGTATGACATCATCATAAATGAAAGTATTGCTGTAAATTAAAGCATAGACGTCAATTGTTTTTCCTTCCATTTCATGTAGTAACAAATAAGAATTGGATTGAATAATTCCAAGATCAAAGAGACCTAAAGCAACGCTTTTTCCTGATGTACACATTCTTTTTTATGTTAAAAATCTGTCTCGTCAGACCTGTAACCAAAAGAATGTCTCGGCCATTTCTTCTGTTGACAGACTAAAGCATACAGAAGTTGTTTGGGCATCAGACCTGTAACCACTCAAGTCTAACAATATAGAAATATAAAAGAACAAAATTAGCTAACAAAAATGTGAACAGCAACCAGATTGATAATAGGGTCAAACTCTATAATTAGCAACCCCAAATGGTAGAATCATCAATGAACACTCCTGTGCGAAATTAATTGGTTAAATGGATATCAGACATCCACATCAGACCTAGTATAGGACTGCTTCAAATAAAAAGTAAAACTGAACTTGAGTACTCCACATAAAATCAAAAGGGTAAACTGAAGAAAAAGGAAAAAAAAAAAAAGAGTTCCCCATTCAGGAGTTACTAACTAGTGAAGTTTTATTGCAAGTAATGATTTTCCATTTGAAAAGGAGATGTTTGCTTTTTTCTCCTACTAAATTCCAACAGATTCCAATTAGCTAGCACATATCTGAAAGACCTTGTCTTCTGGATCATTTCAAGCTTTTTACATAAAGCAAGCATTCGATTCCTCTGTGCATTTTATTTCCTTTCATGTCTTTCCACCCTCTCAGACGCATCCTTGGAATCAATTTCACTTGGATTTGTTTTAAAGACTAGCAATTGTTATAACTTGATGGGTGTAACATACTGTTTATGTTTTTTTTTTTTATTTTTCCAGCAATATGAATGGCTTATTGGATCACAATATAATCCAATAGAGTTGGCTAAATCTGATTGGGTTGCAATAAGAAAACCTCCACCTTGTGCCATTGATTCTTGGGGCTTAGGTAAGTCTATTTTGCTCCATTTTTACATGGTTGCTTAATTATATCGTGCATAATTTTTTTGTTGGGCATGCCTATTGTAATCTTTTCAAGTAGTTGGAACTTTGCCTTTCATTGGGACAATATTGATAGTTTGTATAAGAAAACTAATTGAATGATTTTCTTTTATTAAATCTGATATTGAGTTTATTTTTTATGGAAATTATGAGACCAAAATGAAACCTAGAGGTGGCTGAATAATATATCAATTAATTGCAAATTTAAATGTCGTGCTATTTGTCAAGTCTTGAAACATATTGTGACGTTGAGATTAAGAAGACAACATTTCTTTTACGATCTGCTCATGTCAATTAATTAATAATAATATTATGCTCCATACGTATTAAGAGAAGAAAGAAGGCAACAAATCTACTAGTACATGAAATTAACTAATTTGGATTGTGCTTAAAGAATTTATAAAACAAATGTATTTATATTTTCATCCACCAGTATTATAATTATTATCTAATTATTATTTCACTACGACATAAAAGATAGATACAATGTATATGATAAGAGACAAAGATACAAATGTGAGTAACTATTATAACCCATAATAAATTATGTTTTTTTTATATTGCATTTTCATCTTTTTAAAAAAATAAAAAAATTCTTTAATCTTGTATTACCTCGCATGTTTCTGATTTCATTTACCATTTCTTAGTTGGGAAAAAAAAGATCCGAATAAAAATAAAAAGTTTGATGGATCCAATAAAAATAAAAGGATCAAAATAAAATAAAAAAAACTATTTCAGGTGGTAACAAAAGTTAGAAGGACCAATAAAAAAAATGAACTCCGAAACTATTATAAAGATAAATTTATTTAATAATTGTTCAACTAAATATTTTTTTCTTTATCCATTCATTCTATATAAAATACTAACCGAACATAATTTAAAAAGTATATTTTTGTCACTAGTTAGAAAATATAAATGACAATATGAGTGTGTGGGAATTCCTCACACACTCATATTATCACACTAAACGACCCATATATTTAAAAACTCAATAAGAAAAGTAGAAGAAAAACAGTTATCCATTTTGTAGCTTCATATATGTTTGAGCTGGACAAATAATTAAAGTTTATTCATGTGGTACATATTTTATTTTAAAGGATTGTTTAAGTACTAGTAGTTAAAGAAGTATGCGTATTTCAAAAAATGCTTATTGGTGTTGTCATGTTAATTAGATTAACATGGATGATCGATCGTGGATGTATCGTCGTCTTATGGATGGTCGCCTTCATCCTGAATACATCATTGGTGTTAGAAGATTTATCAATTTTGCATTTTCAATTGATAAAAATATATCTGGGGGAAAAAATTAGATGTCATTGTGTGAGGTGCAAAAATCAAAAGTTTTTAAAGGAAGATGATGTTTGTAAACATCTATTGACAAATGGTTTTTTACCTTGTTATGAAAATTGGACTGTACATGGGGAGCCTTATGTCGCAGAACCAATATTGGCTGGACCTTCATCGATTATAATGAGTAATGATGTGAATGATGTTTGTCTAGAGAATCCATATAGGAATCTGGTTATGGATGCAATGGGGGTTGGTGATGCATTCTATAATGATAATGTGTCTAGTCCTATAGTAGCAGGGGAAATTCCAAATCCGGAGGCAACTAAATTTTTTAAGCTTTTGAAAGCTGCGGAGGAGCCGTTGTGGGATGGGTGTACCAAGCAATCCAAATTATCTGCTTGTGTACAATTGCTTAATATGAAGTCAACTTTAAATTTGACTCAGAATGCCTTCAATAATTTTTTTGACTTTACAAAAAGTTGCATGCCTAATGATGAAAATTTGGTTTCAAATTTTTATGATGCCAAGAAATTTATGCGGCCACTTGGACTTGGTTATGAGAAATATGATGTGTGTCCTAATTACTTTATGCTGTACTATGGGGCAGATGCAATGAAAATAAATTGTGATTTTTGTGGAAGTTCACGATACAAACCTAGAAATCCAACTAGTAAAGGTTCCAATAAGGAGGATAAGCAACTCCGATACTTTCCTCTAACACCAAGGCTTCAGAGACTATTCATGTCTCCATATCATGCCAAAGATATGACATGACATCATTTTCATAAGTCTGATAATGGGGTTATGGTGCACCCATCTAATGGGGAGGCATGGAAGGAGTTTAATCATGTCTACTTAAGCTTTGCATCAGATCCGAGAAATATTCGGTTAGGGTTGTGCACTGATGGGTTTTGTCCATTTGACATGTCTTCAAATACATACTCTTGTTGGCCAGTAATTGTGACTGTTTATAATTTACCTCCGTGAAAGTACATGACTAGACCATTCATGTTTTTGACAATGATGATTCCTAGGCCAAAGAATCCGGGTAAAAAGCTTGATGTTTTTCTAAGACCTTTGATTGATGAGTTAAAAAATTTGTGGTTTTTTGGTGTTGAAACAATGATGTATACAGAAAGGAAAATTTTCAATTAAGGGCAGCTTTGATGTGGACCATTAGTGACTTTCCAGCATATGGCATGTTATCGGGGTGGAGTACTCATGGAAATTTGTCTTGTCCTTATTGTATGGAGCATAGCAAGGCTTTTAGATTAAAAAATATAGGGAAAACTACATTTTTTGATTGTCATCGATGATTCCTACCCATGAACCACCCATATAGATTTCAATCTGATAAGTTTTTGAAAGGAGTAATTGAAAGGCTTCCTCCTTTACCTCGTCCATCTGGTTTGGAAATGTTAAACGAAGTGTCCAAGTATACTGAGGGACATAATGGAGGTTCATCATATAATGATAAAATTCCTGGCTTTGGTGTTAAGCACAGTTGGGTGAAGAAGAGCATTTTCTAGGAGCTTCCATATTGGCATACAAATTTGTTTCGTCATAATCTTGATGTCATGCATATTGAGAAAAATGTCTTTGACAATATTTTTTATACAGTAATGGATTGTCCAAATAGATGCAAGGACAATTTAAAGGCTAGGTTGGATATTCAATTGTATTGTTAGAAGCCAAATTTACATTTGCAACAAGATATGAGTGGTCGGGTTTACAAACCTAAAGGCACTTATTGTCTATACAAGAAACAACAACAAGAAGTTTTGTCATGGATGAAGGAATTATCATTTCCTGATGGTTATGCTTCAAGCATTTCACGATGTATGAAAGAGGCACAATGTAAGGTTTCGGGGATGAAGAGCCATGATTGTCATGTCTTCATTCAAAAACTTCTTCCAACTGCTTTCCGACCTTACTTACCTAGGCCACTGTGTGAGGTATTAACTGAACTGTCCGTATTTTTTCGAGATATTTGTTCAACAAATTTAAATGCCCAGCACATGGAGTTAATGCAGATGAATATAATTTAAATAATTTGCAAACTTGAAAGGATTTTTCCTCCATCCTTCTTTGACTCTATGGAACACTTGACGATACATCTACCTTACGAGGCAAAAGTTGGTGGACCAGTTCAATATCGATGGATGTATCCATTTGAACGGTATGTTTTCATACTATGTTAATTTTATTCACTTTTTATTTTTTAAAAATAAACTAATTGACAGAAATGATATAGGTATATGTTTTATTTGAAGAAGAAAGTGACCAATAAAGCTAAAGTTGAGGATTCCATATGTGAAGCATACTTGATTGATGAAATTACCAATTTTGCATCTCATTATTTTGGTGATGACGTGCAAATAATTTGGAATCGAGTTCCACGGAATGATGATGGTGGCTTTAGAAGTATAGATGGATGTCTCTCTATTTTTTCCTATCTAGGGAAAAAATTATCCAAAAGATTTTATAAAAGGCAGTTGTCACATGCTGAAATGCAAATTGCGCATAACTATGTGATATTCAATTGTCAAGAACTGAAGCCTTATTTAGAGTAAGTATGAAATATTATTTTGTACTAAATTTATAATAATTTATTATTAACTTTAACATTTTAAAATTTTAGGCAATGTCGACAAGAGCTAAAGTCACAACAACCATATGCGAGTGATGGTGAAATTGAAAAATTATGCGAAGCGATCTTTCCAAATTGGTTAAAAAATAATGTAAGTATTTTAATAAAATTAATTTATATTTTATGTCAATTAGCTACTTTAAAAATATTATTAATCTCTTTTAAATCATTATTTCTTATGGAGTTAACTATTATGCTAGGTGGAATACCAATCTAACGGAATTGAAAATCAGCTCTTTGGACTTGCTATGGGCCCTTCAACTTCGAGGGAAATGTTATAATGGGTATTATGTGAATGGTTTTAAATTTCATACTCAACGTTATGGTCGTTTTAAAAAGACAATGAATAGTGGAGTTTGCGTCAAAGGAAGTTGCTATGATGATAATGAACGTGATTATTATGGAATGCTTAAAGAAGTTGTTCGGCTAAAATACTTGGGGAGTAAGTGCAAGTTATTTATGTTTAAATGTAACTGGTATGATACAAAACGAGGGATTAGAGTGCATCCTTCGAATGGTTTGGTTGAAATCAAGCATACATCTCGACTACATGGAAATGAAGATTTTGTGTTAGCACAACAATGTCAACAAGTCTACTATACATATCCACCTGGTAATAAATCATCTGAATGGTGGACGGTTATTAAGACAACTGCTAGAATTCGTTATAATGTTGACATGGGTGAATTTATTGAAGATGCCAACAATGTGAGATCATTTGATGTTGATCAATCAGATGAGATTTCTCAACCATGTCGTGTCCTTCCTACTCCAACACTTGATGATCCAAATATACTTGTTGAATCATCTTATTATGAAGAAATCAGGCAACATGAATTGATTCAACTTGACATGAATTGGGGAAACAAAGATGATGAAGATGAAGATGAAGATGAAGAAGGTGATGGTGATGGTGATGGTGATGGTGATGGTGATGAAGAAGAAGATGATGATGATGATGAGGATGATTGTTATGGTGGTGATGGTTAGGAATGATGATAATAATGAGTAGCACAAGTTAATTATATTTTGTAGTATATGTAATGAATTATCTTTATTATATGTATAAATGATTTCATATTATTTGACAATATTTAGGCTTTCAATGTTTTTTTTTATTATTTTATTCAAATGTGTGTTATGTATCACATTACATAAATTATTTTCATTCACCTTTGAAACCATTTATAACCTTTCAAGAATCAATCTTTAAATTGTGATTCTAATGTTATATTTTATTTTGTGATTCGTTTTCTTGCTTATAGATCTTTGGCGTGAAAGAAAGGGTTCTTCCTACTTAATGTTTTGATTTATAGGACCAAACATTAAGGTAAGCATACTTATAAATTTTGATTTCTGTTTAATTAATTATTTAGATTTTTATTTTTATTATTGTTTGTGTTAACTGGCTTTTGACAATTTAAACTTCATGGCTGAGTTTTGTCATTGCAAGGAATGCTTAATGAAATTGTCTTGATGTTATTTATATATTTGGTTTTGTTCCGGAATTATTTTATTTGAAGTATAATATTTTTTCGAGTGATAACTATTAAGTGGACAATCCATACCGATTTTGAACATCATAAACTAGATATTGTTTGTAATGAATTGGGAAAAAAGAATGAGATTTAACAGTTTGTTTTCATTCTAGTTATGGCAGTCTTGGGAAAATATCTGTGAATTTTTTGTTCCTGATGGTTTAAATATGAGCTAATTTATTGTTATGTTGTATATATACATATTAAATGTTAGTTATTTTTTCTGGTTTTTAGCATGCCTCGACGAGGATCCATATTAGATTTTAGGAGTGATAGGTCCACATCAAGGAATGACAGGTCCACTTCATCCAAGTCATTTCAAACTACATCAAGGCATAATAACAAAGGATCCACATTTCATCAACTTGTGTATCAGAACGTAAATGAGTATTATATACCCACTTTAGGGAGTACACATCCTCCTCCACATGATTATGGGAGGGTTGATGCATGTTAATATTGTGAGGGCTTTCGTTTTCAAGATTTGCTTCAAACTCAAGGAGGTTTCTCTCGAGATAACCAACTTGTTTATGGAGGACATAATTTATATGGGACTTATAGGAGAGTTGATGGTAATGATGATGATGTGAACATTAGAAATGAAGATGAGGGAGACGGTAGTAATGAGAGAGGTGTATGTGATGAGAGAGATGTATGTGATGAGGATCAAGATGGTGTTCCATCATATCAGGGTTCAACATCTTCTCCATACAATTATGATCAAAGTGTTAAAAGGAAGGGTTTTGAAACGCCAATAGATCCAATAACAAGAAAAAAAGAGCTTTGTTTGTATGGAACAACAGAGTAAGTTCAAACTTTTAATAACTAACTTATTAAGTTAGTATTTTCAAGTATGAAAAAAATTACTTATTATTGTGTAATTATTTGTTTAATATAAGTTTGTTATTATATATTTTTAGGTTCAATAACGCATCGTGTGGCCGTGCAATCGGAGATATTTTGAGGTCCAATTTTAAGGGAGCATGACACTCTTGGGAAAAAGTAGATCCAATGTGCAGGGATGAACTCTTTAAAGAGTTTAAGGTAAGAACTAACACTAATTGCCATAATATTCTTTTCAATTTTGATCACTTTAATGTAGAATTATGAAAATTATCAACTGAATAGGTATGACTGATTTGTGTTATAATTTGTTCTTATTTCTTGTTTACTCTTTAATATCATTTAATTTCTTTAGTTATTACATCATCTTGCAAATTCTGAACAAGATAACACAATATGATTAGTTATTTACATAATTTGAAATTTTGTGCACTCTTTTTACTTGGTATATATATTATTTGGTAGAAAAAATATTCCTTTCTTGAGGAAGATGAGTCGATTGTTCGTAATATTTGGGAAGATAAGGCTAGGATAGCTTTGAATCAACAATTGACACGAGCTCGCAAGAAAATCATGTCAAAAGAAAACACTACAAATATTATAGATTGTCTTGATAAAGGTCCTGCCTGGATAAACAATGATGACTGGAATCAAATGATCAAAGATGTTTGGTCCACCCCTAAATTTCAAAGGAGATCTGAATCTGCTAGGAGGAATCGATTAACCGAAACAGATGGCAAAATAAGCACTCATTCTGGAGGAACAATGTCATTTGCATCATATCGAGCTAATATGGTATGGATTTTTTTTTATGCTTAAGATAATAAATTAAAATTTGTATATTTATATTTTATAATATTTATTAATCTTGAAAGCAAGAGGAAGCTGGTGGAAAAGAACCTCCATGGGATGATGTCTTTTCAGCTTTGCATCAAAGTATTAAGCAATCTGGTAGCTTCGTCGACAACAAGTCTAAAAAAGTGGTTGTATGTATTTTTATTTGATTATTTCTTAATATAACTTAAGTATTATTCAACATTCAAATTAATTTATTATTGCATGTATTTTATTTGTAGGAAAATTATAAAATGGAGATGATTTCAAAGTATGGAACTGATCGGGAAAATCATCTTTCATTTGATGGAGCAGCTTGGTGTGTGACTTCAGGAAGAGTTACAAAGGGTAGGGTATATGGTGCACCTCGTATGCCAAAATCAAAAGTTAGCACAAGCTCTTCATCACATTCCTACTCGGTGGAGTCATCATATCCCAGTTCATCGTATCGAGCATTGCAAAAGAAGATAAAGGATAAAGAAGAGGAGATAAAGAAAAAAGATGATTTTATTCTTGAAATGAAACGGCAGATGGATTCCATGAAAGAATATCTTGTTAACAATTTTGGATACCATGGTGGGACATCAAATATTGATCAAGGTATGCCACCACCTTTGACTCCATCAATACCGCCACCTATGGCTCCTCAGATATTGACACCTATGGGTCCCGCATCTCAACCAATTTTTTGACCTACACCTCGACCTTTATATCCTGATTAATCTTGTGTTGATCCACAATATCATGGTTCGTCTTCGCAACCAGCACCATGATTGTATCTTTTGTTGTTTTTTTTTATTGTATTTGAACTTAATTGTATTAATGCAAGTTTAACTAAATTTTTATAATATGAATATTATTTTTATTTTATTTTTTATCAATGATATAATTATTTTTAATATTAATGAATTTATGTTGGTTATATAAATTCTACAACTTTTAAAATATCCATAAATAATTAAATAAATAAATTAAAAGTCATTTTAATAAATAAATAAAAATTAATTTAATAAAAACAAATGCAATCACCAACGGATTCTCTGTTGGTGATTGCAACTGATGCATGAATCAAAGAACGAGAATCCGTGTTCATTCTAAAACTAGCAACGGATTTATCCGTTGCTGATTTGGCAGCAATGGATAATCCGTTGCAAAAAAATCAGTAACGACAAATCTGCATCGTATTTTTGCCGTTGCTGATTCCGTTGCTAAATTGTTTTAGCAACGGATTTTAGTATTATTTGCAATAGAATAGTCCGTTGCTAATTACTCCATTTTTTAGTAGTGAGATGAACAGATCCCTCGCACAAGTCTTGGCTGCAAAATCCATATTGAGGCTCAGAAGGGCTATCCCAATTAGAAAGGGATATTTGAGGATTAAGAGCAACTTAGAACTTGAATTCATGTCCATCTAATGTACCAGGAAAATTCTAGCTTAGCTGTAAGGATTACTAAGTTATTCATAATTAGTTTTGAACCTCCTCTAAATATTTTTAATCAAGATCTTGTTTGTTTGCTGAAAAATAGTTTTTTTTTTAAAAATGAATTCTGAAAAAGTGAATTATTTTCTGATATTTTGTAGTGTAATGGAAAATAAGTTGGAAAACACTTTTTAATGTTTGGTTATGTCATGGAAAATGAGTTGGAAAATAACTTATTAATGTTTTATTTTTCTCAAGTTTATTAAAATAATGAGGAACAAATCTTACAAATTAAAAAGTTGAATGAGAATGAAATTGAAAAAAAATAAATAATTATAATCAAAATTATAATAATTAATATTTTATAAATTATCTCAAATAAAATAAATAATAATCAAAATAATAAAGATCAAATCTAAAAAGTAAAAAAAAAAAATGAAAGATAAAGAAATCAAAATAATAATAATTAGCATTTCATAATTTATTTCAAATAAAATAAGTAACAATCAAAAGAATAAGGACCAAATTTGATAGATGAAAATTTTTAATAAAAAAAATGATAAGAGAAAAGCAAATAACAATTATAAAAATAAGGATCAAAGTTAATATAAAAATTAAATTTTAAGAGATGAAATTGAAAAATAAATATTCAAAATAAAATATATATAGCAATTAAAAATTTGAGAACTAAATTTGATATAATCAGCAAATAATATGACATTTCTAAATTTTTTATAATTTTCAGAAAATATTTTCCACTTAAATTTTCTAGGAAAACACTTTTCTGGATATCAAGCTAATTTTTTTTTTACTGGACAATATTTTTTGTTGACCAACTTTTTTAATAAAAAAAATATAAAATAATTTAAAAATTAATTTAAAATTACTTCCCAGAAAATAAATATCTACTGATGCTATGAGTTTTCTCTGCAATTTAATTATTACTGTGTCCTAATTAAAGATTTTACGTGCAGTAAACCCTATTCTCACGCGGTATACTGCGATGAAGGTTTAACCGACGGAGAAAAGTAGATAAGAACACGCCGCCATTGTAACTTGGGATGCAAGCTACAATAAATTTGGGTGTTAATTAACACTCACTTGACTACTTCTCATTTGAGTTTAGTTATTGAAAGCTGCAATTAATTAATGTTTTAACGTTTCAGGAAAAATGTGCTTCCTTGCAATTATTTATTTAATACATAATTTTAAAATTCGACATGTTAGTTTAAGACTCGGCTAATGAAAAACTAAAACCGGACTGAATTAAAAAAAAAATAAAATTCAAGTGATTTAATTGACCCGACAAGACCCGATTAAAAACTCAATTACAATTTATTGATTATTTTTTTATAACAAAAAAAATATTGTTTTGATTTATAAAAATTATTGGAGTTGACCCGGCTGAGCTGATGACCCGATCAAAACTTAGTACCTAGACAAAAACTGTAACCTGAGCCTTATACGAGATCGACCACCTAGCCGGGTTGGTTTAAAATCTCTGCATATCATAACATAATTAAGTTAGAGAAATAAATTTCAGCAATATATTGCTGTTTAAATAACAAACATTAATCAACTTTTCCTTTGAAAATATATATTTTCCGAATCACAGTGGCATTGTCCAAACCGAAGATGCCTGTTGTTGATCTTGCACAACATTTTCATCCTCTTTTCCTTTTATTTTATTGGGTCGTTTTGATTTTATGTGTTGGGTTATATATTTGGTTTGTTAATTCAAGTCCATTCAGTCTAATTTTTTTACTTAATTATTCTATAATTATTATCTCTATATTTTTTTATTATATTATTAAATTAATAAATTTATTAAATTCAATTAAATTAATGATTTAGTTCTCAAATTTTTCTTATTTTTTATTAAATATTATCATTATTTTAGCATCGATATTTTATGTTAAAAAAAAATCTTACCTTGGCATAGCATAGCTAAAAACATCAAAAGCATAGCAAGTTAAAAATCAGTTTTTTTTCTTGTTTTTTAATTATTTTTTAATTTTATTATTTAATATTAAATTAATTAAAATTAAAATTTTTATTCTTTTAATTTATTTTCTATAAAATTATCTCGATTTCATAACCCGAGTTACACGTTTAATACAAGTTAGGAATTTTTTTTCTTCACTTTTATCTTAAACTGAAAATAAACATTTTTCTTTTCTTTTTATCAGTCCTTTGCTGCTAGCTTCTGGGACATGGAGATTTACAATTTTTGAAAAGACACCTCCAAAGTCCGAGTATTTGGTCAGACAAATCAAAACTTAATTATCTCACCTGCTCCCATCTACAGGCTATCTGAAATTGGAAATTTAGCCGCCTGAGTTACAGTAACGCACCAACAATTATTCCAAAAATCACAATTACCAGCCATGGCAGTAAAGTAGCCTAACAATTTTCTTCGGCAAATAGGCAGTCATCTGTCTTATCTTTTTTCTTCACCTTCTTCTAGGGTCTCATCATCGTTGATGGAAACTAGACCTTGGATGTATATTGCAAAATCACATCAATTCTGTTTTAGGTTTCTTCAGAAAGCCTGTCAGCTGGAAGACTGAATCATCTTCTCAGAGGTGCCTTGCTATCATGTTCCTGATCATGTGTCCTTGCCTCGAAATAGCTTCCATTGCATTCACCAATTGCACATAAGCAGTTTCCTGACATCCCCAGAACAACTGTGTCAAAATGATCAGGAAGTGGCACAACTTCCTGGAATTTATCATCTGATATATCAAATGCAACAATTACATATACTTTTTAGACGCAATTTCTTGCACCCCCAACCAACGCGCAGTCCCATTACAAAATATCCCTTGATAAGCCTCTACAAAGGTAGAACCATTACCGATGTGATCAGGAACTTTTCTCCATGAGTTTTCAATGTAAGAACTTCAACCATGCATAATTTGTTCAGAACCATTAGCAGTAGTGAAGCTAGAAGCTACAAATTATAATCATCAACAATAGGAATCATATCCAAGTCCAGCAAAGAAATATAACCAAGACAAAGACTGGGTTTTGTCATTTCCTTGGAATCTCTAGTAGATGAATTCCACAAGACCAACTTTTCATAGTCAACAAATGAACAGATTATTCCATTGAAAGATCCCAGAATTCCAATAAAGAAGGCAGGACTGCACCTTATTACTTCAGGATATTCAAGCTCTTGCACTGCATTATCCTCATCACCACCACTAGCTGCTTCGAAGTCGACAGATTGCGGGGTCCTGTTGAGAGGAGAAGTCTATGGCAGCTAGAGTTGACTTCCTTTGCTCTTTTGAGGTGTGATGTCACAAATTTCGGATTCGACATTGACGAACGCCATATAGCTTGCATACAGACTTGAACCATATTAGAGACTTAAAAGGTAAGTAGGTGAGTATATCATTGATGATGTCCTGAGCTGGGAGTTTGGACATGGCTTTTTGTTCAACTAGATTTTGGTTCTGTTTTTGGGGTTCCAGCCATAAATTTGAAACTTATTTTTAAGCCATGTTTCCTTGGCAGTGAAGGTGAACAATTAATATTCATAATAGAAGAAATGTTTGAACGTACAACCCATCCTTGGTTGAATATTTTCGTCTAAATTTGCACCAAAACTTCTTGTTGTCTTCCTCGTGGTTTCCTAGAATAATCCCACACACATAAACACCAAACCTCAAATACAAACAGAGAATTTAACAAAAACAAAGGAAGCTCTTGATGTTTTTGCCGGGGCTTTAGCTCCAACATTCCCGCAATACTTGGCATCCGCACACGCCTATGCAAACAAAAACCCAAAACTTCACAAATTAATCATTCTAACAAAACCCAACAACATAAAAAGAAATTAATGAAATAAACACCAGCGGATTGTCAACTCCCGAAGCAAGCCCACCAAAAACTAATTCTTCACGAGTCCACTAGTTTATCTAAACAGCCGAAAACCAAACAGTGTTAACATGCAAAACAAGGACTCGATGAACAAAATCTTACACCTGAAGAAGATGGTTCCAGGCATGGCTTCTCAGCTTCTTCTCACATTAACCCATCATCATCATCATCATCTTACACAACCTAAACGAAGCCACTCACATCATCAGCAAATCACAACCCATTTTGCGGAAGGAACAGAACAAACCCCAGGACTCCTATCAAAAAAGCAGTACAAATCCTTAAATTAACCTCAAAAAGCTAGATGAAAGGATTGGAACCCACAAATCGTAATGACCCACAAACTACGTGACCCTACCGGACCCAGATAATGATACAAACAAATCTCAAATGATAGAGCCCACAAAAGCCAAGAACCCAAAGACTAAAAGACAAGACAGACCGACCCCACCCAATTCATCCATCATCTTCTAATCCAATCCAACCCATTTACTTCCATCCATGGGGTCTCTCCTCTCTTCTTTGTCTCCTCACACCCACTGCACGCGCACGTGCGCTTCTCGTACGGTACCGTGCGTTCGGACGATTGACAACAAGTTTCACCCGTGGCAGACACCTTGCCACGTCACCACCAGCAATAAAAAAGGAGGGAAGATTTCAAAATTTTAGTGACCGTTGGAACCCCCCACCGCCTCAACAAACAAATATATAGAGATACAGATAGTATGGCCTTAGCTTCACAATTACGCGTTTTTTTATTTTTCCTTCTGCAATTCTTCAGGGTTACTGCTAATTTCTCTTTCTTTCTTGGCAAGAAAGAAAGTCCCTGTCTTTTAATTTTCCTGTTTGATCTTCAAGTAGGTTAATCCCTGGCACAAACCCTAATCGGCCATAAAAGAAATTGGATTTGATCCTCCTCCATTCTCTTAGCATTCTTCTCTTCCAACTCACACAGCAATGGCAATGTCATCACAAAACCCAGAAACACAAAACCTTGAAATACTAGAGGGTTTTCGATTCCGCCCTGATGATCAAGAATTGGTCCGCTTCTATCTTTACCCAAAAATCACCAACCCTAATCTCTTCACCACCTTCAATGTTCCCGTTAGAGATTGCCATCTCTTTGGAAACCAAGCCAGAGAACCTTGGCAAATCTGGGACTCCTTCCCCAAACGCCACGGCGAGGATCTATTCTTCTTCACCCAGCTTACCAAGAAAGGCAGGTATGTTGTTCGCAAGATCAGCGGTGGCCCTGGAAAATGGGATCAAGAGTATAAAGACCCTCCTTTCGATGTCTCCATCGACCCCAACTGCAAAGTCACTGTCATCAGAAAGGTGTTCACTTACCTGAATCCTAAATCTGACCACAATGGCTCATGGTTCTTGTTCGAGTACAGCCTGCCATCACTTTCTCAACTAACTGTCTTATGTCAATTGAGAAAGAAAGAAGTCCACAACCCCGAGACAGTCAATCTACAGCGATCAACAACAAAAAAGAGGAAAAGGGTTGCTGACATTGAAAGTGTTGATGATGCAACAAACACCATACTGCAAAAGCCCAGGATTGATGTATTAGACCATCAGCAGCAACATATCATGGGTTTCGATGGGTTAGTAGATACTGTTTCTCAAGTGGAAAACCAGCAGCAGCACTTGCAGCTTGAACCACTCTCTGATAATGGGCTGGGATTCGGCTATTTCGAGTCCTTTTATTGTGAGGATGAGCAGGACTTTGGAATTTATCTGATGGCTACTGATTCAGATAGTATATCCACTAGCAATGCTGCACCACCAAGTGTATCTACGTTTAATCCTGAAGAGAACTCGCGGTCACTTGAGTTTATGTCCGACGAAAAAGACGGGGACGCTTCTTCAGCATTAGATCATGATTTCTGTCTTCAGCTACTTGATTTAAGTGGTTGCTATGACGAGGCAGATGGGTTTCCAGCAACTAAAGCAACATCACGGGCTAGCGCTTATTGGACTGAGGCTACACCAAACCTGGACGAATCCCTCACTTCTGTTGATTATTATCTTGAACACGGGGTTTGCGATTCCAGCCCTACCAATTGGTCAGGGTCATTTTCTCAAATGCTGCTAGAAGCACCTACATGCCTGATTCAAGAAAAAGAGATTCATATGGATTCAAATCCTTCCCTCGTGGAGAGAAACTATTGATAGCATGTTTTTCTCTCTCTGCTTTTCTTTTTTCTATTTTTCACTTCATTACGGTCTTTTCTTCATTGACCTGACCACAGGCTGTTCGTATCTTGTTTTGTGCTGGTGTCTTGATGTATTAACCATGAGTTTGTGTTCGTGTCAGCATTAACTGTAAAAGTTTAATTGTTAGATGGCCTTAAAAGGCACTTCATTTATTTTTTCCTGTTTTATTACTCACATAAATCTATTCTTGCTGTCCTTTTGAGAGTTCTGTGGAATTCTGCTGAGATCAAACCTGTTGAAAGTAATTGCATCCTTTCCACCTAGGTCTGCAATACGGGTTACTATATATAGTACGCAGTGATGAATGATTAAACAGATACCCAGAAACCTTGCATAAGATTACGATTTAAAAGGGAAATCACCTGGCCTGCCTTCAAGATTTGGAATGGCCTAACATGGCCAGCCAACCAAACAAGTTAAGAAGCCTAGCCCAAAGAGAGAAACCATCTACTTACTAGGTTTTCGAACCCATGAAATATAGTTATATATATGAGTAAGAAGAACATGTAGTATATGGGCTTCGGGTGGGGACTGTCTGTCAAACGGATTAATTTAAATTAAGAGAGAAAAAAAAAAGACCGTAGGAGAACGCGCGTAATGTTCAGAAATCCACCGCCTCATTCAAATTACACACGCGTTCTATCCAATCCGTCTCAACTGAGGACTAACTGACATTGTTCATCAAAATCTTTTTATATTCAGTCTATCCGTTCCAGTTTCGGACTAACACTGAAATTCTCTTTGTGCCATTATTCTGTCAATCAATCAGTCAATCTGCTTTGTTTCCTCTATCTTGTTTCAATCTCCATTGTTAATCAATAATGAATCATATCATTCTCCTACAACCCCAACAATATTTTGCCCCTCCACACCCTATTTTGGCTCATCCTCCGCCACCTCTTCCCTACTGTCCTCGACCACCTCTTCCCTACTGTCCTCAACCCCCACTATTATGTCACGCTGGTATTCGCTGGAACAAACCCCCTCCTGGCTTTGTTAAACTCAACACTGACGCCAGTTATAAATGCATTTCTTCAAAATCTTCTATTGCTGGTGTCTGCAGGGATGAACATGGAATATGGCTGTTTGGCTTCTCTTGCAGAGTCAAATCTGAATCTGCCTTTGAAGCTGAGTTGCTGGCTGTTCGAGAAGCATTAAAGTTGGCTTGGGATAAAGGGCTCAAAAAGGTTATTTTGGAATCTGATTCGGAGAACGTGGTCAAAAGAATTCGTAATCAAGTTACCCGTCAACCAAAGAATCAGTTCGAGGCTGTCATCTTAGAATGTCAAGCGTATGTAAATCGAGATTGGGATTGTTTCATCCAGCATACACTCAGAGAAGGCAACTTTGCAGCTGATTCATTAACGAAGATAGGAATTTCTGAATCGTTTGAATTGCACGTTTGGAAACACCCTCCAGAATCATTATCCTTGATTCTGTTGGCTGATAAGATCGGCATGGAAATTCCCCGACACGGTGCGTTGGATCAAAATCAGCTAGGTTATTTGAAAGTCCTGAAACGGGAATTGTTGCAGAGAAACCTCCACTGGCACTGGCCATGAAGTTCGGGTCTTGATTGTGGTGCTTGCTTGAAACTGTACATTGATAGAGTTCTAGGATTATGAGTAGTTGTTGTATTGTTTAAGGAAACTTGTACAGATCATTCACATTTGTATGTGTCACTTGTACAGGTTATTCATATGTGCACGACTTTTGATCAATTAAAATCTTTTTTTCCCCCCATACAATCGATTCATTTACTTTCTCTTATATTATTCTGCATTGATGTTTGTTTGCTCGAATGTTGGAAGTTTAAGGTATTCCATCTTTAGGAGATCTTGGTCTAAAACAAATGTTCTTCTGCCTCGTAGTTAAGGATGCTCGCCCGAAACCTTTCCTTAGATTTGCAGATTTGGAAAAACCAGTAATCAAAATCAAACCCAAGAAAGGAAGTTATATGTTCTGCAAAATTCTTGCTTTGTAAGTTGACCAGCAAAGCCATTCATTGATGCTAGTTATCTATAATTTGAAGACTTGGCATCTGAAACTCCCCATCAACTTTTCCTGAATCAACAGATCACTTTTACATATCTGTTTACCATATGAACATACACAAGTTTCCTTAGCCTCTCCTGATCCGTTTCCTGTGTCTGTCGTCCCTTTAACTACACTTATGTTATATCCCGTGTCTTTATTTCTTGTCAGAACTTGATCAGTCTGACTCTGATCTGGAACTGCTGCTCTTGGCATTTACCTTGTCAGGTGCCAGACACTACAAAAAAAAAAGAAAGTATTAGCATCTGAATTTAGCAACGGATAATTTCGTTGCTAAATTCAGTAACGGATTTGCAACGGATTACACATATATTATTTTTTTAATATCAGCAACGGACTTTAGCAACGGATAATCCGTTGCAAAATTTACGTTGAATTTAGCAACGGATTTTCCGTTGCTAATTAAAAAAATAATTATTTAATTCTTAATATAAAACCAAAATTACGAACACCGTTGATTACATTTACAAGGATTAAATCCCAACCATTTATTTTTCGCTGGCTTTGATAAATCGACCCCAGTGCTCTTCCCCCACACCGAAATGCAAACAGATCTAGACGAAATGAACAAAACCAACAGATCAAAATTAATGATCTTCCACTCTTCCAGTCTCCTTCGTCCCTAACAAAATCGAACTAGAACCGTAGAAAAATCACCATCTCTTCATCGATTTGATTTTCCTTTATCCCAAACATTTCATCTTCTTCGTGTCTTCAGCATCCCTAATTTCTTTTCTTCATCTTCTTCTCCTTCATCTGAACAAAATCGAACCAGACCCATCATTATCACCATCGAATGTGCTGATTTAAGGTATCTCCTTGTAAACGGGTTGGGTGTTTTACGGTTTTCTTCAATAGTTCAGGTAAGTAATTAAGGGTTTTTGTTTTTGTTTGTTGCAATTTAACTTGCACTAAAAATTTTTCAACTAACTTTCCCAATCCAGGTTTCTTTCTGTCCTGTAGAACGATCTCGGTCACCTGTAACTCAAGAACACAGGTAACTTTTTTTTTTTTTCAATACTTTGAATAATGGTTTTAGGCTATTAATTCGGTAATATAGGGGTTTATGAAATGTTTTTACCATGATCTATAACCTAATTATGCATGTGTAATTGAAAATTTATCAAAACCCCCAATTTAATTTTTAGGGTTACGATTCATAAATTTTTTGATGTCCCAGCAGTTGAGCTATAATCATTTTTGCTTCCCTTTGGTTTGTTTTTGCCAGTAGATAGTTGTTTTCCCCCATGAGATACCTCCTGTGATGCATTTTCTTCTTCTGTAGCAGTCCAAGTGTTTCTTTTTTTCTTGCTGTGATTTGATTGAGCATGCTTGCAGAGTTTTAGTGCTGCCTTTTAGTCATAGCCAATCCAACTTACTAGGATGTGGTGGTTGCTGATTCATGTAGATATTATTTCAAAATATGCAATTATTAGTTTTAGTTGCAAAACTTATACGCATTTACCATATCAAAATAGCTGTCACTGGATATAAAGGGAACATAATGATAAGTTAAGGTACATGAATTAATTTTTGATTAGAGGTTGTTTATGTTTATGTTCATGATGTTGGGTTTAATTTCCACACATACCTTATCATTACTATCACAGTTGTAAAGAGGGCATAGATGCTTTTGATATCATATACTATGAATCTTTTTAGGTTAAACAAATTGATGTAGTACTGAACAAAAAGCCTAGGGTGATTATTCTGCTTTTTTTAAGCAATTTTTGTAATACCTGTGTTTGATCTCCAACTGTGACAATCAACGCATCTTTATCTGGGCAGAAAGACACCCAGCCTTTCTTGGAGTAAACATGAAATTGCGATGACCCATCACATAAATGCAAACACAAGGCATGAGAGTAGTCAGTTCCCCTTATTAGCATGCTGAACACATCATATCCCAAGGAGCTAGCCAGTCGATCAGCTAGAATGTCACGTCTATGCCTGTGAAGGCATGAGACTGTTTTTTTTCTTTCCTTATTCAATTCAGAAAAAAAATTGTTATGAGAAGACAATTGCCATGAAAATATAAAAACTAAACAGTACCTTAACTTGGATATTCGTTCTGTTTTTCATAGTTTAACTTAGATTTGTTTTAAAGATTAGCAATTGATAAAGCTGGATGGGTTTAACATACTGTTTATGTTTTTTTTATTTTTCCAGCAATATGAATGGCTTATTGGATCACAATATAAATAAATAGAGTTGGCTAAGTCTGATTGGGTTGCAATAAGGAAATCTCCACCTTGGGCCATTGATTATTGGGGCTTTGGTAAGTCAATTTTGCTCTATTTTTTGATGGTTGCTTAATTAGATTATGCTTAATTTGTCTGCTGGGCATGCCTATTGTAATCTTTTCAATTAATTGGAACTCTGCTTTTCATTGGGATAAGATTATTCATATTTAAATTTATTGTCCTTGTAGATCCTAGTATGTGAACATGATGCTGGGATTATATTCAATTAACTTTTCTAGGCATAGTACTGTCTTTTTTATTTCTGCTTTTACATATTGCTTCCTGAAGTTCATGTTTTTGGTGTTTTTCCTCTTAAGAAGAATAATTAATGCTTTTTACAATAAGCTGTTGGGGGGGGGGGACATTACAAGAGTAAAAAGAATGGGGTAAGAGGTGATAAGGACATATTTAAGGGCGGAATCTTATGGGAAAACTTTATTTTTGCTAGTGGAGGGTGTGGTAACTGTTTAAGGATTCCTTAATTTGTCTGTAAAGTCGTGGTGTTTTGTAGCTTTGAGGTAAAATTGGATTTATAATTACGGGGAAAGAAAATAAAATTATTGGTTGATAGCAAGCTGTTGCGCTGTGAATGGATGGTGGAGGAATGAGGAGATGTTTTGGACTGTCATAATGCTACATTGATTTATTTATTTATTCTCCACTGTAAAGATATTTATTTTCAAATTAAGTTGTATATCAACTGGAAAGTAAATCTCTTATGTTACACGAGCCTCATATGACATCATCATAAATGAAAGTATTGCTGTAAATTAAAGCACAGACATCAATTGTTTTTCCTTCCATTTCATATAGTAACAAATAAGAATTGGATTGAATAATTCCAAGATCAAAGAGACCTAAAGCAATGCTTTTTCCTGATGTACACATTCTTTTCTATGTTAAAAATCTGTCTCGTCAGACCTGTAACCAAAAGAATGTTTCGGCCATTTCTTCTGTTGACAGACTAAAGCATACAGAAGTTGTTTGGGCATCAGACCTGTAACCACTCAAGTCTAACAATATAGAAATATAAAAGAACAAAATTAGCTAACAAAAATGTGAACAGCAACCAGATTGATAACAGCGTCAAACTCTATAATTAGCAACCCCTAATGGTAGAATCATCAATGAACACTCCTGTGCGAAATTAATTGGTCAAATGGATATCATACATCCACATCAAACCTAGTATAGGATTGCTTCAAATAAAAAGTAAAACTGAACTTGAGTACTCCATATAAAATCAAAAGGGTAAACTGAAGAAAAAGGAAAAAAAAAAGAGTTCCCTATTCAGGAGTTACTAACTAGTGAAGTTTTATTGCAAGTAATGATTTCCCATTTGAAAAGGAGATGTCTGCTTTTTTCTCCTGCTAAATTCCAACAGATTCCAATTAGCTAGCACATATCTGGAAGACCTTGTCTTCTGGATCATTTCAAGCTTTTTAGACAAAGCAAGCATTCGATTCCTCTGTGCATTTTATTTCCTTTCATGTCTTTCCACCCTCTCAGACGCATCCTTGGAATCAATTTCACTTGGATTTGTTTTAAAGACTAGCAATTGTTATAACTTGATGGGTGTAACATACTGTTTATGTTTTTTATTTTTCCAGCAATATGAATGGCTTATTGGATCACAATATAATCCAATAGAGTTGGCTAAATCTGATTGGGTTGCAATAAGAAAACCTCCACCTTGTGCCATTGATTCTTGGGGCTTAGGTAAGTCTATTTTGCTCCATTTTTACATGGTTGCTTAATTATATCTTGCATAATTTTTTTGTTGGGCATGCCTATTGTAATCTTTTCAAGTAGTTGGAACTCTGCCTTTCATTGGGACAATATTGATAGTTTGTATAAGAAAACTAATTGAATGATTTTCTTTTATTAAATCTGATATTGAGTTTATTTTTTATGAAAATTATGAGACCAAAATGAAACCTAGAGGTGGCTGAATAATATATCAATTAATTGCAAATTTAAATGTCGTGCGATTTGTCAAGTCTTGAAACATATTGTGACGTTGAGATTGAGAAGACAACATTTCTCTTACGGTCTGCTCATGTCAATTAATTAATAATAATATTATGCTCCATACGTATTAAGAGAAGAAAAAAGGCAACAAATCTACTAGTACATGAAATTAACTAATTTGGATTGTGCTTAAAGAATTTATAAAATAAATGTATTTATATTTTCATTCACCAGTATTATAATTATTATCTAATTATTATTTCACTACGACATAAAAGATAGATACAATGTATATGATAAGAGACAAAGATACAAATATGAGTAACAATTATAACCCATAATAAATTATGTTTTTTTTTTATATTGCATTTTCATCTTTTTAAAAAAATAAAAAAATTCTTTAATCTTGTATTACCTCGCATGTTTCTGATTTCATTTGCCATTTCTTAGTTGGGCAAAAAAAGATCCGAATAAAAATAAAAAGTTCGATGGATCCAATAAAAATAAAAGGATCGAAATAAAATAAAAAAAACTATTTCAGGTGGTAACAAAAGTTAGAAGGACCAATAAAAAAAATGAACTCCAAAACTATTATAAAGATAAATTTATTTAATATTTGTTCAACTAAATATTTTTTTTCTTTATCCATTCATTCTGTATAAAATACTAACCGAACATAATCTAAAAAGTATATTTTTGTCACTAGTTAGAAAATATAAATGACAATATGAGTGTGTGGGAATTCCTCACACACTCATATTGTCACACTAAACAACCCATATATTTAAAAACTCAATAAGAAAAAGTAGAAGAAAAACAGTTATCCATTTTTTAGCTTCATATATGTTTGAGCTGGACAAATAATTAAAGTTTATTCATGTGGTACATATTTTATTTTAAATGATTGTTTAAGTACTAGTAGTTAAAGAAGTATGCGTATTTCAAAAAATGCTTATTGGTGTTGTCATGTTAATTAGATTAACATAGATGATCGATCGTGGATGTATCGTCGTCTTATGGATGGTCGCCTTCGTCCTAAATACATTACCGGTGTTAGAAGATTTATCAATTTTGCATTTTCAATTGATAAAAATATATCTGGGGGAAAAATTAGATGTCCTTGTGTGAGGTGCAAAAATCAAAAGTTTTTAAAGGAAGATGATGTTTGTAAACATCTATTGACAAAGGTTTTTTACCTTGTTTTGAAAATTGGACTGTACATGAGGAGCCTTATGTCGCATAACCAATATTGGCTGGACCTTCATCGATTATAATGAGTCATGATGTGAATGATGTTTGTCTAGAGAATCCATATAGGAATCTGGTTATGGATGCAATGGGGGTTGGTGATGCATTCTATAATGATAATGTGTCTAGTCCTATGGTAGTAGGGGAAATTCCAAATCCGGTGGCAACTAAATTTTTTAAGCTTTTGAAAGCTGCGGAGGAGCCGTTGTGGGATGGGTGTACCAAGCAATCCAAATTATCTGCTAGTGTACAATTGCTTAATATGAAGTCAACTTTAAATTTGACTCAGAATGCCTTCAACAATTTTATTGACTTTACAAAAAGTTGCATGTCTAATGATGAAAATTTGGTTTTAAATTTTTATGATGCCAAGAAATTTATGCGGCCACTTGGACTTGGTTATGAGAAATATGATGTGTGTCCTAATTACTGTATGCTGTACTATGGGATAGATGGAATGAAAATAAATTGTGATTTTTATGGAAGTTCACGATACAAACCTAGAAATCCAACTAGTAAAGGTTCCAATAAGGTGGAGAAGCAACTCCGATACTTTCCTCTAACACCAAGGCTTCAGAGACTATTCATGTCTCCATATCATGCCAAAGATATGACATGACATCATTTTCATAAGTCTGATAATGGGGTTATGGTGCACCCATCTGATGGGGAGGCATGGAAAGAGTTTAATCGTGTCCACTTAAGCTTTGCATCAGATCTGAGAAATATTCGGTTAGGGTTGTGCACTAATGGGTTTTGTCCATTTGACATGTCTTCAAATACATACTCTTGTTGGCCAGTAATTGTGACTGTTTATAATTTGCCTCCGTGGAAGTGCATGACTAGACCATTCATGTTTTTGACAATGATGATTCCTGGGCCAAAGAATCCGGGTAAAAAGCTTGATGTTTTTCTAAGACCTTTGATTGATGAGTTAAAGAACTTGTGGTTTTTTGGTGTTGAAACATATGATGTATACAGAAAGGAAAATTTTCAATTAAGGGCAGCTTTGATGTGGACCATTAGTGACTTTCCAGCATATGGCATGTTATCGGGGTGGAGTACTCATGGAAATTTGTCTTGTCCTTATTGTATAGAGCATAGCAAGGCTTTTAGATTAAAAAATGGGGGGAAAACTACATTTTTTGATTGTCATCGACGATTCCTACCTATGAACCACCCATATAGATTTCAATCTGATAAGTTTTTGAAAGGAGTAATTGAAAGGCTTCCTCCTTTACCTCGTCCATCTGGTTTGGAAATGTTAAACGAAGTGTCCAAGTATACTAAGGGACATAATGGAGGTTCATCATATAATGATAAAATTCATGGCTTTGGTGTTAAGCACAATTGGGTGAAGAAGAGCATTTTCTGGGAGCTTCCATATTGGCATACAAATTTGATTCGTCATAATCTTAATGTCATGCATATTGAGAAAAATGTCTTTGACAATATTTTTTATACAGTAATGGATTGTCCAAATAGAAGCAAGGACAATTTAAAGGCTAGGTTGGATATTCAATTGTATTGTCAGAAGTCAAATTTACATTTGCAACAAGATATGAGTGGTCGGGTGTACAAACCTAAAGGCACTTATTGTCTACACAAGAAACAACAACAACAAGTTTTGTCATGGATGAAGGAATTATCATTTCCTGATGGTTATGCTTCAAGCATTTCACGATGTGTGAAAGAGGCACAATGTAAGGTTTCGGGGATGAAGAGCCATGATTGTCATGTCTTCATTCAAAGACTTCTTCCAACCGCTTTCCGACCTTACTTACCTAGGCCACTGTGGGAGGCATTAACCGAATCGTCCAGGTATTTTTTCGAGATATTTGTTCAACAAATTTAAATGCCCAGCACATGGAGTTAATGCAGATGAATATAATTGAAATAATTTGCAAACTTGAAAGGATTTTTCCTCCATTCTTCTTTGACTCTATGGAACACTTGATGATACATCTACCTTACGAGGCAAAAGTTGGTGGACTAGTTCAATATCGATGGATGTATCCATTTGAACGGTATGTTTTCATACTATGTTAATTTTATTCACTTTTTATTTTTTTAAAAATAAACTAATTGACAGAAATGATATAGGTATATGTTTTATTTGAAGAGGAAAGTGACCAATAAAGCTAAAGTTGAGGGTTCCATATGTGAAGCATACTTGATTGATGAAATTACCAATTTTGCATCTCATTATTTTGGTGATGACGTGCAAACAATTTGGAATCGAGTTCCATGAAATGATGATGGTGGCCTTAGAAGTGTAGATGGATGTCTATCTATTTTTTCCTATCCAGGGAAAAAATTATCCAAAAAGATTTTATAAAAAGGCGATTGTAACATCTTTGAAATGCAAATTGCACATAACTATGTGATATTCAATTGTCAAGAACCGAAGCCTTATTTAGAGTAAGTATGAAATATTATTTTGTACTAAATTTATAATAATTTATTATTAACTTTAACATTTTAAAATTTTAGGCAATGTCGACAAGAGCTAAAGTCACAACAACCATGTGTGAGTGATGGTAAAATTGAAAAATTATGCGAAGCGATCTTTCCAAATTGGTTAAAAAATAATGTAAGTATTTTAATAAAATTAATTTATATTTTATGTCAATTAGCTACTTTAAAAATATTATTAATCTCTTTTAAATCATTATTTCTTATGGAGTTAACTATTATGCTAGGTGGAATACCAATCTAACGGAATTGAAAATCAGCTCTTTGGACTTGCTATGGGCCCTTCAACTTCGGGAAATGTTATAATGGGTATTATGTGAATGGTTTTAAATTTCATACTCAACGTTATGGCCGTTTTAAAAAGACAATGAATAATGGAGTTTGCGTCAAAGGAAGTTGCTATGATGATAATGAACGTGATTATTATGGAATGCTTAAAGAAGTTGTTCGGCTAAAATACTTGGGGAGTAAGTGCAAGTTATTTATGTTTAAATGTAATTGGTATGATACAAAACGAGGGATTAGAGTGCATCCTTCGAATGGTTTGGTTGAAATCAAGCATACATCTTGACTACATGGAAATGAAGATTTTGTGTTAGCACAACAATGTCAACAAGTCTACTATACATATCCACATAGTAATAAATCATCTGAATGGTGGACGATTATTAAGACAATTGCGAGAAGTCGTTATAATGTTGACATGGGTGAATTTATTGAAGATGCCAACAATGTGAGATCATTTGATGTTGATCAATCAGATGAGATTTCTCAACCATGTCGTGTCCTTCCTACTCCAACACTTGATGATCCAAATATACTTGTTGAATCATCTTATTATGAAGAAATCGGGCAACATGAATTAATTCAACTTGACATGAATTGGGGAAACAAAGATGATGAAGATGAAGATGAAGATGAAGATGAAGAAGGTGATGGTGATGGTGATGGTGATGAAGAAGAAGATGATGAGGATGAGGATGATTGTTATGATGGTGATGGTTAGGAATGATGATAATAATGAGTAGCACAAGTTAATTATATTTTGTAGTATATGTAATAAATTATCTTTATTATATGTATGAATGATTTCATATTATTTGACAATATTTAGGCTTTTAATGTTTTTTTTTATTATTTTATTCAAGTGTGTGTTATGCATCACATTACATAAATCATTTTCATTCACCTTTGAAATCATTTATAATCTTTCAAGTATCAATCTTTAAATTGTGATTCTAATGTTATATTTTATTTTGTGATTTGTTTTCTTGCTTACAGATGCTGAAGCGTGAAAGAAAGGGTTCTTCCTACTCAATGTTTTGATTTATAGGACCAAACATTAAGGTAAGCATACTTATAAATTTTGATTTCTGTTTAATTAATTATTTAGATTTTTATTTTTATTATTGTTTGTGTTAATTGGCTTTTGACAATTTAAACTTCATGGCTGAGTTTTGTCATTGCAAGGAATGCTTAATGAAATTGTCTTGATGTTATTTATATATTTGGTTTTGTTACAGTAATTATTTTATTTGAAGTATAATATTTTTCGGAGTGATGACTATTAAGTGGACAATCCATACTGATTTTGAACATCATAAACTAGATATTGTTTGTAATGAATTGGGAAAAAAAAATGAGATTTAACAGTTTGTTTTCATTCTAGTTATGGCGGTCTTCGGAAAATATCTGTGAATTTTTTGTTCCTGATGGTTTAAATATGAGCTAATTTATTGTTATGTTGTATATATACATATTAAATGTTAGTTATTTTTTCTGGTTTTTAGCATGCCTCGACGAGGATCCATATTAGATTTTAGGAGTGATAGGTCCACATCAAGGAATGACAGGTCCACTTCATCCAAGTCATTTCAAACTACATCAAGGCATAATAACAAAGGATCCACATTTCATCAACTTGTGTATCAGAACGTAAATGAGTATTATATACCCACTTTAGGGAGTACACATCCTCCTCCACATGATTATGGGAGGGTTGATGCATGTTAATATTGTGAGGGCTTTCGTTTTCAAGATTTGCTTCAAACTCAAGGAGGTTTCTCTCGAGATAACCAACTTGTTTATGGAGGACATAATTTATACGGGACTTATGGGAGAGTTGATGGTAATGATGATGATGTGAACATTAGAAATGAAGATAAGGGAGACAATAGTAATGAGAGAGGTGTATGTGATGAGAGAGATGTATGTGATGAGGATCAAGATGGTGTTCCATCATATCACGGTTCAACATCTTCTCCATACAATTATGATCAAAGTGTTAAAAGGAAGAGTTTTGACACGCCAATAGATCCAATAACAAGAAAAAAAGAGCTTTATTTGTATGAAACAACAGAGTAAGTTCAAACTTTTAATAACTAACTTATTAAGGTTATATTTTCAAGTATGAAAAAAATTACTTATTATTGTGTAATTATTTGTTTAATATAAGATTGTTATTATATATTTTTAGGTTCAATAACGTATCGTGTGGCCGTGCAATCAGAGATATTTTGAGGTCCAATTTTAAGGGAGTATGGCACTCTTGGGAAAAAGTAGATCCAATGTGCAGGGATGAACTCTTTAAAGAGTTTAAGGTAAGAATCAACACTAATTGCCATAATATTCTTTTCAATTTTGATCACTTTAATGTAGAATTATGAAAATTATCAATTGAATAGCTATGACTGATTTGTGTTATAATTTGTTCTTATTTCTTGTTTACTCTTTAATATCATTTAATTTCTTTAGTTATTACATCATCTTGCAAATTCTGAACAAGATAACATAATATGATTAATTATTTATATAATTTGAAAATTTGTGCACTCTTTTTACTTGGTATATATATTATTTGGTAGAAAAAATATTCCTTTCCTGAGGAAGATGAGTCGATTGTTCGTAATATTTGGGAAGATAAGGCTAGGATAGCTTTGAATCAACAATTGACATGAGCTCGCAAAAAAGCCATGTCAAAAGAAAACACTACAAATATTATAGATTGTCTTGATAAAGGTCCTGCCTAGATAAACAATGATGACTGGAATCAAATGATCAAAGATGTTTGGTCCACCCCTGAATTTCAAAGGAAATCTAAATCTGCTAGGAGGAATCGATTAACCGAAACAGATGACAAAATAAACACTCATTCTGGAGGAACAGTGTCATTTGCATCATATCGAGCTAACATGGTATGGATTTTTTTTTATGCTTAAGATAATAAATTAAAATTTGTATATTTATCTTTTATAATATTTATTAATCTTGAAAGCAAGAGGAAGCTGGTGGAAAAGAACCTCCATGGGATGATGTCTTTTCAGCTTTGCATCAAAGTATTAAGCAATCTGGTAGTTTCGTCGATAACAAGTATAAAAAAGTGGTTGTATGTATTTTTATTTGATTATTTCTTAATATAACTTAAGTATTATTCAACATTCAAATTAATTTATTATTGCATGTATTTTATTTGTAGGAAAATTATAAAATGGAGATGATTTCAAAGTATGGAACTGATCAGGAAAATCATCCTTCATTTGATGGAGCAGCTTGGTGTGTGACTTCAGGAGGAGTTACAAAGGGTAGGGTATATGGTGCACCTCATATGCCAAAATCAAAAGTTAGTACAAGCTCTTCATCACATTCCTACTCGGTGGAGTCATCATATCCCAGTTCATCGTATCGAGCATTGCAAAAGGAGATAAAGGATAAAGAAGAGGAGATAAAGAAAGAAGATGATTTTATTCTTGAAATGAAACGGCAGATGGATTCCATGAAAGAATATCTTGTTAACAATCTTGGATACCATGGTGGGACATCAAATATTGATCAAGGTATGCCACCACCTTTGACTTTATCAATACCGCCACCTATGACTCCTCAGATAATGACACCTATGGGTCCCGCATCTCAACTAATTTTTCGACCTACACCTCGACCTTTATATCCTGATTAATCTTGTGTTGATCCACAATATCATGGTTCGCCTTAAACCGGGCACCATAATTGTATCTTTTGTTGTTTTTTTTTTTATTGTATTTGAATTTAATTGTATTAATGCAAGTTTAACTAAATTTTTATAATATGAATATTATTTTTATTTTATTTTTTATTAATGATATAATTATTTTTAATATTAATTAATTTATGTTGGTTATATAAATTCTACAACTTTTAAAATATCCATAAATAATTAAATAAATAAATTAAAAGTCATTTTAATAAATAAATAAAAATTAATTTAATAAAAACAAATGCAATCACCAACGATTCTCCGTTGGTGATTGCAATCGATGATGAATCAGAGAACGGAGAATCCGTTGCTGATTCACAAAACTAGCAACGGATTTATCCGTTGCTGATTTGGCAGCAATGGATAATCCGTTGCTAGTTTTTCAACAGAAAATTCGTTGCTGACAATTAGCAACGGATATCCGTTGCTAATTGTCAGCAACGGATAAATACGTTGCAAAAAAATCAGTAACGACAAATCTGCATCGGATTTTTGCCGTTGCTGATTCCGTTGCTAAATTGTTTTAGCAACGGATTTTAGTATTATTTACAATAGAATAATCCGTTGCTAATTACTCCATTTTTTAGTAGTGAGATGAACAGATCCCTCGCACAAGTTTTGGCTGCAAAATCCTTATTAAGGCTCACAAGGGCTATCCCAATTAGAAAGGGATATATGAGGATTAAGAGCAACTTAGAACTTGAATTCATGTCCATCTAATGTACCAGGAAAATTCTAGCTTAGCTGTAGGGATTACTAGGTTATTCATAATTAGTTTTGAACCTCCTCTAAACATTCTTAATTAAGACCCCGTTTGTTTGCTGAAAAATAATTTTTTTTGAAAAATAAATTCTGAAAAAGTGAATTATTTTCTGATATTTTGTAGTGTAATGGAAAATAAGTTGAAAAACACTTTTCAATGTTTGGTTATGTCATGGAAAATGAGTTGGAAAATAACTTATTAATATTTTATTTTTCTCAAGTTTATTAAAATAATGAGGAACAAATCTTACAAATTAAAAAGTTGAATGAGAATGAAATTGAAAAAAATAAATAATTATAATAATTAACATTTTATAAATTATCTCAAATAAAATAAATAATAATCAAAATAATAAAGATCAAATCTAAAAAGTAAAAAAAAAATGAAAGATAAAGAAATCAAAATAATAATAATTAGCATTTCATAATTTATTTCAAATAAAATAAGTAACAATCAAAAGAATAAGGAACAAATTTGATAGATGAAAAATTTTAATAAAAAAATGATAAGAGAAAAGCAAATAACAATTATAAAAATGAGGATCAAAGTTAATATAAAAATTAAATTTTAAGAGATGAAATTGAAAAATAAATATTCAAAATAAAATATATATAGCAATTAAAAATTTGAGGACTAAATTTGATATAATCAACAAATAATATGACATTTCTAAATTTTTTACAATTTTCAGAAAATATTTTCCACTTAAATTTTCTAGGAAAACACTTTTCTGAATATCAAGCTAATTTTTTTTTTTACTGGACAATATTTTTTGTTGACCAACTTTTTTTAATGAAAAAAAAATATAAAATAATTTAAAAATTAATTCAAAATTACTTCCCAGAAAATAAATATCTACTAATGCTATGAGTTTTCTCTGCAATTTAATTATTACTGTGTCCTAATTAAAGATTTTACGTGCAGTAAACCCTATTCTCACGCTGTATACTGCGAAGAAGGTTTAACCAACGGAGAAAAATAGATAAGAACACGCCGCCATTGTAACTTGGGATGCAAGCTACAATAAATTTGGGTGTTAATTAACACTCACTTGACTACTTCTCATTTGAGTTTAGTTATTGAAAGCTGCAATTAATTAATGTTTTAACGTTTCAGGAAAAATATGCTTCCTTGCAATTGTTTATTCAATACATAATTTTAAAATTCCACATGTTAGTTTAAGACTCGGCTAATTAAAAATTAAAACCGGACTGAATTAAAAAAAAGTTAAAATTCAAGTGATTTAATTGACCTGATAAAATCCGATTAAAAACTCAATTGCAATTCATTGATTATTTTTTTAACAAAAAATAATATTGTTTTGATTTATAAAAAATATTAAAACTAACCTGGGTGAGCTGATGACCCGATCAAAACCTAGTACCTAGACAAATACTATAACCTGAGCCTTATACAAGTTCGACCACCTAGCCAGGTTGGTCTAAAATCTCTGCATACCATGACATGATTAAGTTAGAGAAATAAATTTCAGTGATATATTGCTATTTAAATAACAAACATTAATCAACTTTTCCTTTGAAAATATATATTTTCCGAATCACAGTGGCATTGTCCAAACCGAAGATGCCTGTTGTTGATCTTGCACAACATTTTCATCCTCTTTTCCTTTTATTTTATTGGGTGGTTTTGATTTTATGTGTTGGGTTATATATTTGGTTTGTTAATTCAAGTTCATTCAGTCTAATTTTTTTACTTAATTATTCTATAATTATTATCTCTATATATTTTTTATTATATTATTAAATTAATAAATTTATTAAATTCAATCAAATTAATGATTTAGTTCTCAAATTTTTCTTATTTTTTATTAAATATTATCATTATCTTAGCAACATAAGTTAACAGAAACGTGATTGTGTGCTCCACAAGATGGACAGAGAGCCAGGAACATCAAAACCACAGCAAGTTAAAAATCAGCTTTTTTTTTGTTGTTTTTTTAATTATTTTTTTATTTTATCATTTAATATTAAATTAATTATAAATTAAATTTTTTATTTTTTTAATTTAATTTTATAAAATTATCTCGATTTTAGGAATTTTTTTATTTTTTTTAATTTAATATATATATATTTTTTAATTTTATTTTAAACAAAAAAAACATTTTTTTTCTCTTTTTGTCAGTCCTTTGCTGCTAGCTTCTGGGACATGGAGATTTACAATTTTTGAAAGGACACCTCCAAAGTCCGAGTATTTGGTCAGACAAATCAAAACATGCGCGCATTTACAGGTAGCCAAAGCAAAACTTACCTCACCTGCTCCCATCTACAGGCTATCTGAAATTGGAAATTTAGCCACCTGAGTTACAGTAACGCACCAACAATTATTCCAAAAATCACAATTACCAGCCATGGCAGTAAAGTAGCCTAACAATTTTCTTTGGCAAATAGGCAGTCATCCCTGCCTATCTTTTTTCTTTAGCTTCTTCTTCTTCTTCTAGGGTCTCATCGTCATTGATGGAAACTAGACCTTGGATGTATATTGCAAAATCACATCAATTCAGTTTTAGATTTCTTCAGAAAGCCTGTCAGCTGGGAGACTGAATCATCTTCTCAGAGATGCCTTGCTATCATGTTCGTGATCATGTGTCCTTAATTGCCTCGAAATAGCTTCCATTGCATTCACCAAATTAATGCACACAAGCAGTTTCCTGACATCCCCAGAACAACTGTGTCAAAATGATCAGGAAGTGGCACAGCTTCCTGGAATTTTTCATCTGATATATCACATGCAACAATTACATATACTTTTTAGACGCAATTTCTTGCATCCCCAACCAACGCGCAGTCCCATTACATAATATCCCTTGATAAGCCTCTACAAAGGTTACACCATTACAGATATGATCAGGAACTTTTCTCCATGAGTTTTCAATGTAAGAACTTCAACCATAATTTGTTCAGAACCATTAGCAGTAGTGAAGCTAGAAGTTACAAATTATAATCAATCAATAAAGGAATCATAACCTAGTCCAGCAAAGAAACATAACTAAGACAAAGACTGGGTTTTGTCAATTCCTTGGAATCTCTAGGAGATGAATTCCACAAGACCAACTTTTCATAGTCAACAAATGAACAGATTATTCCATTGAAAGATCCCAGAATTCCAATAAAGAAGGCAGGACTGCACCTTATTACTTCAGGATATTCAAGCTCTTGCACTGCATTATCCTCATCACCACCACTAGCTGCTTCGAAGTCGACAGATTGCGGGGTCCTGTTGCGAGGAGAAGTCTATGGCTTTAGCTCCTCTTGCCTTCAAAATGTTATAAACTCCTACATTCCCACAATACTTGGCATTCGCACACGCCTATGCAAACAAAAACCCAAAACTTCACAAATTAATCATTCTAACAAAACCCAAATCATAAAAAGAAATTAATGAAATAAACACCAGCGGATTGTCAACTCCCGAAGCAAGACCACCAAAAAATAATTCTTCACGAGTCCACTAGTTTATCTAAACAGCCGAAAACCAAACAGTGTTAACATGCAAAACAAGGACTCGATGAACAAAATCTTACACCTGAAGAAGATGGTTCCAGGCATGGCTTCTCAGCTTCTTCTTACATTAACCCATCATCATCATCATCATCTTACACAACCTAAACGAAGCCACTCACATCATCAGCAGATCACAACCCATTTTGCGGAAGGAAGAGAACAAACCCCAGGACACCCATCAAAAAAGCAGGACAAATCCCTAAACCTCAAAAAGCTAGACGAAAGGATTGGAACCCACAAATCCTAATGACCCACAAACTACGTGACCCTACCGGACCCAGATAATGATACAAACAAATCTCAAATGATAGAGCCCACAAAAGCCAAGAACCCAAAGACTAAAAGACAAGACAGACCGACCCCACCCAATTCATCCATCATCTTCTAATCCAATCCAACCCATTTACTTCCATCCATGGGGTCTCTCCTCTCTTCTTTGTCTCCTCACACCCACTGCACGCGCACGTGCGCTTCTCGTACGGTACCGTGCGTTCGGACGATTGACAACAAGTTTCACCCGTGGCAGACACCTTGCCACGTCACCACCAGCAATAAAAAGGAGGGAAGATTTCAAAATTTTAGTGACCGTTGGAACCCCCCACCGCCTCAACAAACAAATATATAGAGATACAGATAGTATGGCCTTAGCTTCACAATTACGCGTTTTTTTATTTTTCCTTCTGCAATTCTTCAGGGTTACTGCTAATTTCTCTTTCTTTCTTGGCAAGAAAGAAAGTCTCTGTCTTTTAATTTTCCTGTTTGATCTTCAAGTAGGTTAATCCCTGGCACAAACCCTAATCGGCCATAAAAGAAATTGGATTTGATCCTCCTCCATTCTCTTAGCATTCTTCTCTTCCAACTCACACAGCAATGGCAATGTCATCACAAAACCCAGAAACACAAAACCTTGAAATACTAGAGGGTTTTCGATTCCGCCCTGATGATCAAGAATTGGTCCGCTTCTATCTTTACCCAAAAATCACCAACCCTAATCTCTTCACCACCTTCAATGTTCCCGTTAGAGATTGCCATCTCTTTGGAAACCAAGCCAGAGAACCTTGGCAAATCTGGGACTCCTTCCCCAAACGCCACGGCGAGGATCTATTCTTCTTCACCCAGCTTACCAAGAAAGGCAGGTATGTTGTTCGCAAGATCAGCGGTGGCCCTGGACAATGGCATCAAGAGTATAAAGACCCTCCTTTCGATGTCTCCATCGACCCCAACTGCAAAGTCACTGTCATCAGAAAGGTGTTCACTTACCTCAATCCTAAATCTGACCACAATGGCTCATGGTTCTTGCTCGAGTACAGCCTGCCATCGCTTTCTCAACTAACTGTCTTATGTCAATTGAGAAAGAAAGAAGTCCACAACCCCGAGACAGTCAATCTACAGCGATCAACAACAAAAAAGAGGAAAAGGGTTGCTGACACTGAAAGTGTTGATGATGCCACAAACACCATACGGCAAAAGCCCAGGATTGATGTATTAGTGTGGAGATTTGTCTAGATTTTATTGATAATAACAATACCCCACCACTTTACTTAGTGGAAGCATCATTAGTGGTTAGTGCCACAATTAGTGGCATGTTTCAAGGCTCTCCTTTCTGCTCTCCTTCCTCCTATAAATGGAGACAATTAGTGCAAGTGAAGGTGTAAGTGCAAGTGTGTAGAAGAAGAAAATAGTGCAACTGTGAGAGTGAAAATAGTGCAGATTTGAGAGAAACACCGAGTGTAAGAGTGAAACACTGGGTTTTGTGGGATTGTACTTGGTTGAGTTGAGTGTTTGTATCATTCCTCCAATAATATACAATCTGCTGCCTCCGTGGACGTACCCGGTTTTGGGGAACCACGTAAATCTGCTTGTGTTGTGTTTTATTTGTGTTTGCTTTCGGTCCAGTATGCACAACAAATTGGTATCAGAGCATTAGGGAAGCTAGAACACTGAAAAAACACGTTTTTCAGCTCTCTGTTCAAAGTTGCAGAATTTTCAAAGTTCTCAGATCTTGATTTTGACCAGCTACGGAGATTCCTCTCTTCCATACGATTCCGGCGATATAAAGATCGTCGAAATCGGAGTTGAAACGAGCCCTGTAGAGCTCGCCGAAGTTTCGCCGGAAATCTGCCGGAAAAACCAGTCAGTGCCGGAATTATCGCCTGAGAAGACAGCCACGTCATCCGACACGTAGGTGCTGAGTCATCATACACGTCATCAACAGAAGGGTCCACATCGCCCTGTCATCAGCCACGTCATCCATCAGTGACAGAATATTCTCTTGACAGAATAAGAATATTCCGTTACCAGTAAGAGAATATTCCCGTGACAGAATATTCTTTATCAGAGACAGAATATTCCTTCCCTGAGTCAACTCGGTCAGATTGGTTTTTTGGCTAACTCAGTGATTTTTTGACCCGTTTTTGGCCGAGTCAAGTTGGTTCCTAGCATTTTCAACCATTCCGGACGCAACCGTGGTGTCCGTTTTGTGAAACAGCACACCGAAGTTACTGTTTTTGGCTCTTTTGAGCATAAAAGTGCGTGTTTTAACAATTTCAGGAGTCCATTTGTAATCCAAAGACGTCCTAATGGCTGATATTCCAGAAGAAAAATCAGTGGGGAATGCTAGTATACCTCCACAATACATCCCGGTATCGAATACCAAATTTGAGGTGGAGAAGTTTGATGGGAAAGGTAATTTTGGCATGTGGAAATGTGAAGTCATGGATATGCTTGTCCAAATGAATTTAGATTTCACTCTAGAAGATAAACCAGAGGATCTGGATGATAAAAGCTGGGAAAGGATAAATCGGTTGGCTTGCAGTTCTATCCGACTTTGTCTTGTAAAGGATCAGAAGTACGCCTTTTCAGAACAAAACTCTGCAAAGGAATTATGGCAAGCACTGGAGGACAAGTTTATGAAGAAGAGTATAGAGAATCGTCTCTACTTGAAGAAAAGGATCTTCCGTTTTCAGCACAAGAAAGGTACTTCTATGAATGAGCATCTAAATGATTTCAATAAAATGATAGCTGATTTGAAGAATTTAGATGTGGAAATCGATGATGAAGATAAAGCTCTGTTGTTATTGAATTCACTGCCTGACACATATGAACATCTCGTCACCACTTTACTGTATGGTAAAGAAAAGATTAAATTCATTGATGTGTCCAATGCTTTGGTGAATAATGAGTACCGAAAGAAGGACCAGATTGTTCACAAGGAGTCAACGTCAGAAGCATTGACTGTTAGAGGCAGAACAAACCCTAGAAGATTTCGAGGGCGAGGGAGATCTCGCTCAAAATCCAGAGGAGAATCATCAAACAGACGATATCTTGCAAAAGATGAGTGTGCCTTTTGTCACAAAAAAGGGCACTGGAAGAAAGATTGTCCAATCAAGGGCAACAAGGAAAAAGATGAACCAACAGTGAACGTTGCGAGATGAGGATGAACAAGACTCTGCATTCATGGTCTCATCACCAGAAAACCATTCTGGTGAATGGATTCTTGATTCTGCATGTTCCTATCACATGTGCCCTAACAAGCACTTATTCTCGAGACTCGAGGAGTTCGATGGAGGAGTTGTGTTGATGGGTAATGATGATGTTTGTGAGATCAAAGGGATTAGGACTATCCATCTGAAGATGCATAATGGGGTAGTCAAGACACTAACAGATATGCGATATGTACCTGAGTTGAAGAAAAATCTCTTCTCACTTGGAGTTCTAGAATCCAGTGGTTATAAGATTATCATGCAAGGTGGAGTCCTGAGAGCAATCCGTAGTGCATTAGTTGTCTTAAGAGGCACGAGGACAGGAAACTTATATTTCCTGGATGGATCTACAGTTACTGTGACAGCAGCTGTTTCCAAAAGTATAGAAGATGATGAAGCAGATAATTCCAGACTTTGGCACATGCGTTTAGGGCATGCTGGTGAAAAGGCTTTGCAAGGATTAGTCAAGCAAGGTCTATTAAAAGGCGCCAAGACTGGGAAGCATGGGTTCTGTGAGCATTGTGTTCTTGGAAAACAGACAAGGGTCAAGTTTGGCACTCGCAAGGACACAACACAAAAAGGGATCCTAGATTATGTTCACACAGATGTATGGGGACCTTCAAAGAATGAATCTCTTGGAGGTAATCGTTGGTTTGTTACTTTTATTGATGATTTTTCAAGACGAGTATGGGTGTACATGATGAAACACAAGGATGAGGTCCTTGGTATCTTTCTGAAATGGAAGAAAATGGTGGAGACTCAAACTGGAAGAAGAGTTAAGACTCTTCGGTCAGATAATGGTGGTGAGTACACTTCAGATCCTTTCTTTGAAGTTTGTCAGAATGAAGGGATTAAGCGACATTTTACTGTTCGCAAAACACCACAACAGAATGGAGTAGCGGAACGCATGAACCGCACATTGGTGGAGAAAGTCCGATGTATGCTATCACATTCGGGACTAAGCAAAGTGTTCTGGGGCGAGGCATTAAGTTATGCTCGTCATATTGTTAACCGGTTACCTTCAGCAGCATTAAATGGAAGAACCCCCTTAGAGGTATGGTCAGGCTCTCCTGCAAATGATTATGACTCTATGCGTATATTTGGTTGCTAAGCATATTATCATGTTATTGAGTCCAAGCTAGATCCTAGAGCCAAGAAAGCTATATTTTTGGGCTTTAGTGGAGGAGTAAAAGGCTACAGACTCGGTGTTCAATCAAAGAAAGTGATCTTGAGTAGAGATGTCACTTTTGATGAGTCCGGCATGTTACAAGAAGAGAAATCACGGAGAAGGAAAAACGATCGGTGATGCACAACAGTGGAGTTGGAGACTTCATCATCCCTATAAAGACTGCTTCGGACAATCCCTACAAGGAGATTCGGATGAAAGTTCAGATGAAGAGGATGCAACAACTCCAGCAACTACACAACAAGAATCCATTGCAACGAGTAAACCAAAAAGGGTTATCAAGAAACCTGCTCGGTATTGTAATATGGTGGCTTATGCACTTCCGGTGATTGATGATGGAATCCCCTACACCTACAAAGAAGCGACAGAGTGTAGAAAGTGCAAAATGGAAAGAGGCAATGGATGAAGAGATGAAATCTCTCCACAAGAATCAGACTTGGGATTTGGTACAACTCCCTAAAGGAAAGAAGATAATTGGTTGCAAGTGGGTATATGCTAAGAAGGAAGGTAATCCTGGAAAAGACAACATCCGATTCAAAGCGAGATTGGTAGCAAAAGGCTATGCTCAGAAGGAGGGGATAGATTATAATGAGGTATTCTCTCCGGTTGTTAAGCATTCATCAATCCGTATTCGTTAGCCTTGGTTGCACGCTTTGACTTGGAGTTAGCCCAACTTGATGTGAAAACTGCCTTCCTACATGGAGATTTGGAAGAGGAAATTTACATGTCTCAGCCAGATGGTTTCAAAGTCACTGGAAAAGAGAATTGGGCTTGTAAACTGAAGAAGTCATTGTACGGATTGAAACAATCTCCTCGCCAGTGGTATAAGCGATTTGATAAGTTCATGGCAGAACATGGATACACACGGAGTCAGTTTGATCACTGTGTATATTTTCGCAAACTTCTTGATGGTTCTTTCATCTATTTGCTCTTATATGTGGATGATATGTTGATCGCATCAAAGAGCAAGGTGGAGATTGATAGGACAAAGCTCAACTGAGAACTGAGTTTGAAATGAAGGACCTTGGAGAAGCTAAGAAGATTCTTGGCATGGAGATTCAAAGAGACAGAAGAAAAGGCACAGTCTGTTTGACACAGACCCAATACTTGAAGAAAATTCTCCAAAGATTTGGGGTAGATGGTAAGACTAAGCCTGTAAGCACACCTTTAGCTCCTCATTTTAAGCTAAGTGCTTCAATGTCTCCACGCACAGAGGAAGAGCGCAAGCAAATGGCTCAAATTCCGTATGCAAATGCAGTTGGTGCATTAATGTATGCAATGGTTTGTACGAGACCAGATATTTCACATGTTTGTCGTGATGGTGAGCAGGTATATGCATGATCTGGGAAAGGGTCACTGGCAGGCAGTTAAGTGGATTCTACGGTACATTCATGGCACAACTGATATTGGTTTGAAGTTTGAGAGGGATGATAGACTCGGGCAAAATTTAGTTGGTTATGTGGACTCGGACTATGCTGGTGACTTAGACAAGCGTCGTTCCACAACAGGCTACGTGTTTACACTTGCTAAAGGGCCTGTAAGTTGGAGGTCAACGTTACAATCAACAGTAGCTTTGTCAACAACTGAGGCAGAGTACATGGCAGTAACGGAAGCTTTCAAGGAAGCTATTTGGTTACATGGGTTGATTGAAGATTTGGGAATTGTTCAAGAGCACGTAGATGTCCATTGTGATAGTCAAAGTGCTATTTGTCTTGCAAAGAATCAGGTTCATCATTCCCGCACCAAGCACATCGATGTTCGATTTCATTTTGTTCGAGAAATTGTGGATGAAGGGGATATTCTCTCTGAAGATTGGTACTGCAGATAATCCAGCTGACATGCTCACAAAATGTGTCTCAGGGATCAAGTTCCAACATTGTTTGGACTTGGTCAACATCTCTCGGTGTTGAGCACCTTTAGGGTGCAGCGCCATATGGCGCATCAGAGGCAGCATTGAATGATCACGAGGATTGGATGGAAAAATCTTGCCAAGGTGGAGATTTGTGGAGATTTGTCTAGATTTTATTGATAATAACAATACCCCACCACTTTACTTAGTGGAAGCATCATTAGTGGTTAGTGCCACAATTAGTGGCATGTTTCAAGGCTCTCCTTTCTGCTCTCCTTCCTCCTATAAATGGAGACAATTAGTGCAAGTGAAGGTGTAAGTGCAAGTGTGTAGAAGAAGAAAATAGTGCAACTGTGAGAGTGAAAATAGTGCAGATTTGAGAGAAACACCGAGTGTAAGAGTGAAACACTGGGTTTTGTGGGATTGTACTTGGTTGAGTTGAGTGTTTGTATCATTCCTCCAATAATATACAATCTGCTGCCTCCGTGGACGTACCCGGTTTTGGGGAACCACGTAAATCTGCTTGTGTTGTGTTTTATTTGTGTTTGCTTTCGGTCCAGTATGCACAACAATTAGACCATCAGCAGCAACATATCATGGGTTTCGATGGGTTAGTAGATGCTGTTTCTCAAGTGGAAAACCAGCAGCAGCACTTGCAGCTTGAACCACTCTCTGATAATGGGCTGGGATTCGGCTATTTCGAGTCCTTTTCTTGTGAGGATGAGCAGGACTTTGGAATTTATCTGATGGCTACTGATTCAGATAGTATATCCACTAGCAATGCTGCACCACCAAGTGTATCTACGTTTAATCCTGAAGAGAACTCGCGGTCAATTGAGTTTATGTCCGACGAAAAAGACGGGGACGCTGCTTCAGCATTAGATCATGATTTCTGTCTTCAGCTACTTGATTTAAGTGGTTGCTATGACGAGGCAGATGGGTTTCCAGCAACTAAAGCAACATCACGGGCTAGCGATTATTGGACTGAGGCTACACCAAACCTGGACGAATCCCTCACTTCTGATGCTGTTGATTATTATCTTGAACACGGGGTTTGCGATTCCAGCCCTACCAATTGGTCAGGGTCATTTTCTCAAATGCTGCTAGAAGCACCTACATGCCTGATTCAAGAAAAAGAGATTCATATGGATTCAAATCCTTCCCTCGTGGAGAGAAACTATTGATAGCATGTTTCTCTCTATCTGCTTTTCTTTTTTCTATTTTTCACTTCATTACGGTCTTTTCTTCATTGACCTGACCACATAGGCTGTTCGTATCTTGTTTTGTGCTGGTGTCTTGATGTATTAACCATGAGTTTGTGTTCATGTCAGCATTAACTGTAAAAGTTTAATTGTTAGATGGCCTTAAAAGGCACTTCATTTATTTTTTCCTGTTTTATTACTCACATAAATCTGTTCTTGCTGTCCTTTTGAGAGTTCTGTGGAATTCTGCTGAGATCAAACCTGTTGAAAGTAATTGCATCCTTTGCAACTTGGTCTGCAATACGGGTTACTATATATAGTACGCAGTGATGAATGATTAAACAGATACCCAGAAACCTTGCATAAGATTACGATTTAAAGGGAATCACCCTGCCTTCAAGATTTGGAATGGCCTAACTTGGCCAGCCAACCAAACAAGTTAAGAAGCCTAGCCCAAAGAGAGAAACCATCTACTTACTAGGTTTTCGAACCCATGAAATATAGTTATATATATGAGTAAGAAGAACATGTAGTATATGGGCTTCGGGTGGGGACTGTCTGTCAAACGGATTAATTTAAATTAAGAGAGAAAAAAAAAAAGACCGTTGGAGAACGCGCGTAATGTTCAGAAATCCACCGCCTCATTCAAATTACACACGCTTTCTACGCAATCCGTCTCAGCTGAGGACTAACTGACATTGTTCATCAAAATCTTTTTATATTCAGTCTATCCGTTCCAGTTTCGGACTAACACTGAAATTCTCTTTGTGCCATTATTCTGTCAATCAATCAGTCAATCTGCTTTGTTTCCTCTATCTTGTTTCAATCTCCATTGTTATTCAATAATGAATCATATCATTCTCCTACAACGCCAACAATTTTTTGCCCCTCCAAACCCTATTTTGGTTCATCCTCCGCCCCCCCTTCACTACTGTCCTCGGCCGCCTCTTCCCTACAGTCCTCAACCCCCACTATTATGTCCCTCTGGTATTCGCTGGAACAAACCCCCTCCTGGCTTTGTTAAACTCAACACTGACGCCAGTTATAAATACATTTCTTCAAAATCTTCTATTGCTGGTGTCTGCAGGGATGAACATGGAATATGGCTGTTTGGTTTCTCTTGCAGAGTCAAATCTGAATCTGCCTTCGAAGCTGAGTTGCTGGCTGTTCGAGAAGCATTAAAGTTGGCTTGGGATAAAGGGCTCAAAAAGGTTATTTTGGAATCTGATTCGGAGACCGTGGTCAAAAGAATTCGTAATCAAGTTACCCGTCAACCAAAGAATCAGTTCGAGGCTGTCATCTTAGAATGTCAAGCGTATGTAAATCGAGATTGGGATTTTTCATCCAGCATACTCTCAGAGAAGGCAACTTTGCAGCTGATGCATTGACGAAGATAGGAATTTCTGAATCGTTTGAATTGCACGTTTGGAAACGCCCTCCAGAACCATTATCCTTGATTCTGTTGGCTGATAAGATCGGCATGGAAATTCCCCGACACGGTGCGTTGGATCAAAATCAGCTAGGTTATTTGAAAGTCCTGAAACGGGAATTGTTGCAGAGAAACCTCCACTGGCACCGACCATGAGGTTCGGGTCTTGATTGTGGTGCTTGCTTGAAACTGTACAACGAGAGAGTTCTAGGATTATGAGTTTAAGTTGTTGTATTGTTTAAGGAAACTTGTACAGATCATTCACATTTGTATGAATCACTTGTACAGGTTATTCAAATGTGCACGACTTTAGATCAATTAAAATCTTTTTTTTCCCCATACAATCGATTCATTTACTTTCTCTTATATTATTCTGTGTTGATGTTTGTTTGCTCGAATGTTGGAAGTTTAAGGTATTCCATCTTTAGGAGATCTTGGTCTAAAACAAATGTTCTTCTGCCTCGTAGATAAGGATGTTCGCTCGAAACCTTTCCTTAGATTTGCAGATTTGGAAAAACCGGTAATCAAAATCAAACCCAAGAAAGGAAGTTAAATGTTCTGCAAAATTCTTGCTTTGTAAGTTGACCAGCAAAGCCATTCATGTAAAGCATGAGAGAAAAGCGCTGTTATTGCTTGTTCAACCAACCCACCACTCTTGCAAAAAACATGATTTCTATGAATCCCAGACTCGTAGTCAAAAAACATGACAACACACTCTGGACTATCAGGAGGCAATGAAAGTACACAGTTTTTATAGCTGAAGTGAGGTACCCAAGATGACAGCAACTGAATCATCTTCGTCGAGATAGGATTCAACAGAAAACTATATCTGAACATGTAAAAACAATGTATATCTGAACATGTATCTACTATGACAAACCAACCATATGAGCACGTCCCCAATAGTTTATCTTGCAACTCTGGAATGTTTTTGACATGGTTACGACATTCTGAGATGTCATAAGAGGTCTGGATTTCTCCACTACATACTTCCATGGAAGAAAACAAGACATGGAACTGATGGCCAACACAGCATGCATGGCTTGCTCTTCCTCCTCCTTGGTATTAGATTCCATTAATTGAGAGCGTTGCTTCTTCTTCCCTTCGTTCTTGCAATACAACTCTTTAGTGCGTGTGTGTGTGTGTAGGGTTTGGGGTAGGGTATCAACAAGGACAATGTGTTGGGAATTTTAACAGAACTACGGAGTTAGAATTCTAATTTGGTCGGGATTTTATTATTGGAAATAAGAAATCCCCAAATAATTCGGAAATTTGGATTCCTATACTTAAAGAGGAAAGGAAACAATTGCTTGCAATATTTCATGTGTATAAGCTTTAGCTATACATCAAATCACAGATATGCCGGCCCCTTGAATCAATCTGAGCTTCAAATTCTGTAACAAGAATATTAATTAAGAAGATTGGATTGATAATGACGACGACTTTGCACAAAGGTGACATTTCTGGTGCACAAAAAAGAGAAAGAAATAATTTTAACATATCTCCTCGAAGAGCAGACCAACATGTCATCCAGCCGTTCAGGATATAGAAGCTCCACTGCTACATGATCATTATCTCCATCACTGGCTGCTTCAAGGTGTGTATATATATATAAAAGACTAATAAAAGTGTGTGAATATTTTCTTTTTTTTCTGCACCATTAATTAACCTCTCATGATATGAGATCCTAACAATGGCACAAAGCAACAATACCACCACACCCCAAACTCAATCGGGAGGAGGAGAAAATCAGTCACAAACTTATGTTAATTTCCGAACACAAACTTTCATTGATTCAAACTCTTATTATCACTTGCATCCTTTAGACAATCTAAGTATTGTGTTTGTTACATGTGTTCTCGGTTGAGATAATTATCCTACATGAAGTAGAGCAATGGAAAACTCCCCCATGCTAAGAACAAAATCTCATTTGTTGATGGAATACTTGCAAAACCAGGCCCTCATTATCTAGATTTTTTTTTTTTGGAAAAAATGCAATTCAATCAATGGTGATTTCCTGGCTCTTTAATTCAATATCATGTGATCTCCATGATAATGTCGCTTACACAAACATAAGAATTGTGGCAGAGGAGCGATTTTCACAAGGTAATGCACGAGTCCATGAACTAAAAAGGTTCTCTATTTCCTACAATAGGGCAATCAATCTGTAATGGCTTACCACACCAAATTCAAAGTTTTATTGGATGAACTTCAACTATTTGAAAAAATTCTCAAGTGCACATGTGGTGTTGAAGAAGAAAAAGTAATGGTAAGAGAGCAAAAAAAATCCATCAAAATAAAAGCTTCAAAACTATAAGATCTCAAATCCTTCCTTAGTTTTGAGCCTTTCTTCGTGAGGTTTATTCTATGGTAATTCATAGAAAAAACAACAAGTTTCTTTAATGAGGCGTGCCCCAAATATAGAAGCTACTGCAAAAATCAATTTAGGACACGTTAAATATAAATGGAAGTTGTTATATGAGCACTGTAACTATACAAGCCATACAAAAAAGAAGTCTTACAAATTGGTAAGATATCCACCAAATTAGAAATCAAGCCCCAACATAAAGCAAAGTAGAGGGAACGAACAAACAATATATATGAAGACATCATCAAATAAGAACAATTCAGCCTATACTGTCATGCCAAATAATATAGCTACATCAAGTGAGACATGTTCTTCACCCCTATATTGACTTTCTATGGATCAATATAGTCAATTGATGCAACTTCTCAATAAAAATTCCTTGAGTTTAATTAATCATTATGTTAAGAAAAACTCTTCAACTCGTACTTGGATTGTTGATAATGGAGTCTATGATCACATGGTTGGATCATAAACTCTACTAGATTATATACATCTAGTTGACAATCACACACCAATTAAGATTTTTAATGGAAATGGATTACCTATTACTCATGTTGATAGCATAATATTTATGCGTCTTTTTCAATTTGGTCTTTGGTTTCGAATTTTCTTAATTAAGTCTCTAATTGGCCATTAAACTTCAATATTTATGCAATTAAGTCCCTGATTTAACCAAATCAACTCTCAAAATTTATAATTTGACCCCAAAACTTTAATTTCTTCCAATTAAAGCTCAAATTGACTTAAAAATCAATTTTTCTTGCAATCAAACCCTCTATAAATTCAATTAAACCTTCAATAAAATCCAATTAAGTCCATAAACATCCAAATTTAGACTTTCCTCTTCAAATTAAATTTTTTTTTCCCACAAAGCTCTCATCATTCAAGTATATACTGTAAAAATTTCAATCCTTGTATTCTTGAACCTCCTTAATCAATTTTTCTGATTCTTTTCTAAGCGCTCCAACCTCCTATTATTTTTCTAATTTCTTCCGGCTATATATTTATTTTTATTTTTGTGTGGGGACCCAAAAATGGGTTACAACAACCACCATGACTTGCACACACACTTGAATTTTGCAAGGGACTTGCCTGGTAAGAAGGTGGAAATGTAAAAAAAATGATGTCTATTCAACCTGATGTTGGTTTCTTTAGCAACTTTTCCAGGAAAATGCATTTTAAGATTAAATAATGAAAGTATTACTAAGAAATAGTTTTCACCTTTTAATTAGAAGCTTCACTTTTCTTATGAATATACTGTTTCCTCGTTGACCTGGTCATGTTTCGAGAGGGTAGGTGTAAACTGAAACCGCAAGAGGGGGATAAAGCCATTTGACTTCTTCTCGTACAAATGAGCTCTGCCATTGCCATCCCTTTCAATGATCAAGCGTTAGACTAATATGAGATGATTGGCTGATAGAGTAGGTATCGATAGAAAATTCTATCTGTAAAACTGTTAAATGTAGCAGTGAGGTAGCAGGTATATTTCAATTTACAGACACAGCAACCTCAAAAAAGGGAAACATGTGGATATAGAAACTGGCAAGCTAAGATTCCCAAACAACAGGCCTCATGTATATTGAAATGTTTGTACAGCCATGCTAAAGCTGGGATATTTTTCTCCTTATTGTGTCGGGATATAGGCTCGTGTTCTGCAGTATATATCTTCATAGCCATCACAGGCACCTTCAAGGTCTATACAGTGAGGTCTGGTTGAAAGGAGGATTCTCTGGTACTTACCTCTATTGCAGCGCCATATGCACCAGACATGCACGAAACTAATATAATTCACTGTAAAACCAAGTGGCTAACTACAACACATAGTAGCCAGGCAATCAATCAGCATTGCATGCACTAGAAGAAACAGTGTTATGAAATTAACCTATAAAAGAGGAGGACAGAAATGTAACAAAAACAAAAAGGAATTAATAGAAAAGGTCTGGTTCTTAACTTTATTTTGCTGGATCATATTCTTAAGATTCTAGATTCTGATATTAGCATAGTGAAACCAGACTTTCTGTATATATTGCCGATTCATAAAATGGATCACCATCATTCTCTACCTTCAAAAACTTTTTTGCATCTTCTACTGGGTGGTACAGTGTCAATATCCCTGGACTTCCATGATTGTCTAACAGAAGTTCCCCTTTCTTTGTCAACCACATCTCTGATGAATAACAATCTAGACATAGTTTGTCAACTGGGACGGCAAACAATCTTCTCCATGTTGTCTTGACACCGTATTCACTTGCTAACCATGCTTCAAAATAGCTTCCATATGGTTGTAGTTCGCCAAAAACACATAAGCAATTTCCTGAGATGCTCAAAACTGCTGTAGAAAAATGATTTGGAAGTGGCACAGCCTCCATGAATTTCTCTTTTTCTATATCAAATGGAACAATAACATCCAAATGATGAGCAGCATCACTTTCTTGCTTCCCTAGCCAAAGCAGAGCTCCATTCCAAAATTCTCCATAGCAACTTCCCAAGGTGATACCAGGAAGGCTGCCTTGAACTGTTCTCCATGTATTGGTTTTCAATGTGAAGACTTCAACCATAATTTGATCAGAGCGAGTACTGGCAGTAGCTGAAGAGGCAATTACCATTTTGTAATCATCAGTAGAGGAATCATAACCAAGTCCAGTCGAGAAATCTTTGTGCAGAGAAGACCGTGGTCCTGACAATTTCTTGGACTCTCTAGTTGATGGATTCCATAAGACCACACTATCAACTTCATTAAGTATACATACTATGCCATCACAAGATCCCAGAAATAATCCAACAGCGAAGGAGTCGTTATGACTCTCTGCGTTAGGATAAGGAAGCTTCACTAATGTATTGCCATGATCACCATCACTAGCTGCTTCAAAGTCTACAGAATAAAGAGGATCAGCAGCAATGAGGAGCCTTTGACGGTTAATGTTCTCGTCTTCATGTGCCCTTTTGAGATGCAACTTGGCAAATTGAGGATCGGAGATTAATGACCGCCATGATCTGCACACACACTTGAATTTTATGAGGGACTTGGCTGGTAAATAGGTGAGAATATCAACAATGATTTCTTGGGGGAGTTTTGACATGGCTATTCAACTTGATTTTGGTTTCCTTACAGTTGTTTGAGGAGGATTCATCTAGAATAATGAAAGCATTATGAAGCAATGGTTTTCAGCTATATCTGAAGTAGAAGTTTGACCTTTCCTATGAGTAAAAAACGATTTGACTTGACCTATGAAATATGAATGAACCAGTCGATAGTCATGGCTTTCTTGTAGTTCTAGATTCAGGCTAGTAGTTAGTTGAATAGGTCATCGGACCAGGACCAAAAATAATAATAATAATAATATTGCGAGGAAGTTTCTGCTCCATTTTATTTCTGCAACAGTTCAGTCAGAAAATTACAAGATAAGAGAAAACTGGAATCTAGAAGGTCATCATGGAAAGTGAGGTGGTGTACTGCCATTATTTTGTTGCTGTTATTACATAGTTGTGTAGGTGTTTGAAGCAGTCAAAACTCAACGGGTCCAATTATACAAATGGTAATGGAGATTTCAAAGGTTCTCGCTACAATATTTTTTAGGAGAGTTGTACTTCATACTTCGTGGAAAAAACACTGTTCTGTGTCTAATATTGTCATGCTACATCGGCTACAATGAAAAAACAAGAAATATCTTGGATTCAATTCTATTCATTGTATTTGAAGATTATGTAATAATTAGTTAGATGTACGCAAATTAAAATATCATGAAATGAACAATTAATATTTACATTTAAGTAATTTAATTTTTTTTAAATGTTAAATTTAATAAAAACCAAGACAATCCATGTTATTTTTAAAATTACAAAGAAATCTTATAAAAAACAAAAATAAAATAAAATTTAACTTCCAATTAAATAAATATCAAATAAAAAAAGGGCCTAGATCAACCCGCTGACCCAAATCAAGTAATTAAAAGAGGCTACACGCACCGTTAGAACACCAACTTGAAAAACTGACCAAACAAAATACTATGAAGTAAATACTTAATGGTTACATTCAATCAATCAATTTAATTAAAAAACAAAATTTATTTAAAAAAAACTAAATTTAATAAAGACCAAACAAACTCTAGTGAATTTTCTAATCTCGAGTCAATTTTTTAAATTCGTAACCTATTAAATTATAGATTCATGTTCAATCAAGAAATTTAATACCCAACTAATTTAATGTTGATGGATAAATTTAAAAAACAAATATCAATTTTAAAATATTTTTTTAAAAAAATAATAATTAAATTTTATAAAAAAATACTCATCCCTCCTCGAACTCTCATTTAGCGCATCCACACTCGTTAAGACAATGGGTTGTTGTAAAAAATTTTAATTTAAAAAACCATCTCAAAATATATATATTAAGAAAAAACTAAAAGGGCTCGGAGTCTTTTCTTGTGGATCCATGTCTGATCCACAAAGAAAAGATGAGCTGTTTTTTTTTTCTCATTTTTTTTTGTCTTCTTTTTTTTTTTTTTTTTTCTTTTTTTCCCATTTTTTCTGTTTTTCTGTTTTTTTTTCGTTTTTTTTCCCATTTTTTTTGTCTTCTTCTTTTTCTTTTTTTTTCTTTTTTTCCCATTTTTTCTGTTTTTCTGTTTTTATTTTTTATTTTTTTTTGGTTTTCTATTGCCTTTATGGTTTTTTTTTTTGCTTTTTTCTTTGTGTATTTTTCTTTTAATGAAAATTTTTTCTTTAATTTAGTTTGTTAATGTTAATTTTTTTATTTAGTTATCAAATTTTCATAACACGGATCCCGGGTTTGACGGGTTAACCTGATTTGACGAGTTAACCCAAATTTTTTTTCTTTTCTTTTTAATTAATTGTAACATATACGAAAACGGATCAGTGTTTTATTGTGGATCGCATAAAGGCATCCACGATCGAAAACACCGATCCGCTTTTTTTAAGTTGTCTTATTTTTTTAGCTGTTTTTTATGCCTTTCGGGATTTTTTTTGGCTTCTTTCTTTATTTTTTTTCTTCTAACAAAAGTTTTTTGTTTAATTTGGTTTATTAATGTTAAATTTTTTTTATTTAGTTATCAGACTTTCATGACACGTTTTCCGGATTTAACGGGTTAACCTGATTTGACAAGTTAACCCAGAAATATATTTTTTTTGCTTTTTTTTCTTTTTCATTAATTTTTTTCATTTAGTTTAGTTTGTTAATGTTAAATTTCTTTCTATTTAGTTATCAAACTTTCATGACACATATCTCGAGTTTCACGGGTTAACCTGGTTTCACGGGTGAACCCAGTTAATTCTGGGTTGACCCGTCAATTTTTTTTTTGTTTTTTTTTCATAATTTTTTTTAAATTAATTTAGTTTGTTAATGTTAAAATTTTTTTATTTAGTTATCAGATTTTCATGACACAGATCCTAGGTTTAACGGGTTAATATGTTTTGACGAGTTAACCCGGATTTTTTTAATTTTTTTTATTAATTTTTTTCGTTTAGTTTAGTTTGTTAATGTTCACTTTTTTTTATTTAGTGACCAGACATTCATGACACGGATCCCGGGTTTAACGGGTTAACCTGGTTTGACGAGTTAACCTGAAATTTTTTTTTCTTTTTAATTATTTGTTTTTCGTTTAGTTTAGTTGTTAATGTTAAATTTCTTTCTATTTGGTTTTTTTTTCTTCTTAGAGGTTTTTTTTCTTTTCTTTTTTATTTTTAATTAATTTTATTTAATTAAATTAGTTTATTAATATTAAATTTTTTTCGAAGTAGTTCTCCGCTGATGCCTTTAGTTTTTCTTTTTATTTTTTTGTTGTTTTTATGCATTTGACTGTGGACTGCACAGTGCAGTCCACAGTGAAAAGGCTCATCCTTTTGTTTTTTTTCTTTTTAATTATTTTTTTAAATTTAAATTGTTAATGTTAATTTTTTTTCTATTTAGTTATCAAACTTTCATGATAAGGATTCCGGGTTTGACAGGTTAATTTGGTTTGACGAGTTAGCCCAGTTAATTCTAGGTTAATCCATTAGTTTGTTTTTTTTCCTTTTTAATTATCAAACTTTCACGATACGAATTCAAGGTATGCTTGGGTTAACCTGGTTTGAAGGGTTAACCCAGTTAATTCATATTTTTTTTCTTTTTCTTCATTAGTTTTTATTTTCCTGTTGGTTTTTTTTCTTTATTTTTTTCTTTTTAACTAATCTATTTAATTATCACACATTTATGACACGACCTTGCAGCTAGACCCACATCCAATGCTATTGGAGTCCGGTATTGCAGTCAAACCCACTTAAATTTAAGCCATGCAAGTTTAATGTTATTATTAATGTTATAAATATTACTCTTGGATTAGGCGTTGCAACTAAACCTAAGACTCTTGGGTATAACTTTGCAAAAAAAACCTAATACTTTTAGATCTTAACTTTTTATAAAATGCAAAAAATAATTGACCTGCGGCATCGCGCGGGGCATGTAACTAGTATATATATAAAAACAATCAAAATAATATGAAATCTAAATAAATTGGGCGTAGGAATTTGCAATAATAGGTTGGGCCAGAAAATGATCTCCGTTGGTTATTGTGCACGTCAACCATTTTTACTTTCCAAATCATGAAAAAGGTGTTTGACATAAAACAATTGGCGTCGCCCGGGTTCGAACCGGAGACCTTCAGTGTGTTAGACTGACGTGATAACCAACTACACCACGACACCTCTTAAAGACCATTCCCCCTAATAACATGTAATTAATATTATAGATTCAGATAAATAGAAAGATGGATAAGCTGTCACTACCTTCTGATCGTTAGTTAGTTTGTCATTGCCAACGTGTCACCTTAATCCACACTCCAAAGTACAGCGTCCGAAAGATCGTTCTTCCTTTCTACTACACTCCAATTTTCAACTTCCTTGTAAGCTATAACCTTCTGCTCTGCTCATCACTCCTTCCCTCAAAAAATTAAAATTAAAATAAAAAAACAATGATTTCTTCTTCAAGACTTAAAATATCCTTCTTTCAATTTCTCTCTTTTCATCTAATTATCCAATTCACCCTCATATCTTCCAACTTTTTCGAACCGTTCAATGTTACTTACGATCACCGTGCTCTCATCATCGACGGCCGCCGCCGCATACTCAATTCCGCCGGAATCCACTATCCTCGCGCCACTCCCGAGGTATACCATAAACTGTCTCTTCTCTTTCGCTATGTTGCTTCAAAATTCTGTGTTTCAACGAGGTTAATTCTTAATTATACACTGATGAGATAAATTAAGGCTATTTTAATGCTACCTGACCTAGAATTTGAGAATAAAAAGTAATTTTATAAGAGAGTTTGGAGATTCTTCGTTTTAATGTTGAAAGGGAGAAAAAAACAAAAAACAAATGTGCGTTACAGGAGAAATTGATAAATAAATGTGCGATGATGCGTGCGTGCGTACTTCTGTTAATTTTGTATTAGCTAATTTGTTCTTGTTTAATTGTTTATTTATTCAAGTTATCAGATTATTAAAGTGTGTGTTTTTCGCGTAATATTAGATGTGGCCTGATTTGATTGCAAAAAGTAAGGAAGGTGGAGCAGATGTGGTTCAAACTTATGTATTTTGGGGCGGGCATGAGCCAGTTAAAGGACAGGTGAATCTGGTTGATTGTTTATGACAGTTTCCAGTTTGTTTGTAATTTTATCACTTTGTGTGAAACTTGATACTAAATGGTTTTTTTTTTTTTTTGTTATTTTCTTGGACAGTATTACTTTGAAGGGAGATATGATCTTGTAAAGTTTGTGAAGCTAGTGGGTGAAAGTGGACTCTATCTTCATCTTCGCATAGGCCCTTATGTTTGTGCAGAGTGGAATTTCGGGTCTCACCTTTCTTTTTCATTTTTTTTTTAAATTGAAGGCCTTTTTTTTTTCTTTTATTTATTTTGCCTCTTTGGTATCATGCTCGTTTTTTTTTTTTTAGTATTCTTTTTTGATTCCCATCGTCTGCTAGATGCTTTGCAGATAAGATAGTGCATAAAAACTTAAAATGCGTACTTCTTTTTTTGAGCATGTATATTTGTTTTGCCATTTCCCCCTATGATATCATTGAATCTATTTGTCGGACTGATAAGTTTTATATGCAAGCATCAAGATGATGGTGTTGCATTGATGCTGATGTGTGTAAGATAGAAAGTTTTAATTCTTGTCGGAAAAAAAAAGAGGAATAAGAAAACAAAGATATTTATGAGTAAATGAAGTGACAAACTATTGAGAGATGGAATGCACATTTCCTCAACTCAATGCAAGAAAACCTTGATGGCATGCTCAATTTTCAACATAGGAAAGGCTGGGGGGGGGGGGGTGTCATTTCACTGGATAGAAAATAGTAGTGTAATGCAAAGGATGGTCATTTTTGTTAAAAACTTAAATTGATTTATGCTGTTATTTGACAAACATATTGCAGGGGCTTCCCAGTGTGGTTGCGAGATGTCCCCGGCGTAGTCTTTAGAACAGATAATGCTCCTTTTAAGGTACATTGGAGCTATGAGCATCTATACTGCAGATTTATGTTGCTTCTTTAAACTGAATATGAGATATCATAGTTCCTTAAACTTGCATTAAATGTATCCTTTATTGTCATGTTTTAAGCATTTAAGATCTCCAGTGGTAATGCATAGTTGGTGATGTCATTGGAGTATCATACAAATATCAGCAGCTTTGATCATAGAGCCTTGTACTACCTTTGCTACTTGCCCTTTGCATTCTCAAGCATCATTTTGCCACAGGAGTATCATAAAAATATCAGCAAACTCCATCATAAAAATGCAGGGCAAACATTTTTTCCCTGTGCTTTCCTTTCATTATTTTTCCTTTAATGTCAACCATTGTGCCTTTACCCATGTACATGCCTTTTGACTCACGCAACATCAAATTATCCAATAATTCATTGACCTTCTATTGTCTCCTCTTTACTAACTAATCTTTGAGGGATCTATTTTTGCAGTTTCTAAACCTTTAACTAATTTCTTATTATCTTCTTTTTTTATTTAACCTCTACCTAATCCCTGGAAAGTTATTATTATTTCTTTGGACTATTTATATGGGTCACATGTACCACAACTTAGTGAAAGAATCTTGTTAGATGGGGGATTGTAAATAATATCCTCGTGCTAACAGTAAAATTGTTGAAATTGAGCCACGAGTCTTAGATTGTAGAGGTTAGCATAACATGCTGATGCTGATGATACCTGTATCATTTACAGGAAGAGATGCAGAAGTTTGTTACAAAGATAGTAGATCTGATGAGAGAGGAAAAGCTATTATCTTGGCAAGGTGGTCCAATCATCATGTTCCAGGTTGTATACAATTTTGAGTTTCATTGTCCAATCTTTTTAGCTTTTAGATTAATGTTGTTCCATTTTGGATAAGTTCTGTGGTTTGATTTTGCTTATAAGAATCACGGAGGGGGGGGAATTGGAATTACATTCTTGGACTGTTTTAATTCACACATCTTTCATCTCATTGAGATGAAGAATCTGGCACGATAAATGGATATTGCCTAAGAGGTGATATCTCATTCCTGCCAGTGGGCAGTATTTTTGTTCTCAGGTACCGTGAGAGAAACACGACATGAATGCGAGGAAGGAGGGATTGTTGGGTTGGTGGGTGGGGGTTGGGCGGGCAGGCTTTGGAGGCCATTATTTCCAGCTATGAAACTTATTGTGACTATTGGCACAAATTCCAGCAGACATAATACAGTCTGGGGATTTGGATCAATCATGTTCAATTCAGTTCTTGCTCAATATGATGCTCCCAAAAACTATAGTGGTTTTTTAATTAACATATGATAACTAACAATTTTTTTGACAGATTGAAAACGAATATGGGAATATTGAGCACTCATTTGGCCAGGGAGGGAAGGAATACATGAAATGGGCTGCTGGAATGGCTTTAGCACTTGACGCTGGGGTTCCATGGGTGATGTGCAAGCAAACTGATGCTCCAGAAAACATTGTAAGGACTCATCACCTAAGGAGTGCTACAGCTGTAAATTTCTTTAAATTAAATTTCTTAGCGATATAAATAATGCTCAAGCTTTTTGGTCAGGAACAATAAAAGGAGAATCTGAAATTATTGAAATCAACTGGTTTATCCAGTTTTGAGACTTGATAATCTGAAGGCTAAAAGACTTTGAATTGTTAATTTCCAGTCATCTTATATTTTTATTTTTTACTTTTACACAGATAGATGCATGCAATGGATACTATTGTGATGGTTTTAAACCAAATTCCCCTAAGAAACCAATATTTTGGACCGAAGATTGGGATGGATGGTATGGCCAAGCCTTACGATTCAATTTAGCACAATATGGAAATTAATTTGTTTCTTGTCGTATTTTTTTTGTGTGTTTTTGACTTGGAAGATTTGTTATTTATAAATACCATGACATGTATGACTAGAATCAAATATTGAGGCAGGCTGATGAGTTGTGCAGCATACACTGGCTAAAAACCTATGGTCAGAGAAATGATAAGAAGACATATGCTACAGATTCACAATGGAAGGCCAACCTTTGTCGCAGTGAAATATTTCCTTGCATTGTGCATAAATGGGAGGATGTAACCTTAAGTGTCGTTTTGGGCTTCTGAGCTTATATTCTTATTAAGAGTAGAGTTCTTGACTAAGAAATAACAACCAAGTAAACTTTGTGTTCATTTCTCTTTTGTTCTTTTCTTTTATTTTCTTTTGTTCTATTTTTTTGGTGGTGGGGATGATGATGTGGAATTTATGATTTAGATGACATTTGATAAATGCTGTTTTCCACCACAATCAAACCCCACAAAACAGCTCTCTCTTAGGGTTTGGGTCACATTTGTAGTCTAAAATGTGCTTGCAGAGATAATTTGATTTCATATCTTGAGGCATGCTAAACTTGTGCATGTTTGTGTTTCATATCATTGCTAATTCAAACTGTTTTCATTTCAAAACCCATCACTTTTTCCAGCTTCACTTCGTAAATGCATACTGCTAAAGTTTATGGGTAGTGTTAATCATTTTAGGTTGGTTTTTCTAGGTATACAACTTGGGGTGGAAGATTGCCTCACAGGCCTGTTGAAGACCTTGCCTTTGCTGTTGCACGCTTTTTTCAACGTGGAGGGAGTTTCCAGAATTATTATATGGTAAAGTATATTACTGAAATGACTGCTAATGTAGACTTACCAAAACTTGCATGGAAAAGTAGAAGTCTGTAGAAAATGCTATGGGAACCCATTATGCAATGCAATTTGTTGGAAAGCGTTCAATTCAGGGGCCAAACTTGAATTCCTTTGGCAGTGGGTCTGAAAAAAGATATATGAGTGGGAGTGATTCTTAAGTTCTGAACTGCCAAAGTATCGGTGAATGCTTTCTATGATCTAGGAGTCATTTCCTAGCAATAGTTGTTAACCAGCGATTTCCATGATTTTTTTCAGTAATAGGCATCATGTTGTCTGTCAACCATATCTTTAGGTTATAAGATTAGAAATCATTGTCCCCATTGATGTGCACCTGCTGCATCTTGATAAGTTTCCTGCTTGGCTGCAGTATTTTGGTGGAACAAACTTCGGCCGGACTTCTGGGGGTCCATTCTATATAACTAGTTATGACTATGATGCTCCAATTGATGAATATGGTAGGTGAAAGTAATTCAGAGAACTGAGTTAATCAGTGGGCAACTGTTTTTTCACTGAGGCTGTAGTAACTTTCCTTAGTTGCATATAAATCCATTGTGCACGCTAAACTATAAATATTAATCTTCTTATCACAGCTAAATTAATGAACCCATTTTGCTCTTCTTCTAGGTTTGTTGAGCGAGCCCAAGTGGGGGCATTTGAAAGATTTGCATGCTGCCATAAAGCTTTGTGAACCTGCTCTAGTTGCTGCAGATTCAGCTCAGTATATAAAACTGGGACCAAAACAAGAGGTTTGTGTTGTATTTTCTTTGGTTTTTCACATGAATAGTTTTAGGTTGTTATTTCCATGGATTGATATGGTCATACCATTTCTGAGCGAAATAAATAAATAAAGATGAATAGGTCTTGTTGTGGCATGACTGATGGAGCTCCTTTAGTTTGCAACTTGTGATGCCCACAATTGCATTAATTTGATGGCATTGGTTTCAATATGCACTAATTCAGAAAATTGGGGAGAAAAAGTGTCCTGATTCTTCTGGTATTGTCTCAATTGCCTTTGCAATTGATCAACAATCAAATGTAGATTGTTGTTCTAGATCAATTGCAAAGGTAACTGAGACAATCAAATGTAGAACTAAGGGAACAATTGAAGGAAAAAGATAGAAAAGGGATAGACCTAAATTCTTATGACATAAATAATTATGAAATTCTGAAATTAATAAAATGTCAAATAAATCCATGGATTTATTTATGGCATCAGTGAGTCTTCTTAAACATATCCCATATAATATTTTATCACACAGTAAGCCTTATTAACACACTTTCTTCCTACCAAAGGGAGTTGAGATTCTATCATCATTTAAAATCTTTCTCAAAAACCTAAATACAGGATTTCTCTTCACGTGGAGTTGTCAGGTGGATGTTATTCTCATTGCTGCCTTCAAACCTAATGATTTTCCATTCTTTAGAATCGTTTTCGAAAGCCTGGATACAGGATTCTTCTTCATGTCAGAGTTGTCTAGTGGATGGTATTCTCATTGCTGTCTTCAACACTTGTACCTACCTCATCTATGTTACTAAATGTGGAAGATGCATAAGAAATACCAGGTATCAGCTTCACCAGCATCATCACCTTCACCATTTTTAGACCTGATCCAACAGATCCCTGTGAAACAAGCATCACCATTTCTAACATTATTCCCGCTAGCACCTGCCCTTGTATTTTCAAGTCAATGTAATATCTTAGAAAGTGAGGAGATCTTAAGTTTAACCTCCACCTAGGGAAGGATGGTGCAATTTACCCTTAGAAATCTCATGAATATATGGATGTTGCATGGATTTTGAATGATTCTATTTTGTTTAGGGCTGCATTAGATGAATCGACATGAGGACATATTTTGAAACAGTTATCCTACAAGCCAGAAATGAGATATATCTGGAATCCCAGCATTGTCCGACTCCAAATTCATGTTAACAAAAAGAAAATGCTTTTGAGAAAATATTGTGAACTCCTTAACTCATGCCAACCATTTGAAGCTTGAAGTGTTTAGATAAATAGAGCTACCGAATCATTCTTTGCTCTGAATGAAGAACCTTTACCATTTTTCCATTTTGCATGTGATTTGGTGTGATCTCTACGCTACTATACTTGCAGTTTTACTTGTTTTGTCTAGTCAAAGGTTTTGAGCTTTATTGAACAAAAAACTATTCAGGCACATGTGTACGGTGGAAGTCTAAGCATTCAAGGCATGAATTTCTCTCAGTATGGAAGTCAAAGCAAGTGCTCCGCATTTCTTGCTAATATTGATGAACGTCAAGCAGCTACTGTGAGATTCCTTGGTCAATCATTTACTTTACCTCCATGGTCAGTGAGTATATTACCAGACTGCAGAAATACTGTCTTCAACACTGCCAAGGTTTGGTTCTTATATTTAGGATAATGCATGCATTTGGGAAATTAGGCACTTGTCTGAAATCTACATATGATTCACTCTTGTGTGGACACTTGTAAATGTATTTTGCCTTTATTTGCTATATGTTCGCTAGACATTTTGATGCAACAGTCCTATAACTTCACATCTATACTCTCCTGTGCTTGGGAATGTTTGTTCTTTTCGCAAGTTTGACAATTACATGCTGAAGTCAAATCATGCTCATAAAAAATCTGAAGATTTCAGTCCATCATAAATTTGATCTGAATAATTTATGCAAAGGAATGCCTTTGAAACTAAATATTGTTATAGCTCTTGTACAACGTTTCACCAAAAAAACAAATTGCAAAATGAAAAAGTTTGAAATCTTTCTCAAGTTAGCTGTTTACTTGTCCAGATAATTGCATCCTTCTGGATAGAAGCATTTGGCTCACTCTGCCCCCGCTCCAAACACCAAGAAATTCCATTTTTATTATTGTGAAAACCCTGACATCCATCCCTTTCTATGTTTTTTTAAGAATATTTTATATGACTTCGACTTTATGAGATTTTAGGTTTTTTTACCTTTATATTTTTGAACAAAGATGTCTGGTAGATGTTTGAAGCTGTTCTTTTAATTCTTTCCTTTCCCCTCATAAAATCAGGTTGCAGCACAGACTCATATCAAGACTGTGGAGTTTGTTTTGCCTCTTTCAAACAGTTCTCTACTTCCACAATTCATTGTTCAGAATGAAGATTCTCCACAATCAACATCCTGGCTGACTGCCAAAGAGCCAATTACTTTGTGGAGTGAGGAGAATTTTACTGTGAAAGGCATATTGGAGCATTTGAATGTGACAAAGGATGAATCTGACTATCTGTGGTATTTCACAAGGTGCATCATTGTGTCTTGAATATGGATGTAAAAGTATTATTCTTTGTAGAAAACAAAGAAATGAAGTATGCTGGACATGATATATAATTTGTTGTGTTAATAGAGCTATGCATTTCATTTGTCCAATACAGTTACTGTAAGTAACATATAACAAGGCTTTAGCAAGCTGAAATCTAAAATAAATTTACCATGACGGGTCTGTGTTGTCGTTCCACAACTTGTTTAAAAAACTAGATCTAGTTATTCGGGTGAATTCAATCAACATTTAGCATCATAAGGAACTCAATATTTACGAATGAGCTTTCAATGCTTGAGTTCTATCACCTTAGGTTGTTAATTGAACGCATTGTGTACTTAACAGGTTCATTTTTTTTATAGTTTTCATGTAATTAATGCTTGCTCAATTAAATACTTTCGTGAAATGCAGAATATATGTTTCTGATGATGACATTGCATTTTGGGAGAAAAATAAAGTCAGCCCTGCAGTTTCAATAGATAGCATGCGTGATGTGTTGCGTGTATTTATCAATGGCCAGCTTACAGGTAATGTCTTGTATTATCCTTCATATATAAGTGCATCCATCTACATAACCATGAGTGTGTTTGTGTTTTTTTTCCTTTTGTTCGCTTCATTTCTTCTTTGTTCTTTCTATGTTGTTTCATCCTAGCGGTGAAGTTCTGCAAACTCAGCCAGGAAATGTTTTCCAAGAGTATAAATGATTTTATTATAAACCCTAGTTGTCCTTATTTAATAGACTAGTTGATGTATGTTTTCAAGGAAACTGTTAAGAACGCATTTGAAGCATAGGAAGAATGTGTAGCCTATCAAAACTCTGTTCTTTAATGACCCATTTTTAAATCATTGATTATTTGTTTCATTTATGAAAAGGGGGATTCAGTGGTTAAACATAGGCTGAAAGAGATTGAAATTCGTTTAAGATATTTTTCCTGATTAGTTGGAAGTTGTTCTGGAGCATTACATTTTCCTAATCATAACATGGTTCTTGGGAAAAGGTGAAATAAATTGCACTTTTTTCAGGGCAACTGACTCCAGCTTGTGTGGTCTTTGTAGCAAAGTCATGGGTGTTAGATTACTTTTGCATCAATTCTACCAGAAATCCTCACCAAGATTGAATGCAATATTTTCTTGCAAATTAGAGATGTTTCATGAAATTTTGTAGTTTCCTGCCTGCTACAGCATTTTTATGACTGCTTCTTCGAGTAAAAAGAAAAATTATTGCTTTCTATCATAGGCACTGCGAATAATGCTTGCCATCTTTATATTCTCAATACCTCCCTAACCTGTTATTTTCTAACATTCATGCTGGAATATCTCGTGGAAGTTAAGGCAGTGTGGTTGGTCATTGGGTCAAGGTGGTCCAGCCAGTTCAGTTTCAGAAAGGATACAATGAGTTAGTGTTGTTGTCTCAGACAGTTGGATTGCAGGTAAAATATCCTGTATCTTCTTGTCAATATTCGGTTATTGTATTCCATTAATTGTGTAGACCAATTGTTTTCTTGAAGATGCTTTATGGCCTATTGGTTTAGCCTGCCTCATTGGTGCTATTACAGGAAACAATGATAACATCCCTGAAATATTTTACCTCACAATTAGATATTTGCAATTGTTTTGCTCTTCTAGAATGACTGTAGGAAAATGGAAGGGCTTATATCATGAAGAAGAAGAGAAATGAAGGCATTGTTTCTCACCTCTAGATAGAAAATATTTCATTTGTTTCTTAATTTCTGGAAAATAGGTTAAATTATTTCCCTATAAAAAACACAAGGAATCTAGTTTTATGTCACTCGTAGTTCTATGAGGAGATCAAAGGTAAGGAAGTGTTTAACGGTAGTAGTCTTGAGGAACTAACCCCCTAGGGCACTTTGTGTTCAATTAGCTTAATTAGTTCTTACTAAGGAGATTATTTGAGATTCAGCTGGAAAATGTTTCAAAATGAAAAATATTTATTAATGAACTTTAAGCTGCAAGATTACTAAAAAAATATCCCTTATGCCCCAAAAGTCAGCCCAGGTGTTCATTGATGAGCTTCAAGCTGCCATAGGTGTTCTTCCATGCTATCATCGTCTTTTGGGATTTCCATGTTTCTTACTTTTTGTTCTTCATGGGAGAAAAGCACTTCTACCCCTTTTTGCTCTGATTAAAAGCTGGGACATTTGAAGCTTGAACCTCTTAATGAATATTGTTTTATTTGACAAATCTGAGCTTTTCCAATCCTTATATCTCCTTTTAATTCATGGAGATTATAGTTTAGAGCTGTGACTTTCTGTTTACTTTTTCTTACTCCCAGGTAAGGGGCAGATTAAATTTGGGATTTCCACATTTTTCCACATATATACTACATGTGGCATGTAAAATATCTTAAAATTACCTACCTTAATTGGATTGATATTACAGACACACTACCTAGTGTGTGATTTGTGAATATGAATTCTCTGTTCTCTCCTCAGTTATTGGCTTTGATTCCTTGTGAGTTGTAAATTTTGAGCAGAACAGATTATGTTGGATTGTAATGGCAGATGATAGGCTCGCTCAGTTGCTTTTGTAGCATCCTAGTTAACTTGTTTTTTTAGCTGCACATCGAGTTTTGTATGTTACCTGTCTCCTTAGGTCTGGTATTACTAATTCCATATACTCTGCCCTATGATTTAAATTGATGATACAGAATTACGGTGCCTTCTTAGAAAGAGATGGAGCAGGCTTTAAAGGTCAAATTAAGCTTACTGGATTTAAAAATGGGGATATAGACCTCTCAAACTTATCATGGACTTACCAGGTATGTTTTGATGATTTTGTTCGACATTCTGTAGTTTCATTTTGCAAATGAAAGAAAACATGTATTTGGTAAATTTCTTACGATACTTTTTGTTAGTTGTTTGATTTTAAAACTACATGGATTACTAGGCAACTGAAATTCTTGCTGTTTTCTGCTAAGTTGTCCCTGTAGCAAAAGGTTTGTTCATCAAGTTCTAAAATCTTATGGAATATGAGTGGTTCTAGAGTGTCAGTCAGCATGCCCACATGTTATACAAGGCAAAGACATGGCTGAGGGAAGTCAATTGCTTATGTTGATGTCTTGAGCTTAGAAAAATACGATCCATGTCTAACCGCTGGGGTCTGGCATCCTTGGTTCTCAACTGAAATACTGAAATAGAATCCTGTGTGTATTTTGACTTTACTGCAGAGATCTTGCACTTTTGAGTTTGTTTATCTATTAAAATAAGTGAGTTTGATGGAGAAATATGAAGCAGCAGAACATGCATGGATGTGCAGTTAAAAGGAAAGCACCAATGCATTACCTTTAGTACATCAAAACTAAATAGAGACTTTGATACTCACAGTGGCACAAATTTTAAATCATGTGGCTCTTGCTCCTTTCTGTCAATTATGTTATTTTCCACATCTGATTTGATTCTTTAGTTATGGCAACAAAGTGCACGATGTTTTCTCTCTCCTAAAGGTAGAAGACTGAGTTGTTTATTTCTTCTAAAGGTTGGGCTAAAGGGTGAGTTCCTTAAAGTTTACAGCACAGGCGATAATGAAAAGTTTGAATGGTCTGAATTGGCAGTTGATGCTACTCCATCCACATTTACCTGGTATAAGGTAAGGCTAATATCTTATGGTATTCGACCATGAAAGGTATTATGTGGAACATTTGTAAGTTAATTTCTTTACTGATTTTGCTTATAGAGGATTGGATAAACTGATTGGTCCCATTTTATCTAGTACTGTAAATATTAATTAGTTAAGTCGAAGTTGGTATTCACAAGTGATTAACAAATATCCTCAATGGTAGGAACACACACACAGCTGATGCTGATTACATAATGTCATGCATTTTACTCTTAGTCTAAAATAGTATTTTTTTCTCTCAATTCATGAAGACATTCTTCGATGCACCATCCGGGGTTGACCCAGTTGCTCTTGATTTGGGAAGCATGGGAAAGGGCCAGGCATGGGTCAATGGTCACCACATAGGAAGATACTGGACAGTGGTTTCTCCAAAAGATGGATGCGGAAGTTGTGATTATCGTGGAGCCTACAGTTCTGGAAAGTGTAGAACAAATTGTGGCAATCCTACTCAAACCTGGTAACTTTTCCTCAGACATGCTGTGTATCAGTTTGTGTGTATGTGCATGATGGAGCTATGCTTGCTTCCCTTGTATAAATTATTTACCATGTTTTGCTTCTACAATTTGACAATAGCAACGAAAAATCATGGTTTTAATGTCATGTGCTGTTATTGGTTTATGTCCAGGTACCATGTCCCTCGGGCATGGTTAGAGGCATCAAATAATCTACTTGTCGTGTTTGAGGAAACAGGAGGGAATCCATTTGAGATTTCAGTTAAGTTACGGTCAGCAAAAGTGATTTGTGCTCAAGTGTCAGAGTCCCATTATCCACCTCTCAGGAAGTGGTCCCGGGCAGATTTAACTGGTGGGAATATATCACGCAATGATATGACACCAGAAATGCACTTGAAGTGTCAAGATGGGCATATAATGTCCTCAATAGAATTTGCTAGCTATGGAACTCCTAACGGTAGCTGCCAGAAGTTTTCTAGGGGCAACTGCCATGCCTCCAATTCTTCTTCTGTGGTCACTGAGGTAAACATACCAACACAACTTTTTGACCCCAAGTATTCTAAATGTCAAGCTCTTTTGGTGCTGAGAATATGTAAGAACACAAGCACACGACAGCTACTTCATGGTAGATATTTCTATGCAAGGTATAAAATTGGAATTTTCAAACTTGGTCATGAATATTAAGCATCTAGTTGACTGTTGTCCTTGAGTGGCATAAAACTTGAAATTCTTAGAACTGCATGTCGAGGTGTTTAAACAGTTAGAAAGGAGGACACAGTGAGTGCCAACACTTGAACGGCATATATTTCACTCTGGGAACAACATAACTTTTTTTCCTTGTATAAATAAATTAAATTTCTTGGATTGGTATTTTGCCCATATTCATAACCGGGGGGTTTAAATGTGCCTTTAGAGCACTCGTCAACAAAATCGTGTTTGAAAATTTAAAAAATCTCTTATACCTTTATCTTTCCATGAATCTCAGGCCACTGGATTTTCCAATAACCAGAAATAGGATAACTGTTGATAAGTAATCTCTTGACATATTTCCCTAAGAGCATGTGTTAGATGAACCCTTAGAAGAAACATTCTTCATTGTATAGCTTTGGGAATTCCATAAGACATGCAAAATGCACTACATGGACTAGAAAATTTCACATTTTAATGATAAATTGTCTTTCCGGTGGTCTGTCTCTGCGATTTTATCTTTATTCCTTTCATGCAGGCTTGCCAGGGGAAAAATAAGTGTGATATTGCGATTTCGAATGCTGTATTTGGAGACCCATGCCGCGGGGTTATCAAGACACTGGCCGTTGAGGCAAGATGCATCTCATCATCAAATATTGGTTACTCTCGCTACTGAAGTCCCAAAGCCTCTGGCATATTTGACAATCTAAAGCATCCGACCTGGATGTCTGGCATTTTTAAACTTAATCCAAACCTGCCTAGATTTTCTGAGTGAGCTGACAGCAAACTGCTTTATGTCATGGCTACAGGCTTGTCATGCCAGAGGCCATGCTACTTTCTGGTTCTTCGTCTAAGGCTTGTATGAAGTCATTTTATATGTAAATAAGCTATACACAAAGTTGAATAATGTTTCAAAAATCCTGGTTTTGGACTGGGAATTAGAAATCTGGGGCTTATTGAATTACTTGATAGTTGGCAGACCCTGCACATTAGATGTGAACAAACATTTAAGAAAAGAAAACCATGGAAGATTCACTATGGACCTAGAGAGAATTCCCTATTCATCAAAACAGTTGTGTCAATTCATGCTTTCTTGACTTGCCTGCTGGTAGGCTTTGGATGAGATTAAGTTTCTTTTCTTTCTTTTTTTTTTATCAAATATAAGAATTTGTATAGATTAAAGTTATCTTTGTTTCTCATGGTTTTCAGAAAATTATTTTCCAAACTTTTATGTGTTTGTTTGCCATTAGAAAAGTTGGTTAACGGAAAACACTTTTCAGTCAAAGAAAAATTTGGTTTGGTTTCCATGAAAGTGTTTTCCTGAAAAATTTGAGCGGAACACACTTTCCGGAAGTTGTGAAAATTTTAGAAATGTCATATTATTTGCTGATTATATCAAATTTGGTCCTCAAATTTTTGATTGCTATATATATTTTGTTTTGAATATTTATTTTTCAATTTCATCTCTTAAAATTTAATTTTTATATTAACTTTGGTCCTTATTTTTATAATTATTATTTGTTTTTCTCTTATCATTTTTTTATTGAAATTTTTTATCTATCAAATTTGATCCTCATTCTTTTTATTATTACTTATTTTATTTGAAATAATTTATAAAATCTTAGTTATTATTATTATTTTAATTTCTTCATCTTTTTATTTTATTTTTTAGATTTGATCTCTATTATTTTGATTATTATTTATTTTATTTGATATAATTTATGAAATTATATTTTTTTTCAATTTTATTCTCATTCAACTTTTTAATTTGTAAGATTTGTTCTTCATTATTTTAATATTTTAATAAACTTGAGAAAAATAAAACATTAATAAGTTATTTTCCAGCTTATTTTTCATGATATAACCAAATACTATAAAGTATTTTTTAATTTATTTTTCACTATATTATTAAATATCAAAAAATAATTTATTTTCTTAAAATTTAATTTTAAAAAAAATTATTTTTCAGTAGATTTAAAAATAAAATACCAGCGGCTCAGAGAGATGAGGTTTCTTTCTGGCTGGGGTTGTTGTCTCCTTTTCCTGGGGAGTAGTTGTAGGAGGGGTAAAGGCAGCTAGGCTTCACATAGCTAGCTTATGCAGCTTGGGTGGGCTAGGTCAACCTTGTTCTTTCTTTCAATTCCTAGGTCCAGGCGCTTCGTTTTCAACCTCTCTGCATGTTAGCCATCAGTTTGCTCCTTGCATCACTGGCTTGCGTTCACTCCGTGGCTCATCAACAATGCTCCTCGGTTCCGAGGGTGTGGGCTTCGGCTTCTCAGATGCCTAAACAACATGGGTTTTTATACGCAAGCTGGGTGCTGTGAATGGACGTGCATTTAATGCACCCTCAGTTTGCTCAGTCTGTCCTCTATTTTGGGATGGATTATCCCCTGTATGGTGCGATTAGATGGTTAGTTCATTCTGAACTAGATTTTTGCTTAGTCTGTTTCTTCTTCTCCGTGGTTGTTGTTATAGGTTAGTTTGTTTTTGACTGGGTTAAGTGGTGGTTTTTCTTTTGTTTTGGTTATGGTTTTTATTCACTTTCAATCCTGTCTATTTCTTACATGTTCCTGTCAATTTCAATTTGGGAGAGGCTGCCACGTTTTTTTTCCTCGTCATAGCAGCTCCACTTGCTGCATCTTTTTTAGTCATATATAAGGACCGGCCCCGCAGATAAAACCCCTTCAACCTTCATCACAGTCTGACACCACTCCAGTAAGCTCAAAAGCAGCTTCGTCCAGCTCTTCAACGCCAGCTCTTCAGCATCTTTACAGACAACAAGCTCAGACTTTCAGTCGGATCTCGAGGGACCCAGCCTCACTGGAACAAGAAGAAGGTTTCATTTCCAGGCTGAGCCAGCGCAGCACAGGTTTACGACAATCTTCCCATAACTCGCGTTGAAATTCTTTTCCAGATTTTTGGGCATTTGCTTGCTTTTTAACATTTTCCTTACCTGACCATACATGCTCTAATTAATAAAAAAAAATGTCTCTGTGACAGCCTATTGTATTTCTTCCCCTTAAATTTCTTATGCTTATCTTCCCTTTTTCCTAATAACCCAACGGTTATTCAATTTCATCAATTAAGAGAGAAAAAATGGAGAAAACCCAACATTTTTTATCCTGACCTTTTACTACTTGCATGTGACAGGGTGAATTCAGAGCTGGAAGACATTGCACCTACTGCAGCACATTTAAGATGCTAGTGAGTCAGTAGTGGTTGTTTTTTCAAATAATTTTTTTTTGTATAAAATATATATTAATAATTTTTTTAAAAAAAATCATTTTTAATATCAATACATGAAAACAATCCAAAACATACAAACCATATTAAATTTTAATAAAAAAAATTAAAATTTTTTAAAAACACGGTCTATATCGCATTCCCAAACATATTTTTAGATGATGAGAAGGAGTCATCCAGCCATATCTCCCCTCCTGCATGTGACAGGGTGAACCCCCCCCCCCCCTGATAGGCGACTTTCTTTAATGTCTATTTTCACGCCACAACTGCGCAAAATTCTTGCTCGCTTGATTATTATTTTTCCTTTGGTTTGCTTGAAGTACCTGTGCTAACTGTTTGGTCATTAGCTGAGATGCGCTTACATTGCATTCTTCACGAATTTTGTCTTTATGTTTTTCATTCTGATAAACATATTTCGTCGGCTACTCGAACAAGACGGCATGTATGGCGTGGGTTACTTTCTTTTCTGAATAAGAACAATCCTGCATTGCTATAGGATAATTAACTTCAAAGTTGCCTTACTTGGATGCCTGCCTTTTATGTCTGATTTCTCCCTTTTCTTTGTGTGATGCATATGCGTTGTTTACTATTTGATCGTTTCTTTAGTTGTTTCACTTTTTATACAATGCTCGAAGCTACTTTTCTTTCTTTCATCCTCTATATATGTTTTCCTCCTCACCAACCTGTTTCAGGGTGCCCACTGTAGAGGCTGCGTTGTTTCCTTTCGTTTCTTCTTTTCAGTGACAATCCATGCAAACTTTGATCATTGACTGCAGTCCCTTTTGAACATCGGCTTCAAGGTTGCTGGAACATCGACTTCGATCACACACACATACACCATCGCACTGCAAACAAAATCAAAATAAAAGTAAAAGTAATGTAAATATAATTAAGTTTTTAAAAACAAATTAAAAAAATGATGCTAGAACTAGCAAATTAGGCAAGCTTGTATGACCTATTTTATCGGGCCCATAAAATTGGGTATTTTTTAAAACTATATATGGATTGATAACATGTTATATATCTTATTATTTTTGAAAAAAAAAAAGTCAGATAATACTAAGGCAGAAGACGTGTCATCTATATTTGTTCAGATTTCAGTCATTAAAAAATTAGGCTCAAGGTTATTTTTACTCAAAAACATGTTTTTTAATTTAATTTTGACCAAAACATCTATAAAATACTTTAGAAATCATGATAAATAAATCTATCCATTACCTAAAAAAACTAAACTCAATTCGAAATAAAAAAATCAATTTGAACTCAGATCTGTTTCTTCACGAACTTTCAAGGAACAAAAACACCTAATATGAATTTATCTTATTAAATAGAGTAATTTGACACAAATATCATTTATTTTGGTGGTTTAAATCGATATCAAAGACAAAAAAAAAATTCTCTACCGCTGGAATTCAGCGATATCTCTCTCTCCTCTCTTAATTAGGAACAAAAAAAATGACAAAAATGAACTTTTGTATCAAAATAGAATTGGAAAAATGTTAGTGTCCATCTTGATTTGAATGAAAACTTGGCTAAGACTATACTGTAAGTTGATGGATGTTTTATATATTCTCAAATAGTATTAATTGTAAATTCTTGTGCGAGGTGGAATGAGATTTAAAAAGAGTTTCAAATCTCATTCAAATAATCAATGACTATGGTGTTGAGAACAAACATGATTTGACAGAGTAAACATGTTTCATGCTATAATGTCTACATCAAAACATTATTGATAAAGGGATAATAATTACATTGAAAACCTGATAACAGAAAGGTTAAGTTAAATCACTTATAACTTTTCTAATATTTGGGGGGTTCATGACACGTTGCTAAACAATGGACTTGATTTTCAAATATGTATTAATCAATTGTTGAATTGATAATAAATAAATTGTTTAATTTATTTAACCCTATTTAATTTAGAGTTATGATTTATATTTGGGCTAGCATATCAGAAATATAATGGGTCACACGTAATAAAAATGATTGGTTGGAAACAAAAATAGGATAATTAATCAAGTGTGACTTTATTATAAATAAGTTTTAGAAATCAAGGACTATAATGTAATTTATATAGTGAATTATAATTTGAGACCTAAAAAGATTAAGTAGAGACTTGATTGAATAAATTTATAAAATTATTCTAAAATAATATATGGGATATTATTCAGGGAGTAAAATAATATTTTTTTCATTTATAGAGTTATTAAGTTTTCTCTATAAATCGAATATTATGTCTCATATTTTTTGGGTAAAAAAAAATATGTAAGTTACATAACAAAAAGAGCTAGCACTTATAGGCATAACAATCTCTCTAATTAGAAGTTCGAGTGAATTATTATTAGAGGTCAGACACTTTAACAACCTGTAGTTTGCTACAACTTCGCCTTGAAAAAGTTGATCAAACCTTAAAAGAAGATCTGATTTTCAGGTAACATTTACTTAAACCCAAAAATAACTCGAGATATTAGAATGCTTGAAAAATTTTAAATTAAACTAACTCATATTGATAGTGTACTTGTTTGCATATGTATAATAGCTTAACACACACTTAAACATATATTCTAATATTTATGATTAATTATTATTTGATTATTGTGTTTTTAGTGAAATGATTAGTGTAAAAACTTGGTTATAATCTAACCAAACCAAAAATGAAGAGAAGAATTTTTTTTATCCGAAAATAAAAACAAGATGGAATAAAAATAAAATAATTACATAAGTATAGGAGAGGGATGAAATTAAACAAAAGAAAAGCGATAAGGCATTAATTAATTGAGAAGGAAAGGGTGAGGGCAAAATGGAAAAAAGCTAAACAAAAAGGGGTTAATGTGCAAAATTAAAAGATTGGGCTATATAAATGCCCAATTCTCTTCTCTTTGCCGGCGATTCAAAATCATAAGAGAAAGGGAGAGGATTTGTGTGATTTTCTACTGGTTTTCTTGTTAAGTATATAAGAAGAAGAAGAATAAGTGTGATTGGATTTATTATAACTTAGTTAAGCAATTAAGAGAGGTGATTTAGTATTTGGAAGTTGTTTTAAAGAAAGAAATTCAAAGCTAGGGTTTGAAAATGGAGGATAAGTTAAAGAACATGTTTAAAATGATTAATTGTTATGATTTTATGTTTTGATGAAGAAATTAAATTGCTATGATTATGTGAAATTGGAGATTTATGGTATTAATCATTGAAATGATGCAAATTATGATTGAACCATGTTAGAAAGTTTGAATTATGATTGGATAAGTAATTAAATTAAAAATGAAAGAAGCAAAACCATATCCCCCCTTAATTATTGGTTTAGGGCCGAAGAGGAAGATTTGGGAGATCAAGGAATTGATGCAATTATTTGGAAATTATGGGAAATTATAGGTTTATAGAATGGATAAGGATTTTACAAAAAAAAAAAATCTCACCCTTTTTCTTTGTTGAGGTTACAGCTGTGACACAAAGAAAAAAGAGAAATCATTTCGACTTGGACTTTGTCAATATAAGAGAGTGGTTTTAAATGAATCAGGTAGATTGTTGAAGAATTATGAATTTAATACCGATAAAGGATCGAAAAGAATAATTTTATTCTCCTTGGTAATAATAATAATAAAAAAGAATGAAACTTATAAAAAAAGGGTGGAACTTTATGTTTTATAAGAACGTGGAATGTACACCATAATTAAAATGAAATGAGATTTTTATTATTTGGTTATAAATAATAAATGACATGTTGATTTGTATTGATGTAAAAGAGGTCGCAGGACTTAATTAGCAACAGGGGACCATTTCACACCCACAAACACTAGGTAAATGTTAAACACCTTGTAATAAATTATTTGTTTATTTTAATATTCTATAAGGAATTTTCTTTAATTGCAATTTAGTGTAAAATTGTGAAATAAAAAAAATAGAAATAATACCCTATTAAATGGACGTGTTGAAAGATTATTTCCTAGTTAATAGAAATAATGTCATGTTAAATGGGTGCTTTGAAGGATTTTTCTTTCCTAAACATCGGAAATAACATACTAAGTAATGGACGACTTGAGAAAGTTATATCTTGATTAATGGAAAAGATACCTAGTTAAGGATTGGCAAAATGATATTTAAATTAAATTAATGTATCGATGATAAGCACTTCATTTAATGAGCTAGTGAAAGTATTATTGTGTATGTTTTAAATGGTTCTTATTTTATTTGTTTATTGTAAAGTGTAAATATTTAATTTTTACCCAATATTCATATGTTATATAAATATGTTGCTAGGTACCTCGCACCCTTGAGCTGGAAAGTAGATGCATAGATGGGAATATTTTGTTTAAATCAATTTTTATATTTGGAAGTATTAATATTCTGTTACTATATCACTTATGTGTTAAGGAATTTAAATGTTTAAATTATTTTTTGTCAAGGATATAATTAAAGTTAGTGTCTTTATTAAGTTAGTAATATAGTTTTATGGTATGTCCAATTAAATATGTTTATGTTGTAGTTTTATTGTATGTCCAATTAAATATGTTTATGTCCTAAGAAATTAATGCTTATTGTTAATTAATTAGTTTTAAATTTTATCTATGAAATATTTATTAATTTCAAAAAAGGTGTGGAAATTGATGTTTTGGTTGAGTTGTGAAGTCTAATATGATGGAATGAGCTTTGTGGTTATTATTTACAGGTTGTAATTTTTGAGTCGATAACTTGGTAAAAATACAGAGGAGACTCTGCTGAATTGTTTTTTTTTTTTAATATTTGCATCGAGTAAAAATCAACATATATATATATATATATATATATATATATATATATATATATATATATAAAGGGTTCGTGATAGTTGATATTAGAGCCCAGTTTTAGGTTTAGGATACGAATAAAAGTTTAATAAATTGCTAATTTGAATTAGGATAGTACACATGAGAAAAGGTATGACGGCATGAGAAGGTTTTGAAGAGAGATAAACAGAGGGCCTGTTAAAAGATACTGCATCTCATATGCCTATGATATCTTATCAAACAAGATTAGGGGAGTTAGTGGGACTCCATAATAATACCGATTTGAGACAGACTGTGGGATCACAACCCGAGCTCCGAACCAACAGAGACAGAGAGTTGTACCCCTAGCTGTGGCACCAATACATGCAGCGACACCTACGCTACATGCTGACCCAGCACTCGTAGCTCAGATAGTGAGGGCAATGATCGAGATGATGCTTAGTGCCTCGGCCCTGACAGCTCTAATAGCATCAGCAATATAGATGATACCTATGGTTACAGCTCCAATTGATAGTGTGGTTACATTAGTATAAACTGTAAAGAGTATGAGAGAATTAGGGTGTGAATCCTTTTTTAGGGTGAACCCGACGTCGAGGTAGAAAGCAGACAACTTCGCACAATTGAGGATATCCTAGATCAAATTCAGATAACAGAGGGCTTATGAGTAAATTATGTTGCCCATTTGCTTTCAGACAGGGTGTGGTCTTGGTGGAATACGGTGAGATCGAGGAGACCTGCAAGGTCCTGGTCCTGGGCAGAGTTTAGAGTATAGTTTGAGCATTATTTTTACTCCTCCTATCATCGAAAAATTAAGGAATAAGAGTTTCTAGCTTTGAGACAAGGGGGTGTGTCAGTGTTTGATCGTAGGAGAAGGTTCCATAACCTCTCCATATTTGCATCATATTATACTCCTAGTGAATAACATAGGGTTGAAAGATTGCGAGATGGACTACGGTAAAAGTTAAGGTAAGGACTAATTACCTTCAAGTTCGAGACTACTAGAGAGCTTATTCAGGCAATAGAGGCCCTTAAGGTATGTTTGTGGGAGGGTCAACAAGGACAATATGGTTTGGGTAAACATAAGGATGCAGAGTATACCTCTAGCAAACCCCCTCTGCCTAAAAGAGGTAAAGGACATTTTAATCAGTTCAAAAAAAGAGGGGAGTTCATCAACTGCATCTGCTCAAACTTGATAGGGTCAATAGGAAGGCAATCAAACCCCAATGATGGTTTTTCTAGAGGAGCATCAAGCAAAGAATGATTACTTATCCTTTATGTACCCATTACGGACAAAGACACCCAAGAGACTATTCTGCAATGCCTAGACGGTGTTATATCTGCAAAGGGAACACAGATGGCAAGAATGCCCACATTTAGGTCGTGGATGTTATTATTGTGAGGATCAACGACACTTTTAGAGAAATTTTCCTCGCAAGATTCATATCACCTAAAATCAGCAAAAGTCTACGACTATAGACAAACTAGCCTGACAGATGTTATTCAGAGCTAACAACAGTAGAGGCAGAAGTCATGTTCAGAATGACAAGACATAGGGGGCTTGAACATAGGGAAGATTATATTATATGACACAAAAGGAGACTGGAATTGCTCCTAACATAGTGGCATGTACATTATAGTTATTTTTTTTGTCCGTTCATGTATTGTTTGACCCTATAGTCATACTCATTTGAAGCTATTAAGGTTATAGGGAAATTGGGGGGAAATCCTTGTAAAAAGGATAATGAGTTTGTTATAAGTACTCTATTAGGTGAGACCGTAAATATTGATCACATGTATAAAAGGGTTCAACTTGTTATAAATGGGTGTAAATTGAAAGTAGATCTATTGCCACTAGAGTTACATGACTTTGATGTTATCTTGGGTATGGACTGGTTGGGTATGAACAAGGCTCAAATAGACTGTTTTGCAAAAACAGTAACTCTTTAGAGACCTGATGGTTGGAAAATTGTGTTTAGAGGAGAGAGAAATGTCATCATAAATTGTATTATATCGGCTATGATTGCGAGAAAGATGGTAAAGAAAGGGTGTGAAGCTTACCTTGCGTATGTCATAGAGACAAAAAGGGAAGAAATTTGATTGTCGGATGTTTCAATCATGAGAGAATTTCTCGATATTCCCGGTTGCCATTCCAATTGAGCAACATTCTTGCCAATTTGATTGACTATTTAGTGCTAAAGTCATCCTGTGAGACTACCATTACTTCAATCAAGCACACATTTCTCTCACAGGCTTTGCAGTTTTCACACAGAATAAGTTTTAGTGATGCTTCATGCCATTGCCCAGTACATTGAATAGAATCTACCAATGAATTAAATGTTAGAGCATTAAAAAAGATCACAGTTATGCTTGAAACATTAATGATCTTGCCTCGTGCCATTGTTAGGCATGCATGTGGCGCAAGTATCAATTTAGATTGTAATTTATAACAAAAGTCCCAAATATTTAACTCCAGTTTGTTCTTACTATCTCTATTAATGTGTCATATTGAGCATTCTTTTTGGAGAAATATTTTAAAATTTTTTGTTTTAAACTCTTTTTCTTGGCCAGCAAGGGTTGATATGCTTGGGACATGTTTAAGAGTGATGTACTGTGGATGGAAAAGCCAAAACCTACTTTTTCCACTTCATGTTTATCTTATAATGTATACTGAGTTTCAAATCAATTTTTTATAAGAAAATAGAAAAGAGAAACCCTTTATTTGGTTTCAATTTTCACAATCCGTCAGAATGAAATTTATTGATGGACAACAGTAATTCGTTAGAAAAACTCTCATCGGTAATTTATGGTATGTCGGTAATAATTTTATCGATAGATTTACTGACAGACAAAGCGCACAAAAAAAAATTACTTGCTTCATTCCATTGGTATTTTCATTGCTGAATATAACATATCACCGACAGAAAAATTGTATATCATTCCATCGGTGATTTTTTTGTTCGTTAATATTTCCATTGGTGAATTTAATAAATAACCGTCAAATAGATCATCTATTATTTCATCGATGAGTAAACAGTTACAGTGACATTTACAATAATTATTTTCAAACACGTTTTTTTCAATGTACATAGTATCAAAAGTATGGCAGAGGAGATTGGTTTTTCAATAAGAAAGCTCTCAAAAAATACTTTGTTTTACCCAATTATTGGTCAAACCAAAACAAAGAAACTTTTGCTTACCGAATTGAAAACCAAACATAATGTCATTGTATTTTGACACCATGTTATATAATTTTTCACCCAATGGTAGTGGTGATGTAACATCCCTTTCAACTCTGCCAACAAAAAAGTCATTTATGTTCTTCCTATACTTGTGATCCGTTGGCAAGAACTATCGATGGCAATAAAAAAAATATTTTATCATCATTTGTTAACGTGAATGCCTTATTATTTTCCATACAATATGGATATGCTAGTTTTTCATGCGTGCTCCAACCAGAAACCATTTTATACATAAGAAAATCATTAATGGTTCACTTCAAAACTGTCTTCATCTGAAAATTTTGTTTCCTCAATATATCATATGTCAAAGCCCCTGATGACCACTACTAGTTCAACTTGTCAATCAACAGACGAAGACAAACATCTATATTCTAACTCGGACTATTAGGACCAGGTATGACTATAGATAAAAAAAAAAAACACAAACTCTAGCCTCATACACATTCTTGGTGTTAAGTTGTAAATCTTGAGTATTACCAACTAACAAGAATAAGGAGCAGCAAATGACCTAAATAGATTGAATCCATCATGTACATAACCTAAAAAGCACATTTCTTGATTCCTTTGAAAACCAATGATGCACACTATTAAAATGTTTTTAGGCTTCATCATCAGAAGTGTGCATCATCACTCCATTCACCGCATCATGTGAATGATGCTATATTATGTGCTCAGCAGTATTTGATGACATGAATAACTTTTGTAGTTTAGGTGTGATTGAGAATTATTTAAGATTTCTATATGCAACAAGAGTCATTCCCCTGCTAAATCTAGGTTTATAACGAGCATGCTCACATGTTTTGCATTTAGTCAAATCTGCATTTTCAAGGTAGTACAATATACAGAAGTTTGAACATGTGTCAATTTTCTGATATCCTAAGCTGAATGGTTTCATCATGGATTTAGCACTATAAAAATTCTCTTTCAGCCTATTCCCTTCAGGTAAAATGATTTTCACCCATTCAACAGTTATGTTGTAACTGACCTTACTCAACCCATTATCTGAATTGATAGTGAACACTTATGCAATGATCGATAATTTAGTGTGATTAGTGCACCCAACCTATAATGGTTTGTTGGAGTCATTCAAAAGATTATTAAAAATGGTCACGTCTGCATTAGGTTCTTCATCTATTATTGGACATTGACCAGCATAACTCTGATTCATTCTCATCGCATTCATAACCATATTCCTATAAAGATTACTATTGTCATCTACAAATAGTTATCTACAATTTCATGCACGTTGCTAGAACTAGAAGTTGACCCAATCATCTTTTTTATTGTGGTCTCGTGAGGAACATATGATTCTCTGTGTGCACACCAATACAGGTAACCCTTCATAAACCTTTTTTGTTGAAGATGAATCATTATAATATTTGGATAAAAAATATTTTTATTTTTATACCTCTTATATGGAACATCTAATATTGCCACCACTAATATTTCTCATATTAGATAGTACTTAATTAATAAAACCCTAAACCTCATTACAATAATCTATAATACGCAACCCTTTGGGTAAATCTCGATACATCTATGATGATTCATTATTTATGTCAAATTTATATAGAATGTTGATGACAACATGTATTAATTAATTACGTAAACTAAATAAATAACATAACATTGGTTTAACTCAAATTTATTCAAACTATTTTAATATTACAACTAATTCATTATCAATTATTTATATAAATTCAAATTTCTATATATTTACCAATAATTTCAACTTAACAATAAAACTGACAAAATATAAAAGGAACCCGTTAAACAAATCATTATTTATTTTATCACAAAACACCTAAGTTAAAAACTCAAATTAAATTTAATCAATTTACAAACAAATACAATTTTATAAAATTTCAAACAAACCCTAACATGTACAAATCATATATTCATACAACAGATTTCTATGGGAAAAAGTTATAAAATAAGTAAACACTCAAATAAAATACATATACTATAAAAATATACAATAAAAATTAACATTTTAAAATTAAGTTCAGATAAAAACTGGGTAGTTTTTCTTACTTGAAATGAGGAATCTTTAATAAAATTTGAATCGGAATAAGGATGCTGACAAACTTAGTGCAGGGTTGGCTAAATTTGTAGTGGAAGGTTGATTTGTGATAAAATTAGAGGGGTGTGTTTTCTGTTGCAGAGAAAAATGAAGAAAGAAGAAGAAATTTAAAGGGGGGGAGGGTTGCTCATCAAGTAATAAATTACATATTAAAGATGTATTTAAATCTGTCAGTAATTCTATCTGTAAAAATGACATGTCATTGTACTTCTTGACTTGTTTTCATTCTCTCTTTTCTCACTGTAATTCTCTTGGTATATACTTAGAGAATATTTTCATTAGTATATACCGATGGATACTGCGAGTGCATATTCAGTTGGAAAAATTCATCGCAATCTACCGATATAATATTTTTGTTGATGTGTCTTTGTCAATTTTCTGGTGGTGTAACCACTATCAAAACACTAGATAATCTCTGAGCATATCAAATTATATAAGCGCAAAATGAGACTAAACCATGTATAAACTGGAATTGTTTTAGGTCATGAAATAGCACCTATATATAATAGGTGTGTAAAGCAAGAGTAGTTTGCCAAGAATAGATTGAAGAGATCGAGGCCGCGAAAAAAAAAAAAAAAGGTCCTCTTCCATTGCATCAAAATACCAACTCAGAACAGAAAAATCCAAGTGGAAGCATCTCACAAGGACATCTCCATGTGAAAGGAGAACCCTGGAAAAGAAGGTCCCTTTCCAATAATTTAGTTAATAAACTAAACACGTCCCTTTATACGCGGATCATCACAGGCTAGCAAGTATTATAGAATATTATGAGTGATGGAAGCCACAGTGACACAGATGTTGATCTGTCCAGATGTGGCAGTCTCATGTTTTTGTCTGGATGCTGAGGCCGTATGGAATCACAAAATTATAAATAAATGCATGGAGAACCTGCATATATATAACAAGAATCTATCTTGGAAAGGTACTTGTGTGTAAAAGGTTTGATCGATATTTAAGACACAGATGACGAGATAATGTTTGGTTGACTGTGGTTACTACGAGGTGGGATGATGGTTCTGCTGCCATATATTCTGCTGCCATATACTTCTGCAGCAAGTCGAGAGATAGAAATATTGAGAGGGGTGTAGGGTAATTGGTTAAATTCTAGATTTGTTTTTAAAGATTATCAGTTTGAGTTTCATAAACTTCAGGACTACTGGAGACTTATATAATCGTTAACTTCAGGGTTTGTGAGATTAGTCGAGATACACGCAAACTGGTCTGAATATTTACATTAATAAAAAAAAAATTGAGAGATAGATAAAAGGATGCTATCACATTATAGGCTTAGGATATGGAAATATGGAGAAAATCAAACCAGAAGCAAATGATGAGAATGGAGATAGATATACAGACCAATTCAAGCAATTTCAGAATTGACAATAAATCAAAAACAAATTAAGCTTTTTTTTTTATCTCTATAATAAAAGATATTATAAGACTAGTTTACATAATAATCAATAATCAGTTCAAATTTTCTTTTCAAATGATTTTGAAGGGATATATCAATCTAATATATTCAAATCTTTTTGAATATTAAACTTAAGATTTGAGTGCAATAAGTTGATGAAAGTAGCAAATCTTTTTAACTATATGGCAATCCTTTGGATGTCAGCGTGTTTCGGAAGGTGTTTGTGGTTGCTTTTCAAAGTGTTTTTCACTCGAAAATGTATCAAAATAATATTTTTTATTTTAAAAAAATTATTTTTAATATCAGCACATCAAAATGATCTAATAACACAAAAAAATTAATTTAAATTTAAAAAAATTAAAATTTTTTTAAAAATATTTTTAAAACACAAAAATAAAAACCAACACTTCTCACACCCAAAAAAGAGTAAAATATTCTATGTCAGACTCACCGGAAAAGAATTTTTCGTAAACATGAATGTCTCAATATGTCCTAAAGCTAATTACGTAGATGTCTATCATTCTCAAGGCATTAGAAGGGGAAATACGAGGTTCTAAAAAACAACTTTATACATCACTTCTAATTAATATGCATGAATTTTGTCGAGTTGAATAGTGGTAGGAAGGGAGACAAGCTAAAAGCTAGGGACATGACAGGTCTAATTATTTCTTAGTTTGGATTAAAAAAATAAATGGAATGATGTATTAAAGAAAAAAAATTATTTGATGAATAAATATGCACAATTAAAAATATCAAATGACATATTGAAATATATATTAAGCCATTCGCCTTTTCCTCTGTATTACCATGGTGTATCTAAAACTTGGAAGGAAAAATAATCCAAGGAGTTAAAACTGCTTGACCAACACCCCTGAATAGAGAGGGGAAAAAAACATGATGGAAGAGCTTTTTTTTTTTTAATGTAATTTTATATTAACAGGTATAATTTTAATTTGATTATTGAATTGTGCTGAAAATTTTCTCAAGATGCTAAAGGTCATGTTTTTTTATAAGGTTAAAATTTTATAGTCATCTGAGATTAGAAAGGCCTTCAAATAAAACCTAGAAGTTATTGTTTGAAATTGCGATATTTTCCTGGTTAGAGTTAGGATTATTTTTTTTTCCAATTTGGTTTAGAATTTTTATTAATTTTTTCAATTTTTTAAGGATGTTTTTCCTAGTATAAATAAGGTTACGCTACCAAAAAATTAGCAAATACAAATAAAAACACTGGTGGAATTTTTTTGTCGATATATTGCAATGAACTTTATCGACATAACAGTCCCTCATTGTATCCATCGATAAATACCAGTGAAAATATTCTCTATATATATACTGATGGATTTATAGTGGGAAAATAAGAAATAAAAAAAAGCTAAAAAATACAATGATATGTCATTTATGTAGACAGAATTACCGACAGAATTAATTCGTTCGTGAATTCCATCTGTAATGTCGTCGGTAATATTTAATTTATGACCTGGCCAGCAACCTCCCTCTCCCTCAATTCTTCTTTTTTTTCCTCCCACCTCTGCAACAAATAGTACATCCCCTTCAATTTTATCACAAATCAACCTCTCCCATAAATTCAGCCACCTCTCCCATAAATTCAGCCACCCCAACACTCAGTTTGTCAGCATTATTGTTCTGATTCAAATTTGAGGATTTCCTATATTAAGTGAGCAAAACTACCCATTTTTTTGTTTGAACTCAATTTTCAAATATTAATTTCTATTGCATATTTTTGTAGTATATGTATTTTGTTTGGGTGTTTACTTGTTTTATAACTTTTTTCCGTAGAAATTTGTTGTATGAATATATGATTTGAACATATTAGAGTTTGTTTGAGATTTTGTAAAATTATATTTGTTTGTAAATTAATGAAATTTAATTTAAATTTGTGACTTAGGTGTTTTGTGATGAAATAAATAATAGCATATTCAGCAGGTCTATTTTATATTTTGTCAGTTTTATTATTCAGTTGAAAAAATCAGTAAATGTATAAGAATTTGAATGTATGTAGATAATTAATAATGAATTAAGAGTACTATTAAAATAGATTGAATAAGTTTCAGTTAAATCAATGTTATCTAATTTATTTAGTTTACATAATTAATAAATGCTATCATCAATATTCTATATATATTTGATATAAGTAATGGATGATCATTCATTGATGTATCGAGATCCACCCGAAAAGTTGCGTAGGATGGATTATTGTAATGAGATTGAGGGCTTTATTAATTACACACTATCTAATCCAAGAAATATTAATGGAGACGGTATTAGATGTCCATGTAAGAGGTGTAAGAATAAAAAGTTTCTTAATACAGATGTTGTAACGATGCATCTTCTACAAAAAAAGGTTTTTGGAGAGATACTTATGTTGGTTTGCACACGGAGAACCATATGTTCCTCACGAGACCAAGGTAGAAAGGATGGTTGGGTCAACTTCTAACTCTAGCAGCATACATGAAGTTGTAGATGACAAAAATAATTCTTATAGAGATATAGTTATTGATGCAATGAGAATAAATCAAAGTTATGTCGGTCAATGCCCAATAATAAATGAAGAACCTAATGCTGACACGATTAGGTTTAATGATCTTTTGAAAGACTATGAAGAACTATTATAATATGAGTGCATGAATCACAGTAAATTATTGGCACTTATCTGTCATTAGGTGTCAACCATAAACAGGCACCTGAGTCACAGGCACCCATTCTCGACGTGAGCTCATCGAGTGTGATGTCGCCACGTTAACAAAGAGTCCCTTCAAAGCGGGATTCGTTTACTAGAAAGTATCATACCCAGTGAAAGCCCGACCTTTTAATGTAAGTTTGTTTTCCTTTCATGCACTACTAAAAAATAAAAAACATATTAATAATTTTTTAAAAATAATTTCAATTAACGAATGCAATTTCAGGTTTGCAAATATTAAAGTTGTCTGAACCATAACATCGGCAATGAAATCTTCGATGAAAATGTCATTGTTTCAATGGAGTTAGGTTTCCAAAAATCTTAAATGGAAACCCATGATTGATGCATGGTCCGGAAAGTTTAAGGTTAGTATTAACTTAAATAGTTTTTTATTATGTTAATTCGGTTACTTTATTAATATTAATGAAATTATTCTCTTACAAATTTGAACTGCAAGGAAATATTTTATTGGGATAAAGTTGACAACGTTGTTGTCAAAAGTGTTTGGGAGTATTACATTGCAATTACGTAAGATTGAAATCAAGATAAATTTTTTTAATTCAAATTTTAAAATTTTATTTTTCATTTATTAACAGATAGTTCATGTGTACCATATATATTGCATGATTTTTGGTACGAGATGAAAAGAAAACAAAAAAATATGCGAAAGAAAGAGAGTTTCGACGCTGGAAGAACGTAATGGTTTGGAAGGATTTCAGATCATCGTACATCTTAGAGGCTGTTTGGGTGGAATATATTCAGCATGTGATGCCCAAGCATTTCGTGTGATGGTCGTAATCTGGTGTAGAGAACCAGAACTAAAAGATTCATGGTTCCATTACAACACACCGGTGGATCTATTCCCGTTCGTTTATGCGCGGCGAATGATAAGATTCTCTTTTTACTACCTTCATTTTGTAAATTTATTATTTTATGTGAATATATTTAATTGACAACAGTTTTCTCTTACAGGCTATGGTTCTTGGACGCGGACCAAATTTGATAAAGCTTTTTATAGAAACGCATATGCAAATTGATTATTGTCGAAAGGGGGTGCAACATCTCGTAGATAGCTGAGCTCAACACTTTGTGGTATGTTGGATTTCAACAATTTATTTTCTTAAGTTATTATTTTTCTTGAATTTGATGACTTTTTCTTAGGATACATATAACACCTGGTTGAGTGAGAGATACATGGACGATATCTTAACTCATTAGAAACTTGATTTGTCTTTATGGTTAAAGACAGGATCATGTAGTGGACTTGATAAAAATTAGGTGTACGGTATCTCAAACACTACGGTCAAGGACTTGTGAACGACTCTAAGTGTTTCAATCGTCAGATGCTTGCAATCAGTTATGAGCACTCAAACTTCATAGTTCGAGGCGATTTTAGACCAACGAGTTTAATCTCGAACGACCTATCTTGCTGTTAAGACATAAAGACTCAGTGCTAAGACGGTTGAACTTAGTTGATTGGTATTGAAGATAAAATCATAGATGGGTGGTACATGTGCTCCCTTTTATTGGACCCACGGTCTCGGTGAAGACTCGTCTCCCCCTCCTTCATCCTTTTTATTTTAGATTAATTGTATTTAAACTTATAAATTTTTAAATTTGCAATGAATATTTGATTTTAATTTTAATTTAATTACTTTTAATTATTTTCTATTTCTGTTTAATAGATTTTTTTAAAATATGTTTTTAAAAATATTATTAACGATCTTACCAACAGATTAAGTCCATCGATATATTCCAAAGAGTTGAAAATAAATTACTACAAATGTCATTATGCCACTATGTAATCACCGATAGTTTTATTTTGTCGATCATATTAAAAAAATTCATTGTTGGCATTATCAATGGGTTTTTTATCGGTGATATGTGAAAGTCGCTAATGGAAATATCAACAGATTAAAACGGGTAAATTTTTTTTGTTTGACATGCTTTGTTAGTCTATAAATCCATCAATAATTTTATTACCGATAAACTCACCAACAAACCATAAATCATCGACGATAAGTTTTACGATGAAGTATTTTTATCTATGAGCCCGTCGATAAAAGTCGTGTTGACGGACTCAGTGTCTAACCACCAATAGAATATTTCATCAGTAAATTGAAAACTTCTGGTAGTGATTAGTTTGTGTTTCAAGAGACTACTTGAAAATAAATATTCAATAATAAAATTATGAATTAGAGTTTATGTTAGATCCCTTTTTTAAAAAAATTTATGTTTTTGTGCTTGTTGTCTTTCTTATGTTGTTTTCATCTACAATAGTTGGTATCGGAGTTCAATGATTCACAGTGGTTAGTTGTTGCATGTTGTTGAATAACCATGTATAGAAGAGGTGGTTGCAAAATAGGATGTGATGGTGTAAGAAGGGATAAGGAGTTTCTCATTCGAGAAAAAAACGTTTGGGAACTGGTGATAGAAAACATGCAGTGAAAAATTAAAAAAATTACCTTATTGATTGGCGATAATAGACATGCAGAGGCAAGTTAAAAAATTATCTCTTCAATTAACGGAGTTGAAGTTTTAGAATTCGTTTCAAAGGTATGAGCAAATTAGGCAACTTTTTAATCGGGTTAAGTATTATGGAGATTTTGGTAATCTCATTTATAATGAGATAGATGTTGATTTGGTGTTCTCCGTAACTTATGATGTTTATTTTGATTATTATTATTTTAATAATGATATCATAAACAATGATAGTAATAATATTATTAATGGTTTCCTTAATGATAAGTTAGATATTAAGTGCAAATAAAACATGTAAGATACTCAATAAAAAAAAATGTTAATTTAGGTTATGTGGATCATTTTGATTGCAAGTTTGTTGTTATCACAAAGATAAATATGTTCAAGAGTTATATAGATACAAGATATATTGATGAAGCAAGTTTGAGATTTCAAATTTATTATTCTAAAAGTCAATAGAAGATAAATAATTTGTCAATAGTTGTTTCTTGAACAAATTTTAAGATGAAATGATTGAAGTTGACGTCTAAAGAAAAGGAGATGAAGAGTCTTGATTGGACATTCAAGAGATTGAGATAAGAGCAATTTGAACTCCATGACAAGTTCTTTCCAACTCAAAAAAAAAATGATGTAAGAGGTTTTTCCCTAAAGTGTAATTTTATATTAATAAACAAAAATTTTGATATGATCGTTGGATTTGGCTGAAAGTTTTCTCAGATATTATAAAGGTTCTATTTTCTTTAGAATTAAAATTTTGTAGCCATATGATATAAGGAGGGCCTTCAAATAAGACCCAGAAGTTATTATTCGAGATTTGCAAAAAAAAATTCTAGTTGATTTAGGACTCTTTTTATTTATTTACTTTAGAACTCTTATTATTTTTCTAGCTTTATTAAGATGTTTTTCCTAAAATAAATATGGTTATTTAACTTGTATTTCAGGAAACTACTTGAAAATAATATTCACTAATAAAATTATAAATTAGAGTTTCTATCTAATTTTTTTGAAAATTTTATATTCTTGTTCTTGCCATTTTTCTTTTCTGTTGTTTTCTACCACATCAAGATCTCGTGAACAGGCGTACAAGTAGTGTGTCTTCCACCACCTTTTGATGAAGATAATATGAAAAAAAAACCTTTTTTTCTTACCATCTAAGAACATGTTTGAGAACGCGTTTGGCCATGTATTTTAAAAATTTTAAATTTATTTTTGCTTAAGATTATTTTTTATATTTTTTTATCGTTTTGATGTGCTGATATTAAAAATAAATTTTAAAAAATAAAGAAAATATTATTTATATGCTTTTCCAAGCGAAAAATATTTTGAAAAGAAATCGCTACCACAATACCAAACACACATTAAATATTTTTGATTAAATTCTCTTATTTGTACTTTAATTTATGAGATGATATTTAGAAAAGAAGAAGATATGTAAATGATATTCATGTTTATGAGATGATTGGAAATATAGTATATAATATTTTTTAAAATAATTTTTTAAAAAATATATTAAAATATATTTTTTTATTTTTAATATTAATATATCAAAATTATTAAAAAATAACAATTTAATAGTTTTTCTAGTAAAAACATTAAATGAAAACCCCTCATTTAATCTGGGGCCCGCTGTCTGGGTTCGTTCTGCCTCTTTCTTAGATTACAGATATTCTCTATGCTGTGACTTCTTGTCAAAATGACTAGAAAGCAATCGCAAGTACAAATTCTACTCAGACTTTCAGAGATTATTCCTTTGGTGTTATCGAGGTCAAATAATTACAAGGAAGCCATTTTTCATTTTATAATTGGGAACTAAGCAGTATTTGTTTTTTTTTTTCAATCTAGTTTTTAAAATGCTTTTAAAGTTATTTTTATTTAAAAAATATTAAATTAATGATTTTAATGTGATAATATATATATATATATATATATATATATTCAGGGGCGGAGTGAAGGGGAGGCAAGCAGGGGCCCGGGCCCCTGCAAGAATTTTTTTTTTTAGGGATAAAACAAAAGTGTGAATTAATAGATATTAAAACTGTGGATACCTACTAGGTGAAGAGAACAAAAGGCTGAAAAGAATGGTCCCACAACCCACCAATTTTGTGTAATTAATTAATGGATTGTGATTAAAAAAAATGCCTACGTGGAAAGTAATAGGTTACAAAGTGATGGATTTGTTTCTTGTCTTTTCTCTCCCTATAGACTACAAAGTACAACCCTAAAATAAATTGTTACAAGTCCAACGCAGCCTATCAAAACAAAAACAAGAATAAAGATCCTAAACAAAATTTTTGTGCGGAAAGATTGTAGCAGAGTATTATTTGATTTATTTCTCAGTAAACAAAACAAGGTACGTAATTGGATATTGATAACTTAAATTTAAAATATATTTTTATTTTGTTTTGAGATATTTGTTAAGAATTTAATAAGATTTTTTTATAATTTTATAATATTTGCTTTTTTTTTTCAAATTTGCTAGTTCTAACAATTGTTTTTTGAATTCTTGTTATAGTGATTTTTTGTTCTAATTGATTAGATATATTTTATTAGTTTGTTTTGATTATGCATGGATTTTTTTATGTTTTATTTTTAGCAGAGCCACCAAAATTATCAATTTTTTCTCACTATATATGTTTTGATTTTAGGTTGAACCATGAATAAAATAAGAAGAATTGATTCTTTTTTTCAAAAAAAAAGGAAAAATATTGACAACTCACAGCCTAGTGAACCAACTCCAAATAATGTTGAAGTTATGGTTGAGCAGCCTCTATGTGCTTCAGTTTACAAAAAACCTGCGCTGATTAGTGAGCAGCCTCTTACTAGAATCGATATTGCTCATTTAATTAGAGATCCAAGCAATCGTCCTCAAATTTGAGAATACCCGGTTAATCAACAAGATGAAATTCGAAGGGCATACATTAATTTGGGGCCATATCAACCTTTGATGTCTGACTATCGATTTCAATCTCATTGGTTCAAAAGTTATCCGTGGCTTGAATATTCAGAGAAAAATACTGCATTTTGTTTCCCTTGCTATTTATTTCCAAGTAAACCATCTGGAAAGCCATGATCAGACACATTTACTGTTAAAGGATTTAATTGTTGGAAGAAAGTTAATGATGGGGAACGATGTGCTTTTTTGACTCATATGAGAAAAGGTTCAAATTCAGCTCATAGATTTGCTATCAGGTGCTTGGAAAATTTGAAAAACCAGTCATGTCATATTGAGAAGGTAGTCAAGAGGCAAACTACTCGAGAAATTCAGAATAATCGATTGCGTATTAAAGCTTCAATAGATATTGTTCGTTGGCTCACATTTCAAGCATGTGCTTTTAGAGGGCATGATGAACGTCCAGAATCAAAAAATCGAGGTAATTTTCTTGAAATGATGGAACTTTTAGCATCATACAATGAACAAATAGGTGCTTTTGTTTTGGGTAATGCTCCACAAAATGCTAAATACACCTCACATCAAATTCAAAAAGAAATTTTGCATGTCTTTGCTAGAAATGTTCAGTCTTCAATTTGTCATGAGATTGATGGTGCAAGATTTTGTTTAATTGTTGATGAAGCTCGAGATGAATCTAGAAGAGAGCAAATGGCCCTTGTTATTAGGTTTGTTGACAGAAGTGGATTTATACAAGAACGATTTTTGGATATAGTTCATGTCAAAGATACAACTGCTGCAACTCTTAAGGAAGAGATTTCCTTTGTTTTATCTTATCATAATCTGGATGTTCAAAATATTAGGGATCAAGGGTATGATGGTGTCAGTAATATGTGTGGAGAGTGGAATGGTTTGCAAGCTTTATTCATTAATGATTGCCCTTATGCATATTATGTACATTGCTTAGCTCATCAATTACAATTGGCTCTTATTGCTGCAGCTAGAGAAATATCTGATGTTCACACTTTCTTTCAGAATTTGATTTTTATTATTAACATTGTTAGTGCTTCTTGTAAGCGTAATGATGAATTACGGGCTTTTCAAGCATCTACAATTGAACATTTAGTTGATATTGGTGAGATTGAAACGGGTAAAGGAGTTAATCAAGTTGGTGGTTTGCAACGACCTGGAGATAGCAGATGGAGTTCGCACTTCAAATCAATTTGCAGTTTGATAAAAATGTATGGGGCAACTTGCTTGGTTCTTGAAAACATTGCTTCAGATGGATCTACTTATTCTCAACGTGGTGATGCAGCCTTTTCATTTAAGTTGCTAATGTCATTTGATTTTGCACTCATCTTATATATAATGAAGGATGTTATGGGAATTACTGATATGCTTTGCCAAGCTCTGCAACAAAAATCTCAAGACATTTTAAATACTATGCATTTAGTGACTACCATAAAGACTTTAATTCAGAAGTTAAGAGATGATGGTTGGAAAACTCTTTTAGAAGAAGTGACATCATTTTGTAAGCATCAAGACATTGAAGTTCCTGATATGGATGCTTGTTTTTCTAGTGTGGGACGATCTCACCGTAAACAAAAATCAGTAACAGTTGAACATCACTACCGAGTTGATATATTTACAGCTATCATTGATCAACAATTGCAAGAGCTAAATAATAGATTCAATGAGCAGGCAATCGAGCTTCTTCAGTTGAGCACAACTTTAGATCCTAGAAATAGCTATAAATTATTCAATATTGAAAATATATGCTTACTTGTTGACAAGTTCTATCCTCAAGATTTTTCTGACCAAGAAAAAATTCATTTGAGACTTCAGTTGCAGCATTATGAGCTTGATGTACCCAATCATCCAAAGTTAAAGAGCATGTCATCAATCGCTGATTTATGTCAAGGACTGGTTGAAACAGGAAAATCAACAATTTATCCACTAGTTGACAGGTTGATTCGACTTATTTTGACTCTTCCTGTTTCGACAAAGAACTCACTGAACGAGCTTTCTAAGCGATGAAGATTGTTAAAACAAGACTTCGTAATCGGATGGAGGATGATTTTCTTACAAATTATTTGATTGTTTACATAGAAAAAGAAATTGCTGAAAGATTCACAATTGATATGATAATCGATGATTTCTATTCTATGAAAGAACGACGAGCACAATTAAAATAAATATGTAAGAATCATTCTTTATTATTTTTTATTTTATTTCAAAGTTTATCAAACATAAATAATGCTTCGTTTTAGCTAATGTTTCTTTTATACTTTGTATGTTTATATTTGATAGGTATAAAGACCAACAACATTAAAGTGATGGATACATCATGAAGATGAAATTAACTTCATTGCTTTGACTGAATTCGGTATTGCTCTAAATCTTTTACCTTATACAAAGGTCATTATATGTTTGTAATAAGTTATTTGAATAAAACTAAATAATGCAGGTTTTTTTTTTACAACTCATGTATAATAAATGAAAACAAATATTATATATTATTATATTATTTTTTGCCACCCCTAACAAATAATCATAGCTCCGCCCCGGTATATATTCAACTCAAAAAGTAAGGTTGTCCATGTTATTTTCAATTACGATAAATAAGTAAAAATTATAAAAATAATAAGTGAATTTTCGTTGTTTAATATATAATTATCAATATTCAATTGAGAAATTCAGTTGTAACAAACACTAATACACTTTGGTTGGTAATCTTAAATAAGATTTAATGAAAAAGATAGTTAAGATCTGGACTGATTTGTTGGAATGTGCCTGGGAAAAAACCAAAAAAAAATTAAAATTGCACAGATTCAGAAAAAGATAGTTAAGATCTGGACTGATTTGTTGGAATGTGCCTGGGAAAAAACCAAAAAAAAATTAAAATTGCACAGATTCATATGAACTAGAACTAGTTGATTTGCGGCTGCAATAAATGGTAAAAAATAAATCAGTAAGAAGGCCAAAGCAAGGGTAGTGCTAAGAAATGTCCATAAAGTAGCAGCTAAGGGGTGTTATTCTGAGATGGAAACGACAATTTAGCATTTATATTCATATGTATTAGAAAATAAAAATACCCCTTCAGTGTTCATGGAGGTTCAAACCTTGAGACGTAAAGGGCCCTGAGAAATGATCGAAGAAATTGAAACACCATTGGAGCGAGCGGAAAGCCACAAATATGAAGGAAACCTGCCGAGGGAGGGAGCGAAGGCGGTAAGCTCGCATTGGGAAGCGGACAACCTTGGAAAAGGTGACTTCCCAACCGTCCATCATCCTCTCACACGGGTGTTAACATCGCTGCAACCATTCTTTGTACACATGTCCTCCTCCCTTGGTCTTTGGGCCCCCACTCCACACAATCCTCCCTCTCCCTCCTCCTTTCTCTCTTCCATTTTTCGCTCGCACAGTCACGCATACATACAGTCCTCCCTTCGCTATAAGTCTCCCTCCTCTCGAATGCCACAAAATTTAAACAAGCCTAAAAAAAACTGAATGATCCTTCTTTTCTTGAACCAAGAAAGAAACCCTTTTGTTTCTTGGTGTGTGTTCAGCTTTCTGTACGTGAAATGATATTGAAACCCTTTGCTTTCTAGCTGTCTAATGAATACTAGGAAAACCTTTTTTGTTATCATTGCCAAGAAATCATATTTTGTGACTCTGCACTTGCTAAAATTTTACAAAGGAAAGAAGAGGAGCGGTGTTCTGTCTGTGAAACAATGGCAGGAAATGAGTGGATAAATGGATACTTAGAGGCGATATTGGATAGTGGTGGTGGGGCAGGTGCAATTGAAGAACACAAGCCAGCACCAAGCATGAATTTAAGAGAAACAGGGGATTTTAATCCAACAAAGTATTTTGTTGAAGAGGTTGTTACAGGAGTTGATGAGACTGATTTACATAGAACATGGATAAAAGTTGTTGCCACTCGCAACACCAGGGAACGCAGCTCCAGGCTCGAAAACATGTGTTGGCGTATTTGGCACCTCACTCGCAAGAAGAAGCAGGTCACTCTCTTATATGTGTGTACATGTGTTTGTGTAGTGTGGAATTGGGTCACTGTCAAGAAGTCCTGGTTCTTGAAGAGACCCTGTTGGCTCAGTTTTGCATGGGTTTCTGTTTATACATGACTCTGTGTGCACAGTACTTTTTCACAATCTTGTGATGACATAATTCTGTCTGGTGAATTGGGTATCTTCTTGCAAATAAGAGAAAAAGATAACAGAGAGACAGAACAGAATGCAATCGTCTTGTGATTTTAAATGATTTTTTGTTTTTGTTTTTTTATTGATTGTTTCATCATGATTCTCTTCTTCTTCTTTTAATTTGTTGTTGTATAAACTATATGCATTACAGTTAGTAGAAATTTGTTTAATCATCATTTGAAGCCTAATTTTGTTCTGTTTTCATATATGAGGCAGAATTCGTAAAAGATAAAGTTGTACCTTAGAACTATGTACATAATTAACGTTCTCAATTATGGGAGAATTGGATCAATAATGTGTGTCTATGCATGTCCTAGTGTGTGTTCTTGAATGCTGGACCATGTTATGACTCTATTTTTGTTAAACGCACAGTCGTATTTTGGTTCCTCAGCTTCATGTTATAAGGTTCCCTTTTTAAATCAACCTAACATGACCATATCCTACCATGTAATCGACCTAATTCCCTGTGGGGCGAATTTTGTTTTTCGTCCTATGTGCATGGGATCCTGTGGTCCTGTTCTGGCCCTTGAGCTCGGTGCCATGCTATTGAATTGAGCCTAAGATTGATGTCATTTGTGTTTTAAATGACAAAAATGTCATGCTTATGATGTGAATAGTTGGAGTGGGAGGAACTTCAGCGGTTGGCAACTCGAAGATGGGAACGGGAACTAGGACGCCGGGATGCAACTGAAGACATGTCTGAGGACTTGTCAGAAGGAGAGAAAGGAGATGGTTTGGGGGAGCTGGTACAAAGCGAGACGCCAAGGAAAAGGTTTCAGAGAAACCTTTCCAACCTGGAAGTGTGGTCGGATGATAAAAAGGAAAAGAAACTCTATATTGTCCTTGTCAGGTATGGTGCTTTCTGGAACATTAGTCATGTCAGAGTCTATGAATTTAAGATAAATACAGCACACGAATTCTATTTCTATGTTTTCATTCAACTCTTCAAAGAGTAGAAGCTTGTCTGTTACGGTGCATTGAAAGATAATTCTAGGAATGATAACTTCTGATGTCACTAGAAATCAGTACCCAGACTGAATCTGTTCTTTCTATTTAATGGTCTTCCAAGACACAAGAGTGATGGAGGAATGGGAATTCCTCACAAGGGTTCGCTTGCTTCATTTTTTTTAGTTTTTCATTAATTTTTTTTACATGCAGAGTTGCTTGCTATTTCTCTGTTCATGATTTCTTAAGTCTACCTCCATTCATGCTGAAAGACCAAATAGACTCTATTTCTGTATTTCTTTGACTGGCCAATGTAGTTCATTGTTGTTTCATCTTTATGAACAGTTTGCATGGTTTGGTCCGAGGAGACAACATGGAGCTTGGTCGAGATTCTGACACTGGCGGGCAGGTAAGTGCTGCATTTTGATACAAATGAAATATAATCCTAGAGTTTCTATCCATACCATTGTAACTTACACTTTTATAAACAATATCTCAGGTCAAATATGTTGTGGAACTTGCTCGTGGACTTGCTAGGATGCCTGGGGTGTACAGGGTAGATCTTTTTACTCGCCAGATCTCCTCCGCTGAAGTTGATTGGAGTTATGGGGAACCAACAGAGATGCTAACAGCAGGTCCTGAAGATGATGGTGGCAATGAGGTGGGAGAGAGCAGTGGAGCATACATTGTCAGAATTCCCTTTGGTCCACGCGATAAGTATATCCGAAAAGAACTACTTTGGCCTTATATTCAAGAATTTGTAGATGGAGCTCTTAGTCACATTCTTAATATGTCAAAAGCTTTGGGTGAACAAATTGGAGGGGGCCAGCCTGTGTGGCCATATGTTATCCATGGCCATTATGCTGATGCGGGTGATAGTGCTGCTCTTTTATCAGGTGCTTTGAATGTTCCCATGGTTCTAACAGGACACTCACTCGGGCGAAACAAGTTGGAACAGCTTCTTAAGCAGGGACGGCAATCAAAGGAGGATATCAATTCAACATATAAAATAATGAGGAGGATAGAAGGAGAAGAGCTTTCACTTGATGCTGCTGAACTTGTAATCACAAGTACTAGACAAGAGATTGATGAGCAATGGGGACTTTATGATGGGTTTGATGTCAAGCTTGAAAGAGTCTTGCGTGCTCGTGCTAGACGTGGGGTCAATTGCCATGGCCGTTACATGCCAAGGATGGTGGTAAGGAAGTGTTTCTAGTTTTTTTTTTTTTTTTCAGTTTTCTTTATGACATTTTATAACTAAATGCTAAGCTCATGCCTTATCACTTGTCTATGAGTTAAGAGAAAATCGAAATGGAAGAAGCAAGATTGAAATTGTACAAAAGTGTACTCCGATATCTTTTCCTGCTTCTCTGTATAAAACACACTTCATTTCAATTCACGGTAACAGACATAAGCACTGCTCTTACAGCTTAAAGCTTAAGCAATGTCAATATTATGTAGTTCCCTACTGTATTTAGCTTAGCTTTCAATTATCCTATTCCCAAAAGTAAACAAATATAGCCTAAATTCACAACGAATGATTCTTTTGTGCATCCCAAGAAAATGCTGATGCAAAATCTCATTTCAGGTTATTCCTCCTGGCATGGACTTCAGCAGTGTTGTGGTTCAAGAAGAAGCTCCCGAGGTCGATGGGGAACTTGCAACACTCATTAGCAGTGTTGATGGTTCTTCCCCAAAAGCAATTCCAGCAATATGGTCTGAAGTGAGTGACACCTTAGTCTTTTCCTTGTTTCATACGATTATGGATATAGCTATCGTTGCCTCATGGCTAACATCCTTTGGCAGGTCATGCGGTTCCTTACAAACCCCCATAAGCCGATGATTTTGGCCTTATCAAGGCCTGATCCAAAGAAGAATATTACAACTCTTTTGAAAGCCTTTGGAGAGTGCCGTCCATTAAGAGAGCTTGCCAATCTTGTCAGAGCTTTATATGTTAAATTACTTTTAGATACTAAATTTGTCTGTTACATGACCCTATAACTCTTGAGACTATTATGCCCTCTTGCAGACGCTGATTATGGGAAACAGAGATGATATAGATGAGATGACTGGTGGAAATGCAAGTGTGCTGACGACAGTGTTGAAGATGATTGACAAGTATGATCTTTATGGGCTGGTGGCCTATCCAAAGCATCACAAGCAAGCTGATGTTCCAGAAATATATCGGCTTGCTGCAAAAACAAAGGTTTGTTGACAATATTTCAAAGAGTACATCTGTGTGGTTCTTACATGATTATTGGCTAAGCAATTGCATACATGGCAGGGCGTTTTCATAAATCCAGCATTGGTAGAGCCTTTTGGGCTTACCTTGATCGAGGTTGGTTCTAATTTCTAGTTTCTTTCATCACTTACCTTTCTTTCATCGAAGAAATGTAATTGATCCACTCTTGTTTGAAATGATGCAGGCAGCAGCTCATGGGCTTCCGATGGTGGCTACTAAAAATGGTGGACCAGTTGACATCCATAGGGTAAAATATGGCCTCCATTTCATTATCATATAATAAAAATTACTCTTCTAATCCATATCGTAGGAGCTAGAGTTATAGGACAAAAAAAATATAAAATTGACAAGCAGCAATTAGTTGGGAATTCTGTATGGTTATTTAAATTTCTTTTCCTCTTCACCTGTTTCCTCAGCTGTTAAGCAGATGCAAATCATGCTATAGTAACATGATTATAGACAATGTGTTTTTGTTTCTTACTTCATGTTTTGGTTGGTAGGCACTGAACAATGGTCTACTCGTTGACCCTCATGATCAGCAAGCTATTGCTGATGCATTGCTTAAGTTGGTGTCAGAAAAGAACCTGTGGTCTGACTGCAGAAATAATGGATGGAAGAATATACATCTATTCTCATGGCCTGAACACTGCCGGACTTACTTGACCAGGGTAGCGGCCTGCCGGATGAGGCACCCACAATGGCAAACTGATACACCAGAGGATGAGGTAGCTGCAGAAGAGTCGTCTCTCAATGATTCGCTCATGGATGTGCAGGATATGTCCCTTAGACTGTCCATTGATGGAGACAAACCTTCACTGAATGGATCTCTTGACTATTCAGCTGCAGCTACTGGGGACCCTACAGTGTCAGATCAAGTACAACGAGTCCTAAACAAGATAAAGAAACCAGAGCCCAGGCCAGTAGTTTCTGAAAGTGGAAAGCCTGAGGCTGTTGTAAGCAAGCACCCAATGCTGAGGCGGCGACGCAGATTGATTGTTATAGCTCTAGACTGCTATGATAGCAATGGGGTTCCTGAAAAGAAAATGATTAAGATTGTGCAAGATATAATTAAAGCTGTTAGGTCGGACTCACTATTTGCAAAAGTGGCAGGGCTTGCTCTATCAACAGCTATGCCATTAACAGAAACAACAGAGTTCTTGACATCATCAAAGATTCAAGTAAATGACTTTGACGCATTGATTTGTAGCAGCGGGGGTGAAGTATATTACCCTGGTACTTATACTGAAGAAGACGGGAAGCTTGCTCGAGATCCAGATTATGCAGCCCATATAGACTATCGTTGGGGCTGTGATGGTCTAACAAAAACCATTTGGAAGCTGATGAATACAACTGAAGGTGGGAAAAAATCTGGTGGGTATTCCAGCCCCATCGAGGAAGATAAAAAATCGAGCAATGCCCATTGCATTGCATACCTTGTAAAGGATCGAAGTAAGGTGATTAAGATATTTAATGGTGATTAAGATATTTAATGCAACTGTTGAAGGTTTAAGAAGCAGTTTCTTATATATTATTCTTTCTATATGTAGTATTTTCACACTGGTTTGCTTTTGCAGGTCAAGAGAGTGGATGATTTGAGGCAGAGGCTTAGGATGCGGGGTCTCCGTTGCCATCTAATGTATTGCAGGAACTCGACGAGATTGCAAATTATTCCTCTCCTTGCATCTCGTGCACAAGCACTCAGGTACTATCATGTAGTAAAACCTCAGGAACGCAATAATAGTCATTCTGAGTACTTCCGGTATGATACCATTTTGGTGCACAATCGATACCTCTTCAGCTCCACGGGCTGAATGGCAGAACTGTCTCAATATATGCATTAACTAATTGACCCTTGTAGCACCTGGACATGTTTTTTTTTATAAAGAAAATTAATTTCTGCAACTCTGTGTGATTATTAGGTACCTTTTCGTTCGTTGGAGATTGAATGTTGCAGATATGTTTGTGATTCTTGGTGAAAATGGAGATACCGATTACGAGGAAATGATATCTGGCGCTCATAAGACAGTAATATTGAAAGACGTGGTGACAAAGGGTTCTGATGACTTGCTAAGAACCACAGACCTACGAGATGACATTGTTCCTAAGGACAGCCCCCTGATTGCTTATCTGAGTGGAAACGCAACAGCTAGCGATATTGCTGATGTTCTGAAGCAAGTGTCCAAATCTTCTGGTGGAATGTGAGGTGGTACTGTTTGTATGTTGGAGCAAAAATGCTCTCTTGTTAAGTAGGTAATTTGGTCTACAGAGCTGCCCAACAGGTTATTATATTCTTGACAGGATTCCAGATGCATGATATTACTGCTAAATTCTCTTCATTTTCCAGACACAATCTACCGGAAATGCTGGAGAAAAATTTACTTTCTATTTTTTTATTGTTATGTAGATAAATAAATGCTCTGGATGGAGTAAAGAGTAGCTGGTTGATATTAAATAAGCAAATGTTCCTTGTTCTTAAATTAAATTTATCAGGTCGTCGTCGTCATCTTCTTCTCCTAAATATTCCTGGTCACTCCATGCAGGAGTTCAGGTTTTTTTCAAGTGTCTTTTGAGCTATTTTGGGAATTTTGATCCAAAAACACCATGAAACCAAGATTTAAATTGCAAACATTGTTTACAACAAATATAAAAAAAAAATTAATAAAATCAATTAATGAAAAGAGATTGAAAAAACATTAATTAAAAAGCCTAGTTTTTTTCTAAATAAAAAATTGTCTTGGGAGTGAATGATGCNTTTTATTGTTTAGTTATTTTTTCACTTTGCAACCAGATTTTTAATATTACACTTTACAACCTGAAATTTAAAGACATGTTACGCTTTATATCTTTAGTAGTTGACGTAAAAAAAATCAACAAAAAATATATATTTAATTACAAAATTGTTATTATATTTGAAATAATGATTTCAGAGCTCTTAAATTTAAAAATAACAAAAATGCCACCAAAAAATCTGATTGGTGTGAATTATTTGAGCTCGGAGCTTATAATAGTGTTTGTTTTCCTTTTTTATTGATTTTTCCATGTGATTGATTGATATATTGGCATTGATTCTGCGTGCAGCTGTTGAATTATTTATTTTCGAAAAATAAGGTTTTAGAGGAGAATTACTAGTTGAACATGGATAGTAGGCTATTTTTGTTGATTTTCCGTTGTGATTGATTATTTTCATTAACTATGGGATGCAGCTATTGAATTGTTATTGGCTGATTGATCAATAATCATGCCAAAGGTTGTTGAGACACAACCCATCTTGCTTCAACTTATACTGGTGTTCGTCATCTTCTCGGGCTTTCTCGAGAATGGAAATGCTGGGATAACAAGCGCTTTCATTCGGTCAGAATGGCCATCTATTGACATCCCTCTTGATATTGAAGTATTTGCAGTCCCAAAAGGTCATAATGCACCACAACAAGTAAGCAATTGGAATATCTTGTACCAAAAAGATCTAGAGTGAGATTGCATATGGGTATATGGATCTGCTTGTTAATTTTGTCTATTCTGCCTAACTTTAATGCTCATGGAATTATCATGCAATTATGTGAAGATGGAAAGGGAAAGAAATGACGTTTTGGTGCATGTGCATATTCTTTAACACCAGCAAATTATTTGTTTTAAGTTTGTTAATTGTTAGTTAATGAAAAGTTACTTAAATTATGTATGCATTTTATTTAAACCATGTGTTTTAAGATGCTTGAATTATGTATGAATTTTTATTTGAAGCATGTAGTTTAAGGTGCTTGAACTATGTGTGAATTTTTATTTAAAGCATGGATTTTTATTATTTTAATGTATTTTAAAATTCCTTACAATTTTACGATTTTACGATCCGTTTTTACGATCCTAGTTTATTTTGCATTTTTCGTGCCGTGTTAAAAATGTGTTTTTAACAATCTTGAACCCAATAACCACTGTGTAAAGCAATGAAAAAAATCATCAATAATAAACAAAAATGAAATTACAAAAACCAAGGGAAAAATGAAGATCAAGATATCTAACATCGCAATACAGGTAACTTACCTGATTATATTTAATGAATTCCTCTATCAAAATAAATTTGTAATAGAAAAACACATAAAATTTGTTATAGAAACCAATACACACATAAAATTTATTGAACAACAAGTAAAAGAAACAATGCAAGGCTACACATATGAAAAATCTTATAAAAAATCAATATTTAAAAACAAAACAAATTTAATCTATATAAAATTAAGAAAAAATCACAAATGAATCATACATATCTTTCTAAAAATTAAATGCACTTAATATTATTTAAAAATAATCACATTTTAATTAAAACATAAACCCAAAATTTATTTGAAAAAACTATACACAAATAATGCACTATTTTTTAAAAAACTAAAACTAAAAAAGGATCAAGCCAGGCCCTGTTGCACCTGGTAAGCCAGGCGTAACGTCTGGCCTAATAAAGCAATGGCCCGCACATGGGCCTTTATTTCTTTTAAAATTTTTTTGTCCTCCCCAAATATTTCAAAAAAAAAAGGAACACATCGCCTGCAAAACCCAAAATCTGGCCACTGCGGTGGCCGGAAAAATGGGATCCTTGGGTTTTTTTACTTAAAATCTCATTTTTTACCCAAAACACCTAGAAAACACCCTAGAGAAATTATTAAACCAATCAATGGTCACCAAAAAGCTAATAAATCATCCCAAAACCCGAAATCCACCCGAAACAAAAATTATTCCCAAGCTTAGATAGGTTATTTTAGGTGTTTTAAGGTAAACAAACACCTAACTGTAATTCCTCTCATTATATGGAACCTTTTGACACAAAAATTAACAATTTTAATGGCCAGAATCTTCCCTAACAATCACTTTCTCTCTCTAAGCCAGAATCCGACGACTCCCTTCCTCTCCTCCCGACAAAAAAAGACTGAAAAAAGAGGAAAATAAAGTTAGGTACCAAAATATATTATCTTCAAATTCAAGGGACTGATTATTAATATCTAAAAAATATTAGGGATTAAAATAAATGTTTTAACAAAACTTTCAACCCCTCCTCCATGTGCCCCGAAATTTTCACTTCAGTCTCCAAATCATGCAAAATAAAAGTTCGAGGATCAAAGTGAAAATTATAAAAAAAAATGCACTGCTCTAATCTATAGTGAATTGTGAGAAAGTGCACAATCATTTCAGTACAGTGAAAAGATGATGCCTTTTAGTTATAGTTAATGTATATTTTCATCTAAACAACTCAATTTGAAATGTTCAAAATCCATCCAATCTAGGTTGTTGAGTGGCTTTGGTTTTGTAAGGAGATTGAGCCATGTGTTTTTGGTGGTCGTATATTGGAGGAAGAAGATGACAACGTGGATCTTACAATAGTGCAGAAGATAGAAGAAAGGGAGAGATGCAGTGCAGATGGTCGTTCATGATAAGGAATGATAGGAGAGAAAAATTCTTTGTACAATCGATTTCCAACTCTAAAATCAAACAAACACAAGCTGTTTTGAAATCCTTCCAAAAACATCAAAAAAAAAAAGAACAAAAGCATTACTTTGCAACAAGAAAAATGGAGAACAAGTTTTATCTATTTCAAACATAACCAGCAAAAACCAAGACATCAAAGTCAGCCAGCAACGAAAGAAGGCTAAACGCTTTCCTCATTCTAAAACGAGCAAAAAGAAAAACATAATAATCATACCTTAGAGGGAATACAGGACTGCAAGGCAAATCATCCACGTAATAATAACGTACAACCTGAGCTAAATCATCCACATAATAATAACATATAAATAACGTATAAAGGATTGCAAGGCAAAGAGAAAAACAACAACCTGAGTTAATAAACTTTCAACATCATCATCATTTTAACCATTCAATTGATGAGAAATCGTACCTTAGAACATTAATTTGAAGAGGGTGACAGAGGTTGTCATGTGATGATAATATATGGAGAAAAGGAAGAGGAGGAATAGGTTAGCAAGGAAGAACATGGTGGCGATTTAGGGAAAGGGACTAGTGATTTGGGGAAAGGGAAAGGGGGAGGTGTGTAATGTCGGGCGGGGGAATGGGGAGTAAGCACTCAACAATTGTTTTAATTTTCACGTGAAATCATGAAATCGGTCCGGTTTGGACAATTTTAACGAGTTAAATCGATTTTACACGAGTTTGACCGCGTTTGACCGATTTTACTTGTTTTCGAGTTTTTAACCTGATTTAACACATTTTTATGTTTTGACTCGTAAAATCGTATGATTTTACGAGCCAAAAACACGTTTTTGATAACCTTGATTGGCTTGTTTAATTAGATGCGTACATAAATTTTTCGATTTATATCTAAGAGTTTTTTTAGTGTAAAAAAACACATTGAAGAATTTTGTATATTCATTTTTTTAGATTATGCTTTGATATTTAAGATTTGATGCTTATTCTTTTTTTTTTCCTTGAATCTTTTATGAAAGTTTCATTGTTTTTAGTTTTACTATTCAATCCAAGTTTATAGTGTTTTTTTTTTTTTTATCTTTGTTCTTTTGATTTTTGTTGTTTTGTTAATGTTTCTTATTCTTTTCAATTTTACTCTCAAATTTAAAATTTGTTATTGCCTTTTGATTTATTTTTTATTGTAATTGTAAGTTTTTTTATTTTGGGTTTTTTTGTATTTTTTTATGATTTTAACCCTCATTAATTTTTTATATATAATGCTTTCGGTCTTATAATGATGTGCATCGTGGGAATTATAATCCATCTTATAAAGCTAAAACTAATATGTAAGAGGATTCAGATGGTCCAATGACAAGAGCGAGAGCGAAACAACTACAAAGAGCCCTGACGAGTCAAATTGGAATGATTGAAGCTGCGTCGGAGTTAAAAATTAGCAATCAGTTTGAAATTGGTTCAAGGATGTTTATTTGCCTACAATTGAAACTTGGAGATGGGAAAAGCCCTTAATGGTTCTTTTGATGCTGGGCTACTTGAATTTGGGTTGATATGCAAATAAGTGAAGGAATTGATGTTGTTTATGGTCAGAACAGAAAATGAATTTGAACCCGAATTTGAGGTCATCCATTGCATGTGAAAACAAGACTAATCTAGGTGGATTTCAAGTTCAGAACATGTTCTTTCTAGATTGTCCAACCATGATTGCATTGGATTTTTATGTAAGAAGATATGGTTGTTTTAAATTTGGTCTGTTTATGTTAGAAAGGTCAAAAAACGTGTGCTAGTTAATTTGTCTAGGTTAGCTTGTCAAAGTCTATTTTTTGGGCTTGACTTCTGCCATGTTGAATTTTTCCTAACTTTGGAGGGATGTTCCAGTTATAAATATAGTATCAGAATATGTAATAAAGGACTTTTGGCTAATATTTGAAACTTAATTCACAGAATTACGAGTTGTTCTTCCAAATTAATTTTGTGAAGAACCCTACCTGACTTATCACTCTTCAATCATAAAGAGTGTGGCGTCGAAATCCTAGATTGATCTTTGTGGCGTCCAGATCGACTTATCAAAGTATCATTCTAGTCTATCCCCCATCTTATTTACCTTAAAATCACTATAATCCAGCCTAAACACCAAAAGAAAGACAACACAACCAGACCCATCCTTCATCCATTTTCGTCAGATTCATTGTTGCTGGATTTCGAATCATTCATGGCATATCATCTGGTATCAGAGCATCAGTTGCGATCCAAGACAGGAGCCAAAAACAGAAGAAGGCTTGTTGGAATTAAGGTTGATTAACTTAACTATGGCTGGAGATAAAGGAGATTTGTTGGTTGTGCAACGGGTTCTGAATGCACAAATTGATGTTAGTGATGAGCAACGTGAGAACATTTTCCATACACGATGTCAGATTCGAGATAAAGTGTGTGGGATGATCATTGATAATGGAAGTTGCACTAATGTTGTGTCAACTACCTTGGTGGAGAAATTGGGTTTAACTACCCTTCCACATCCCAGGCCGTACAGTTTGTGATGGCTGAATGAGAATGGCGAGATTCGGGTGACAAAGCAAGTCCGTGTACTTTTTTCCATTAAAACCTATCATGACAAGGTTTTGTGTGACGTTGCGCCGATGTCAGCTAGCCATTTGTTGCTGGGTCGTCCATGGCAGTTTGATAAGGATGTGACCTATAATGGATGAAAGAACACTTATTCTTTTATGCTGAATGGAAAGAAGGTGAACTTGTTACCATTAAGTTCTCAACAGGTTAGAGAGGATCAGATACGAAGCCAACAAAAGGAGGTGAAATCACGTAAAGGGTTATTGTTAGCCAAAAAAGGAGACATCAAACAAGCATTAGCTTCAGTGGGGGCTGTTTTCATGATCTGGGCAAAGCAATTACTACAAGTAGAAAGATTGGACTTACCAATACAGATTAAAGAATTGCTTGAAGAATTTAAAGATGTGTTTCCAGATGAATTACCTAAAGGGTTACCACCTATACGCGGAATTAAGCATCAAATTGATTTGGTGCCGGGAGCTTCACTTCCTAACGCACCGAAGATACGATGTAATTCGGAGGAAGCAAAGGAGATTCAAAGGCGAGTTGGTGAGCTCTTAGAGAAGGGCTATGTGCGAGAATCACTTAGTCCATGTTCTGTACCTACTTTGCTTGTACCCAAGAAAGATGGTACCATGAGGATGTGTATGGACAGTCGCGCTATCAACAAAATAACAGTTAAGTATGGATTTCCTATACCCAGACTTGATGATTTGCTTGATGAGTTGCATGGTGCTGCATTGTTTTCTAAAGTCGATTTCATGAGTGGTTATCACCAAATTAGAATGAAAGAAGAAGATGAATGGAAAACAGAATTTAAAACTAAACAGGGGTTATATGAATGGATGGTAATGCCGTTTGGGTTATCTAATGCGCCTAGTACATTTATGAGGCTTATGAATCATGTTTTGAGGAAGTATATTGGGCTGTTTGTTGTAGTATATTTTGACGATATCCTGGTGTATAGCAAGACCTTTGATGATCATATGAAGCATCTTAGAGTTGTGTTTGAAACTTTGCGAGATTCTGAGTTGTATGAGAAACTCACAAAGTGTTACTTCTGTAAAGAAATTGTCGTGTTTCTTGGGTATATTATTTCTAGCAGGGGAGTTAAGGTTGATGAGGAGAAAATTGAGGCAATTCGGGACTGGCTAAAACCTGCTAGTATCGATGATGTGAGGAGTTTTCATGGTTTAGTTTCTTTCTATAGGCGATTTGTGAAAGACTTCAGCTTTATTGTTACTCCTATGACAGAATGCTTGAAAAAAGGGAACGAGTTTAGATGGAGTGAAGATGCGCAGAAAGCTTTTGAGCTAATTAAGGAAAAGATGTGTACTGCTCCAGTTTTAGCACTTCCAGACTTTGCTAAAACATTCGAAATAGAGTGTGATGCTTCCGGGGTTGGAATTGGGGCTGTCTTGCTGCAAGAAAAGAGGCCGATTGCATTCTTCAGTGAAAAGTTAAATGGAGCACGTTTGAACTACTCTATTTACGACAAGGAGTTTTATGCTTTGATTCGGGCTCTAGAGGTATGGCAACACTACTTGTTGCCTAAAGAATTTGTTACACATACTAATCATGAATCCTTGAAGTATCTTAAGGGGCAAAGCAAGTTGAATCGCAGACATGCTAAATGGGTGGAGTTTATGGAGTCATTTTCTTATGTCATAAAGTACAAGAAATGGCAAGTTAATGTGATTGTTGATGCTCTTTCTAGGAGGTTTGCACTGATCTCTATGTTGAATGCAAAGCTGATGGGTTTTGAACAAGTGAAGGAACAGTATGCTAATGATTCCTACTTTGCTAATGTTGCTGTCGAATGTGCAAATGGAGCTTGTGATGGGTTCATTATGCATGAAGGTTACTTGTTCAAAATGGGCAGAATGTGTATTCCTTCAGGATCGTTACGGGAGTTGCTTGTGCGAGAGGCTCATAGTGGTGGTCTTAGTGGTCATTTTGGGGAGAAGAAGACTTAAGAGCTGCTGAAAGAACATTTCTTTTGGCCTAGCATGTTACGGGATGTGCACAAGGTGATTGAGAGGTGCTATTTGCAAGAAAGCTAAGGGTAAAGAGAATGCATATGGACTGTATATGCCACTGCCTATTCCAGAGCAACCATGGATGGATGTTAGCATGGACTTTGTACTTGGGTTACCAAGAACACAGCGTGAAAAGGATTCAATAATGGTCGTGGTTGATCGATTCTCCAAAATGTCTCATTTCATTCCTTGCAACAAAACTGACGATGCAGTACATGTTGCTGATTTGTTCTTTCAAGAGATTGTTCGTTTGCATGGAGTTCCTAAAAGCATTGTCTCTGATCGTGATACAAAGTTCTTAAGCCACTTTTGGAAGACTCTTTTGAGGAAGCTTAGAACGAAGTTACTTTTCAGTACGACATGTCATCCACAAACTGATGGACAAACTGAGGTAGTAAACCGAACTTTATCCTCTTTGTTACGAGCTGTTATACATAAGAATTTGAATAGTTGGGATACTAGTTTGCCTATTGTGGAGTTTGCATATAATCGTAGTGTGCATGGGGCTATAAAATTTTCACCATTTGAGGTTGTGTATGGCTTTAATCCTTGTGTTCCTATTGATCTTATTCATATTCCAATTGATGAGAGGACATCTATGGATGGAATTAGAAAGGCAGAATTGATGAAGAAACTACATGAGTGACACAATCAAGAGTTGATGTCTTATCCCAAGTGCAGGAGTGTCACAGTAATAAATAACCCGGCAAGACCGGGGTCGAACCACAGAGAGGTTAATTGTATAAATTATAATTAATAAAACAATAACAACAACAACAATAATAACAACAATAATAGTAACAATAATAGTAATAGTAATAATAATAATACTCAGTACGTGGCGTTGTTATACCTAAGAATGATCTCAAAGATCGGGTCACAGGTTTCCAGCCTATATGCTGAGTTTATGAAAAAAATCAAAGAGATATATTATATAATATAAACAGATTTCTGATGCGAATGAACAAGGCAAGACCAACAATGTCAGGATCCTTGATCAAACACAGAGCATACTTAAAGTACATAAAATATAACAAGAATGTAAATAATAATAATAATAATAACAATAATAATAATAATAATAGCAATATTAGTAGTAGTAGTAGTAGTAGTAGTAGTAGTAGTAGTAGTAGTACTAATAATAATAAAGAAGAAGAGGAAGAAATTAATGAGAACTTTGAGATGGAAGATTAATGTAAAGATTAAACAATGATAAAAACAAATGTCAAGGTTAGAGGGTTCACTAATAGTATTAGAGATAAGTAAAGTATAAACTCTTTATAAATTATCAACATAATCATATTAATCATCTTATTTACATAACACCATACTTATAAATTTTATCAAGCATTCATGATGCTAACTTATGTTGACAACAAATCAAGTTCCTCTCATAATAACGATGTCGGCCGAAAACTATGAAGGATCAAGTATTTGATGTACCAAGTGTTATACAACACAAATCTAGATTAACCATTTAACAAGCAAGGTATTAAGGATTAATAAGATAAAAATGATAAGACATGTTAATAGCAAACTTGTTTAGGATTTAAGCATTGAAGTCCATGTTGAGTTCATATTATACTTATTCTAACACCATTAGTGAAACCTTGTCACCTTGACATAATTAACTTAGCTAGACATTATAAAGAAGAAAAACATAAATAAACAATATAAGAACATAAACATGATATAAGTTAACTAAGTATAGTAAAGGGAATGAAAAGCATGAACAAGAGATTAATGAAAATAAAACTTAAGGATTACAACAATAAAGAAAGAGCAAGAACATGATCTTGATCTTAGAACCAAGCTTCCTAAATGAATGGCAAATGCCTCCTTTTATAGGCTAAAATTCAGAACTATTCATTTGGTAATTGATTATTGATGTAGTAGCCAACTATTGATTTAGTGGACTTGGTGGACAGCAGCACTCAAGCACTTTGGCTGGATGAACTTGCATTGCTCCATTTAGAATTTGGCAAAGTGTTCCTCATGAAAGTTGTTGGCAATCATCTTATCTTTTTACCCATACAATTTCAGAGCATTTGGATCACTAGAGCTCGAGATATGGCTAAAATACTGAGTAGTGCTGTTGGTGGACGTGGTGGATAGACCTCAAGCTCTTGTCTGGATGAAATGTCATTGTTACCATCTGAATTTGAGAAAATCTTCTTCATGAAAGTTGTTGAAAATTGTCTTTTCCTTCCACCCACCAAATTTCACGTCATTTGGCCTTCTAGAACTCCAGATATAGGTAAAATTCTAAGTAGTGTTTGGGCTGGATTATAGGACAGATTCTGACTTCTCTTTTGTGGCCAAACTTTGAATTTGAAAACGGAAGATTTGGGTCTTATACTATTCATGAACATTGTAGGCCTATTTCTTAGCTTTCCATCCATATAAATTAAGCTAAAATCCAAGATCTACAGCTCCAGATATGACCCAATAACTGAACAGTGTTCCAATTTGAATTGAATCGGTATCTCCTTTCTAATCTTAGCCGTTTCTTTGTCCTTTCACTTTCAATAGTTAATCACATCAATCAATCCTTTGAATTGTGAGATATGCTTGCATTTAAAATGAACATTTACCATAAATTAAAGCTATCTTATATTATCAGATCTGTTATTATAAAACATGCTCTAGTTAAGGAGTTATTGATACTTCAAGTGCAAAATGATGATATAAAACCTTGATAAAAATGCACTTTTAAGTACTAATCACACCCTCCAACCAGCTTATTACTAGTCTCTAGTAATCAAAGCGTTAAAATAGAAAAACAATTTGCAAGTTCCACAAAGCAAGGCATTCATCATTTAACTTCCATTAATCTATCCAAGTAAACAAACTCTCATTAAATTTATATATCTGCTCAATACCTTTTAAACAAAATATTAATAAACCTTCCTTTTTATGTGCTCAATATATGAAAACATAGATGATGGGGCTTTTATTGGAAGAAAACAAGATTTTTGTTCTAATGTTTCAGGTTAACTTCCTTGGGTTGGGATTATTATCTTCTTCTTTTTTTATTTTTTTTATTTTTTTATATTTATACACATATAACTTAAAACAGAATACTGCTTTAACCCATGTAACGAGCTTTGGGCTAATGACTCCCAGACCAGTTGGTCTTAGGGCATTAGGTGTTGAGACACCCCTTCGAGCTTAATAACTCGGGTTGCAGATACAGATACGTAGATAGTGCAATGTTTGATTCCCTTAAGCTTTTCTCCTTAACCCATGTAACAAGCTTTGGGCCAATAGCTCCAAAGTCAGTTGACTTTAGGGTATTAGGTATTAAAACACCCCTTCGGGCTTAATTGCTTAGATTAGGGAGGCTACGAAACCAAACTTATCTACGTTTTTTTTATTATATATACTTTTTTTTTGTTTTTTTTGTTTTGTTTTTTTTTTTCATACTATCCATTTTCCTTAGTTGTTACCTTTAACAAAAGAACATAAATAATGTAATAATCTAATATGCAACCCACAATCATATGTTAAAGTGTGTGTGAAAATGAAGGTTTATGAATACTTGTTAAATAAGTACATGAGCAAATTCAAGTGATAACAATGCGAGAGTTTGTAAACCTGAATATTTCAAGAAGTGTAATAATAGACCTTGTTATGAATGTTTACTAAGATGCGTCTCAAGAGTCAATACTCATTACTCTGCCATCTTAATAACAGTTTTGCAAATAGTTTATGAAAAAGAAAACACATTAGGTTTTTTTTTTTGAAATATCAACTACTACCCTTTCCCCCCAATCAAAATGAGACATTGTCCTCAATGTCCTAAGGTAGAAAGATAGAGTATAGAAGACATCACCTGAAACAACGAATACTGACAAACCTGAAACACACTTAAACAAATATAAGAAATAACAAAACAAAATAATAAGATATTAATAAAACCAAAAGACACAAGGTTTCACAAATGAAGGCTCAAATCCAATCTAAGCTTTTTACGGCTTTTCTCAGGTGACCAATGTATGCAACTCATAGAGGGATCAATGATAGGGATGAAAGATTGTAGTTGGTCAATCAATTGTTCAAGAAGAGCGCAGAGATTATGATTCATGCGTCTGCGAAGATGTTAGAAATTCCTGTTCCACAGCTTGATCAAGAAAAGACAACAATTTATCGTAAAAACCATTAACATTTAACAAACCTATAGGTTTATGGTGAATGTGTAGTTGGGCCCAAGAGGAAATATGAAAGATCTCTTCCAATGTACCCAGACCACCTGGTAAGGCAATAAAGGCATCAGCATGTTTAAACATTGTATTCAATTGTTCAGACATTGTGGAGACCTGTAGTTCCTCTCCAATTGTTTTTCCCAGGAGGTCCTCTTTTGCTAAAACTTTGGGGATGACCCCCAAAACTTGACTGCCTCCTAAAAATACAGCTATTGACACACCTCCCATTAACCCAAGGCTGCCTCCGTCATACACTAAATGAATCTTTCTCTCAGCTAATACCTGACCAAGATGATTTGCTGATTCTAAAAACTCTATTTCTTTCCCAGGACTAGATCCACCAAAAACACAAATATTTTTTATTTGATGACTCGAGGAACTCGCATTTCTACACACTTCGATATCTGTTGAATGTGTGGGTTGAGTAGAAATAAAGGGAAGGAAGAGAAGAATTTATAGATAAGAAATTGAAAATACAATCATACCACCTATATGTAGGCCAGCTGGAGCCTCTCTCTCTTTATTATTATTATTTTTTATTTTTTTATTTTTTTATTTTAAAAATATGTATGTACAAGCAGTTGTGATTGTGGCTCACATCTTCCCTTGGTTTTACGTCTAACAACGGCTTAAACACCCTCTATGGGTCGGGGATATGCTTCCCATCCAGTTTTCTTAAAAACTGACAAACAGGGTCTTTTTTAGTCAGATTCCCAAGACTATGTCGAGCATGTTCTTTATGGAATTGTGGCCATAAATCATGAATTGCACGATGCACATCTCCACTAGGGTGCATCTCAAGAGTCAATAGAAGATTATCTAAAGACTCCTTACTCAGGCCATCCTTAATGAACTGTATTTTATCTTCACGATTTACAGATACCATTCCTAAAGAACGACATTTTGCATTACAAGTCCATCTGGCACATCTGCGGACGGACTTGCGATCGTTTTGCACGACGCTTCTTTGCAAAAGTGCTTTTACCTTCCGGGCATGTATGAAATGAAAGAATTGGAGGACTCACCTGATAATCCGGACCTTTGCTTCAATTAGCCAGAATATCTTCGGGGAATTCCATGGTTCATTAACAATCGTAATCTTGCACATCTAGCACGGTAAATTTTTGTAATCGCGATTCCGAGGCGGAAGCAGAAAATTCTTTTTCAATTTTTCAAGGGGGGTGGCCATTTTTTTTTTAGATGAGAAGTGGAAAAGAGATGCCAAGAAAGGAGAAACAGAAAAGAATTGTACAAATATATACACGGATATCAGTTATCATGGGAAACTAAAAGAACCGACTTTAAGAGTCACGGAGTACCGTTATCCGCCATTTGACCGGGGTGAGAGAAACTAGCAAAACAAAAGTCACACAAAAAGAAACATAAAAACAATGTGAGAAAAAGAATCAATCTTTATATACAGGAGTACTCAATTCAATAGAGTCATTTTCAACTGAAAAATTGTCAAAGTAAACTTTCAAGCGATGTCCATTTACCTTGAAAACATTACCATTCTTTGGATTCTCGATATCACAGGCCCCATATGGATACACATGTTTCACAATAAAAGGACCACTCCATCTTGATCTTAGTTTTCCAAGAAATAAATGGAGTCGAGAATTATAAAGTAAGACTTTTTGACCAACATTGAATGTTTTTCTAAATATTTTCTTGTTATGAAACTCTTTGATTCTTGCTTTATGAATTCTTGAATTTTCATATGCATCATTTCTTATTTCCTCAAGCTCATTTATTTGTAATTTTCGCAGCTGACTAGCATCATCAAGATTTGAATTGAAAGCTTTAATAGCCCAATAAGCTTTATGTTCAAGTTCCACAGGCAAGTGACAAGGTTTTCCATAGACTAGTCTATAAGGTGACATACCTAATGATGTTTTATAAGCAGTTCGATAAGCCCAAAGTGCATCATTAAGTCTTAAAGACCAATCTTTCCTATTAGGGTTCACTGTTTTCTCCAAGATCTGTTTGATCTCCCTATTAGCAAGTTCTACTTGTCCACTTGTCCAAGGTGATAAGGGGTGGCAACTTTGTGTGTGATTCCATATTTCTTCATTAAAGACTCAAATGACTTGTTGCGAAATGTGTTCCACCATCACTTATCATGGCTCGAGGAATTCCAAATCGACTCAAGATATTTTCTTTCAAAAACTTGATCACTTGTTTTGTGATCATTATTTCGACTTGGAATTGCCTCTATCCATTTTGAAACATAATCTACTCGATCAATATGTACATAAAACCAAATGAAGGAGGAAATGGACCCATGAAATCTATACCCCAATCAAATATTTCCATGACAAGGATAGGATTTAAAGGCATCATGTGACGCTTTGAAATAGACCCCAACTTTTGACAATTTTCACAAATCTTGCGAATGCATGCGTGTCCTTGAACATGGTGGGCCGAGAAATCCACTTTGTAAGATTTTTGCAGTTGTCTTCTTCGATGAGAAATGACCCCCACATACCTCAGAATGACAAAACTTAATGACACTACTTACCTCATTGTCGGAATGCATCTTTGAAATATTTGATCAGGACAATATTTGAATAAATAAGGGTCATCCCAATAAAAGTTCTTCACTTCGTTTAAGAACTTTCTTTTGTCTTGGGTGCTCCAATGAGCTGGCAAATATCCTGAAACAAGAAAATTAACAATATTAGCAAACCAAGGCATTGTAGAGACAGAAAATAAAGATTCGTCAGGAAAGTAGTCATCGATTGGTGTGATGTCGGATCTCGAATCTGTTGTTAATCTTGATAAATGATCCGCGACAACATTTTCGGTGCCTTTCTTGTCTTTAATTGTGATATCAAATTCTTGAAGTAATAAAATCCATCGTACTAATCTAGCCTTAGAATCCTTTTTTGAAAGAAGATATTTCAAAGCTGCATGATCACTAAAAACAACAACAGGTGAGCCAACAAGATAAGATCTAAACTTGTCACATGCAAATACTACTGCAAGTAATTCCTTTTCAGTGGTAGTGTAATTCATTTGAGCACTATTTAAAGTTTTACTTGCATAGTAAATCACATAGGGTTTCTTATCTTTTCTTTGTCCTAAGACGGCACCTACGGCATAATCACTAGCATCACACATTATTTCAAAAGGTAATGACCAATTAGGAGGTTGAATGACAGGAGCAGAAGTAAGCAAGTTTTTAAGTTTAACAAAGGCTTTTTCACATGGTTCATGCCATTCAAAAACATTTTCCTTTGTTAGAAGGTTACACAATGGCTTAGATATGACACTAAAATCTTTGATGAACCTTCTATAAAAACCAGCATGTCCTAAGAATGATCTAAAATCTTTAACAGATTTTGGTGTTGGTAAGTTGGCAATTAACTCAATTTTAGATTTGTCAACCTCAATTCCTTTTGATGAAATAATGTGACCAAGTACAATGCCGTTTGTTACCATAAAATGACATTTTTCCCAATTGAGCACAAGATTCTTCTCTTCACACCTGCTTAAAACCTTTTCTAAGTTAGTCAAACAATCATCAAATGAATCGCCAAAAACAGAAAAATCATCCATAAAAATTTCAAGAAAACGTTCAACCATATCACTGAATATGCTAAGCATGCATCTTTGAAACGTGGCTGGTGCATTACATAAACCAAAAGGCATCCTTCGATATGCAAAAGTTCCAAATGGACATGTAAAAGTAGTCTTCTCTTGATCTTCCAATGCAATTTCAATTTGATTATAACCTGAATAGCCATCTAGGAAACAATAAAATTCATGACCTGCAACTCTTTCTAGGATTTGATCCATGAAAGGTAAAGGGAAATGATCTTTTCTAGTCATTGAATTAAGTTTTCTATAGTCAATGCACATCCGCCAACCAGTAATGGTTCTAGTTGGAATTAACTCATTTTTCTCATTTGTTATCACAGTGACTCCAGACTTCTTGGGTACAACTTGGGTAGGACTTACCCATTTGCTGTCAGAAATAGGATAAATGATTCCATTATCAAGAAGCTTAATGACTTCATTTCTCACTACTTCTTTCATATTAGGATTAAACCTTCGTTGCATTTCTCTAGAGGGTTTAGCATTTTCCTCTAAATAAATCCTGTGTGTGCAAATCAAAGGACTAATTCCTTTTATGTCAGCTATGGTCCATCCTAATGCATTTTTATGCATTTTCAGAGTTTGTAATAACTTACCTTCTTGATGTGCATTAAGTTTGGAAGAAATTATTACCGGAAAAGTGTCATTTTCTCCCAAAAATGAGTATTTGAGATTGAATGGTAACGGCTTCAAATCAGGTTTTGGTGGTTGAACACTAGAAGGTATGGACTCAATTGATTGTGATGGCAATTTTTCAATTTGTGGTCTCCAATTGCTTGCCTTTAATTCTTCCTGAAAATAAATCATTTGCAAATTCTCAGATTCATTAAACTCAATTTCATTGGAAATAGTTTCAAATTGATCATGAACTAATTTTTCAATAAAGTCCACTTCCTGTAAATCATTATTATCTCCAGGTTGCTTGCAAATGTTAAAAATATTCATCTCCAATGTCATGTTTCCAAATGATAACTTCATCAGTCCATTCCTACAATTAATCAATGCATTAGTAGTTGCAAGAAACAGACGTCCTAAAATAACAGGAATTGAATTACATGCTTCAACAGGTTGTGTATCCAAGACAATAAAATCCACAAGATAAATGAATTTATCAACTTGAACTAACACATCTTTAACTATTCCTCTATGCACTTTTACAGATCTATCGGCAAGTAAAAGAGTTACAGAAGTTGGTTTTAACTCACCTAGATTGAGACTCTGAAAGATTGAATATGGAAGTAAATTCACACTAGCTCCAAGATCAAGTAAAGTTCTTTCAATTTTATGTTCTCCAATGAAGCAAGAAATTGTAGGACAACCAGGGTCTTTATACTTCAAAGCATTATTGTTTTGAAGAATGGCACTTACTTGTTCGGCTAAAAAGGCTTTCTTTTTCACATTCAGTTTTCTCTTCACAGTGCACAGATCTTTTAAAAATTTAGCATAAGAAGGTACCTGTTTAATAGCATCTAACAAAGGAATATTGATCCTTACCTGTTTGAAAGTTTCAAAGATTTCAGAGTTGTGATTGACTTTTCTTTGTTTGGTCATGGCATGAGGAAATGGAAGTGCTGGTGGGAAATCAGTCTTTTCTTTGCAATGTTCAGATTCAACCCCTTCCTTACCCTCGGAGATTAACTCATCTTTCTCACAAGGTTCAAGAGTGGGTTTTTTAATAACCTTACCACTGCGAAGAGTGATGACTGATTTGACTTGATCCATGTGTTGGCTTCCAGAACTACTTGTGTTTGCATTGTATTGCCCCTTAGGATTTTGTTGTGGTTGAGATGGAAACTTACCTTTTTCTTGAAAACTGAGAGCAGATGTGACTTTTGCAAGAGCATCTTTTAGATCTACCATGGTTTGAGCATTTTGAGTGTTGATTGTCTCCTGCTTTTCAATGAATGCATGCAATGTTTCCTCAAGATTTCTTCTAGGAGGTGGAGCATAAGGAGGTGCATATCCATGAGAATTTTGGAAATTATGGGGTGCTTGAAACGGTGGTTGTGAAGTTTGTGCATTATTGTTACCACTCTTCCAACTGAAATTTGGGTGATTTCTCCAACCAGGGTTGTATGTTTGCGAATATGGGTTATGACCGGCCTTTGGAAACTGTTTAAAACATGGGCTTGTTCATGGAGGCATTCCTTGAAAGAAGGCAAAGTTGGACAGTCATTCGTTGCATGTTCATTCGTTTGACAGATTTGACACACAATGTCTTGAACAGATTTTAATTGACCATTCTTTTTAAATTCAAGTGCCTCGACTTTTCTAGCTAAAGATGCAAATTTAGCTTGGAGGTCATGATCTTCCCTAAGGTTGTACATACCTCCACTAGATGTATGAGGTTGAGTTTTACCTGGTGCCTCATAACTGCCTGTAGTGTCCCAATTTTAAGCATTTTTGGCTAGCAAGTCTAGGTACTCCATTGCTTCATCAGGGTCTTTATTTTCAAAAGTTCCGTTACACATCAATTCCACCATTTGCCTATCTTTAGGTGTTAATCCTTCATAAAAATATGAAACCAATCTCCATGTTTCAAAACCATGATGAGGGCAAGTATTAAGCAAATCTCGATACCTATCCCAACATTGATAAAATGTTTCTCCTGGTTTTTTAGTGAAAGTGGTAATTTGTCTTTTGAAAGAGTTTGTTCTGTGAGATGGAAAAAACTTCTTTAAAAATTGTTGCATTTCATCCCAAGCACGAATGGATCCTGACCTAAGATTCTGTAGCCATGTTTTAGCTTTATCTTTTAATGAAAAAGGAAAAAGCTTTAATCTGATGGTGTTCATGCTACAATTTAAGTCATTATAAGTATTACAGACTTCTTCAAATTCTCGTAAATGCAAATATGGATTTTCTAGATCTAAGCCATGGAAAGAAGGTAAAAGTTGAATAATGCCTGGCTTAAAATTAAAGTGAGATGCATCAAGAGGAAAAACTATACATGAGGGTGCACTTGTTCTTGTTGGATTCATGTGGTCTCTTAGTGTTCTAACTCGATTATTCTCATTATGAAGTGATTGGTTATCTTCTTCAGCCATATTTTCTGAAAATAATAAGGATACCCTACAAAGTCTACCACTTAATGTACGTGACCAAACTCTCATGCACGTGTAGAAAAAGAATAGAAGGAAGAAGAAAACAAGAGAAAAAAAAACAAAATAAAAGAAAAAAAAGTTAGATACAAGAAAAGTGAAAAATAAAAAAAATATTATAATCTATACAAGAATTTACCTCCCCAGCAACGGCGCTAAAAACTTGACACGATCAAAGAGTTGATGTCTTATTCCAAGTGCAAGAGTGTCATAGTAATAAATAACCCGGCAAGAAACCGGGTCGAACCACGAGAGAGGTTAATTGTATAAATTATAATTAATAAAACAATAACAACAACAACAATAATAACAACAATAATAGTAACAATAATAGTAATAGTAATAATAATAATACTCGATGCGTGGCGTTGTTATACCTAAGAATGATCTCAAAGATCGGGTCACGAGTTTCCAACCTATATCTTTGAGTTTATGAAAAAATCAAAGAGATATATTATATAATATAAACAGATTTACGATGCGAATGAACAAGGCAAGACCAACAATGTCGGGATCCTTGATCAAACACGAGCATACTTAAAGTACATAAAATATAACAAGAATGTAAATAATAATAATAATAATAACAATAATAATAATAATAATAGCAATATTAGTAGTAGTAGTAGTAGTAGTAGTAGTAGTAGTAGTAGTAGTACTAATAATAATAAAGAAGAAGAGGAAGAAATTAATGAGAACTTTGAGATGGAAGATTAATGTAAAGATTAAACAATGATAAAAACAAATGTCAAGGTTAGAGGGTTCACTAATAGTATTAGAGATAAGTAAAGTATAAACTCTTTATAAATTATCAACATAATCATATTAATCATCTTATTTACATAACACCATACTTATAAATTTTATCAAGCATTCATGATGCTAACTTATGTTGACAACAAATCAAGTTCCTCTCATAATAACGATGTCGGAAAAACTATGAAGGATCAAGTATTTGATGTACCAAGTGTTATACAACACAAATCTAGATTAACCATTTAACAAGCAAGGTATTAAGGATTAATAAGATAAAAATGATAAGACATGTTAATAGCAAACTTGTTTAGGATTTAAGCATTGAAGTCCATGTTGAGTTCATATTATACTTATTCTAACACCATTAGTGAAACCTTGTCACCTTGACATAATTAACTTAGCTAGACATTATAAAGAAGAAAAACATAAATAAACAATATAAGAACATAAACATGATATAAGTTAACTAAGTATAGTAAAGGGAATGAAAAGCATGAACAAGAGATTAATGAAAATAAAACTTAAGGATTACAACAATAAAGAAAGAGCAAGAACATGATCTTGATCTTAGAACCAAGCTTCCTAAATGAATGGCAAATGCCTCCTTTTATAGGCTAAAATTCAGAACTATTCATTTGGTAATTGATTATTGATGTAGTAGCCAACTATTGATTTAGTGGACTTGGTGGACAGCAGCACTCAAGCACTTTGGCTGGATGAACTTGCATTGCTCCATTTAGAATTTGGCAAAGTGTTCCTCATGAAAGTTGTTGGCAATCATCTTATCTTTTTACCCATACAATTTCAGAGCATTTGGATCACTAGAGCTCGAGATATGGCTAAAATACTGAGTAGTGCTGTTGGTGGACGTGGTGGATAGACCTCAAGCTCTTGTCTGGATGAAATGTCATTGTTACCATCCGAATTTGAGAAAATCTTCTTCACGAAAGTTGTTGGACATTGTCTTTTCCTTCCACCCACCAAATTTCACGTCATTTGGCCTTCTAGAACTCCAGATATAGGTAAAATTCTAAGCAGTGTTTGGGCTGGATTACGGGACGTTCGACTTCTTTTTGGGGCCAAACTTTGAATTTGAAAACGGCAGATTTGGGTCTTACACTATTCATGAACATTGTAGGCCTATTTCTTAGCTTTCCATCCATATAAATTAAGCTAAAATCCAAGATCTACAGCTCCAGATATGACCCAATAACTGAACAGTGTTCCAATTTGAATTGAATCGGTATCTCCTTTCTAATCTTAGCCGTTTCTTTGTCCTTTCACTTTCAATAGTTAATCACATCAATCAATCCTTTGAATTGTGAGATATGCCTGCATTTAAAATGAACATTTACCATAAATTAAAGCTATCTTATATTATCAGATCTGTTATTATAAAACATGCTCTAGTTAAGGAGTTATTGATACTTCAAGTGCAAAATGATGATATAAAACCTTGATAAAAATGCACTTTTAAGTACTAATCAATGAGCAGGTTCGATTATATATTGAGGAGAAACGACAAAGTATGCACAAGCTAACAAGGGGCAGAAAATGGTTAGGTTTGAAACTGGAGATCTTGTTTGGATTCATATTAGCAAGGGCAGATTCCCAAGCAAACATAAGTCCAAGTTGATGCCAAGAGCTGATGGTCCATTTCGGATTATAGAGAAGGTGAATGACAATGCGTATAAGGTAGATCTTCCTGGTGATTACAACGTATCAGCTACTTTTAATGTGAAAGACTTGACTCTATACTTGGATGACGATGACGATTCTGATTTGAGGACAAATCATTTTCAACCCGGGGCTGATGATGTGCATCATGGGAATTATAATCCATCTTGTAAAGCTAAAACTAATATGCAAGAGGATTCAGATGGTCCAATGACAAGAGTGAGAGCGAAACAACTACAAAGGGTCGTGACGAGTCAAATTGGAATGATTGAAGCTGCGTCGGAGTTAAAAATTAGCAATCAATTTGAAATTGGTTCAAGGATGTTTATTTGCCTACAATTGGAACTTGGAGATGGGAAAAGCCCTTAATGGTTCTTTTGATCTTTGGGCTACTTGAATTTGGGTTGATATGCAAATAAGTGAAGGAATTGATGTTGTTTATGGTCGAAACAAAAATGAATTTGAACCCGAATTTGAAGTCATCCATTGCATGTGAAAACAAGACTAATCTATGTGGATTTCAAGTTCAGAATATGTTCTTTCTAGATTGTCCAACCATGATTGCATTGGACTTTTGTATAAGAAGATATGGTTGTTTTAAATTTGGTCTGTTTATGTTAGAAATGTCAAAAAACGTGTGCTAGTTAATTTGTCTAGGTTAGCTTGTTAAAGTCTATTTTTTGGGCTTGACTTCTGCCATGTTGAATTTTTCCTAACTTTGGAGGGATGTTCCAGTTATAAATATAGTATCAGAATATGTAATAAAGGACTTTTGGTCAATATTTGAAACTTAATTCACAGAATTACGAGTTGTTCTTCCAAATTAATTTTGTGAAGAACCCTACCTGACTTATCACTCTTCAATCACAAAGAGTGTGGCGTCGAAATCCTAGATTGATCTTTGTGGCGTCCAGATCGACTTATCAAAGTATCATTCTAGTCTATCCCCTATCTTATTTACCTTAAAATCACTATAATCCAGCCTAAACACCAAAAGAAAGACAACACAACCAGACCCATCCTTCATCCATTTTCGTCAGATTCATTGTTGCTAGATTTCGAATCATTCACGGCACATCATATAACCTAGGTCATGGTTTAAAAAGTTAATAGTAATTGATTTTTTTATCTTATTTTTTTATATATTCATATTTTTTTATTTTTTTCTTTCTATGAAATTATCATATTCTCATTTAATTTTTATTTTGTTAATAAATAAGATCATTGAGATGTTTTTGGAAAATTATGAAGATATATTTTCATAATATTGGCAAACTTTTATCTTTTGCATTGAATCGTTATTTCTTTTTCGCTTTGTTTGTTGTCAAAATTTTATTTTCTANTGATATTATTAAATTAATAGAATTNATTAAATTTACTCGAGCTAATTACCTGAATATTATATATTTTTTATTTTTTTAAAAAAATTTACCGTACATTTTTTATATCAAAACAAAAATTGACTTAGAGCACGTGTCACCTCACTTTTATAGTATGAAAAAAGGTGGGGAATATTGCATTCTGACACTAAGATGGGGCTCTAGGCTTTGATACGAGGAAACAATGGATGGATCTGACACCAAGGGGGGAGCCTCTTACAAGGCTCAGGTGGGTTGTAGCCCAGGTAACAAATAATGTTTTGCCCAATAAAAAAAAAGTACACACCGTTGAACAGCTCAACCTTTATGATTTGTAAGATTTTATAAACACAAAAATGTATAGAGGAGAGGAGGAGTACAGACGAAAGTAAAGACAAAGTAATATAATTGCAACCTCTGGAAAATAATTGTTTTTGTATGTAATTAATTGTAAAATAAATTTTGTTTTATTAGAGATGTTTGTGTTTGTATTAACGGTTGCTTTTCAAAATACTTTTTACTCGGAAATATATCAAAATGATATTTTTTTTATTTTTAAAAATCAGTTTTGATATCAACACATCAAAACAATTTGAAAACACTAAAAAAATTAATTTGAAGCAAAAAAAATTTAAGTTTTTTCAAAAATATTTTTGAAACCTAAAAATAAACTAACTATATATCATTAAATAGTGTTGAAACATGAACAGTTTGGGTTAAAAAAATTGCAATCAATTGTGTTTTGTAGGGCATACACACCTATATTAATTAATCATCCCAGGTTATTTTTCTCAAAATTAACAACTATTATCAATCTTATTAGTGCTTCTCTCAAACGTTATACCGAGTTACATTATGCTTAGGCTATAGAAATTGCACATATGGTAGCTACTAGAGAACGTGAGATTGGTAGAGGGGCTAATCAAATCGGTAATTTATATCGAAGTGGAACTACTCGCTGGAGCTCTCATTTTGATTATATTTGTAGCTTAATAGATATGTATGGTGCAACTATTACTGTGCTTGAAAGTATGGTTCAAAAGGATCTTCTAACTTATATGTGAAGAAGCTGGTGGTTGTTTGATTGTGATGAAATCTTTTGAATTTATATTCATCTTATATTTGATGCATAAAATAATGGGGATTACTGATTTACTTTGTCGAGTTTTATAGCAAAAATCTCTTGACATCTTAAATGCAATGGATCTTGTATAAACTATCAAGGCATTGCTTCGAACTTTGAGAGATGTCAGATTTGATCTTCTCCTTGCAAATGTGCAATCTATTTGCACAAAATATGAGATTGACATACCACATATGAATGCTTCGTAAAAAAAAGGCTACAGGTCGTTCATGTCAACAACAAGGTTCAGTGACAGTTTACCAACATTATTATTATGATATATTTTACTCAACAATAGATTTTCAGTTGGAAGAATTAAATTCTAAATTCAGTGATGGGACAGTGGAACTCCTTGTACTTAGCTATGCTTTAAAACCTAAGAACAACTTTAAATCATTTAAAGCTGATGCTATTTACAAGATTGCTGAGAAATTTTATCCTGAAGATTTCAATGAACAAGAGATGTGTTTTTAAGATCTCAGCTAGATCATTATTAGATTGATGTGATTCATCATGAGAGCTTTCAGAATATGTCTACCATTTCTGAATTATGCCAAGGATTATCTTAAATAAATAAGTCAAAGTACTATCATTTGATTGACAGGTTGATTCGTCTTGTTTTGACTTTGCTTGTTTCCACTACCACTACAAAGCGAACATTTTCAGCTATGAAACATGTTAAAATTATTCTTCGCAATAAAATAAAAGAGGTGTTCTTAGCAGATTCTATGATGACTTACGTTGAACGAGAGCTTATTGAAGATATTGATTCGAATTCGATCATAGATGAATTATATTCTACAAAACATCGAAGGATACAACTTTGATAATATAATTTATTTTTATTTTTATTTTGAATTTTATATACTTTAAATTTTTTATATATATTTTATGTTATGTATTTGAATTAAAACTTTATTGTTAACTTGATAAATTTATATATCTAAGTAAATGATTAATTTTAAAAAATAATTTATATTTATTTATATCATAGCTTAGGACAAGAAAAATTACTGGTATTAAAGTTTACTCATTTGTATTAACATATTCACGTTGAATAATAATCTTAAAGTCTCATAAAGTTTTCGAAGATAACTAGTTAGTTATTATGCATTGTTATAAAGAACTGTTATGTAATATCACCAAACACAACTTAGCTCATTAGGTCGGTATAGTGACTCATTGACCTAAACTTTAGACAAGGCCATATTTCAATGTAAACTAGGTGGGACATGACCTAGTGTGGCTATAATAACCTTACGAGTGCACACACAACTCACTCATTTCAACCAAAACCTAGTTTGCTTTTTTAAAAAGAACAAATAAAAATTATTATTGATTTAATATACCTTTGTTCTATTTCGCACAACCAAATACATATGAAATATTGTCTATAGACTGGAACTCATCGTTGTTAATTATTCCAATTTATTTATCAACACAATCCCTTTATTTATAATATTGTTCACTCACTACATCGAGATTTCTTGTTTGTTATTAGTTTAATAAATCATATTTTTTCCAGCAATTTATTTTCTAAAGCTCAATCTTTCCAAATAATATCCAGCACGAGGTAATTATTTTTCTTCACCTATGTCCATGTATTATTCTCGCTTCCAAAAATCTAAACTATTCCCTCTGTATTAATTTCATTTACGGGAATCTAGTCCCATCTCTCAGTATCAGGTGTTAGTTCCAGTATCAGGAAAAACTAACCCCTTATATCTTTCAGCGATGTTTGTCCCATTACCAGAAAACTAATTTTTTCTCTCATTATCGAGCATCAGTCCCATTCCCATCATTAGGAAATTAATTCCTTCACCTGTTCTAAGCATTAATCCCATCATTAGGAAACTAATTCTTTCGCTCATTACCGGGCATTAGTCCCATCATTGAGAAACTGATTCCTTCTCCTATTATCGGACATTAGTCCCATTATTGGAAAACTAATTCTTTCATCATAAACCGCAATTTAAGTTTGATATATCATAACATTTCCAACATAATACAATGATAAACTAAGGAAGAAAATGACAAAGTGTATGACACCTACCAGTTATCGGAGCTCGAGCAGTATCTCTTTACTACTACACAACTCTCGTGACCTCTCCTGTATCAACAAGTATATTACATTATTCTTCCATTATATGCTCATTCTACATAATATTATTTTAAGTTTACTTTAATCAATTTAACTCTTATTTTAGTTTAAATTCTCATTTTACTCATATTTTCAACTTGTATTTAATATTCAATTTCACATTTTGTTACTACCATTTTGCATCCAACATATATTTCTCAAATACATAGAATGTATTCAATTCAAATCATTTTCCAGTTATTTTGATTCATTTAAACCTATTTTGCTATCTTTGCCTTCCCAAGAACTCATTTCCTTCCAACCTAAACTTTTATGTGATATTTATACATATTATGTGACTTTGGCTTCCACACATTTATTTTCAGGCCCTAACATTTTGTCAACAATTTTAATCTCTAACTTCTCATCAACAATTTCTAATGTTTAATATTTTATCAATAATATTATATCTAAACTTTTATCAAACACTTTCTGATCACTAATTCAACTCATCAATTTCATAAGAATTTAACATACACATCCTCCTAAACACACTAACAAAAATTTATACATCAACACTCAACTTGAATGGTCATAATCCAAACCTAATTATACTAATCATAATCATATTATATATAATTAAAATTCAACACACCATACAACACCAAAACATACCCAAATTCCAAAACTTCCCCAATTACACCAACATGGCCGACCACTCATGATTTAAAAATTCATGGTTGGCCTTAAATTCATCAATTGGACCACTAATAATACGACTTCTAATACAGATTCTCCAAGAACTTAATCAATCCAACAAATTACATCATTAAATTTTAAACATCTATAATCTTATATTTTCCTATTCTTTCAAAAAATGTCAAATAACTTACACATCAATTTATAACATAACAATTAACACAATTCTAGGACATGCAATTTGGTCTCCTATTTGCCGACCATTAAACCCTTAGAAACACTATGACTTTTGTCATCATTTCTACCATATTTAACACCTAACACAACCTAATGAAACTCAATTTGATCAATTTATGGTCAATTTACATTTTCTCCAGAATTCCACTATGAACCCTAGCATTAATTTCATAATTTCTACCTCAATTGTTATTCATTTTGTACAAAATTGTTAGATTAAGTTTAGAACTCCTTACCAAATACTAATCTAGTCTTCAAATCTCAACCAATCAAAAAAATTTAGATCCTCTTTAAAACCTCTTGTTATCATGACTATGCATTGATCTCCCCTTGATTTCCTTCACTTTTCAATCTTATTTATGTATTTAAAGATGTGGTGGTGGATGTTTCTCTGAATCCCCCTTTAATTCCTTAAATTATTTTGTGCTCTCTCTAAGAATATTTTTGAAGAAAAACTCATTATTTCTCCCCTTCTTTTGTTCTAGCTGTTTTTCTTCCTTATTTACATTTTAATCCCTCTTTTATATATAATCCTAATTTGTCCTAAAGTTTTTAATTTAATTTCTCTCTTTTATTTACTGTCACAACACCTCTCTCCTTTTTTTTTTTTAATTTTTCCTTGACATTAAATTTCAATTTTTAAATTTTTATTTAACCCATTTTATATTTAGATTAAAATTTTAATATTTCAAGACAAAATTAGTTGGGAGTTTACAAAGGGTCAGAGCCAAAAAGATGGGCTTGCATGCTTGGCCTAGTGGAAAAAAACTTCATGCGCCTAGCCCTTTTTTTTTGTGCATGGATAGATGACAACATTGGCATTTAAAAAAAAAAACAGACGATGTGTTATTTACTTGTTTATATTTTGAGCTTTAAAAGGATGAACAAAAAATCAGGTTGATATTTTTTGAATTAAAAACATCATTTTTGAATCAAATTTAACCTAAAAACACATAATAAATACCTTTTGAATCTTAATAGACTAATTTATCGACTCAAAACACCTTTAAAATCGGTTAAAACTATAAAATTACATAAAAAATATTTCTCAGCCCCACCTTCTTTTTCCAGCAATTTAAAAGCTAAAAAAAACACCTCAATAATGCTCATCTTGTCAAGAGGAACATGATGGCACTAAATCTAGCTATTTTGTTAATGGAATCTAGCCAACCAACTACTTTTTATCTCTTGTGTTGTTTTTCAACGACTCTCTTTCCTCCCTCAAACTCACGAATTAAAATATAAATAAAATAAAGTTTTGGATCAAATCATAAAAATTTAAAACTAAAAAGATTAAAAAAAAAATAAAAAAAAATTATGTAAACAAGAAATTTTAGAAAGACACTTTATGAATAATGGAGGGAAGAAATCTTGTATTTTCTCCTCACTGTAAATTTTGATTCTTTTATTTATTTTTTATTTTTGTAATAAATGAAATCAAGTTATTTTTTTTTAAGATTAAGAATCGACCCAATATCCTAACATATTTTTAACATTATAATAATTTTATAGAAAATAAATTTAAACACAGTTATCCTATGAATAAATAATAAATTTAAACACAGTTATCAAGCTTAAGACCTATGAATAAATAAGAAAAGAAGGGATGAAACAAGAAAACTACTTTCCAAATCATTTTCGTGGTTAAATTTTTGTTATTGACCTGTCAAAACATGCGCGTAAAAGCTTCTCGTAATTTTCAAGAAAAAACCGAGGGTAAAAAGCTAAATTACTGGAACCCCACTCATTTCTGCATTACCCTACGCATGCTGGCTTACTATTGTAGCCACTCGTTGATTCTGACTCCTCTCTTCTTTTAGAAACCCCAAATCGCGAACACAGAACTAAAACCCTAGCCAGCAGCTAAGCTATCACAATCATGGGAGATCTCGATCGGCCGGTCCCGAAGCTACCGATCCCGGGAAAGCGAAACATACTGATAACCAGTGCTTTGCCTTATGTCAATAACGTCCCTCATCTCGGCAACATTATCGGCTGTAAGTAATTTTGGATTCTGTGCTGTTTGATTAAGGAACTCATTTGGTTTTTCTGATTCCGGTTCCGCTTTGGCTGTTAGGCGTGCTGAGTGCTGACGTGTTTGCTAGATACTGTCGTCTCCGAGGATATAATGCGATTTATATTTGTGGAACTGACGAGTACGGGACTGCGACTGAGACTAAAGCCATGGAGGAAAATTCTACCCCTAAACAAATTTGTGACAAGTAATTTTCTTTTTATTTTTTTTGTGTATTAGCTGAGTTTTTTTTTTATTATTATTATAGTGAGTTTCAATTTGGTCGTGGATTTCTAGGTATCACGCGATTCATAGGGAGGTTTATAAATGGTTTAATATAAGTTTTGATGAATTTGGGCGGACGTCGAGTCCGCAGCAAACTGAAGTTTGTCAAGCAATTTTTAAGAAATTGTTAGATAATAACTGGCTTTCGGAGAATACAATGAAACAGGTATGGTCTTATGAGTGACGGCTTATTTCACTTGTATGTTCGTTTGTGTTATGTCTAAATTTGAGCTATGTTTTGTTATTTGGGTGGTTAATTGATTAATGTTTGTAACTATTATCTATATACAGCTGTACTGTGATACATGTGAAAGATTCTTGGCTGATCGGCTTGTGGAAGGTACTTGTCCTACAGAAGGATGTAATTATGACTCTGCACGAGGAGACCAGTGTGAAAATTGTGGAAAGCTTTTGAATCCAACCGAGTTAATAAATCCCAGGTGCAAGGTGAGAGATTGGTTCTTTCTCTTGCTTTTCTTTATTTCCTGTGTTTTTAGGAAAACCATTGTATAGAATTCTATCTATATCTTACTTTCTGTTAGTTTTTGGATATCTTGGGCTGAAATGCATTGCATAACGTAGTGCTAGGGCAAATATCTAAAAGGCCATATCACGCTGTATCCTTTTGGTATTGGAAAAAGGACAAGGACCTTCTGATATTGGGATAACTTAACTGCTGCTCAGTAATCTTACATCTGAGTCGACTCTGGTATTCAATGAAGGAATTTTCTAGGCTGCAATATGGAGTTGGTTAATATTCCAGTGCCTCTTTCACAGTCGAACATGTTACATGACCCTCACTAGTTACCACCATTCCCCCCTGAGTTAATTCCTAAATAAGAAGTAGCAAATAAGGAATCACAAAAGTTTGTGCCTCTTCCACTCATGTAGCAATAATGTTGCTAGACTCTGGTGATTTCATGTTGTATTTATGTATATATTGTGATCTGATATGTGAACAGCAATGTAAGAATACACCAAGAATCCGCGATACGAACCACTTGTTTCTTGAGCTTCCTCAGCTGAAGGATAAATTAGTAAGCTATATCGAGAGTATGTCAGTAGCTGGATCTTGGAGCCAAAATGCCATTCAAACAACGAACGCATGGCTTAAAGAAGGACTAAAATCGCGATGCATTACTAGGGATCTGAAGTGGGGTGTTCCAGTTCCACTTGATGAATTTAAGGACAAGGTTAGAAATCTTGCTTAGTATCACTTTCCATTTTATCCCATTCAAATTCTGTCAAAGATGTGGTTTTTTTATTTTTTTTTTCAAACCATGCTGAAATTTCTGCTGCTGGCATTTCTTTCTTCTTTTTGTCATGACTAATATGCACATAAACATGGTGTTAGATTTTTATGATGTAACTTCATATTGTGTTATTGGTAGGTGTTTTATGTTTGGTTTGATGCTCCTATTGGATATGTATCCATTACTTCTTGCTACACTCCTGATTGGGAGAAGTGGTGGAAGAATCCTGATAATGTGGAGCTGTATCAGTTTATGGGAAAAGACAATGTACCATTCCACACTGTAAGTGTACTATCCTTCAGAATTATTGACCTGCAGATGGAAGTTATTATTATTTTTAAATTTTAGTTTTAATCTCGTGTAATTTTTCATTTGAAAAATTTGTATATTGAGATTTTCTTTTTTTGTTAGAAACTTCCTATGTCTCGGTGATTTTGGGTTCATTTGATGTGATTGTTATATTTTCTCTCTTTTTTGTTTGGTTTTTCTTGAAATCTGATGGGCACATCTGCAATCTCAGAACTTTCCATTTATTTCTGCACTTCAATGTTTCATTTTGGTTCGCAATTGTAATTTTAAGTCGAGCAAGAAAATTGCTCTCAATATGCATGGTTTCCTTACAGTAATGCTGTAAAGTTTCACTTCTTCAAATGCTTATGCATTTCTTATTTCAGGTGATGTTTCCATCGACACTTATTGGAACAGGCGAAAATTGGACCATGATGAAGACTATAAGTGTAACTGAATACTTAAATTATGAAGCAGGTTTGTCAACCATGTTTCATTGACATAATTTAGCCAATATGCAATACTTGGTGAATTTTCATGGAAAACTCATAGGATAATCATCCTTTACTAAGATGCTGCCTTTTGCTTTTGACCATCTTGAGTTTTCTAAGTTAAGTTAGCTGGGTAATGCAGGGAAGTTTTCCAAGAGTAAGGGTGTAGGAGTGTTTGGAAATGATGCAAAGGATACAAATATTCCTGTAGAAGTTTGGAGATATTATCTGCTAACCAATAGGCCTGAGGTAATCCTCTTGTTGCCAACAATGCTTTCATTCTTCAGTTGAATATTTCATCATGCAATAATAAAATGCTAATTTTGATGTGTTTGTCTTAATTAGGTGTCTGACACACTATTTACATGGTCTGATTTGCAAGCAAAACTTAACAGCGAGCTGCTGAATAATTTGGGCAACTTTATTAATCGAGTTCTGAGCTTTCTTGCTAAACCACCAGGTAGATCAGCTTTGTGAAATTCCATATTTAGGTTTCTTACTATTTTGTTGTTCAGCAAAATTTAAGTCTTGATGAATGCATCAGAGTGACAATTTTATGTTGGTGGAAGAGAATTGTAGAATTCTATTTCCAATAGGAGGATTATTTATTTGTTTGATTTTAATTATCAATATTGGTACTTCTTATCATTTGAGTTTTGAAAGTTTTTCCCTCTCTGTCATACCTTTAAGAATTGGCCTTTTTCTCTCTCAAAGAACCATCTCCTCACAATAATAGAATACTTGGACCACCAACGAGAAGTTGTGTGTTTTTCCTTCATTTTCTTTTGAAAGTCTTTGAAAAAAAAAAGCAGGATAGTTTATGGAATTTGTGTGAGGGCCATTTCTCCATCTAAGATGCTCAATACCCTTCTGGACTCAGTTTTTCTAGAAGCATGCAAGCCAAAATAGGATTGGGAACACAAGTTAGTCCTAAACAGATCCTCTAGGCTCTTGAGGGATCATAAATTCTTGTAGCGGTTTGTGTTTTACCACCCGCCATTCACGTTTGATGCATTTTTCTGGTGTAGCAAGGCACTGGCATGGTATCCTGAGACCATAGTGACTGGCTATTTTGATCTACAGGTTTGGGATATGGTTCTATCATTCCAGATGCTCCAGGTGCAGACTCCCATCCCTTGACAAAGAAATTGGCTGGAGAAGTTGGTAAATATGTAGAGCAGTACCTGGAAGCCATGGAGAAGGTATCAGCCAATGATTGTTTCGCAGGATAGTTACATGTGACACCATCCTGACACCCATGTTTGAAATTTATAGGTTAAGTTAAAGCAAGGATTGAAAACTGCAATGAGCATTTCTAGTGAGGGGAACGCCTATCTGCAAGTAAGCCTGGAATGCTTATGATCATTTGGATTCAAAAGCTTTAGGTGTGTGTTTTATTATGTCTCTGCTGTTTGGAGATGGCCATGAATTGATTTCTATTCTATGTCCTTGTAGGAAAGCCAATTTTGGAAGCTTTACAAGGAAGACCAACCTTCTTGTTCCATAGTTATAAAGACTTCATTGGGTCTAGTATATCTTCTTGCATGTTTATTGGAACCTTTCATACCATCTTTCTCTGTTGAGGTGACTTGGCTACCTTATTTGTTTATTAGCAGCACTCATGTGAATGTCTTTCATTGTTTTCATGTTCTGAGTTGTTTTTTTTCCTTTATTTTTTAAATTGGATATAAGGTCTTCAAGCAGCTTAATTTGCCTCTTGAACAAGCTTCACTTTGTGACGAGAAAGGCGATATGGATAGGGCAAAAAGACCTTGGGAGATCCTACCTGCTGGGCACAAGATTGGGACTCCAGAGCCCTTGTTCAAGGAACTGGTATAATATGTTATGCCACATATAGTTACCTGTGTTCATGTCTGAGTGTGGTTTTGATTTTGCAGGGGTTTGCATGTGGTTGCTTGTGCTTTGATGTTGATGGGAATAGGGGTGAAAGATGAAGCATGATGCTAACTTTTCTTTGTGCTTACTACTAATTTAAGTAATTTCATTTCTGTACAGAAAGATGAAGAAGTGGAGGACTACAGGAGGAGATTTGCTGGAAGTCAGGCTGATAGACTTGAGCGGGATGAAGCTGAAAAGGCAGCCAAGCTTGCCGAGCAACTGAAGAAAAAAGCTTCAGGTTGTATTTTGCTTGCAGCCTTGTGCTCACCTGATTAGTTCTGATGGTTGGTAATTTGAACCAAGTCATATATGGTGGTAAAAAAAAAAAAATTCTTAATAACTTGATTGTTTGCACCTGCCTACAATCTCTCACAAGTGGCATCCATTAAGAATAATTGTTGGAAAGTTTGTTTCCTCATTATTTACCAAAATTGATGTAACAGTTGGTGGTGGGAAGAAGCAACAGGCCAAAAAACCTGCTTCTGAAGCCAAATCAAAGGGCAGTGTTGAACGAGAAATCTCCATCACAAGACTTGATATCCGTGTTGGCCTAATTAAGAAAGTTCAGAAGCATCCTGATGCTGATTCGTTGTATGTGGAAGAAATCGATTTGGGTGAAGGAGATTGTAGAACGGTTGTTAGTGGACTTGTCAAATATATACCTCTTGAGGAGATGCAGGTATGTCTCTGCTACCTAAGATCCTAATAATTTGATGCACCTTTTATGTTTTTAGTTTATGCCACCCAGTCTGCTAGGCTGCTCATAATGTTGATCATTTGGCAGAATCGTAAGGTCTGTGTCCTTTGCAACCTAAAGCCAGCATCCATGAGGGGCGTTAAGTCGCAGGCTATGGTTCTTGCTGCTTCCAATAGTGACCACACAAAGGTAAGTAAACTGATCTCTACCTTTTCATTTGTCTTTGCATCTTTTGTACATTTGTCTGAGGTCATATTTCCAAGTGTGAAGTCATCCAACCTTACTAATGGATATGTAATATGAGCAATGGCACCTATGACAAAAAAGCAGCCCTTGAATCTAATTGCAGAAATGTTTTTTTAATTGCTGGTCTAATTTTACTTATGCTGGTGATATGGTAGGTCGAATTGGTTGATCCACCCCCATCCGCTGTTGTTGGAGAGAGAGTTACATTTCAAGGGTTTGAAGGTGAACCTGATGATGTCCTAAACCCTAAGAAGAAGGTCTGGGAGACACTACAGGTGGATCTGCAAACTAACAGTGACCTGGTAGCCTGCTACAAAGATATTCCGTTAACCACATCTGCTGGTGTGTGCAAGGTCGCATCCATTAGTTGTGGTTCCATTAGGTAGACAGGTAAGTCAGTTTTTGACAGTAGAAAAATCTCAAGGCTCCAGTTTTTGACTCATTGTTTCTGTTATTGTTTATTGTGACACCCACATTGGGTATGAAAATGACTTCGCTTCATAATGAACTGCGTAAAAATGCTGTCGGAGTATGTAAGGCATTACATGTTTTTGTTTATTTGATACTTTAGTTTGTGTGGCAGTTTAATGCTACCTATTTGTCATTGAACTAGAAAAACAAAATAATTGGAGACCAGGTGTCTGGATGGGAATCATGGGGTGGTCAGAAACTGAAGCACCCAGGCGGGCACCCATGGGGGGTTCTTCTTGATGGATCATTTCCATGGAAAGGACTCGAGTGTGTGGGGCTGTTTGTCTGAAAAGTTCATTGAAATCTGTAAGAAAATTCATTCCCCCACCTAGATGAAAAAATTATGTATTTTTGGTGCAAATAATAATAATAAGGCACCTGTAACTACTAGTGTCCAAATCATGAAGTAAACAACATATTAGGTTAGTGAATGAAGCTAATTTTAATTACCAAAACTATAAAACATTAGACAGTATCATCAGATACAAGAGCAGATTTGATAGCTAATAAATAAATTCAAATGTTAACACACAGGTCTTGTAATAAAACATTCATTACAAGCGCAAGGTAGTGTTTGGATTTAGATGGGACATGACAAATTACCGTCATGTTTTATGCTTGGTATACTGAGACGATAATAACATCCATGTCTTGTCTATAATAATTTCTGATTGGTAAAAAGCATGCATTATTAACAAGCATGCATCTGTTAGGTGTACCTGCTGATGCTTAATTGATCAAGATCATGCTTAACATCATCATTCTTTCCTCTCACCAATATGTAATATTCTCTAGAAATTTCAAAGTTCCTTCATCTCTAATTTTATCAAAAACAATAAATTTTTATTTCATTATAAATCTTGTTGTATATATTTGTTTAGAAAATTTCTATGACACATCTGTTTCACTAAGTGTGAAGAAATTTTCACTAGTAAATTTTGTGTTCTTAATATTGGATATTCAATCAATATCAATATACCCTTCTAGTAATGCAGGGTAACCAATATAGTGCAACTTAAAAAGCCTAAGAGGAGGTGAGCTAGAGCTTTATAAAAAATTTAATCACTTTTAAAAATGATCTTTAAGGACAAGATTGTTGAAATTAATACCAAACTCTTTAACAATACTTAAATCAATAATTAATATCAAGATGCATAAATCAAAGAGATAAGGATAGACACGCTAATTTTTAAAGTGTTTTGAAATATCACCTAATCCACTTACTAAGTCTTCATTCAAGTATCCACCATCATTGTTGGTCTTAAATAATATACACGCAGCAGAAATAATAAAACAAAATTATTCAGGAGTCTTTAGGATCTTATTAGACAGATTTAGAGTTGTTTAGGGATTTATTACCTAAAAATCTGATCTTTTTCAGCTTTGAATAATTCTTTAAAGGTTAGGTTGTCACAAACCATAAGCTATTTAATTGTCCAACCTTTAACGATAATTCACACGAACCATCAGTGAGAAATCTCTTAAATCCCTATTTAAGAGAGATAAATTGTTATGCTTAGAGTGTTAACTCTCTATTCTGTGACTTACGTAGTTTTTATGTATAACAAACAACAACTAAAAAATAAAAGGCATAACTTAATATTTATAGAGAAATCTAAAAAACCCTTTAAATTAGCAAAATATCAATTTGCCCTTGAATAATATTTATATATTAATTCAGGATAATTTTAGAAATTAACTCAATCAAGTCCTTGATTTTTTAGGTCTAAAAATATAATCCCTGTATTAATTATATTTTAATTCTTAATTTCTAAAATATATTTTAATCAAGTCATATTTAATTAAATCATTTCAGTTTAATCCTTCATATGAGACTTTTTCGTTTTGATTCTTGGTTTTAAATTTCTTCAATCAAGTCTCTAATTGCTCATCAAACTTCAATATTTATGCAATTAAGTCTATGATTTGACTAAATTGACTATTTAAAATTGCAATTCGACCTTCAGACTTTAATTTCTTCCAATTAAAGCCTAAATTGACTTTAAAAATCAATCTTTCTTGCAATTAAGCTCTCAATAAATTCAATTAAACTTTATAAAATTTCAATTGAGTTCTTAAATATCTAATTTTGAATTTTTCTCCTTAAATTGAATTTTCCTTGCTAATAAGGCCTTTATCAGTCAAAATTGAACTGTTAAATTTTTCAATCTTGTGTATTTTGATCTTTTTCAACTAGTCTTTGATAATTTTCTAGGCATTCTTCGTGTTTTTCTCACTGATATATATTTTTTATTTTCTTCAACATTTTTTTAATTTTTGGAATCTTTCTCTTTTTTCTTTGCATGTTTATGTGAGATTCTAAAATAGATAAGAACAGTGGTTAGATAGAACAATAGTTTTTGTCGCCACTTCTTAAAGTTTAATCTGTTGAACTCTTTAGGTTTCTCACCATGCACTATAAAAGATGATGGTGGGAACCCCTTATTGAAGTAGTCTTTGTTAAAGCAAGATTTTCTAAAACTAAAAATTTATAATTAAAGTTTGGTTACCAAAATGCGAAGAAAAACATGCAATAAAAAATTTAAAATATCAACAAGAAATTATCCTAACAGGTTCTAATTACAAAGCATGTCGAATATAATAACAATAGACAATATTATAAATTAAATTTTATAAAGAAGTTCATAGATAAAGTTTAGTCTTAAGATTGTTGTGGACTAGCAGTTCTTTAGATTAAATATGTGATATCTATACAAAGCATGACATGCAAGCATACAAAACATAAATCTTGTATTTTTAAAATAGATTTATAACTAATACCTAGCATGCTTACTAAGAAATTACAAGATGATATTCAAAGTAGTAATAGAAAAGAAAAACAAATCCTAACATGTATATTAACACATATGACAATAAAATATACTAAACCGAAAACAATGTTAAAATGAGGTACTTATTGAAAATATTTATACAAGAAAATTAATGGTGTTGTTATTAGGGATTAAACCCTTTATTCTTAAAACTAAATTGCTCATCTATTAATGCAAATGATTTTTGCTGCAATTAGCCTCCTAGAATTCCAATAATTTAACTTTCAAATGATGTACTTCATTTTGAAATTCCATGAATCAAAAGTATGAATGAACTCAAAATCTCTCTTAAAAAAAATAGAACTTAATCTCTAGAACAGGAGAAAAAGACAACAAAAAAAGTAAGAAGACAAGTTGAGAAGATATAGAGGAGAAGGCAAATGAGCTGATCTAAAAATGTACAAAACATCCTTTATTTTTACAAAATTTTGAAACCAAAAGAATTAATTCTCATTATTTTGTTCTAATTACCCATCATATAAAGAATAAAAACCTCACAATATTTAACCTTAAAAACCAAGCATTTTTCTTTGAAAACACTATTTAGAAAGATGATAAAGACTGATTGTTTAAACTCTTTATTCCTGAGTTGGTTTTATATAAATGAGCTCACAAAAAATAATTCTTTATGTGACAAAATTATTTTATAATAAACTCAAATCCAAGTCCAAAACAGGTTAGTAAAAAATCTTGTGGCTCGAGCTTAAGCCCATGTTAGATCCTAAGTCAAGCACGTGTTTATTAATTTGCTTAGGCTTATTTATGATCCTTCAACTTTTTATTATTTATAAAATACAAGAAAAATATTTTTTTTATGTGAGATATAAGGTTTTGAGTTTCAAAAAAAAAAGTCAACCTAGAGTTCTTTAAAATCAATTTCTTACTCACCCACAATTTGTTTTAATCATGTTAATATTTTATATTAAATAACTTTTGTTAGAAAATAATTTTCAGCAAAATTTTAACCACAAAAGAGAATATACTACATTTTAAATTTGACCTTAAACAATCTCATTAACCATGCTTTATTTTATTAAAACAACTGCAACATACATCCTATAAAAAGTTGGACAAAATAAGGTCCATTACCACAATGGTGTAGTCTAATCTCATCAACCCATATGGAGAACTTTTGGCTTCCCTAATATTGAGTTTCTTGAAACACATATCACAGTAAAAACAATAAATTTTTAAAAAAAATTTGGAAGCCTCAAGATCTTGGTAGACAATATATGGTTGTTTAAGGTTTATACGAAGATTGTCTAAAGATCATATGTTCTTTTCAGCTTTGAGTAATTGCTTCAAGTCTGGGTTATCATAAACCATAAGTCTTTCAAGTGTCTGGTCTTTAAAGATAATCCACACGAACCACCAATAATAAATCTTCTAAACTCTTTTAGAGGATAGGCATTACTATATCTTTGAATGCTAACTCTTTTCTTTTCTTTTATTTTATAGATGTTCTATATTGTGTGTACTATACATAAAATAAAAGGTGTAATATTATATTTATAGGAAAACCTTAAAATCCTATAAATAATAAAATAATAATTTATCCCCTTAAATAATATCACACATATTATTTTAGGATAATTTTAGAAATTTCTTTAATTAAATTCCTATTTGGTTTTTCTAGGTCTAGAATTGTAATTTTCTGTATAAATTACATTCTAAAATTTAATTTCTAAAATTTATTTACAATCAAGTCACACTTGATTAATCGTCCTATTTTAATTTTTAACCAATGGTTCTTATGTGTGTGACTTATTAGATTCCCTAATAAATTAGCTCAAATATAAATAACAATTCTAAATAAAATAGGATTAATTTAATTTAATTTAATTAATTAATTATCAATTCAATAATTTAATGTTTTATATTTGAAGATTAAGTACAATGTCTAACAACATGTCATGATCTTCAAAATATTAGGTAAGTCATAAGTGATTTGACTTAACCTTTCAATGATAAATTTTTAAGTGTAATTATTATTTCTTCATCAATAATGTTTTGATTTAGACATTGTAGCATATATAATGTCTACTATTTCAAATCATGTTTGTTTTCAACATCATAGTCATTGATTTTTTAAATAAGATTTGAAATTCTTTTCAAATATCTTTCCACCTTACGCAAGGATTTACTCATGAAGGGGTGTAATTTATTTATATTATATACTATTTAGGAACAAATATAATATTTTTTCTAATTCATCTAGGGTGATGAATCTTCTCTTGATATGTCAAATACCTTGATATAGTTTATGTTATACCCAATATATTCCTGTTTGTTACCATTGATTCAAACAATGTATAACAATATCAAAGCATAACATTTCTTATATAAGATAATTTAGTGATCTCAAGTTTAAGGATTACTTATGTGAGCCTTTATATAGACACAAATGATCTCTCCATATAGAATTCTCATGTGAGTCAGTTCAGTGCACATGTCATGTGACAAACATCTATATATTAGTTCTAGATATCTCTTATACCTCAGCTTATGAAAACAATTATTTTTTTGTTTTATAAAGGAAAGAATATAATATGTATGAGTATCAATAACTAAATCAAATCGTCATTTACTTATTATGCTTAAAGTATAAGATACATTTGATCTTTTACATAACATTACACACACACACAAACACATCCTTAGAGAGACATATCTTATGCAAAATAAATAAGTATCCTCTATTGGCTTCTTCCATGCTAAGTCATTTTAACATCTTGTGGATTAAGATAATCTAAGTAACCTTTTAGATTTATTTTTATAAATGTTTATTTCTAATATATAGGTTGCTTCTCTCACTTTTTTCATAGAAAAATTGTTGAACAACCAGATCTTTATTAACCGGAGTAAAGAAAAGTCATTTCTTAATAATAATATATTGTCTACATATAATATTAGGAAAATGACTCTACTTCCACTAACCTCTTACAAACATAAGGCTTATCCATATTTTTAATGAAATTAAAATGTTTGATTATCTCATCAAAATAAATATTCCAAATCCTCGAAGTTTGTTTAAATCCATAATGGATTTTTATAGTTTGCATAGTTTATTGATAAATTTCTTAGATTCAAAACCTTCAAATTGTGTCACATACATATCTTCTTGAAGATTCTCATTCAAGAATACAATTTTGATATCTATTTGTCAAATCTCATAATCATGATATACAACAATAACACGTAAAATTGTTATGGATTTTAACATAGTTACCAGCAATAAAGTTTCATCAAAGCCAACCTATTTGTCTTTGTATGTTAGCTTTGGAAACTAATCTAGCTTTACACGTTTGTACATTCCTATCCATGTTAATCTTTCTTTTAAAGACCTACTTACATACAATGAGTTTTATCCCTTTAGGTGATTCAACAAGGCCCATACTCGGTTGGTGTACATAGAATCCATTTCAAATTTTATGGTCTCAAGCCATTTATAGAATCAATGTCATATATTAGCTCCATATAATTGGCAGGCTTATCAAGTATAAGCATCTTGTTATTTTTAGCTTACATGAGAAGTTCATATCTCATTGATGTATAATATATCCTACTAGATTACAAAGTTCTCTTGTTTCTTAAGCTTCAGGCTCAAGTTCCATCTGGATGTCGGTTTGTAGTCTTGAACTTCTTCAAGTTCTATTTCTTCCCACTACTCCCTTTGAGAACAAATTATCTCTCTAAAAATGTAGCATATTTTGAGACATATTTTTTCTCAATCGGATAATAAAAATAATATCCAATAAAGTTTTTTAGATATCACACAAACTTATTTTTATATGACTTAGCTCCTAACTTTTCAGATACAATATGCTTCACATAAGCGTCACATCTCAAATCTTTAAGTATGATAAGATTGATATGTTATCATTTCATATTTCATATGAAATCTTATCAATAGCTTGATGGAACCATTTTTAAAAGGTAAGTAATAGTTTGTAGGGTATAACCTAAAAAATAAAACAGAAGGTCTGTATAGCTTATCATGAGCTGCACCATATCTAATATTGTGCAATTTCTCCTTTCAAAAACTCTATTATATTGTGGTGTTTCAGGAGGTGTTTATTGTGAGAGAATCATATTTTTTTTATATAATGTTGAAAATCTTGGTTGAGGTATTCATCACATCAATCCAATTGAAGTATCTTAAAATCTTTTCATTTTGTATTTTAACTTTATTTTTGAATTATTTGAATCTTTCAAATGATTTAAACTTTTATCAAATACACATGACCATACACAATATGATCATCAATGATGAAACATGTATATCCGTTCATGGCACGAATAGTTATTAGTCCACATACATTTATATATATATTAGATCTAACAATCCATTAGATCTTTTATTCTTTTAGTGAAGGGTGTTTTGGTCATTTTACCCAATAAACAAGCGTTATAAGGTTTATATGATTCATAATCAAAAGGGTGAAATATTATGTAATTTAGTGGTTCTTATTTAATTGATATGATTTAGTTTACAATGCCATAAATAATATAGATATTTACTATTTAATATATTCTTCTTGCTATTTGTATTGAACTTGAGTATTCCAAGATCATGTATATACAAACCATATGTATAGGTATTAGATCCATAATAAACATCATTATTATAGAAGGAACAATATTTTTTCTCAATAATAAATTTAAATCTATTCAGAAATGGATATGATATTTCTAGAAAATTCTATAATAAAATAATAATTATCAAGTTCTAATATTGGCATATTTAGTAAAATTAATACAACAATCCTTACTTCATTGCTATGTATAGGTCTGTTTAGCTTTATTTAATAAATAAATATACATGAAGTAGAAGCTTCAACAAGCTCCATAGCCTTCATGGTTACCAGATAATATTTGCAGTTCCTTCTATAATGGTTTTCCATGCCACAATGATGAAAAATACCCTTGTCATTCTTAATTAATGTTTCATGACAAAGCCCAATAAGTCTAATTTATAAAATTTTCAATCTTCCTCAACATATAAGTGTTCATCAAGGAACCCCTTGTGATTTTACAGCAAAATAATTTCTTAAAAGTTTCATACTTTTCAATTCTACTAGTTGCATCAAGCAACTCTTTAAAATACATAATTATTATATGGACATCCATATTTCCATGTTATATTTGAGGTTCAATTGACATATCTCTAATAATCAACCATGTTTATCAACATGACATTGTTATTTAGTCACAACTTCATTATTTGCATCCTTAACAAGGACATGAGGAATAGAATTTTCAAGAACATACAACCTTCTTCCTTGATTGAGAATAATTCTCATATTTTGATATCAGTCCAAGAAGTTTGGTCCAGTTAATTTATTAGCATCATGTGTACTACATAAAGATATATTTATTTTTACTCATGGTAATCTATCAACCTATTCATGTAAAGATAACAAGTATTGGTTTCATGCATAAATATTTATAACCAAATTAGATAAGGTCTTTAATTATAATTTGATCTCTCACTATTTAGTTGCAAATTAATAACCTTCACTGTTAATTTAAAAAATCTCGTTTAGATTTTCTAGTGGGCTAGGATCTCATTTAATTTATTCAATATTAAGTAACTCAATAAATTAAAATAAATTAAATTAAGTAGATAACATAGTTTATTAATCACATCTCTATGTGACTCCTATATCAGTTATTTGACAACTCTTTGTCTAAACATATCATATATGTTTTGTCTAACTACTTCATTTAGTCTTTTATGATCATAAGTAATTCATCCAAATCATATAAGTTAATTAAGTAAGACCTAATTTTATAACATTAAACATATTTGATTAATAATGACCTTGAGTAGTTCAATAATTTATCCATGAATAGAACTCTGAGTTTATGTATTAAAATCAAAAGGTAACAAATCGTGTTCTTAATATGTTAATGAAGGATTTATTATTTTATTTAAATTTCATTCCATGGCATTATTGATATATCATACATAACAATTATATATAAACATACACGCATTCTAATTGGATGATTATGGACATATCTATACTAATTTTCTCGAGCCATTAAAAGAAATTGGGTGGTCAAAAACTTAGGTAGTTGTTGAAAATCTTCATAAGAAATTTGTGAGCATCACAATTATAGCTATCATCACCTTTCTTTCTCCATCTTGGATTACAAAATAGATTTTCCTATCTAAATTTTTACATTTCTAAATTACATAAAATTTATATAATTGAATAAGAAACCTCGAGTTATATTCGAGGGGAATTAGATGAGAAAATAATTTTATAATCTAGAAAAGAAAAAAAGAAAAAAGATAGGACACACATGTCATATTTAATATTATTCAACCATAAAAACATAATCACAGTGGTATGTAATGTTCATAATCATCAATAATGCATAATAACACATTAATATGCATAAATAAATGCATTGCATGCTCTAATTCTAATTATTGGCTTTATGTGTAATTTTTAAAATAATATTTCTAACACTTAGAAATATTAAATCAAATCAAATCACATAATTTCCCAAACATAATAAATTTTATTTAATAGATATTTACTTTGAAAAATCAGTTTTTAAAGTTTAATAAGAAAATTAATCATATTAAAATTCTTAATAAAATCATAAACTATTTTAGTATCAATTAAATATGATCTTTCGAGTTAAAAACTCTCTTTATGTAGAAAAAAATCATTTTTACAAAATATTTTAATTAAATTTTTTTATTAAATCCTAATCCAATTAGGATAACACAAAAATAAAATTAAAATGAATTAAACACTTCAATTCAATCCTAATCCAATTAAAAAAAAAAGAAGCAATTCTTCAATTAATTTAATTTAAGGTTTTGATTTTAATATAAAATCAATATTTTATATGTGTAGGGATATAATCATAATTCTTCTCAAAATATCGTATTACAATAAGGTATAAATTGTAGCGGTAAATTTATAATTTAATTACTAAAAACCCTAAAATTGGATAAGGGGTAGAATTATAATTTTGCTCCTCTTCTCCTTTCTTATCTACCTATTGCCGACAATAAGCTCCCTACCCACCATCAGTGACAACAAAAAAACAACAACAACATGCTATTGTTGTGTCACCTGGAGCATAGAGCAACAACTCTATGCTGCATTTGCCATTAGCACGAGGCTGTTCTGGTCTAACAGTGTACATGACATTGTTTAGACAGCAGTGAGTGCTTAGCAAATCTGACAGCGTTGTTGGTAGCGCAATAGCACCCCAAGTGGTGTACCTGCGACTGCTGCCTCTCAATAGCAACGAGCACCAGAAGACCTAGCGTCGTCGCTGGTGGCGTTGCAACTTTTTTTTTTTTTCTCATAAATCCTGCCAGATTTATAAAATCTAGGCTAGATCTGATGACCAGAACAGTAACCATATTAAAAAAAAAAGTCATGAGAGAAATATTTTTTTGGGAAAATAATTTTTTACATAAATTTAATTTGTAATTAATGTTAATAATAATTAAATTCTAATGGTCTAATGATAGCTCTGCTATTAAGTTTATCATAACACTTATATATAATGGAAATAATAAATTTTTATTTGTTACCATAACACTTATATATAATGGAAATAATAAATTTTTATTTGTTACGAGAGTCCTAAGATCCTATTATATAATCTAGGGTTGTTTAGGGTTTATATAAAAATCACCTAAAGATCAAATGTTATTTTCAATTTTAAATAATTGCTTCCAAGGTTAAGTTGTCGCAAACCACAAATCATTTAAGTATCCAACCTTTAACGGTAATGTACACGAACCACTAGTGAGAAATATCATAAACCCTTTTTAGGCGAGAGAGATTATTATGTCTTTGATTGCTAACTCTTTTCTTTTGTGTTATTCAGGTTTTCTATATTATGTGTGTACTATATAGAAAATAAGAGACATATTATTTTATTTATAAGAAAACCTGAAAACCCTATAAATAATAAAATAACAATTTATCCCCTTAAATAATATCACATATATTATTTCAGGGATAACTTTAGAAATTTATTCAATTAAGTCCTTACATAATTTTTCTAGGTTTAGAATTGTAATTCCCTATATAAATTACATTCTAGTTCTCAGTTTTTAAAACTTATTTACAATCAAGTCATACATGATTAAGATTTGAAACTCTTTTGAAATCAATACTATTTGAGAACAAATGAGACTTTTTTTCTAATTCATCTAGGATGATGAATCCTCACTTAATCACTCAAATACCTTTATATATTTTATGTTATACTCAATATATGCATGTTTATTATCCTTGATTAGGACAACATGTTGCAAGATCAAAGCGTAATATTTCATATATAAGATAAGTTATTAATGTCAACTCTAAGGATCACTTACATAACTATCACGTATGCCTTGTCATCGACATATATGATCTCTCCATATGAATCTCTCATGCGGGTCAATTCAATGTATATATCATCTAACAAACACTTATATATTAGTTCTAGATATCTCTTATAACTCAGCTTATGAGAACAACTGCTTTATTTCATAAAGAAAAGAACATAATATATATTAATCTTAATGATTCTAAGTAATGTGTAGTTTTAATAGAGCATTGATTATGAACATTTAGGAATGATACTTTGGTGTAATATATATGAATTCTATAATTATAATAACTTTATAATTTTTTTTACAAAATATTTTTGTTACGAGAACTTTATTTTTACTTTAAATTCATTAATTATATATTTAATAAATATTAAAAATAAATAAAAATTTTATTAAAAATAAATATATTTACATGAACGAAATCAAAATCAAAATCATAATCATGTGTAATTAATCTATTAACTAAATGTCATATTCATTATCACCTTACACATGAACAAAATTTATGTTTTCTCTTTTGATAATTAGACATAAATTATTAGTCATCAGTTACTCTACCCTCCCAATTTAGTAGTCTCTTTTTCAATTTAGATAAATCATACTAGATTGATTGAAATTGAAAATACTTAGTAAATGGATTTTATTTTGATAAATTGGCAGAAAATACATGTAAATAATTGGTTTCCACAATTTTTAATGAATAAAAAGGTTAGTACATGTACTGTAATGGAAAAAGTTTTCATTTTCCAAATCTAGTTTCCTACCTTGGTTTTTTTTTTAACGTTTTTTGCCCATGCAGGGTAAAACTATTTAGCAGTGTGATTGTGGTTATTTTTTAAAATATTTTATTCAAGAATGTATCAAAATATATATTTTTTATTTTTTAAAAATTATTTTTGATATCAGCTCATCAAAATAATCTAAAAACATAAAAAAATATTAATTTAAAACAAAAAAATAAAAAAATTTTAATTTCTTTTAAAAATGTTTTTAAAATGTAAAAAATAAAAAAACATGAGATATTTGTACAGTTTTTGGATAATGAAGAATCCCCCCCCCCCCCTTTTTTTTTTTTTTTTTTTGGTCTGATGGAGGAAAGAAAAGCAAATTTAGCTAGATTTTCTCTTAAGATATTGTAATGTGTAAATTGAAATTTACTTAAATAACTTTTTATATTAATAAAATTCATAAGATTTCGTAATTAATAAAATTTAATTATCAAATAACATTAAAATAATATTGTAATATTTACATAATTTTACTACATTCATCATGTATATCATACAACCTTATTTATTTCATCTCCTTTATTTTATCAATTGAATCCCATTTATAAAAAAATTTCTTCAATGTTTATAAAGATATCTATTATATTGAGGATTTAAAAAAAATAGAAAGTGATTTTATATAAAAAAAAAAACAATTAAGACAAACTTCAAATATATGCCGGTAATCTTAATTTTTGCACACAGTATCATTTTTATTATTATACTATTTTTATTTCTTAATAAGGATTTTTTTAAAAATTACTTAACAAAAACATTGAGTTTTTTTTTATTATAAATAATATCATTTTTTTTATAAAACAAAAGGTGCAATTGAAAATATGGATATTATTTTAAAAAAATGAATAAAAGTTCTTAATTGTGAAGTTTTGAAAGCTTAAGGTAAAAATGTATAAAATATTATTTAATAATAAAATTAAAACTAGATTTTATAGTTTGTTTGTATTTTTAAGATTTGTGGAAAATGGTAATAATATCGAATCAATCAGAGCAAGGTTGTAAATTTTATTCTGTTTCGAATGATATATACTTTACCGTATTGAAAAACAAAATAAAATGGAATAAATTTCATATCACTTAGGATATTGGGTATTTTAGATTTCTCTTTCAAATTCTGATCGAGATGTTTTGAGTTTATTTTATTTTGAATAAAAGTTTGACAAAATTAAAATGCGATTTTATTATTTAAAGAATAAAGTAAAAATATCATTTAATAATAATTAGCTAGAGCACAATAGACTAGGTGATTTGATCTTTAATCGTTATAAGTTTAGGATTCAACAAGAGTAAAATATTAATATTATCATATTAATAATAATATTGAAATTGATTATTACTATTTTTATTAATATTAGTATTATTTTTTTAAAATTAAATTTGTTATTACTATATATAATTTATATTCATGTTTGTATTTTATAGACATTAAAACATAATAAGGAATGCTTTAAATTCCATTAGCATTGATAACATTAATTTTTATTGAATAAATGGATACATGAAGAACATAAAACTTTTGATGGAGAGAATTTAAATTAGAAGACTATTGAGACGCTGTGATGTAGATTTTAGAAGATAAAAAAATTTATTTTAATAGCGATAATGAAATTAGAAGAAATGATTATTTATTAAAAAGTTTAATTGATGAATTTTTTTTTTACATATCACCACAAAATTAATATCTTTATTTCTATGTTAATGATGTAGATGCTATTTGATTTTTTGCTTCTTTATATTAAAACCTTTTATATTTTAAATATTTTTAAATTTTATTTGTATTGAATTACTTCAATTTAAAGGTAGTTTATCTTTATATTTGAATTAAAATTAAAATTATTTAATTTCTATTTTAAATCATATATATCTCCAAACAAAGTTCAAAATCAAAATTTATTGTTACATTAAGAAAAACAAAACACCAAAGCAAGCTAAAATATTGTTTAGAAGTTTAATAGAAAATAAAATGGGGCAGCACGTATTCAACACGCGACGTCCAATGAGTCCAATTATTAGCGATCAATGAAAGGTGATAAAGTTCCGAGACCAAAGCAATCCCAACCGTTCGCAAATCTAATCCAACGGATCCATTATCTTACACGTGTCCTCAAACACTCTCTTAAAAAAAAAAACCCTTCTCTCCACGCGCCCAGTCACTTTGTAAAGCCCTAAACCATTCCCGTACCGTTCCCGAATTGGCTTCTGCTCCGTTTTGCTGTTGCTATATTCGTTATTATTCCAATTATTCGAACAAGGAAGAGTCGTTGCAATATAGAACAGATCTGATTGCTACAAGGTTAGTTTTTCACTCAATTATTATTCTCACTTTATCTTTTGCTTTAGCTATGTAATGTAGGCGAATTTTGATACTGATTATGCTACGTAGTATTTTAATTTTATTTTTTTCTAATGTTTAGGGTTAGATGAGTGAGAATTATTTGAGAAATAACTAAATTTTGTGTATCGAGTAGTATAAGAATGCATAATAGGGAATCGGATTTCTGTTATGTTACGATTTCTTATCTTAGGAACAAAATCGTAGTTATGGTTTCTATACCCTAGTACATTGATTTTGGCATAATGTATTGGACCATGCATTATTACTTAGTCTTGTTGATAAGTGAAACTAAATATAATCAAGTTAAACTTAAATAGATGAATGCTGTGAAGATTAGTTTTTAGTAGTTCCATTTTGGTTCTTATTATTATGCGTGTCAATGCCGTTCAATGCATTTCTCAACTCAGGTGAATCTGCCCTTGTGTGTTGCAACTGTTTTGTTTTTGTTAAGTTTGCCATTTGTATGCAAATTTATTTTCTTGATAATCGATAGTTGTATTGCTCGCTATCACATTTTGGAGCAGTAAATGTACTGTTGAGAAGCCCAGTGGTAGTAAGTATTTTGCTTAAAAAGGATGGATACTGTTTAATGCTTTACTGAATTGATATTTTGGACTTAGTTTAGATGGATTTATATTTCTTTTGTTTAATTCTAATTTAAGTAGACTTACCATGTAATCTGAGATCACACTTGGATGTTGATCTATTGGAAACCTTTAAATGTAGGAAACAGGAGTCCTGTCTACTAAACTGTGACCTGAAATTTTTTTTTCTTTTTCATGAACGCAAAAATTGTCCTGAGTTGCTAATTTCCACCATGATAAATTGCTAAATACCTCATTTGATGACCAGTGCTTTATGAGCTATCTTACCTTTAGGACTTCAATGTGGTTATGAATGCTTTGGAGCTGCCTCTATACTTCGCAAGTTCTTGTTAGATGTTAGATATTCGATTCATTTCCATGTATTTGAATTGCTGTTGTCGTGACTGTCGATTTTTCCAAGAATTTAGAAAGCAAACTACCTTAGCATTTTTGTCTTTGTATATTGATTAAATATCCACGTAATTATTAAAAATATGTCTGCTTATGGTGTATGAAGTCAGTATCAGCATCACTACATAGGATGCTTTCTAGTTCTAGTACTATTACTTGGAGTGGGTATGGATGCAGATCCCTATTAATGCAGGCTATTAAAAAGAGAAGTAGCAGTTTGCATGCAATGATGTATGCAGTCAGAGAAACTTCTAGATATAGAGAATTTTTTTTTTTCATCCCCTATAATAATGATTAATAATTGTTTCCCTAAACCATGTTTTGATTATTTTAGTAGCATCTGCCCCTGAAGATATTATATTTAGTATTTCAGCTATGGATATTAGTTAGAAAGAGGATCCACTATGCATACAGAGTGTCTGAACATGCGAGAGAAGCTCTATTTTTGCTCTGATTCTACTTATATGCATACATATGCAAATCGTTACGGAAAATTCACTTTCTCCTCTTTCCCTTGTTGTGAATATAATTCCCTACATGCTTTTGTTTATTCTTAAATGTGCTAACTGCTTACATCTTGGTGGTAAATTTGCAACTGCGCTGCTACCTGCTACACTGTTTGGGCCTCAAAGTGAAACAAATGTATTTTTGCATTAGAGTAAACTGGGAAGATGGGGCACCCAATGAACAATTAGTTATGGGGGACAGGATCTATTACCTCCCTTTTCTTCTCTGTCTTTCTCTCTCTCTTTTTATTTATTTATTTTTCTAAGGTTCATTGTCTCATCTCTTATATCACAATAATGCAGGTTATGATCCCTTCAATATTCTAGGTGAAAGTGTAAGAGTTGAATTATCATACACTTTGTGCATATACATTGAACAATGGCAGAAGGAATATCGAGCTTTTGGGGCCCTGTAACATCTGCAGAATGGTGTGAAAAAAATTATGTGTATTCATCTTATATTGCCGAGTTTTTTAACACCATATCAAATATCCCAGGCATTTTTTTGGCACTCGCTGGCCTTATAAATGCTTTCAGACAACGGTTCGAGAAGAGGTTTAGTATACTTCACATATCTAATATGATACTTGCCATTGGAAGTATGTTATACCATGCCACTTTGCAACACATGTGAGTACTCTTCTCTATTCTCCTATCTTGTTCATCATCTTCTTCTAACTGCTTCTCGAATATTTGGATGGTTAGCAGCTCCTATATTTTGCCCATGGAACCTGTTATTGTGTAGGTAAAGTGTGTGTGTGTGTGTGTGTGTGTGTGTATTTTCCTTTAGATGGATAAAATTCTTAAAAAGTTCTTGGTTTTGAATTTATGGCATACGATGCTGTAAGATGTTAAGACTTTCATGCACAAAAGCTCTTGTTCTAGGTGTTTACGTCTCTGTATAAGTTGATTTTATGTTAATGCATAGTAGCCATTTAAGCTTTTTGGTCATTCTATAGAATCCTCTGCCTCTGGGCTACTGTTGGGGGAGTGAGGGAAGGAAAGGAACACATAAGCAAATACTTTGTTGATGTTTTTTTATGGACTTTGTAGTTTGACCAATCATTCATGCTTCTTGGTTTTGTATTGGGTTTCATCCCCTTAATTCCTTTAACTGATTTCTCACACACAAACACACACAACCAATGGAAATTTCCATTCAAGAATATTCATATTAATGTAAAAGAGCCCTTGAGCTTTGCTAGCTTAAGCAAAAGAATAAGGAGGATCAATCAACCATTGATTTTTACCCTTGAAGTTCCTTTTGAAGTTCTCACTATATTGTTTTCATCAAGACTGTTTGTTTTATCAAACCCCCCATTTTTCATTTTCCTTTGCTTTTTAAGTATGTAAAGAAACTAGCACCCATGCTTTGAGGCTTCTTTATTTGTTGAATGAAATTCAGATAAAAATCTTGTTCTTTAAGTACTTTGTATAATTAGAACTCCAACTTAGTGCTTCCCAATCCTGTCTTTTTTCTCTTGTGAATGCCCTATTAGTTGATTGTTAAAAAAAAAAAAAGAAAATACATCTCCAACCTACCTCTTATTCAATCCCTATACTTACTAAGGGTATAATAGTGCTTGACCAGCAAACAACATGCTTTGGGCACAATAAGGAGCAAGTTGTGAACTCGGTATTGGAAATGGTTTTTAGATTGAGAAACATGGAAGTTGTAGATTCAGTATTCCAATGAGAGGATAGGACATTGTATTGTATGTGTGATGTGATTGGCTAGAATTCAATAGGGTGGTTCTTCAGATTGCGGCTAGATTTGATGACATGCTGGTGCTGATGATTTAAAGAAGTGTTCAATTCCATATCTTGTTGCGGGATGATAGGGTTTATCGTCTGGAACGCATTGCCTCATCTTATTTTATTCCCTTAATTGCCAATGAATGCCCCAGAATTGCAAAAATATTAAACTTCCTAATTTGTCCTGCATCTGCTTAAAAACAAATTTTATGTTATATGAAAATTAGTTTATTGCATCTAGTCCCCTCAATTTCCACTGTCTCCGTCTCTTCTATCCATCTCTTCAGTAAAATGGTTTTTTTTGTATTTATTCCCCCGTGGAAAAAGTTGGGACTCGAGACCTGTATTTTGATTTGTTGGATTTCATTCCCAAATCATGTGAACTTGCATGACATTGTGTAGCTTGTTTTGTTTGCTGGTTTATTCATTATGCTGATTAAGGTATTTGGTACTTTTGATTATCTTCAGGCAGCAGCAAGGTGATGAAACACCAATGGTTTGGGAAATGCTGTTGTATATCTACATCCTTTACTCTCCAGATTGGCACTACCGAAGTACAATGCCCACCTTCTTGTTCTTTTATGGAGTTGCATTTGCAATTGTCCATGCATTGGTTCGTTTAAGAATTGGTTTCAAGGTACATTATGTGATACTTTGCCTTCTCTGTGTTCCCCGGATGTACAAGTACTACATCTACACAAAAGATGCATCTGCAAAGCGGCTTGCAAAATTATATTTGGCTACCATTTTCATGGGAAGTCTTTGTTGGCTTTTTGATCGCCTATTCTGCAAAAACATTTCTCGGTGGTACTTCAACCCCGAGGGACATGCCTTATGGCATGTCTTGATGGGGTTCAATTCATATTTTGCAAACACTTTCCTGATGTTTTGTCGTGCTCAGCAGTTGGGTTGGAATCCAAAAGTTGCCCACTTCATGAGATTTTTCCCGTATGTGAAAATTCAAAAACCAAAAACCCAGTGACAGGCGCTGCAAAGCAAATGGCATCTTTCCCTTTTCACCTCGTTTGGAGGCAGATATATGGTTTTGGCAGGTTAACAAACAATAGCAAACACAATTCTTTTCTCCTGCATTTTCTAAATGGTTGTAAATGATAGCTGAACATTTTGACATCATTAGTTGGATTTTTCCATTTTGGTTGATTTAAGTTGTATAATTAGTGCTTTTGCCCTGAAGAAAATGTGTGTGGAGGGTACCCTATTGTTTTCCTGCATGACAAAGGTTTTCATTCTGTTTAGCCAAAAAAATGTAAATTGCCATATTTATTATCCTCCCTTTAATCCTAATCTGCGAGCATTCTGATTATGAGAAGTTTCTGGAAAGATCAGTTGCCAAATTCATTAATGTGCTACATTTTCTTGCATGCGCACTGTAAACACCAGACGTTCTTTCAATTGAATTAAAATTCCTCGTGTTCTTCACGTTTCTTCGAAATAGTTTTCGTTTTTTATTAGAATATATATATATATTTATCTTTCACGTATTTTGGAAATGTTTTCAGTTTTTATTAGAAGATGCTTCCGTGGATGAACGTCACGTATAATATAACGCAGCTTGAAAAGCCAAGTGTTAGGAGGTCAAACATGCCAAAGATGCACCGAGGGACGCAATGGGCAACGGCAGCCTACGTGACGGTGGCAAATTTGATTGGCAGCGTGCAACGGCTGTGAGTAGTGGGTTAGCGTGAGTTTGGACCTGGGAACAATCCAAGACATGCATCATGGCAGGGTAGCCGGTGGAAGACCGAGAGAAGTTGCAACTATTGGGCAGTTATCAACAATTAATTGTTTTGGAAAAAAAATTGTCTGGACTTGTCTTGATCTTTTTGAGGTAGTTTTTATTGTAACTTCTGTATAGATTATCTATAAATACGCCATAAAGGTTGTGTAGCATGCAGATTCTATTGCATTGCACACACAAGAGAAACTTTTGTTTTTTTCCCTTGTTAAAGAGTTAATAAAGGTTGGGTTTTTGCTAGTAATTCTTGTGTAGTATTTTGATTTATTTACTTGTGTTATTCCGCTTCCATGAAACAAAGAAGAGGAGAAAACCTATTTGGATGAATGAAACATCTAATTGTAGGTAAACACAAGTAAATTTGTGAGGAAATATAGAGTTTAGAGGTACTAGACTGCTGCATAACAGACACTGTTGATTTTAAAGGATTTCTCATTAATAATTTATGTAAATTACTATTAGAGATCGGATATTTAGATGACTTGTGATTTGTATTATCTCAACCTTGAAAAAATTAATTAAACCTCCAAAATAAAATTTGATATTTAAGCAATCTTTACCAAAACCCTAAATGATTATCTATAGATTAACAGGATTCTTAGGATTTTTAGGGAGAAAAAATTATTGTTCTAACTGCGTTTAAAAGTTTTAAGAAACCTAACAGTTTCATCATATTAATTGTATTTATTAACAATTAACATAAACATCAACATCGAAATTAATCTTCCAAAATAACTGCCACTTAATAGATATTCCACTTTGATTAATACTAAATTTTCTATCTAGAAACACATCAACACAATTATCTTACAACATAATTCATTATCAAATTTAAAAGTTTTATCAATGAGAATTTCTGTCAGTATTTACAATAACAGTCTGTCAATATGTAAGCTAATCGAACCTGATAAATAGTCTATTTGAAAAAATTTCATCAATAATTTATAGTCTGTTGGTGAGTCCGTCGGTAATAAATATACGGATGGATTTATAAACGAAAAAATACGCCAAAAAAATATTTATCCACATTATTTTATTGGTATCTCCATCAATAAATTTAAAATATCACCGCAACAGACTGTATGTAATGTCATCAGTGTTTTAAAAAAATTAATTTAAAACATTATAAATATATGAATTTATTAAATTCTTAAATTAATTAAGAATATATTTTAACTATTATTTTATTAAATACCATTCGTTTTTTGCTTTGTTTTTTAATTAGAGTACAATAAACTTTTTATAATGTTACCAAAAACAATTTTATATCCCATCAATATTCTTAAAAATATTATTTGGTTGCTTTTCTAATGGTGTATATTTTTAGTGTAATATAATCAAATACAAATTATTTTAGAAAAATAATTTTATTAGATGTAGTCAAGTCTATGACTAAAGTTACAGGTTTGATAGTTTAACTCGGATTGGTCTAAATTAATTGAAAATATCATCATCTCGATATTTAAAAAAAAATTACTTTGTGTATATTAAATTTTAAGTTTATAATTAAAAGTTTATTTTCAAATAAAAAAATACATTAACAATGTTTGCATTTTTTTTATATGTTAAAACAAAATGTAGATGTTGTTACTATATTTTTTTAATTTTTGTCTCACTCGTAACTAAACGCAAACTAATTGCTTTATATATATATATATATATATATATATATATATATATATATATATATAAACATCCATTTAAATATTTTTAATTAATTATTAAATCCTTAATATAATGCTAACATTATAACATGTATTAATAGTAATATGTAAATCTCACTCTACATCTAATTAAGAAAGAGATGTTCTAAAAAATTATTATAATCCTAAAAATTAGATCACAGATTATTTTTCCATCTATACATCTTGGTAGAGGGATGGCAAAAACAGTGTCCCCCTAGGTACACTGCACTCTGTAAACGAGAATAATATTTTTATCATCTTGGTAGAATTGACTTTGCAGTAAGATTTTTTTTAGTGTTTTTGAATTGACTGAGGACAAGAATTATATTTTATTTTAAATAAAATAGTAAAGTGGTATAAATATCCTTAAGAGTCATAAATTATTGGATATTAAAGGGTAAATTTATATTTTTCATTAAAAAATATATAGTAAAATAACATGTTTACTTTTCTTGACAAAAACAATTGTTTACTTAGATATCTTTTAGTCTTTTTATTTTTATAAACTTGGTAAAAATACCTTCTTATCCTTGAAGTTCGACTTTTTATATATTAGCTCTGAGGGTGTTTTTATCATTGTGCTTTTGGTTTTTTTGTTATTATTGGATAAAGTGAGGAGCAGTTCTATCTTTTAATAAAATAAAAATATTTAAAAAAATCATAAGCGTGTGTTAGGCACACGTCAGCCGCTATGCCATCTTTAGACAGCGCGTGTAGCTAATTCCGGTAACCAAAACCATCATTTTGGGACGACTTTAGATTCATCTTGGTATCTCCTTCATGTAAAGGCGACACAACAGACCTTTGGTTTAGCTCCAACAACCATTTTGTTTTTTTTTCCACTCTCTCCCCCTCAATGTTTGTGCCCTGCCTATAATTTTTCAAATCAACCCCTCAGCTTTCTTTTCAATTTAGTCCCTAATCGTTTGGTTAATATTTGTTTTATTTAAACTAATTTATGGAATTACAAATTTATTTCAATTTCATTCTCATTTGATTTTTTTTTTCAAATTTGATTCTCATTCTTTTAGTTACTAAATATGTCATTTGAGAAAACAATTATAATTTTTTGTTTACATTTCACCCTTCATTATTTTTTTTAATTAGATTTTATCCTCATTCTTTTGATTTTTTTTCTTTGCCAAATTGTTTAGGTTGGTATTGTTTTTACTCAATAGCATCCTTCAATATTTAGTTAATTTAGATTTGAGCTTCTTAATTAAACCCATATTTGAGATTTCATGAGTTGTAGTTTGAAAAATTAATCCAACTTTAAGAAGTTCATCCAAGGTGCTGTGATTATTTTTATCATTCTTTTAAGCTAATTTTTTAAAAATTTTATTGGAGATTAAGCTTTGTTTATTTACTTGCTTTGTTTTATCCTTTTTTTTGTTAATATTTGTTTTATTTAAACTAATTTATGGAATTAGAAATTTATTTCAATTTCATCCCCATTTGATTTTTTTTTTCATTTCTTAAATTTGGGTCCAATTCTTTTAGTTGCTATATATGTCATATGAGAAAAAAAAATTAATTTTTTGTTTACATTTCACCCTTGATCCTTATTTTTTTCTATCAGATTTTATCCTTATTTTTTTTTATTTTTTTCTTTGCCAAATTATTTAGGCTGATATTTTTTTGACTTAATCTCATCCTTCAACATTTAATTAGTTTAGATTTCAGTTTCTTGATTAAACCCAAGTTTGGAATTTCATGGGTTTAATTTGAAAATTTAATTCAACTTTAGGAGGTTCATCCGAGGTGCTGTGATTGTTTTTATCATTCTTTTAAGCTATTTTTTTTAATTTGATTAGAGATTAAGCTTTGTTTATTTATTTGCTTTGTTTTATCTTTTTTTTTTATTTTTTTTGAATTATCTCAAGATTTTTTATTTATTGTTCTTTATTAAATTTACTTTTTCAAAATAAATTTTATTCTTAAATTAAATAAAATTAATTAAATAAATAAATATAGACGAATACTTCATTATGTTTTGTTTTGATACTCGTGCATCCTTTTACAATGAGATTTAAACAATTTCAGCAAACTCTTTTAGTTATAAGTAATATTCATAGTGGAGTGACAATAAATCTCCAACAATCTTTTCTTTCATTTCCTTATAAGGATGATATTGTTAACTTATTTTTCTTTTAGTTAATTATTGTCATGTGCTTTTTTACTGTTCATCTTCAGTCGTTGCTAATCTATACAGGAACAAGAACACATGAATTGTGACTTTCGATCATTGATTGATTGGCCTGTCTTTCAAACTAGGGGGAAAGATGGTTTATCAATATGACTCAAGTTGAGGATGGAAAATTACATGTCACACAACGACAATTTTACAAGACATTAAAACGAATGACTGAAGCAAGCAGGCATGCTAAATACCACTAACCCAAAAACAGTCTCAGGCTGTGTCACGGGCATTCAATGTTTGGATAAATAGCACTGGCATCATAATTAAATAAATTGCTTCAGAAACTCTGTAGCAACCAGCCTCCCTCGTGTGTTCACAGACATTTTCAATTCACTTATCTCCTTCTCAATATCCTGCATTTGGAGAACAAAGTGTGTGATCGAGAAAGCTTCCAATTTTAAAACACTGTTGAACCATTTGTGCAACAAGAATAGATTTGCAGCAAAAATAAACGGGTAAGAAGTTATATGCTCAGAACCCCACATAAACAAAATAAATTAAAACTGAAAATAAAGACCTAAACTGGGGCGGATGGATGAAAGGTAAATCATGTAACCGTGCAAGGAGTAAAGTTTAAGCCAACTTTCCTTTCATAATAAAACTAGATAATCACATCTTCCCATCCAGGTGCTGTTAATCTTGACAACATGTAAACCATCACAAGGTAGCATGGAATGGCCATAAGCATGTGACCAGCCATAATTTTCACCTTCATTTTCCCCCATATGGAGAATCCATTAAGTCAGTTCAAAGTTGAGGGAGCAAACCATATACAGTCTTTATCATGAACAAGTTTCTGGAGCTATAGAATTATTTCATAATTAAAAACATCAAAGTTCTCCAAATGACTTATTCATCTGAAACTGAACAACAATGAAGCACATAACTAAAACTAATGGGTTGAAGAGGAAAGGATGGTCTGCTAAGGAAACTTAATCCCAATTTAGCATATTTGAAGTAGTGGATGAAGGAACACCTGATTTAATGCACTGTGCACCAAATTTGAAATACTTAAAATCAATTTAGGATGTCAATAAAAGCATTGTTCATAATGACAATGTAATGTAAAGGTTGAAACAATCTTTCTTTCCTGTTCAATTCTCCCCCCTTCAGAGAGTTAAAAAAACTCAGGACATGGACGAGTAGTCTAAATATAACATCTTAGCCTTATAGTTGAGTTTCACAATGTGTATAATCAAATAGCAGGTGATACCTGGGAGAATAACATCAAAACCATATTCTAGAAGGAAATCTAATTAGAAAAGACCAAGCAAGTGGCAAGGAATGGTTAAATCTTACTTCCATGAATTGCACAATAAAATCGATGAGTTTGCGTTTCTGCATCTCCTCACAGTGGAAGTTTGTGATTAGAAAGCTAATGTCATAGCCCTGATAAGTAAGGCATCATTATAACATATCATCATAAGAATGCTATCAACATGATATAGCAAATGTCTGTCAGCAATTTGTAAATTAATTCAGAGATATAAGCTGAAACTTTACATGACAGACGCATGATCAGATTACTATTTACTGAATTAAAAATAATATTAAACAGAATATGTTTGAAAATTCAACTCAGCCAGTAACCAGGGTTCATTGATATGATTATAAGTAATTAGACCAGGATATTAATTGCATTTTGAAAATACAAATAATCAATAAATCCACGTGTATCCAAAATTCATTGTAAATGCTTAATATAAAAGAATCTTTCACCAACACTTGACCACATAGACTTCATAATCCATCACAATAAAAAAAACATTTAAAATTCTATTCATAGAGAGAACTGAAGAGACAAACTTTTTTGTATAATATTGCATTGAGATCAAATTATGTTATCATATCCCTTATTTGCAAATTCTCTGTTAATTATTGAAACAGAGGACCCAACTTGCTGAGCAGCAAGGTGCTTGTGTATTATGGAGAAAGACTTGAACCGGTATTCCAATTTGGCTTGACCAGCTTAATGTTCTTCTAAGAAAAGGAAAAACTACGCTAATCTGAATCCGGACAATGTTATTTTTCATCCAAGAAAAGGCACAAGTTTTCCTGCAACTCAAGGTATGCCAACCTTGTGAATAGAGTCCTAGCAACTCCGAAAACAAAAATTCACATAAACAATCAACAGTTGATTTTGTCAAGCAAAATGAAGCACTTTTCAGCTCATTCATATGAGACAACACATACCTGTACAGGCTTTCGTCTCAACACTTGAAATGCTTCTGCCCTCATTGATAAAAATCTAAGAAATTTTTTAGTTAGTATGTTTTCAAGCTCATCTGCCTGCTTTACCTGTACAAGAGGAAATAGATATGCATATAAGGAAAAAATTTGAGAATAGGGATTGGATGCAATTTATGCTGTGTCAAGTTAATACATAAAGACAATAAATCCAAATGAAAAAAGAGATACAACACCAAAGGAAAAAGAAGAAGAGAACATAGTATCTTTGGTCTCAAAAAGCTAACATGAACAGAATGAGTATGACTAAGTTTAGCAACAAAATCAACTTGTCTTTGAAGTTTTGCCGCTATTCTTATACTGTATAACTATGCACCTGACTGTTTTTCTAGGATGAGTACTTCAATGATTCTGCTTTAGCAGCTTAGACTATTAGAACCCACACCAAATTATCAAGCCTACGTGCCTGACACTTCTTCAATAATCTTCATGGGATCCCTGAACCATGCTGCATATGTAATGTATAATCTAGATTTGACGAACACAGGGAAAGAAATAGGAGGACAGAAGTTTCTAAAACACAATCTTTTATAGGTGAATTGGAAAACTCTCAGCAGCAGCAAAATGGAATGTTTCCCTTTGATCAAACCATGACATATTCAACACCAAACAATATCCATTAAAACTTATAGATGTGCAATCCCGAAAATGACACAACATACCAACTAGCCTACTAAAAAGAATTAAAAGATTAAAAAGTAGCCCACAAGCAACCATTTTCATATGTTATGAGTAACCAAAATGAGAGGAAAAACATTGTTCACAATGACACATACTGTTCTATAAGAAAGTCCTATTTTCACTATGCAGCTCTGCCAGGCACATTAATCTAAAAGTTGAGACAAACACTTCACCTTGAGGCTAATACGCAACGAATTAATAGATGTTTCTATCAAGCACTTTTCAGCCTCATTTCTACATATCAAAATCTGCAATAGCACCATCATCACATGCAATCAAGTTAGATATCCATCAGCACAACAACTACAACAAAACATTTCTTCATTATTAAAATTTAGCATCAACCAAAATGATCCTTACAGAATTTAGCAAAAGTTCCGGGCTCGTCCTGCAAGACATGAACAAAAGATCACAACATTCCTCAAGATACTGCACAAGCAAGCTCAAAATGCAGGAAACAATTATGAATAATATTATAACTTATTTTCCTTTTTAATAAAAAATGGAAAACATACTTCATTTCGACCTCTGGTTTGTTATGCCTTTCAACTTCTTGACAAGGGAAGTTCTGCAAAGCAGTTTCGAAAATCAATAAATTTAAAAATTTAAAAGTTAAAAAATAATTAAGGGAGGGATTAAATTTTATAATGCAAGCATTACCTGCAGGCACAAGGATGCCTCTAAAGTATTCCGTATACATGTTAAATACAAGCGCAATGAAGTTGCCTACAAAATAATAACGAAATTAGAATCAAATTACGATCACAGAGGAAAGAAAGAGATTAGGGCTTACCATTTAGCCAGAGCTCTGGATTTGAGATTGATTGTGTCGAAACTGCAACGCTTTATACGATTTCGATTTTTTGGATTGCGAAGAATTGTTGCTGCTGGTGCTGTGGGTTTGGAGGTGGAGTGGGGGGTGGGTGTGATTTGACTTGGTGGAAGTTTTGATGGGTTTTGTTTGTTGCTTCTGGTGGCAGATTACGCCTTGCACTTACGTGGAAAAAAATAAGAGAGAGTCGAACTACACGTCGTTTAACTTTACTTATGGCATGACCGTGGTTTTATTTATTTTTTTCTTTTTTAAGGTGCTAAACTGACCCAACTTCTCTTAAGTTGCTTCTCGTCTTTGAAATTATAATAGTGATGATGGTTTAAAATATTTTTTTTATTTAAAAATATATTAAAATAATTTTTTTATTTTTTAAAAATTATTTTTACCATTAGTAAATCAAAATAATCTAAAAAAATATATAAAATAATTATTTTAAAAAAAAAAATTTATTTTTAAAATTTGAGGGAATCCGGTTTGCATCACATTCTCAAATGCACCATTAGTCCCTGCCCTCTCAATTTTATCCTCTTAATCCTGCATTGTTTGACTAGTAACAAATTAAAGATGCCAAGAAAGATAATATCCTTTTAGAAGAAATGATGTTTGAGAAAATAGTTGATTGGCAATAGTTTTTGCCTGGTGTTGGTGTGGACAAAAAGGAAGAGATGGTGACGCTTTGTGATGGTTTTGCTTGGGTGTGAGGAGAGGGATTTCATCGAGGAAAGAGAGAAAAGGGTTAATGATGTTGTTGTGGGTTTTATGGTGGGCTGGTTGAGTTTCAGCTGGTGATTATTGGTCAGGAAGGATGAAGAAGAAGAAAAAGAAGAGGGAAGGGTTGTCATCGACGAGTTGAGGAAAAGAGGATGAACGGTGGTGGCCAGTGAGGTTAGAGATGTGGGGCTAGCAGCCGGTGAGAGGGAGGAGAGAGAAAGAAAGGAAAATGGAGATTATTTTTTTCAAATTATAGAAATATTATATTTAAATATAAACTTCATTTTCCATATTTTTTCTGTTTTATCTAGAAAAAAAATGAAATAATACTTCATTACTTACTTCATTACCGAATAATCTCAAGGATTTTATATTTTTTTCATTTAAATGCATGGAAATACTTGAATTTCAAATTATTCAAAATTAACACGGTGTATAACATGAATAAAAGTTAGGGTTCTCAATTCTTACCTCACCAGAGCTAGAAAACCTTTCGGACATATCTCCCATGCCTTCTTCCTCCACTCATATCCCTTCATCGCCTACCCCAACTCTAGCAGCAACACTACCCACACAAGCAGAACCACTCCCCTGTCATCCTATGATTACCCGATCCAAAAACAACATTCAAAAACTCATTCAAAAACTTACTTTCACTACCAAACTCAACATTGAACCTTAGGAACCCACCACCCTTGCCCAGACCACTAAAGATTTGAATTGGCGTTCTGCCATGACTGAGTTTAATGCTTTGTTACGCAATGGCACTTGGACTTTAGTCCCACCTACTTATGCTTCTAATTTGGTTGATTTTCAGGATCAAAAGAAACTCAGATGGGACTGTGGCTCGTTACAAAGCCAGACTCGGAGCGAAAGGTTTTCACCGCTTTGGCCTTGACTATCACAAAACATTTATTCCCGTGGTAAAACCTACGATTGTTCAACTAGTTCTCAGCATTACTGTGAGCAATGGGTGGAAGCTTCGCCAACTAGACATTAACAACGCCTTTCTTCAAGGCACCCTTACTAAAGATGTCTATATGGCCCAACCTCCGAGGTTTCATGATCCGGACAAAGCAAGGTTTGTCTGCAAGCTTAGAAAAGCTATTTATGACTTAAAGCAAGTGCCTCGTGCATGGTATCATGAATTGCGGACTTTTTTGACTACTTTGGGTTTTTCTAACTCCCTAGCCGATACATCTTTTTTCATCTACAATCATGACTCTCATCTCATTTACCTGTTGGTTTATGTTGATGACATCATTGTTGTCAGTGTATATTATGGCAAGAATATCAAATATATATAGCAACCAAATTGTAATAGAAAATCTTGTATTTATTATAGACTACAAATTAGGGATTAGAGACAATAAATTAGGGATTATTACATGTATTTAGAGGACAAAATTCCTCCTTCCGAAAAGGCAATGAAAGATAGAACAATTTTACATTGAAATTTGATATTTGTAACATGGTATTAGAGCTAATTATTCTGATCTAGACCTTTATTCTTCTCTTCAGTTTACAGACTGAATTCGTCAATATTTGGTGATTTTTTTGGGTTCCTAGGATGTCTGGAGAGGCTTTTCTTACTCGATTCAATGGCAAAAACTATACTAGTTGGGCGTTTCAGTTTCGCATGTTTGTTAAAGGGAAGGAATTATAGGGTCATCTCGATGGATCTTCACCAACACCAACCGATCCACAGGAGTTGAGTATATGGACTACCATGGATGCGAAAATTGTCTCTTAAATACTGGGGTCTATTGAACCCCGTATGATCAACAATCTTCGATCGTTTGGCACAGGGAAGGAGATTTGGGACTACTTCCGATGCATCTATTCCTAGAACAATTCGGTTAAAAAATTTCAAGTTGAAATGGGTATTGCCAATTATAAACAAGGTAATCTCTCAATTGAACAATTCTATGCTGGTTTCTAAACTTATAGAGTGAATATACTGGCATAATTTACTTTAAAATACCAAAGGAGAGTTTAGAAGCAGTAGACCTTGTTCATGCCGAGAGCCAGAGGGACCAGTTCTTGATGAAGCTCTGGCCAGAATTTGAGGCTGTGAGAGCTAGCTTGATCAACCGAAGTCCTGTACCCACTTTGGACTAATGTTTGGGGGAACTGTTACGAGAAGAACAACGACTCGCCACTCAACACGAGTTGACTCAGGACACTATCACATAGATGAATGTGGCTTACATGGCTCAAGGAAGGGGACGATAGAGGGGTGTGATTGTGTAGTGTTTTAATTGCAAAGAATTAGGGCACATTGCCAGAAATTACAGCAAGAAATTATGTAATTATTGTAAGAAAGAGGGGCATGTAATCAAGGAATGTCGTCTGCGACCACAGAATCGACAAGGGTTTATTGTGCAGTCAAAATTGGGGGCTGCTTCTATGGCTGCCGTAGCTGTGTCCTCACCGTCTACACCAGAATCTTCATCGTCGGTGAGCTCTTCGTCGAGCACCCTCACTCCTGAGATGGTGCAGCAGATGATAATATCTGCCTTCTCTGCACTTGGGATTTCAAGTAAGAAAAATAAACTTAACTTTCCCTTGGATTCGACACATAATAAACAATGGTTAATGGATTCGGCAGCATCGAATCATATGACCAGTAGTGAAAATGGGTTGTATAATGTGCGAAAATACATGGGTAATCAGCATATACATGTAAAAAATGGTGATAATCTGCCGATTTTGTCAATTGGTAATTTGGGGTCTTATTTCAAAAATAATTTTATGTCACCAAAATTATCCACAAGTTTACTCTCTGTTGGTCAAATGGTAGAAAATAACTGTGAAATTCACTTTGATCGTCATGGTTGTTGTGTGCAGGATCAAGTGTCAGGGAAGGTGATCGTGAAGGGGCCTAAAGTGGGACGTTTATTTCCAATACAATTTTCTATTCCTAGTATTAATTCTTGTACTTATTCTACTGTCATTAATAATCCTCATTTTTAGCATAAGAAATTGGGGCATCCCAATTCTAATGTATTAACTCATTTTATGAAACATGAATATTTGGGGAATAAAAATTCTTTTTCAACAGAACTTTTGGATTGTAGTTCTTGCAAATTGGGTAAAAGCAAAGCATTATCATTTCCTTCACATGGTAGTCGTGCTTCTAAATGTTTTGAAATTATTCATATTGATGTATGGGGCGTAAGCCCTGTTATCTCTCATGCTCAGTATAAATATTTTGTCACATTTATTGATGATTTCAATCGTTTCACGTGGATATATTTTCTTCGATCTAAGGCTTATGTATTCTCAACATTTCAGGCTTTCGTTGTATTTGTTAAAAATCAATTTTCTGCTCATATTAAAATACTTTGTTCTGACTCCAGAGGGGAATATATGTCCAAAGAATTTCAGGAATATCTCAAAAACAAAAGGATTCTCTCTCAAAGATCTTGTCCTTACACTCCTCAATAAAATGGAGTTGTAGAGCGTAAGAATCGACATCTTTTAGATGTTGTTCGCACCTTATTAATTGATTCTTCGGTACTTATTCGATTTTGGGTAGAAGCTCTGTCAACAGTCGTTCATCTAACTAATCGTTTGCCTTCTCAAGTTCTAAACTTTGCATCTCCATACTCTATTTTATTTGGTGTTATTCCTAAGTATGATTCTCTCCATGTTTTTAGGTGTGTTTGTTTTGTTCACTTACCATTTACTGAACGTAATAAACTTTCAGCTCAAGCTGCTTGTTGTGCTTTTCTAGGATACAGTAATTCTCATAAAGGGTTTTGTGTGTTATGATGCAAATGCTCATAAAATTCACATCTCTTAAAATGTGATTTTATTTGAAAATCAGAATTTTTTCCCTTCTTGTCCCTCTACAGAATCCACTCCTATCCAGCTTCCCACATTTGATAATGATAGTCCATCTTATATCTTTAAACGTTTAAAGCCAGAAATTGTATATCAAAGATGTCATCCATCATCCACTTTGCCCCTTCTGATCATTCCCCTCAACTAAGACGATCAACTCGAGTTTCACGTGCCCCAAATAGGTATAGATACTTAGCAACTACTATTGCTAGTACTTTTGTGCCTAGGACTTATGCCCAGGCTTCTACCCAAGACTGTTGACAACAGGCCATGAAAGAGGAACTTCAGGCTCTTCAAGATAATCACACATAGGATATTGTTTCTTATCCTACCGGAATTAAACCTATTGGCTGCAAATGGGTATACACTATTAAATTCCAACATGATGGATCTGTGGAATGATATAAAGCACAGTTGGTGGCTCTTGAAAATTATCAGGCATATGGTAATAATTATGTCCTGGTATGTTTACTCACCCATCTGATATAAAGCATGGCATATTATTTCTTGTCCTGGTATGTTTACTCACCCATCTGATAAAGTCTGCTGGCTGAAATGGTCCCTGTGTGGTTTAAAACAGGCACCCCGGGCATGGTTTGGAAATTTTTGAACTACTCTTCTGAAACTTAAATTTATTCAGAGCCAATATGAATCCTCTCTGTTTCTTCAGCAAACTACTACTGGTATTGTTGCTTTTCTGGTATATGTGGATGATATTATCATTACAGGATCTGACATTCCACTCATTAAGGATTTACAGCGTTCTCTTAACAGTGAATTTCATATCAAGGATCTGGGACACCTTCAATATTTCCTTGGTTTGCAGGTGCACTCTATGTCTAATGGGATTTTTCTACATCAGCACAAATACACCCAAGAGATTCTTCTCTTGGGCGGTCTTGAATCAGGGAATAACGTTTTTACACCTCTCGAGATTAATTTAAAACTTTGTCAGAATGATGGTGACCTGTTACCTGATCCCTCCATATACAGGCAATTGGTGAGCAGTTTGAATTATCTAACCATTACTCGGCTAGATATTTCTTTTGCAGTACAACAAGTCAGTCAGTTTTTATAGGCTCCTCGTCAACCTCATTTAGCTGCTGTCCGAAGAATTCTTCGCTATCTTAAAAGCACATCTTGGCGAGGATTATTTTTTCCTGCTGATAATTCATTACAATTAACATGTTATAGTGATGTAGATTGGGCAGGGTGCATGGATACATGTCGGTCTATTACTGGGTGGTATATGTTTCTTGAAAATGCTTTAATTTAATGGAAAAGCAAAAAGCAAGACTAAATCTCAAAATCTTCCACAGAATCTGAGTATCGAGCTATGTCCTCCGCATGTTATGAAATTGTGTGGCTCCAGGGTTTGCTACGTGAACTTGGTTTTCTTCAGCACACTCCTACACCTCTTCATGCTGATAACACAAGCTATTCAGATTGCTACTAATCCAATGTTTCATGAACGCACCAAACATATTGAAGTTGATTGTCACTACATTCGTGAAGCTCTTGATCATAATATTCTTACACTACCTTATATTTCCATCGAGCATCAGACAGCTGATGTCTTTACGAAGGCCTTGTCTCGGCCTCGACATCAACTCATGATTGACAAATTGATGCTTTTTGATCGGCCAGCATCAATTTGAGGGGGGATGTCAGTATATATTATGGAAAGAATATCAAAAATATATGGCAACCAAATTATAATAGAAAATCTTGTATTTATTATGGACTACAAATCAGGGATTAGAGACAGTAAATTAGGAATTATTACATGTATTTAGAGGACGAAATTCCTCCTTCTAAAAAGGCAATGAAAGACAGAACAATTTTACATTGAAATTTGATATTTGTAATAATTGTTACAGGGGATAATGAACATGCTATTAATCAATTTATTAAATGTTTAGTAGCTCGATTTTCATTAAAAGACTTGGGTTCTCTGACATACTTTCTGGGCATTGAAGTCCAGCCTCATTTCACTGGTGGTGTGCTTCTTTTCCGGAAAAGATACATTTTGGATCTTCTCCACTGAACTAATATGGCTTATGCAAAATCCACACCTGCTCCGCTGCCTCTTAGTTGTAAACCGACCTTGGATATAGGTGTTCCTCTGGCTGATCCAACCACCTACCGTATAACCATAGGAAACCTTTAGTACCTATCTCTCACTCGGCTTGATGTTTGTCTCGCTGTCAACAAACTCTCATAATTCATGCACAAGCCCATGGATGTTCACTAGCAAGTGGTGAAATGCCTCCTTCGCTATTTACTCGATACTATCCACAATTGTCTACTTCTTCATCGTCATTCCCCTTCTTCAATACATGCCTTTTTTGATGCAGACTGGGGGGGAAACAAGGAAGATTTATCCTCCACTAGTGCCTATGTAATCTATCTTGGATGAAATCCCATCTTCTGGACCTCCAAAAAATAGCACACCATGACATGCTTATCTACTGAAGCTGAATACATATCAGTAGCTGACATAGCAGGTGAGATCAGCTGGGTCTACTCTTTACTGTCCAAACTACATTTTCTGGTGAGTCATACTCCAGTCATTTACTGTGATAATATTGGTTCCACTCAGTTGAGTTTGAATCATGTGTTCACTCAAGAATGAAACACGTTGTTATTGATTTTCACTTCATTCAACAAAGGGTTTAATCTGGTGCTCTATGAGTGTCTCATGTGTCTTCAAAAGATTAGTTAGCTGATGCGTTGGCAAAATCCCTACCCCGCTCGTAGTTCTGGCTTCTCAAAGACAAGATTGGACTCATTGACCCCGTCCATCTTAAGGGGGCATGTAAGCAAGTGTCCATGTGAAAAACAAATACTAACTAACCTCCTGAAAAACCCATGGATGTTCACTAGCAAGTGGTAAAACGCCTCCTTCGCTATTTACTCGGTATTATCCATAATTGTCTACTTCTTCATCGTCATTCCCCTTCTTCAATACATGCCTTTTTTGATGCAGACTGGGGGGGAAACAAGGAAGATTTATCCTCCACCAGTGCCTATGTAATCTATCTTGGATGAAATCCCATCTTCTGGACCTCCAAAAAATAGCACACCATGACATGCTTATCTACTGAAGCTGAATACATATCAGTAGCTGACATAGCAGGTGAGATCAGCTGGGTCTACTCTTTACTGTCCAAACTACATTTTCTGGTGAGTCATACTCCAGTCATTTACTGTGATAATATTGGTTCCACTCAGTTGAGTTTGAATCATGTGTTCACTCAAGAATGAAACACGTTGTTATTGATTTTCACTTCATTCGATAAAGGGTTTAATCTGGTGCTCTATGAGCGTCTCATGTGTCTTCAAAAGATTAGTTAGCTAATGCGTTGGCAAAATCCCTACCCCGCTCGTAGTTCTGGCTTCTCAAAGACAAGATTGGACTCATTGACCTCGTCCATCTTAAGGGGGCATGTAAGCAAGTGTCCATGTGAAAAACAAATACTAACTAACCTCCTGAAAAATAGGATTTATGCAAAGTGATAAGGTTGTTATCAAGTTGAACTCTAATTGATGTAATCGGTTAGTCTTTGTGTTATTTATGTAGTATAAATAACCCCTCATTCAGTGAATACAATCAGAGTTGTTCACAAACTGCATGTATATCATCATGTGTTACCTTAGTTTGGGCTATCATATATAACCTTGGTGGACCGAGCTACCATATAGCTGGGTTGGACTGATTTCTTTAGCCTAACCAAGCCATCGTATAACTCAATTGGGTTGATTTGCAGAGCCTAACAAGCTGACCACTCTCTCTCTCTCTCTCTCTCTCTCTCCCCTTCATTTATCTCTATTCTCTTTTTTTTTTTATTATTACCTTTATTAACTCTTTTAATTTTTTAAGCTATTACCATATATGTTGAGTTGTACAAACTACAACTTCAACTAAAATTATCATGTTTTGTGGTAAGCTACTCATAATAAAAGCATATATGTCATTGGTAAGCTACTATATGATATGACTAAGCTATAAAATAGAATTTTCACCTTTCATAGTGAGCTGCTCAAGATTTTTTTTAAGGAGACTATAAATTCTCAGGTTTAACTAAAGAGGAGTATTTTTTTTTTTCATTTGAGCAACACTAAAAAACACTTCAACTATCTTTCGATCTATTTTTTTACAATATATTTTCATAATAAAACCCTAAACTAACTTACACATCAAAGGGTTATATTGAAGGTAACATACATTGTTCGACCTTTATATTATCTGTGAAGAAAGCCCAAGTCTAATGAAGTTTTCTCAACTTTATCATAAATATATTGATCTACACTATTAAAATGACAGAAAACTTTTTATCTTAGCTAAGATTTTTGAGTTTGTTAGCTATTAAACTATCTTTTATGGAGTCCTAGATATCATTAGAAATAAACTATTTTGTCAATTCTATCAAAGAAGAAGCCAATCCTCCTTTTCCACCTTTAAAACCTCCAAATCGCACCTTTCTTACATCAACTTGTCTTTATAGTTAGACTAGATCCTTCCATGTTTCTCTTGAGATCATGAAATTACTGGAAAACTTGTTTAAAAATATGGTTGATGGGCATATTTGGGTCCAATTACTTTTTAGGTTAGAACTTTGTCAGAATTTAATCTCTAACATAAGCTCTTCAATATGGATCATTAACATGATTTAAAAAAATTATGAGTGAATTAGAAATTGATCTCAAAGAATCATTGGTTGACATATTTTGGTGAAACTCAAAACTCTTTAAAAGAACTCTATTTCACATAGGAAAGAAACAAAACTTTCTTGGTGTTTTTAAAATGAAAAATTGAGAAGTTAAAATTGGATCCAAAGAGCACCTAAGCTTTAATAGATGAGAGGTCATAATCAAAATGGGATTTGGGTTTAAAATCACACACGTGAGTGTCGGCTCATTCTCGGGCTTCGAGTTGGGCCCGTGGTTTGGGCTTATTGTAAAATAATATTTTGAACCATAGAAGATTTTTTTTTACCAATTAAAATTTAGACTTAGGCCAAATCTATGAAGATTTATTTCTTTTAGCCCATTGATTGGTTTATCTAGTCCATGAAAGGAAGAATCTAATAAGTTTTTCTTGAACTCTTTCAAGGTTACGTGAATAGATTTTTTAGCTCAAAAGTCACATGATTTAAATCCAAAAACATTCATGTTTAATTCTAGTTTATTGTGGATAATCAAAGTTGTTAGTGGGGGGAATTCAACAACTTTTGGTTTCTAAAAGTCTCTATAAAAAAGGGTTGAAGAAGAGTGTTTAAGGTTGTTAATTGTGCTTTTTTTTTTTTTTACAAAATTTGACACTTCTTTTCATCTTATTTTCCAGCAATTCTTGTAGAGGGATCATTAAGCAATATTTTATTGGTTTGTTGGACCTTGTTTAGGAGTGCACTTAAACAAGATGGTGTTATTGAAATCATGAGAGACTTATTGAAAAAAGTCATGTTTCACCAAGTGAGGAGCAATAAAGCCTTAAGGACAAAGAACCGATCATTGACAATAAGAAAGCTTGATTAATTTTAAAGTGTTTCATCAAATAAATATCCTTTTGGTTCTTATTTAATTCTATACATTAGCATGCATGCTAGAGTTATGATTTTATTATTTATGCAAGATTATATATATGTTTAGTAACATGCTAGCCTTTTTGTTATGATAGCAAGTTTACCATGATGTTATAAATTGCATGATTATAAACTAAACATATATGCTCACTTGTCTAATTATTATTTGCTAATTTTTTTTATCAATAATCTTAAGATTTTTTTTTTGCTATATGCATACTATTTGTTTAGTTTATAATTCTTTATGATAACTAGATGAATAGTCAAAGAAGATATTAGAATCTTTGTGTTATAATTTTATCTAGTTGTTGATTTACATGTTTTTTAGATTGATACATATAATTTGTTCTTATGAACTACACAATAAAAACTTTGGTTATGTCTACCATGTATTTTTGCTATTTATGTGTTTAGTTTATATATGTATATTTGCAATCTTGTATGGTATGCTAATTATTTGTTTATACAAATTTATATTGGTATGCTATTTTTTAAAACAAGATTAAAATGGTATAAAGCATGTTTAGTGTGATATCTTTTTGGTTATTCTAACCAATATTGCTTCAGAAAATACTACATTAGTAGTAAGGATTCCACCATCACCTTTTGTGATGCATGGTGAGAAACTTGTAAAGCTCAATGAGTTAAACTTTAAGAGATGAAAACATAAAATATTATTTTATATGACCACATTAAACTTAGTTAAGTTCTTGTTGAAAAAAGCAACAAAGTTGTCAGATAATAAATTCAATTCCATTATTATGGTAGCTTTAGATGTATGGAATCAAAGTGATTTATGTGCAAGAACTATATCTTAAATAGATTGGATAATACACAACATGATATGTATAGTTTAATCTAGAGTGCAAAAGCACTTTGAAAAGCTTTGCAAAAAAGGTTCAAGGTTGACATTTTTGTTATGAAAAAGTTTATAATCGAAAAATTTTTAGATTTCAAAATGGTTGACTTGATTATCATTATAAGTCAAGTTCAAGAGTTTCAACTCACCTTACATTACAATTATGCTAAAGATATGGTTATAAATGAATCCTTCAAAGTAGCCATGATTATTGACAAATTACCATCATCTTGGAAAGAATTCAAGAATTAGCTTAAGCATAAGATCAAGAAAATGAGAGTTAAAGACCTTATTTTGAAGTTAAGGGCAGAAAAGGACAACAAGTTATCAGAAAGAAGAGTTATCTCTTTTGATATAATTCATATGATAAAATTTTCTATGAAGGGAAGAAATATTTCCAATAATTTTAATGGAAAATGTTTTATCCGTAACAAGATAGGGCACCTAGCCAAGGATTGCATAAATAAGGTTCAATAAAGTAACTTAAGAGGGGAAATGATTGTTAAAGCCAACATCAACAAGGTTGATCACCTCGTGCATGAAGTTTAAAAAATAAACATGCCTACAGTTGTTTCCAAAGTCAACATGATAAAAACTCTTAAGTATTGATGGGTTCACACTAGTGTAATAAGACATATATGCATTGAATAAAACGTTCTCCACTATAAAGAAGTGGTTGGTGAACACTTGTACATGGAGAATTCATCAACCTCTAATATAATAGTTCTTAGGAAGGCCATATTAAAGATGATTTCCAAAAAACTTTTGACTCTCAATAATATGCTTCATGTTATTGATATTAAAAGAAACTTAATAAATGGTTCATTGTTAAGCAAAAAATGGCTTTAAATTGGTTTTTGAGAGTGAAAAATTGAAACTCTCTAAAAACAGAATGTTGATAAAAGAGGGGTGTCTTAGTGATGGGCACCTGAAAATGAATGTAATTATATTAAAACCATGAATAAGAAGAGTAATAATTATGCCTCTTTATTTTACATGCTTAAGTTTTGTAATGTGTGGCATGACAGGTTAGGCCATATGAATTATAACTTTATAGAAAGGTTAATACATCTTAATTTATTATCAACTAGATTTTTGAGAAAAATTGTAAATATAGGTTTCTGTAGAATCAAATATCTTAAAAACTTCTTTTCATTTAATTAAAAGATGTAATGAACCTCTAGTTTTAATTTACTCAAATATTGATGAGCTAAAGTTTATGCAAACAAGAGGTGGGGAAAAGTATTATATTATTTTTATAGTTGATTGCACAAGGTATTATTATACCTATTTGCTTAATAGTAAACATGTGACTCTTAAAATGTTTAGACATTACAAGAATGAAGTTGAAAATCAACTTGATAAGAAAATAAAAATAATAAAAAGTTATAGAGGTGGAGAATACAAAACACTACTTGGTGAAATTTGTTCCTAAAATGATGTTATTTGCCAAATTACTTCTTTTTATTCACCTTCACAAAATGGCATTGTGGAATGTAAGAATTCAATATTAAAATAAATTATGAATACCATGTTGATAAGTTTTGGAACACTTTAGAACTTACAGGGGTGATAATTCTAACTACCAATTACATACTTAATAAAGTACCCTATAAAGTTTTTTAGAAAATGCACAATATGGATTATGGAAAGGTGAAGATCTTCCTACAAATACCTCAAAGTATAGGAGTGTCTTATAAAGGTAGCAATACTTTATCCTAGAAAGATCAAGATAATACCTATAACTATGGATTATATATTTATTGGATATGCATACAATAGTAGTGTATATCTATTTATTAAACACAAGTCAAGTATTAAGAATATTCATCATAATACTATTATGGAAACAAAGAATGTTACATTCTTTAAAGATGTGTTTCCATGAAAGGAAGCATAAGAAAATCATCTAGTTAGGATAATAATTAAGGTTAGCTTATATAATAATCATCAATTAAAAGATGAGGAAGTTAAGTTTAGAATGAGTAAAAGGGAAAAAATGACCAAAATAATTGTTCCTAATTTTCTAACGTACTTGTTAAAAAATAAACCTCAAACCTATTTCAAGATAATATCTTGTCCTGAAGCTTTCTATTGGACAGAGATAGTCAATAATGAAATTGAGTCCATTATCAATAATTATACATAAGAACTAGTGGATCTTTCTCTCGAAAGTAAACTATTAGGCCATATGTGGATCTTTAAAAGAAAGATGAAAGATGATGTATTATTGACAAATATAAAGCTAAACTTCTTGTTAAAGGCTTTAGATAACAAAAAAGTGAGGACTATTTTTTACACATATTCACATGTGCATGAATAACTTCTATATGAACATGCTATCACAACTATTAAAAAACTTGAAATATATCAAATATATGTAAAAATAGCTTTTTAAATGGTGCCTTGATGAGGAGATTTATATGGAACAACTCAAAGGATTTGTTCTAAATGGACAAGAAAATAAAGTGTATCATCATTATATAGTTTGAAATAAGAACCTAAATAATAAGATGGAAATTTTGATTAGGTTTTGTTGTTAAATAAGTTCAAAATCAACGAAGTTGATAAATGTGTTTATGTAAAAAACACAAATAATGGTTATGCCATTATATGTCTCTATATGGATAATATGTTTATTTTATACAATAATAATTACATAATCAAGTCTACTAAGAAAATATTAACTAACAAGTTTGACATGAAAAACTCGGGCGTTGCAGATATCATACAAGGAATAAAAATTTATAGGATATTTGATTGGTATCTTATTATATTAAGAAAGTTCTTAACAAATTTTCTAAAATAAAAAATAGCATTCTGAAAAAAACTAATGGACATAAGTGTCTATCTGTCTAAAAATAAAGGCGAGAGAATAGACTATTTTTTAATATTCTCATATAATTAGAAGCTTGATGTATGTTATAAATTGTACAAGACCTGATATTGTTTAGTCGATTAGCAAACTAAATAGATTTAAAAGTAATTCAAGTATAGATCATTTGAAAGCAATACAAAAAGGAACTCAAGTATTTAAGTTACACCTTAGACTATAAGATACACTATAGTGGTTACTTGGAGGTACTTGTAGGGTATAGTGATGCCAATTGAATATCTAACACTAATGATCTAAAATCTACTAATGGATATATCTTCACACTTGGTGGAGTAATTGTGTCATCAAAATCCTCTAAACAAATATGTATCACAAGATCCATGATGGAATCATAGTCTATTGTTTTTGATAAAATTGGAGAAGAGTGAATAGCTTTAAAAATTCTTACAGGAAATTTCATGTTGTCTAAAACTAGTGCTAGCTATTTTTGTCCATTGTGACAATCAATTCGCAATTAAAAAGCCACAAAGTAGTATGTATAATGGTAAGTCTAGACATATAAATTATAAATATAATATCGTTAAATACTTGCCCTCGAATGAAATTATTTTCATTGACTATGTAAAGTCAAAGAAAAATATTATAAATTTGTTAACCAAAGGTTTGTCAAAAGAGCTTGTGTATAGTTAATCAAGGGGAATAGACTTAAAGCCTTTAAGAATGAAAGAGTGTAATGATGATAACCACACATAGTTGATTGGAGATCCCATGATCCGAGTTCAAATGAAAAAATTGAGTCATATAACATTCTCGGTAGCACTCATAAATTATCATTTCCTACTTATTCCTATGATAAAATAAGTGTTAGTTGTAGTATAATAAAGGGTGAGTAGTATTCTTAATGATTTTCATATCTTTTATACCAAGTGGAGTATAACAGAATATTCTTAATGAAATATCACCTACATAAGTGAGAAATATGGTCGTTTCTTTGAGAATTTTTATGATTACTGTTATCCTAGTTTACATAAAAATTTAGTAGTTCAAGACATTGAATTCATTATTTAACAAGTAAATTAGATGGTATTTCACTAAAGAGAGTTCGAAGTCAAAAGTTATCTTCTCTAATGCAGTGATATATCAAATAAATATCTCTATACAAATCTTTGAGTCATTTTTAAATTGGTTAGATAATTTCCATTCATGTAAGGAACTGTTAAAAAATTTGTTAAAGAACATGGTTAAGGGGTATAATTGAGGCCAAATTAAACGTGAGATCCACTCACTTTTCAAGTTAAAAATTTATTGGAATTTAATCTTCAATATAAGTTCTTTAACACAAAACATTAACATGATTTAAATAAATTATAGGTAAATGTGAAACTTATCTCAAATTACTCTTAGTTGGTATGTTTTGGTGAAACCTGAAACTCTTTAAAAGAACTTTGTTCTATATAAAAAAAAAAGTAACAAAACTTTCTTGTTTATAAACTGGAAAGTTAAAATTAAGCTCAAATGATATCCAAGCTTTTAAAGGAGAGAGGTTTTAAGCAAAGTAAGTTTTGAACTTAAATCCACACATACATATGTATATAGGCTCGACTTAGCTTGTGTTCGGGTTCTAAGCCCAATCTAGGACTAGGTTTAAGTTTATTATAAAACAATATTTTAGAACATAAAAATTATTTTTTGCCAAATAAAATTTATAATTAGACCTGGTTTATAAAGAATTATTTCTTCCAGCCTATAGGTTTGTCCGGTCAATGAAACGAAAAATCTTATTAGTTTTTTCCAAAACTTTTCAAGGTTATATGAACATATGTTTTAACTTCAAAGTCACATGATTTAAATTAAAAAATATTCATGTTTAATTCTAGTTTATTATGGTCAATCAAATATATTAGTGAGGGATGCCTATCTTTGGCCTCTAAAATTCTTTTTTAAAAAGGCTAAAGAATAGTATTTGGGGTTGGTTGGTTTTGCATTGTTTTGTAGAATTTGACACTCTTCTTCACCTTATTTTCTAGCATTGTTTTTTTAGTTTTAAATATTTTTTCTCTTAAAATTTATCCTCATCTAGAGCTTAGGTTTAGTCCTTATAGAGGGATCATTAAACAATATTTCTTTGGTTTGTTGGACCTTGTTTAAGAGTGCACTTAAACAAGATGGTATTGTTTGAATTGGGGGAGACTTATTAAAAAAAGCCTTATTGCATCAAGTAAAGAGCAATAAATTTTTTTTAAAAAAATATTGATATTTAACAACAACAATGCTTGAATCAATTTTAAAGTACTTTAACAAGTAAGTACTCTTTTAGTTTTTATTTAATTTAACACATTAAAATGCATGTTAAGATTGTGATTATACTATTTATGCAAAATTATATATATATGTTTAGTAGCATGCTAGTCTTTTTGTTATGATAAAAAATTTACCATGACATGATAAATTGCATGATTATAAACTAAATAATCAGGTTTGGTGCTTCTGATCAAATGACTCAGATCATGAGTTTTATAATTTAACATGAGTTGATATTATTTTTTCACTTATTTCATGTTTTGATCTTATTACTCAACAATGATTTTTATTTTTCACAAAATAGGCTTCACGTTTTTTTTTATTATTTATATTAGGTTATCTCGATCTCATTACCTGACCCATGAGTTTGACAGGTTAACTCAGGTGGGCTCAAATCTTTTTTAGCTTTTAATTGCTCTTTCTTCTTTTGAATCCTTTTGTGTAGTTGATTTTTTTTTAATTTCATCATTCAATATTTAGTTTGATAAAAATTGAGCTTTGAGATTTTTTCATATTTGACATTTTGATCAAATGACTCAGGTCACGAGTTTCATGAGCTAATGATGGTTTTTTTTTTAAAAAAATTAGGTTTCATGATTTTTTTTTTCATTTTCTTTTCTATCAAGTTACTCGATCTCATAACTTGACTTGTGAGTTTGGTGGGTTTACTTGAGTGGGCTTGAGCTTTTTTTTTTTTGCTTATAATTGATAACTTTTTTTATCCTTTTATATGATTAATTTTTTTTTTAATTTTATCCTTCAATATTTGATTAGCTGAAAATTGTTTTTTGAGGTTTTTTAAATTTAGCACTTTTGATCAAATGACCCGGGTCATTAGCTTAATAGGTTAAAATGAGCTGACATCATTTGTTTGGTTGAAAATTGAACTTTTTAACTGAGTCTGGGTTTAAAATTTCATGGGTTACGATTTCGGAAGATTAAATTAGGGTTGTGTTTTTAATGTTTATAAAATTACTGAACTTATTAAACCCAACCGACTCAATGACCTGAATCTCGAATTTCTTTAACTTGTTTAGAAATCCTAACGTTGCCTTAACTTTATTCTTCTTACATCTTAAAACATTTGGCCTAGCTCACGATGTTGCTCTAACTATTGATATACATTTACTCAAAGCCACTTTTTTTTTGTTTTTTTTTTTGCTTTCAGCCTTTGATATTTTTTCATTATAATTGATTTTTTTTTCGATGTGGGTTTCACGATTTTATCACAATATCACACTCCAAATCATGAGTATCACAAGTTAACCATTGTTGACCCAAATCGATCTAATGTGTTGCCCTCTCAATATTTTGTTTTTGAAAAAAAATGGCATTCATTATGTTACCATTTAAGTATTTTAAAAGTGTTTTTGATTATTATGCATCAAGATTTTGACTTTCTAATGTCTTAATTTTTTTTAGTATAAAAAAATGAATCAACTTGTGAAGTGCGCGAACTAAAAAGCTAGTTTAATGTAATATTATTCACAATCACCATTATGCATCCAAAACATCAAAACAACACAATTTAACCAAACAATCAAGATGAACTTCCAAAAAATTCCAAAATTTACTAAACTAACAATTCGACCAATTCTAACAAAATTCATAACTTTGTCATAACTCCCTTAATTCATTTTTCAAGCATGTCACTTTCATATAAAAAACACAACACACAATCCAATTCAACAATTTTGTGTATAATTTGAACAATTTTCAACTCCCATAAATTGTTGGCCACCAATGTTCTTTTTTTAATTTTACTTCCTCACATCTCTTCTCTTTATCAGCCACAACGTTTAACCCTTAACTCTATTTTTATTAACATTTTAACATCAATATTTTCAAAATTTCATAACCACACTTTCCAAAAACATATACAACATGTATTTCATAAATCCAACTAAAAACCTTACCTCAAATACAATCACTTAAACCCTCACATTACATTAACATTTAATATCACATAATTTAAGCAAAGTATTCATTTCTCTCTCTCAACCCCTATGGTCGACCATTTGACAAGCATTATGCCCAAGTTTTATTTCAATTTTTTTTCTTTGAATTCACCTTTAATATCACTCAATTCATGCCAATTTAATCATATTTAAAACAATCAACACTTTCCTCAATTTTTTTTATAAACCCTAGATGTTGAAATTAGAGATTTCTTTCCTCACCCCAACCAAACTAAAAAAAAATGAATTTAATTGGAAGGAAATCCTTTATCTTAGCTAAAATGACTCAAATGAATGAATTTTTGCAATCAATTCTAAGTATCATCACCTTCTCTTAAAAAATTCAAACTTTCTCTCACTAAAAGGCACCCTCCTAACCTCTCTAAAATCTCTAATTAATTATTCTCTTCTATATAAAAATCACTTATAACTACTCTCCCTTACTTGAATTTGGAGAGAAATATGAGAGAATTAAGAAAAGAGAGAAGGATTTTGGTGTTCTCTCCTTTATAGTTAACAAGTTTTTCTTATAGAGAGGGAGGATGACTTTTTCATCTATTTACCAAAAAGCCATCCTTATTAGATGTAATTCGTAAAAACCCGTGTTCATCGATAATGTTTTTCACACACCGAACTTGTTATTATTTTATCTGCTTTTAGTATAGATTATTTAAAATTTCCCCTAGTCTTAACAAAATTTCCTCTAATTTTTCATCATATTCAATTAAAAGCTAACGTGGTTAACAATAGGGGTGTTCAACTTGTGCCCGTTTTATTTCAACCTTAATAATTCACTCAATTCACCGATTGGAAAATAGTATTTCTTGTTGTTATAAACCCTAGATGTTGAAACAGAATCCTTCCTCACCAACCAACACGTGACTCAAGAATGTTGCAATCAATTCTAACCGTATCTAGTTTTGTTTGGTTCGCTCAAAGGCACCCTTTTTAGCATTAAAAACCAGAAAAAACCACTATAACTCCTCGGGAACCAATTAAATAAGAGGAAACTTTTGGATAAAATCCTTGTTGAAAACTTTTAATTGTCAAGCCCTTATTGAGATCCGAAAGAACCTCCCTCGTAATGTTTCCCAATCAAAGACACCGGATAGTTATCAAAATTCCCTAGTCAACAATCCTCTACATATTAACAAAGATTCCAATAGTGTCTCACAAACTACCAGGCTGAATACCAGGACCTCGCTAGCATAACTATATGTTAATAAAACCAGAAACAATGATTTTATCCAAGACCCTTCCAACACTTTCAAACAAACTAAAACAAAGAGTAGAAAGGTCCCAAACACCGTGAATACGAGAGAACTATAAAAAAACAAAGAGTAGAAAAAAAGAGAGAAAAAGGCAGAGAGAGAGAAAGGGGGGAAGGAGGGATGGGGCGACTAGAAAGGGGGAAAGGGGAAGGGGGGAGAGATAGAGCAGAAGGGAGGGAGGGAGGGGTAGAGCGGCTGGAAAGGGGAGGGGGAACGGGGAACGAGGAAAGGGAAGGAGGGGCTGGAAAGGTAGGGTTAAGGTATATAGGTTTATGATGTTTATACTTTTTTTAGATTCAATTAAACCAGTTCGGTTTGGTCTGGTTCAATCGGTTTAAGCTTTTTTAAACCGAAACCAGACCAATGGTTTTTTTTAATTTTTTAATCGGTTTATTTGGTTTTTTCTATCTGTTCGATTTTTTCGGTTAATTTTTTCTCGGTTTTTTCAGTTTAATTGATTGGTCGGTTTTTTTGAACACCCCTTGTTAATAGAGGGTTTACACCGACAATCAGTATTTTTACACATAAATTTTTACTTCATTTCATCTAGGATCTTCATCTAAATAACCAAGGACTTTCATTACTTGTCAAAAAAATTTCTTTTAAATTTTTTATTATTTCTTAATGAGGTATTTACATGATTTATCATGAGGAAGGCATTTCATGTATTAATTTATTGCTTTATTTTATCTGAGATTTAAGCTAATTTACTGGGGATTTTCACCCCTAAACATAAAAAGTTTATTCTTAATATATTGTTTTTTAGTTGAGGATTACCATATTTAACAATGGTTTACGATTCTGGACTACCAATTGTCACGGGGTTAAATTTTTCACATCGAAATTCAACCCAATGTGGCAGTCTAGTCCCAAGTAGACTATGCCTTGCCTCACCTTTTCGCTCGTGTTTCCTAAGACTATGTGTTTCGCTCACCCAAAGAGGTTCTCACAATTGTGTCATCATAAACAAAGAATAAACACAAGCAAGCACACCAAGAATACAAGAATACTTCTCAACCTTTATTTATCTCGTCAACAAAGGATTACATAATAAGAGTGTGTGTGCTATGCACAGAAATCGCATGCTACACAGCAAAGGCTTTGCAGCCTATTTATAGACAAATATGTGAACTACAAGGCTTACCTATGATCTCCTATTTTTCAGGACATAGTGGGGCACTTTCTCCTCCATGTTCTCCATGATCTCAGCAGCTTGGAGAGCACCCCAGTTATGCTCCCACGTTCTGCCCCCATCATGCTGCCACTTCACCCACGTTCTGCCCCCATGATGCAGCCACTTCACCCATGTTTTGCCTATCCACATGGCAGTCCCAACTGCCTGTTCTGCTGTGTTAACTGCTAACTTAGAAGGTCCATGATCTAAGCCCCCACGTCTATGTCAAGTCGCAAGCTCAAAGACTCGTATAAACCATCACACGCTGCCTGCCGAATTCGTCTCTACCTACGCAAGGCTGCCGCTATACGTCGCTGCCGAATTCTAGGCAGTGTGCTTTCATTAGTGTGTCCCCGCGCTTAGAGCTCTAACAAACCACCCCTACTAGAAGAGTTTGACATCCTCGTCGGAATAGACGTGAGGTAGTCTTGCACTTGATCCTCAAATTGCCATAAATCTCTATCCTTCTCCCACGAAACCTCCTCATTTTTCTTCCATTTTACCAAGAATTCTGTTCGCCGATTCTTCCTATGTTGGTCGAGTCGACGATGATCTATGATTTTGACGATACCATCGTCAAATTGCTTGTGAATCATAGGAGGAGCTCTTTGCGACTTACTTCTCTTCGGATCCTCTTGGTCTTCATAAAAAGGCTACAAGTAACTTACGTGAAAAGTAGGGTGAAGCTTTAGCCGTTCGGGCAGCTTCAACCTGTATGCGACAACCCCTACCTTTCGATGATCTTGAAAGGTCCATCGCACCTTGGCACCAACCCTCGGTGCTTCGTCGTCCCCACAATTTTCTTACAAATTTACGGAGTTAACTTGAGCAACACCTTGTCACCCACGCTGAATTCCAACAATCTTCGCTTTTGATTGGCATATGTGAGCATCCTTTTCATTGCCTTACGCAAGCTATCTTGGGCTTGCTCAAACAGTTCATGCTGCTCCATCATAAACCTGTATGTCGATGGACTCTTCCCACCCAATATCTGCACTGCAATCTTGGCAGGAGTTTGGGGTTGTGCCCTCAAGACCAGCTCATACGGACTTGCTTCCATTGCCGAGGATTTCTGAAGATTATAGCAAAACTGCGCACTATCTAGCAACTCCAACTAGTTTCGTTGCATCGCTATCATGTGTTGTCTCAAATATTCCTCCGGCAAAGCATTTATCCTTTTCGTCTGCCCATCGGTTTGCGGATGGTTGGCAGTCAAAAACTTCAGCCTTGTTCCCATCATGTTGAACAACATTGTCCAGAATCTACCTGTGAATCACACATCGCGATCGCTTACAATGTCAAAAAGTACTCCAAAGTACTTCACCACGTTGCGATAGAATAATTCAGTGGCCACTTCGACTGTACACACCATAGGGGCAACCACAAACACCGCGTACTTGGTGAATCTGTTCACGACAACCATGATCGTGTTCATGCCATCCACCTTTGGAAAACCAACAATGAAGTCTATCGAAACAGACACCTAAGGCTTTTATGGAATCGACAACGACTGTAACAAGCCTGCCTCACGGCTGCCGTAAAGTCTTGTCTTGCTGGCACACTAGACAAGTCCTGACGTAAAGTTCTACATTGTCCTCCATCTTCGGCCAATAATAAGTCTACGACAGGAGAGCAACCATCCTTTCTCTACCTGGATGTCCAGCCAACTGCGGATCATGAGTCTCTGTCATTAAATATTTCTGCAGCTCTCCCTTCGGCACGAAGATTCGACTCCTCTTTTGCATAGAGTAGGTCTTGTTCCAGCCAATACCTCCGTATTGTCCCTTCTCATACAAGCTCAACCATCTTCTTGTACGCTACGTCTTCCCCAGCAGCTTGACGAAGTCGACCTAGCATGTCTGACTCCATATGAACAATAGCAAGAACAGTAGCAATTACCTCGTGTCTGCTGAGTGCATCTGCAACCTAATTATGGCTCCCCGGTTTGTGCTCCCATATGAAATCATATTCGGCCAAGAATTCCTGCCACCGAGCTTATTGCTGCGACAATTTCTTCTGTGTCCTGAAAAATGTGTTAGCAATATTGTCGGTCTTGACAACAAATTTCGACCCCAACAGATATACTATCCATATGCCAAGGCAGTGCACTATTGTCGTCATCTCCTTCTCATGCGTCGGGTAATTCTGTTCCACTTCACTTAGCTTCCGACTCTCGAAAGCAATCGAATGCCCCTCTTGTACGAGCACTCCACCAATGGCCCTATCCGAAGCATCAGTATGCACTTCGAATGGCTTCTCAAAATCAGGCAACCCCAAGACTGGAGTTGACGCTACCGTTGTCTTCAGCTTCTCAAAAGCTTGTTGGCAGTCAACCGTCCATTCCCATCTCCGATTCTTCTTGAGAAGATCCGAGAGAGGAGTTGTTTTCTTGCTATAGCCCTCAATGAATCGTCTATAGTAGTTTGCAAGCCCAAAAAATGATCTCAGTTCCAGGACTGATTTTGGCGATGTCCATCGACTATGGCTTGAATCTTCTATGGATCCATCTTCACCTGTCCTTCTCTAATCAAGTGGCCTAAGAACATAATTTCAGCTTTTGCAAACTCACATTTTTCTCTCTTCACATACAATTCATATTCTCTCAATCTGCTTAGGACTTTAGAAAGATGAGTTACATGATCTTCAATGCCTCTACTATAGATTACAATGTCATCTAAATAGACTACAACAAAATTGTCTAAGAAGTCATATAATAAATCGTTCATTAGATTGCAAAATGTTGCCGGAGCATTTGTTAGGCCGAATGGCATAACTAGAAACTCGTATGAGCCATACCTTGTCACACAAGTAGTTTTATGCTCATCACCGTCAGCAACCTGCACTTGCCAATACCTTGATCGCAAGTCCAATTTCGTAAAGATTGAGGCTCCACACAATCTGTCCATCAAATCTTGAATTAAAGGAACTGGATATTTGTTTTTGATTGTTACCTTGTTGAGTGCTCGGTAGTACACATGCGAAGGCTCCCATCCGCCTTCTTTAAAACAAAACCGGAGCACCATATGGAGCCTTGGAAGGGCGGACAAACCCCGAGTCAATCAGCTCTTCCAATTGTTTCCTCAATTCTGTCAATTCCATTGGCGACATTCGGTGAGGGGCTTGAGATGGTGGCTTTGTCCCTGGCACCAGCTTAATTCGATGGTTAATGGCCCTCCTAGGCAGGAGTTTCTTCGGCAACTGAGGTGGCATCACATCTTCAAATTGCTGCAGCATGCTAGCAATCTCTTTCGACACTTCCCCACAATAGTCTGCCTTCTCATCCACTTTCGGTATATGATTTTGATTTCACCTTTAATTGAAATGTTACTTTTCCTTTTATTTTGTTTATATATCATATTTGATCTTTGTTTTTTTATTTTTATTTTTGTTTTAATTTGTTTTGTAAAATGTAAGATTTATTTCAATTTCACCATTAAATTAAACAATGTTATTTTTCCTCTTATTTTTTTTGTTTAAAATTTGGTCTTTATTTTTTTAGATTAATATTTTTTGTTTTGGGATGTTTTGTCAAATTAATATATATATTTTTTAATTTTATCCTTTAGCTTTGGATTGATTGGAAATTAAGAGTCGTGGTTTTTTTTTTGTTAGATTACATCGGACTCATTACCCAAGTTACGAATTTGAAAGATTAACCCGGATAATATCAACCTCTTTTTTTATACTATTTTTTTTTAATTTTATTTTTTTAATACTTTAGATTTGTGAAGTTGTTATTGATGTTTTTTTTTTCTAGTTTTATTTCTATGGAGTTATTCTAGTTTTTTAATTTTAATTGTGAGTTTATTCTAGATTTATTTTTTCTTCTTACATTTGCTCTTTTAAAAATTAGTTTTTTTTTTCTATTTTTCTTCCTGCAACGCTCGATTGGATTGAAATGTAGCTTCTTAACATTCTTTACTAAAAAAAAAAAAAAGAGATGCATAAATATATATCATATATATAATAAAATAATATATATATATATATATATATATATATATATATAATCAGTCCCTCTATCGGGAAATTACTAGATCTTTTTGAACAGGGAAAGTGATTAATTGAGAAATTACTTGTAAATAAAGGATTTAAATTCAAACCAAGTTCACGCGTAAATCAAAGAAACACTACAATCTACATCTGCTCTTCTCTCTTAAGCCATCACTGGACAGCGTCCTTTTTCTTCTTCCGCATTTCTCTTATAATAATTATAAATAATTAAAAAAAACCATCTGATCTGCAATTATCCTTTCAATCCAATCGATGAGGAGGTAAATTACATACACATCAAACAGACCTCAATCGCTCGATCAATCTTTTTTTTTTAAATTTTAACTTAATTCTGAATTTAAATATGCAAGAAGATTAGGGCACCAAAGGCAGCACGGGAAGCAAGGAGGAGGAGGAGGATTATTAGCCAAACTATCGATTGCAGTCCTTTTTCTCTTGATCTGCTCTCTTTCTCTACTCTCCGCTCCATTTACTCCTAACACTAACGGATCCACCTCACCATCTCAGGTTCCTTCCTTACCTCATTTTCTATTTATTTTGGATACTTAATTCTGAGCTTAACATGTTTATTTATTTCTTGTTATTTGATGTTTTTTTTTAGCAGATGAATGTAGAAGACCTATGGAAAAGTGCGAATTCGGGTGGGTGGAAGCCGTCATCGGCTCCACGATCTGAGTGGCCATGTATGTGCTCTTCCTTCTATCAAAATACCATCTTCTATAGTAATGATGTGAGACTGTGTTGAAGAAATGTTTTTCTCTTTTATATTGTGGCTGCAGCTCCTCCAAAAGAGACCAATGGGTATCTCCGTGTTCGTTGTAATGGCGGTTTGAATCAGCAAAGAAGCGCGGTTTGTAATCCGTTCTTGCATAGCTCTCTTAACTTCTTGTAGTAATGTTATATTTTCATACATATCTTCCAAGCATTTTTATTTTATTTTTATTGAAAATGTAAATTGGGTGCGTAAGCTTGACGGAATCTACTTCCATGGTTGTTCAGTGTATTGGGAAATGGAAGGAAAATATATTTTCTTTGATTACAAGAGGGAGAGTGTGTGTGTTTTTATGTATATATATAACTATGATAGATTTTTAAAAAATATACACGAGTAGAATGTAGCCAAGTTAGGTATTATATGATGGTGATACCTGGTGTAATGGATTTATTTTAAATGAATTAATATATACTACCTTGGATGTTATATAGATTTGTAATGCTGTTCTTGCTGCAAGAATCATGAACGCTACACTTGTTTTGCCTGAGTTGGATGCAAACTCCTTCTGGCATGATGACAGGTATGTGTTTTTAGTGCATCCATTCTTGAATTCATTTATATTGGGTAACTATTTGTTGCTTATTTCTAGCATTTTGGAAACATTTTGTGTTGAATCTGTTAAATGTGATCATTAAAGAAAGAATATTGAAGGGACCTGTTAGTGTTATTTTTTCGCTAGTTAATCTTGATTACTTTTTTTTTCCCCTACTTTGGCATCTCCTTTGTAATTTGTATGGTCCTCTGCACTTGGGTTGACATTTCTTCCTTGCTTTGTAGTGTTGTAATAATGACCTCTATGATGTTGAACATTTAAGATGCTGTGGCTTGAGCTTCTTCTAAAATGCCATCATTCTTATACCTTTTAACAGGACTCACAAAGTGATTTTTCTGTTGATTCAATTTATCAACTATTTGAGACATATTACGTTGTTGAGTGTATAATTTTCGGAATTGTGATTGAATTGTTACATGTTATCTTTACCATGTACAGTGGATTTCATGGCCTCTATGATGTTGAGCATTTTATCCAGTCACTGAGATTTGATGTACAAATTGTGGAAAGAATTCCAGAAATTCATAAAAATGGGAAAACCAAGAAGATTAAAGCTTTTCAGGTAAATGTAGTAACATGTCATTCCGTTTCATCTGTGAAATTTTGTGCTTGGGCCATTTTAAGTCATTGGAAGGTCCTGAAAATATTAACATTTTTTTCATCCTTAATTTTCTCCCTTGCCTCAGCTGCGCCCCCCTAGAGATGCTCCTATTAGTTGGTATACAACTGATGCTCTGAAGAAAATGAAGGAACATGGAGCCATTTATCTAAGTCCATTTTCACATCGTTTAGCTGAAGAAATTGACAACCCTGAGTATCAACGATTAAGGTGCAGGGTTAACTATCATGCTCTAAGATTTAAACCGCATATTATGAAGTTAAGCGAGTCAATAGTTGATAAACTACGCTCACAAGGTCACTTCATGGCAATACACCTCCGTTTTGAGATGGACATGCTGTCATTTGCTGGGTAAGCACTTAGCTATTTACTTTACAGTAGCTGTTGACATAATCAGTGCTGGCATGTATTTTTAGAAGGGACTGGCCTACATACACAAATTTCACTATCCTGTAATTTAAAGAGTATTTTCTCTTAGCAGTTATAGGGAAGATTTATAGGGGCATTAGTATTATTTTCTCCTAGTAAACAAGTGCATCTAGACATGCATGTGCTGTATTTTTAGTGAATTGTGGAGTGCACTCTGAAGATGATTTTTTCTGCTTACCAGATAACTGAACTTGGATACATGGATGAAAAAATTGAAGTGTGCAGATACCTGACAATTTTCCTGGAATTCTGTAACTGCTAATAGAAAGGACCTTCTGTAGTTTTCCTTTCAATTTGTGATTGTTTTCCATCGAAGTGGGCTTTTTGGTGTTTCTTGCGTTGACATATTTGTTTAGTCTGTGCCCGTGGATTTTTATGTGGCGATTCTAATCTTTCTTCATGAGCTATTCTTACAACCCAGTCATGGTTTTGATGAACCAGCATCTACCCCCATGGTGTTTGTAGAGTTTTATACCTTTCGTGAGCCATTCTACTGATTTAGATATAGTTCTGTGTTCATCTACATGGAAACTCTACTTTTGTATATCTTAAAGATCTTTCCTTTTCACATTTTTAAGACTTTAACTGTCTGCTTTGGGTTGGGATTCATAGAATTAATTGGAAGACATTCCAAATATGAAAAACATAATGATGTCATTCTGAATTCTGATTACCCTGGATATGAATGATGTGCAGGTGCTTTGACATATTTACCCCTGCAGAACAAAAAATATTGAAAAAGTATCGGAAGGAAAATTTTGCTGATAAAACACTCGTTTACAAAGAAAGAAGGGCCATTGGAAAATGTCCACTAACTCCAGAAGAGGTGATCTTTTGTTTGAATGCCCATGCATTTGTCTGTCAGTTGGTTATCAACTCTACCAGCATTGAACTTACTACCACATATGAAGAATTAATACTATTGTGATGCCTCTTACTTGCTGTAGGTTGGTCTTATCTTACGTGCTATGGGGTTCAACAATTCCACCAGGATATACCTTGCAGCTGGCGAACTGTTTGGTGGAGAGCGGTTTATGACACCATTTAGGGCCCTATTCCCTCGCCTTGAGAATCACAGTTCTGTTGATGCCAGTGAGGAGCTGGCTACGAACTCTCAGGGATTGATAGGATCTGCTGTGGATTACATGGTTTGTCTTCTTGCTGACATATTTATGCCAACTTATGATGGACCAAGCAACTTTGCCAACAATCTCCTGGGTCACCGTCTGTATTATGGCTTTCGAACAAATATTAGACCTGACAGGAAAGGCCTTGCCCCAGTTTTTATTGCTCGAGAGAATGGAAGGACAGCTGGTTTTGAAGAAGCTGTTAGGCATGTTATGCTCAAAACAAACTTTGGTGGCCCCCACAAACGGATCTCACCCGAGTCATTTTATACAAATTCTTGGCCGGAATGTTTTTGTCAAATGGAAACACAGAATCCTGCTCATAAATGCCCATCAGAGAATGTCATGCAAAATTTGCACAGCCAATTAGTGACTGAAAACATCGACAAGCAACAATACAACCGATCAGATTCAACAGTATCCTTGGCAGAAAGATAGGAGTTGTCTTGTATATTTTTAGTAGTTATTTACTCTTTCCCCAGTACTGTACTACAAATTGGAGCTAGGGGTCCAGCAACTATATTGAGTCTTTCAGGTAATTTTATATCTTAGATTATTATCTATCTGTTACCTTGAAGTGTCGCAATTAATTGTTGTGCTTCATCTCATATCTTCTATCTATGAGATTACTTCTTGCATGAGAAAAGAGCGATGCTGATTCGTTTCATTTGAGTTTTTCATTCTTATTATCTTGTATATAGATGTTTCCCCTTTCATCCTATATTTCATGATCTCAGGATATCAGATGATAGCTGATTCTTGGCTCCACTCTTCCCAGAGATCAGCATACCAGTCCATGTAAAATCTATTGGATGCTGCAGGTTCATGCTACTCAGGTTTAAATGACAATGATTCATTACAGGGAGGAAGAAGGCACATTATCTACAAATATACTAGTCAAGTACATGAATCTGATTGATTTTTGCAGCTTGTATTCATTTACACTTGCTAATACACTGGAAGACGTCGGATTCAATGGACAACATTTTTCTTGCTGTGAGTAATTACGGGCGATCAAGCCATAGCGAAATAAGTTTTCCTTGGATTTGCATATTTATTGTGTGAAAAACGATCTAGAATTTCAAGTCCATGCAAGATAATCTCTCTTTTTTTTTTTTTTTCATACTTGTTAATTTAGTTTCCTTCCTAAACTAGAAATCAGATCTGATAACTCTTTGATCTACAAGAATTGAGCTTTTCTTGGACTTGGATTAGATGAGTTAGATGCTATTCTTTATGCTTCTTAAACATTCCAAGCTTTTCTAGATCCATCTTACTCTATATACTCCGAACAAGTCTATTTAATACCTCTTTTAAGTTTTTTTATTCTAGCTCCATTTGATACCTCCAATGAGTTCTTAGCATGACTAAGCTTGGCAAGTCCTCAATATGCATGCTCTTGTAAACAAAAAGGTAATGAATGCTCAGTGCAAAGTGAGACGTAGTGAATTCAAGCTTAACATATCCTAAGCAATCTCTCTTACAAAAAGCATATTTTTTTAATATATAAAAAAGATAGCGTTACTAAGGTTTTGTTCATGTGATTATTTGCCTACAAAAAAGGGTGATGGGTAAATATCGAGGCTTGCCTAGACGGTGAAAAATGGATGCTCAGTTACAGGTTAGTTCAAGCCACGCTCTTCAGTTTCCTTAATTAGCACAGTAAAAACAATAAACAGCAAACAGATAGCCAACAGCATATTTACCATCCTGTAAACGACAGCATCTCTATCATCCTGTAACTGACATTTCTGTATTTAATCGAAAGAATACATGACCTATAGAAAACCGAATTCAGAAACATAGCTCTCTACCACCACCATGACAAATCTAAGCGACAAAGGAGCATCTCCTTGCCAGTTACCTGTTACCTTCAACCAACATTTATTTACAAACACTAAATTCTCAAACAAAAACGAGGAAGGGCAAAAATTAAGTGTCTAAAAATAATTAGTGTGATGGTTGACCGCGCAACTTGTTTGCGACATAGAGCAAATGACTAATGTTTGTTGGGGGGTAGTTCTGAAGTAGCTTGAGAATAGAAGTGAAATCCCCAGCTAGTAGACGCCTCCGAACGAGAATCAGCATTGCACAACATACCCTAAGCAAAGTTTCCTGCAAATGTAAAAGTGTTAATTTGTTGGATTTGACAATGTTCAAATCCCAAAATTTTGACCAAGTAACGGGACAGGGGAAATGGTGTACATTGTGTTCCACTACATAATTGGTCAAAATAAACATTCAAGCAAGTTGTTCCGCTAACGTACATTCAACATCTAACATATGCAATACCACTGCTTCTAATTATCATCGTATAAACTGATCATGACACACCATAGTTTTAGTCAAGGCTCTGCAATCAATGATGAATTTCCACATCTCTCGCTTATGTCTTGTAATAACAAACCTCTTCAACATTTATAGTCTTTAGAATCATTATAGTCCAATATTGGAGTCTAGGCTTGTAGCCAAAAGGCGGAACCATAATGGAACCATTGTTCTAGAAGTATGCCATCCTACAGCATTTTCAGTCTTTCATCGCCACAACAATTTCAGCACAATTTGAATGTACCACACAAGGCCCTGAGCTATTCCAGCCATGGATATAAAAATGTTCCTCAAAGTACTCGACTGGATTATGATATAAAGACGAATCCTAAGGGAAGATAGAGGGTCTAGAGAGCTTGCTCCTTCAAACCTACAATTTGGTCCTTAGGAGGTGGCATCCTTGTTCTATTTATTAAAAACCACATTCAAAGAAAAGAATAGAGAGGAAATGAATTTTACCTGAGGACCCTCAGGGTCACTTAGAAGTGTGTCCCAAATGTGAATACTATCTGCGAAATTGAACTCCTGAGTCAAGAGGAGAGTAATCCACCGAAATGAATAAAACTGGGGGTTGACCTGTTATTTTTATTTTTTTTTAAGAAAAAAGAAGCAAGCAAATTTCAGAAGAATGACTTGTCCAAAAAATAGAGCCTGCAGTGAAATGCCTCATAACTAATCTATAGTAAAAAAAAATGTTGCTTAATGCTTAAATTTATGAAACCTGATGCGAGTTATAAGCACAAACCCAACTTCTACCATTTCAAAAGGCTGCCTGGAACCCATGTCACTTGTTTTCATTCTTCTTATATATCAAACTATTGTTTCATATTTCTAGTAGAACACAAAATCCATATGTGACAAACCATGCCTTGATACATTGCAACTGAAATATAACTACGAAACTTTGTGATAGTGTCTTACTTTTGTTGTGACCTCAAGATGACGCCAAAGTTCTTCATCATGCTCCTTCAGAAGATGCGACAATCTTGTAATAGTTGAACGAATTCCCACAACACTGTTGTCAAGTTGCTGACAGAAATGATCCCGGAATCCACTCAATAACTCGACAAAGCAGAAAAATGTGTCTGCTTCTGCACAGGCCTGCATAACTTAAATAAAAAAAATGATAAATAAAATGAAACCCGAAAAGGATAATTGAAACAAGACATTAACACCAAATCACAGGATCAATGATGACAGTGGATGAGATGCATGCTCCCACAATTATTGCTATGCAACTGTCTTCTTCTAAAAATTCATTGGTGGATCAAGATTATGCCACTGCATAGAGATGAAAGTGTACATAGAATTGATGAAAGTGTTATTGATGCATTTTATATTATGCATCTCCAAATAACACTGGCATTTCATGTTTTAAATCATGGAGACTTTCTATCATTCACCATTTCCACTGAAGTGTACATAGAATTGGATAATGAAATATTATTCTAACAAAAAAGAAAGCAATAGCACGCACTTACCTCCATTTCCTCATCAGGGTCATTTTTGAATACGTAAAATAGAGGTGCCAAAATTTCATTCATCCCTTGAACATATCGTATTCCCGGATTTAACTTTGCAAATACAATCAGTATGTTTCTCAAAGCCTCCTGAACATTATAGGCATGAATAGGTTGGCACAACTGCATTTAAGTTAATACCAAATATCAGGAAGAAAAGCAAAGAAAAAAATCAAGAGCACACCTGATTGGATTTTGTAAATGATGAGTCCCCAGAAAAGAAGTGCATGTCAGGGTGAGTGCGTTTCACATCTCGATCAATCTGCTCTATAATCTCTGAGTCCTACAAAATGCCAAGGTTGGAGATGCATATGTTAGACATATGGTGCAAATATTAGTATATTGTTTCGCAAAAGCACATGGTGTTGAAATATCACTTCAAGCAGACAAAAATATCATGGAAATGGGCAACGAGCTATTATCCTGATGCATATCAGGTCATACGCACACACTTCATACTTGCAAAACCAAACCATATCAACAGGGGGCATTCTCTATATGTGAACACTAGCTGTCATGATGTGGAATGGTACTAAATCATATTCCCAGGACATCTCAAAGAATAACAGGCAAGGCATCATTTACTTTACTTTCGTATTTGTTTTAACATTTTTTTTTGTTCAAAGTTCAAAACAAAGACCTTTCGAGTACAAACCCAATACTTCCCCTTATTTCATTTTCCCTTCTCAAAGTTCCTGAAAAAGGCTCCATACCGATGCAGATTCTTTAACAGAACTGCACTAGCTAATCCATAAGAAAAGGTACAATAACTAATCCAATAAAGGCACAATAGAACAGAAAATATCCAATGTCTAGAACAGAAAATATCCAATGTCTAAAGCATTCGTGCCATGAAGCAGTTGGTTTCATACCTGAAAGAATTTATTCCAAATGCTGCTCTTCCCAAGGCTCAAAGGATGCTCCCCATGAGTTATCTTCGATCTTGAGAGCACACAACGGCTTTCAGATTTTGCATCATCATTGTCAAGACCCATAGTTTTCTCCAACCTCCTTGTTATTTCTGACTAACTAGCCACAAAAACATTCAGAATACCAGAACCTTTGACAAGAATTAGAACATTAAACTGAAGGCAGCAGCACATCCTTATTGTGAAAAAAAACTTCACTGGTCCATTAGCTCACAATCTTACTTATAACAACCCAAGTTAATCTAGCTCAATTCATGAAAACATACATCCAGGATGGAATTTAACTTATTTTTGCAACCTCTTCACAATGTTAACAATTTCCAATGCTGTCAAAGTTGTGAGAACTTTCCAAAAATCCATTATATAAGAATGCTAACACCATAAAAAATCATGAATAAAAAACCAGCAACAGATTGGATAACAAACACACCACACTATGTTTTATAACCTTTATGATCGTTTTATTTCCCCAATAAATTATTGACCAAATAAGGCATTAAAATTTCTGCTATTTGACTTACAGGATTCATCAAAAGCTCTTCTTTAAATCGCTTGTACTGAGATCTCTTCTTAGCCAATTCAGACGACCAAAGAGAACGATCAGGTGGTAAATATCCCAACAAGAGCTGCCATACACAATCAGTAAGCTTAAATTCAGACTTAGCCCACTAACCCAAATCAACATGCAAGACACTCGCTCCATTCAACAAGAGGAACGAGAGTACGTTACTTCAACAGCCCCTCAGCATAAAAAAATCACTTCTCTTGAAACCCAAAATCTCTAAATTTCTAAATTTACAAACCCAACTAATCATAAGCTTGAAATACCAAAATTTCAAGATTGACCCATTACTCAAGACACTACATTTATCTCATAACTACTCGAAGAGAATTAAAATCCAGTTTTCTTGAAAACGAAAAATCTCTAATTTCTTTCAATTCTCTCAACAACCAAATTTTTTTTATTTAATTTAAATTACCTTCCAAACCGTGGAACGAATACCAACACCATCAGGTATCCCTTGAGAAGCTATCCTCCTTAATTCCCCCATATTTATCACCTTCCTTGATAACTACATCAGCAAAACAACGCAGCTTTAAATAGAAACTCGAAAATTTAAAAGCGGGGGGGAGGAAGGAAGAAAAACTTGAACTAACCTCGGTCAAAAGAAGAGCCTGATTTGAAATATCCTCCGCAGAGCTCTCAGTATTATCAGCTTTTCGATTATCTATCTTATTATTACTAATAGAATTATTACTATTATTATTACTGATGTTGTCGTTAACGATGCTGCTTTTTGAGTGCTTATCTTCTTTAATGTCAGGTTTTCGCGGATGATAATCATGATGATGACGAGGCGGATGCTGTTGTTCGTCTCTGGTGGCGGCAGGAGGTAGCGGTGGATCGATTGGAGGTGAGGCGGAGGTGGATGAGTGGTGGTCGAAGTGATTGGTGTCGGAGTAGGAGAACGAGGTGGTGGTGGAGGAGGAGGAGGACCAGAGAGAGCTGTTGAGCCAATCCGGTACCTTTTTCTTCACCATTTTTATTCCAAAGGGGGAGTTTTTTTAGAGTTTTCTTTAATTTTTAATCTTTAGATCGATTGTAGTTTCTTCTTTTCCATTCGAGGAAGGAAGGAAGAGGGTGAAACGGGTGGTTCTTGAGTGACAGAGGGCTTAGGGGAAGACTCGTGAAGGAGCAATCGGACAAGACCAGTTAGCTTCATGCTATTTTTTCTTTAGGTTGATAAAATGAAGGGATAAATAACTACAAATCAGACCCCAATCTATCATGGATTTCACAATTCAGTTATGGAACTTTTTTGGAAAAAGCCTTGCCCTATTAGAAGCTGGGGTCTGATTTATAGTTTTCTAAGAAAAGACAATGGAATCAATTTTGATTTAGTTCATTGTATTATATTTATATAAAACATTATGGCACACTGTGTATTTTTTTAATAATTCATTTTGTGTTCAAAGTTTTTTTTTTCTTGGGTGATTTAATTCTAATTGAAATTCAATTGTTTTTAATTTTTTAGGCAAGGTTGGAATTGGAAAAAGAAGGACCAAAATAAACGGACATCAAACATGAGTGGCATGCCAAAGATTTTATTAAAAAAACACTTAGGTCCTCAAACTTTAAAAATAACACAAATTATACATTTAGGTTCTTTTATTTTAAAAAAAATCATTTTGATGCAGAAGCTTATTTGTATTATTTTTCAATTCTTGGTTAAAGAGAGGAGTCACCGGATTCCAGCAATGAGAGAGAAAGTTATCATTCAAGTCATTTTTAACCATCAAAACGGGTTTTTTTTTTTTAATTTCATGGGTTCCATGAGATAAGAGGAGCTTGATAGTGGTTGTTTAAAGTCTCAATATTGCTTGAAAAAATTATATTTGTGTTTTTTTTAATAAAAAGACTTAAAATGACGTAGTTTCAGGCTTTTTAAATAAAAATAATAATCAAATATGGATTAACACATGTCAAACCCAAATATCTAAAAAAAAAAGTTAAATATTTTGTTCAATTGTGTATTTTTTTAAATAAACAAATTATTGCATTTTATGGCACAACTGTGAAATACTAGATGTTACTAGATTTATAGGCCCGTGATACACCGCTTGCGACAACAATTTTTTTTATTGGTAAAACAAAGATGCTCGAGCAATGAAAAGGTGTTTAAAAGAAATAAAAAAGCAGGACTCAAGGGGTAAACCCCCATATAAACATCAGACCGAACATAGTAAGGTCTCAATAAGTAATGAAAGCTTGAAATGAAAATAAATGGATGCATGATGGAAATAATAAAAGTGATGTGTAATGAAGAGGATGATCTCCATGAATAAATTTAAAGGTATTAATAAAGTTAAAAGGAGAATTATGAGTTTCGGGTTCAAAAGTAAATATTGTATTACTTATCATTTTAAGTAGTTACATGGATAATGAGTTGAATGCATACTTTTATTTAAAATTAACTAAGTTAATATGTGCATGTTTTATGTCCATCTCATTTGCCAATGCAACATCAATAAAGCAATTGAGTCTTTGTAGTTAAACTACTTAAGTAAAGTTTAGTTATATGTTTTATTATGTAATGAATTGAAATATAAGTGTAATTACATCTTTTGGAATTTTATCTATTAGTAAGTTGTATTTTCTTTGTGCATGTATATTACAACAATAAAAGGGTACTATATATACAATAGTGTATATAAATGAAGTATAAAATGGTGAGGTTGACAATGAATTATGATAGATTTAGAGTAGGCCCAGGGCTACTTATATGGTGATCGATGGATTGCGTATGTAATATCCCACATCGACGGGTAAGGGAGTGGTAGCTGACCTTATCAAGAGTGCTGGTGCTAACTTGTCATATGCGTTTTGGGGCGTCAAGCTCAGAAGTAGGCTCGTGTCACCAGGAACAAAACCATGAGGGTGGTAAGGCCCAAAATGGACAATATATGGCAAGTTGGGCTGGGTTGTTACATTTAGTATCAGAGCTGACCTCACTGGTTGTCCGATTGTGCCGACGGGGTCGTCGGGCTCTTTAAGGGGGTGGATTGTAATATCTCACATCGACTGGTGAAGGAGTGGTAGCTGACCTTATTAAGAGTGCTGATGCTAACTTGTCATCCGTGTTTTGAGGCGTCAGGCTCAAAAGTGAGCTCGCGTCACCAGGAACAAAACCGTAAGGGCGGTAAGGCCCATAGCGGACAATATATGGCAAGTTGAGTCGGGCTGTTACAACGTAAATGTATAAGGATGAGTGATTGTCTAGTAGGATTATGGATAAGAACATGTTTGCGATATGCTTATAGAAATGATGAGTTGTCTGTGTGACTTAAAACCCTAGTCATGAGTCTTGAATTAACTTTATGGAAAGCAAAATCTAAAAAAGAACGAAGCAAAATTATAAATCAATAAAATATCGAATGATGAAATTGATAAAAAAATTAAAGAGAAAAAAAATGGGGGCCATATTTGACATAAAAAACTAAAACAAAATGCTTAAGGATGAAATTAAAAAAAATATAAAAATTAAAAAAAAAGAAGCCAATAACAATTAAAAGAATGAGGATCAAATTTGATATAAAAATCCAATTAAACCAAATAATGAGGGATGAAATTGAATTAAAAAACAATAAAACAAATAAAAATCCAAAGAATGAGGATCAAATTGTATATAAAAAAACAAATGGCAAGATACCCTTGAATTTTTCAATGAGAAGAGAGAAAAAAAGGAAAGGAGAAGGAGAAGAAAAAAAGTACATTGGAGCCCAATCGCTCCTCCTTTGTGAACACATGTCTAACCATCAAAAATAGAATATCGAGACACTTCTAATGTCGTCGTGAAAGGCAGTGTTTGAACAGCGATTTAAGTCATATGTGTGCTTAAAAGGCATAGACGCTGCCCATATGCAAGCTTGTGTGGCAACACGCTAGCCACCTTGTCTAAAATATTACAATAGTAAAAAAAAGAAACCAAGACAAAAGGACCAAAACACCCCTAGCCATCGATTAAAAAAAAATTAATCCAAGGGATAAATGTGTCATTTTACTATTTTAAATAATGGGAAATTTTTTTTAAAAAAAAACCTACATTACAATTTAATTAATTATGCTTTAAAGAATAGTTAAGATATTTTACCGTGATAAATGCTAAATGCTTTGCATATATTTTTTCCAATTATTAATTATTTAGAATTTGGTGTGTGCGTGTGCGTATCAACAATATGTATTAATTAACTATGTTAAGTAAACAATTAATCTATTTTTATACTTTTTAATTCATTATCAATTATCTATGTACATACAAATTTGTATACATTAATTTATAGAAATTACAACTCGGCAATAAAATTGATAAAATATAAAACAAACCCGTTAAACAAACCATTATTTATATCACCACAACACACCTAAGTCAGGAATTCGACATAAGTTTCAACAATTTATAAACAAATATAATTTTATAAAATCTAAAATAAACCATAACATGTACAAAATCATATATCTATACAACAAGTTTGTTTGAGAAAAAACAATAAAACAAGTAAACACCCACATAAAATACATATACTATAAAAATATGCAATAAAAAAATTAACATTTCAAAATTGTGTTTAAATTAAAAAAAAAATGGTAGATTTGCTTGCTGAAAATGGAAAATCCACAATAAAATGTTGTTGTGACTGGAAAGGTCAAGGAAGGATGAGTTGTGTTGAGATGGGGGGATGTTTGCTAGTTGCAGATTAGGGGGGCTGTTTAGTTGTAGAAGGGAAGAAGGAGAAATAGGGGATGAGAGGGTTAACGACCAAGTTATGTATTAACTCTTATCGATGGAATTATCAACATAATGTTTATGTTTGTCAATTCATTGGCAATTCTGTTGGTATAAGTGACATGTCACTACACGGTTTTCCCTGTTTGAATGCAACTGTAATTCCTTCGTTAAAAATATCCACAAAAAACTACATGCCATTTTACTTTTTGGTTTTTTTTAATTTCTTTTATTTCATTTGGGATTCTGTCGGTATTTCCCAACAGAAATACCAATGGTAAATACCGATGGAGTTAGCAATGGAATGAGTTTGGTCAGTAAATATCACTCCAAAATACCGATGAATTTTTTTCGTTGGTGATTTTGTTTGTATTCGTAGATTTTTTTTGGGGGGTTTTGTTTAGTTGTAGAGGGGAGGAAGGAGAAATAAAGGAGGAGAGGGTTGATGACCAAGTCATATATGAACTCTTACCAATGGAATTACCAACAGAATATTTCTGTCTGTCAATTCTATCAGTATAAATTACACGTCACTGCATGGTTTTCCCTGTTTGAATGCAATTATAATTCCGTCGGTAAAAGCGTCCATAAAAAATTACATGTCATTTTACTTTTTGGTTTTTTTTAATTCCTTTTATTTCATTTGGGATTCTGTCAGTATTTACCAACAAAAATACCGATAGAGTTAGCAATTGAATCAATTTGGTCGGTAAATATCACCCTAAAATACCGATGAATTTTTTTTATCGGTGATTTTGTTTGTATCCGTAGATTTTTTTTTGGGGTTTGTTTAGTTGTAGAAAGGAAAAAGGAGAAATAAAGGAGGAGAGGGTGACGACCAAGTCATATATTAACTCTTACCGATAGAATTACCAACAGAATGTTTGTCTATCAATCCATTGGCAATTCTGTCGGTATAAGTGACATGTCACTGCACGGTTTTCCCTGCTTGAATGCAACTATAATTTCATCGGTAAAAGCGTCCACAAAAAATTACACATCATTGTATTTTTTGATTTTTTTTAAAATTCCTTTTATTCCGTCTGGGATTCTCTCGGTATTTACCAACAGAAATATTCTGTTTGTAAATATCAATGGAGTTAGCGATGGAATCAATTTGGTCGATAAATATCACCCCAAAATACAAATGAATTTTTTTTGTCAATGATTTTGTTTGTATTCATAGATTTTTTGGTAGTGTTAGTCATTATCAAATTGACTAGTGATAAATAAGTCTTTTCTCATTTAAAATGCACCATGAAAAGATCAAAATACCATTAGAAGCAAGAGATTTGAAATTGGCTTTGAAGGGTAATTTTGTATCTTCATAATTTTTTTTCATTATTATCAGTTTAGCTGAGGAGTAATTTGATATTTGATGAAACATATATATAAAAAAACACAGTAAAATGACCAAAATACCTTTAAAAGCAAAAATTTTAAAACTTGTGTCAAATGGCTTTTTCATCTTTTTTTTAATGGTTTTTTTTTGTTATTATCAAGTCAACTTAGGGACAACTTAGTATTTGATCATGTGTGTGTGTGTGTGAGTGTATAAAGGTTGGGGCACGTGTGACGTACTCGCTTACATTTAAGAGGTGCTTGTGTCATTTGAGTTGCATATGCAGAGCCTCTCGATGTTCAAAAATTATATTTTGTTGTGTCGTTTTTAGCGTCGTCGTGTTTGTTTCCTGGTAGTGTGGTACGTGACGATGTTGGTGGTATGGTTTGTCGTTGATGGATCTTTTTTTTTTCTCCCTCTTTTCTCTCCTCTCCTGGAAATTATAGTTTGACCCTCTTTATTGTTTGTATTTCAACTTCAAATCTTATTCTTTTTATTTTTAATTTTTATTCTTGGCCCTTCTGTAGAAATTTTATTTTTTCAATTTCATCCTTCAATCCCAATTTGCAAAAAATATATTTTCCAATTTAATCCTCATTCTTTTGATTATTGTTTTGGGACCTTTTGTTAAATTGATTTTTCTTTTCAATTTCACCCTTCAATCAAAAATTTATTTTTATTTTTTATTTCAATTTTAATCCTTATTCTTTTGATTTTTTTGTGTGTTTTTGTTTAATTAATTTTTCTTTTCAATTTCACGCTTCAATAAAAAATAAATTTTATTTTGTGTTTCATTTTTTTTTCTCATTCTTTTAATTGTCATTTTTTGTTTTCAAACCTTTTGTATAATTGATATTATTTTTTCCAAGTTAATCCTTCAATATTTAATTGATTAGAAATTAGGCTTAATGATTTTTCTAAATAGGGTGCTTCTAGACTAATGTTACAGGTCACAGATTTGAAAAGTTAATACATGTTGATGTCGTTTGTTTTTTCACATATTTTCTTTTCAGCTTTTTGATTTTTTTACATTTTCTTTTCTACTGGATTTTCGATCTTATGACATAGATTGTAGATTTGATGGGTTAACTTAGATTGACTCGCCTTTTATTCTCTGAGCTACAAGTTTATCATGCTAACTCGGATTAACTCGAGCTGGTCTTTTTTATCCTTTTTTTTAATCTAATTTTATTTTTTTATATTTAATTGGCTGAGAATTAAGCTACATTGTTTGTTCTTTTTTTACAAAAATATTTTTTTCCCAAAGTTATCTTTATAATTTTTTTTAAACATTTAATCTATTTATTATCATTACCTATTTTTTTTATCTTTTAATTAAAATAAAATCAATTTATTTTACCCAACTCAAGTTATATATATAAAACACGATTAAGCTACCTAAACATAATTTTTAACGCGAAAAAAAAGAAAAGAAGAAGAAGCCCCGGCGAAGTAGATTCTACATTGTTAGCTTATCAATCATTATGGTAGTTCTTAGCTACTCCTACATACATTGTTAGAAGGCATTACTATGATATTTGTTTTACGATATGTGCTAAAAATCAGAAATTGGTCAGCGAAATTAGGAGAACCCTAGTTGCATGCATGAACCTGGTAAAAATGCCTATCACAACAGGAAAATGGATGGATTTTGAAAGTAAATCAGATAGCAAAAATAAATAAATAACATAAAATCATTAGCACATGATAGTCTTATGTTCGCTGTGTGATAGCATAGCATGACCCCATGATTCAAAACACATTCGGTTTTTAGCTTTTTCTTTCTTTTTTTACAACTTGTCTAGGGTTCATGTGTTTGGCATAATTGCAATTTTCCCAAAGACACAAGTGGGGTGGCGCCATGATCTTGATTTATGCATGGATTCAAGCAAATGATAGATGGTAGTTTAAGGTTCTGGGCTGTCTCTTTTTCAAGTCTTAAATCATGTGAGATTCAAAAGCAGGTGTGTCCTTTTGGTCTTTAATTCCTCTCCCACGTTATCATGCTGTAAAGGGAGACGCTCAGAATCTGCTCATCATGCCTTTTACTTCAAAATAATTTCCTTTTTCCTTTTAGTTTTCTTTTCTTTGAATACGTTTTTGATCAATATGGTAGAAACATAGCGTTATCAGTAGCATACTGTGCACAAAAGAAGAGTATGACAGTAATCGGCAACACTTGAACCATAATGCTAATTCTTTCAAAAGTCTGAGAGCTATTGACAGGAGACAATCTGTTGTTCTTGGCTTCTAATATGGGCAGGTAATAGAGTAATTAATAATAATGTTAAATATCAGAAGATACATTTTCTTTCAGATTGCCTTTCTTTTTTTTATACAGTGGAAAACTAAAGGGATCAAACAAGGGGAGAAAAACCACCACCACCTTAAGAATTTAACGACACTACTCATGCCTTGGGGTAGGGTGTCCGATGCTATTATCCACTCCTGTTGCATGGAACTAAGCTTGGCCAAATAATCCTCTTACAGCATTCCTTCAAGCCGAATTCCTCAATCAAGTTGCAGCAGAACCTTGACATCCAGAATATTTGCATGGAGATGAGAGGTTAAATTATCATGCACCTGGATACTTTGGACATAGATATAGTGGAGTTTCATGTGCATTTGTGAACACAATGTGAGTTTATAAATAGCCTAATTATCCTGCAATTAGTCCTCAATTCTTTCGTTAGGATGATAACTTGCGCATGTACGAATTAGAATCATAGCGATTCTTCCTTTTCAAGATAGAAATTTTTTTTTTCAAATATAGAATACAAATCTGAAGGTCCAAGTATTTAGTCATGGTGGTGTAGAGGTGGTGATGCTTGAAAGTTTACATGTCTCCCATATAATCCAGGTCAAATATGAGAAATGGTCAAGATAACTAGATCATTTGATGAATTATGAAATTAATCATTTTTTTCATTTTTTTAAAATAAGATTTCTTGGTGTTGATTTAAATAAATTTGAGTACATTTTGGTGTATCAATATATCCATCAATATTATCTCCGTGTCAATATATCCAAACCCAACTCGGTCTAATTTTAGGGTTTAAATATGCTTTTGTAATTGTATTAACTCGGTCTAATTTTAGGGTTTAATTTAGGTTTATTCGATTTAAATATGCCTTTGTAATTGTATTAATTTTCCGACTTGCGCTTTTTGCTCTTTTTTTCTGCTCTAAAGTGACCTGTTTTTAATTGGCTTCGTAAATTTCGGAGGTAAATTTTATTGATTTGGGACAAAGGAAAAGCTTGCTACAATGCCCTATTCCGCGGCCCCCAATTCTGTTTATCAGCAACATTTTGCTTATTTCTGCCAACCAGGTTTGCAAGATTGCATTAGAATCAGCTTCCTAATGTAGCAGGGTTTTCAATTTTTCGCCTTTGCCGCAGCCTTGCAGACCGGCCCTAGTTCATGACTACAGCAGTAAGGGCAGCAGCATGGAGCTTAGATGCCATGACGCTACCAGTCGCTTTTTCAGCAGGAACCTGGCTGGAGCCGCCCTTTCTGGGGGGATAGACGGTAATCAAAGAACCAAAATAAGACACTGTTCGGAGGAATAACCTGCTTGGAATTTGAAAACATGGAAATAAACATATAATTGTCATCGGAGAAATAGGTATGAAGGGCATCCAGCTCCAATAGGTCAAGGAGAGATCAACCTGAACTGATGTACCGATTCATTGAAGGCCACTAAATGGTAACGAGACAACAGCGAGCTTAATCCACAACAGCATAATTTCTCCTCAGAAAATAAAAGTATAGTACAGTTTACTAGCTTAGAGGACTCCAAAGAACGGATTATTTATTGCAGAGGTCAGCTCGGATCCAGCTGAGTTCAATACTGCCATGTCCACCTTGTCCCTAGCAAGAAAAAAGAACTCGTCGCTTTCAATTTTCTCAAACCCACACAGCTCAAGAAACCTAATGCCTCCTTCGAGTGAACCAACTCTATCCTGTAAATGTAGAATGACGGAAAATAAAGAAACATGAAAACAATTAGCCAAATACCTAAGAGTTCATACTCAATGTTGTAAAAGCCAAATTGCATGCAGAGAGTTGGACTGATCACATCAAATGATGCAATAATGCAACATGTGATAATAGGTGAAAACTATGATCAATCTGGTGGTGTGCAGCATTTGCAATTGGAGTTGGCATTAAATTGATACACATATTCCCTCAATAAAATTTAGCATAAGAAGTTGCATACCTGGAAGGTTTGATTATTGAGTCTTATTTTTCTGAACTTCTCCTCACCAGGGTTTTTGGCAACATTCCCTACGTAAGTTAGGAGAGTTTGGAATGCTCTCTTCACTTTAGCATCATCATCCTAGCCTCACAAAACCAAATGAAGTGAGGCTATAAAATCTAGTTTCTGGTGCTACACAACTTTAAAAGCATGAACGAGGAACAGTAATTAGGATTAATTTCTGGAGGGGATATAGAATTTGAACAATCGAAAAACAAATGAATGCTTATATTTGAATGCATTGCCTTCTCATAAAACAATATCTTGCAATCAATATCAGTAAGATGTGAGAAGATTTTCGTTTTCATGAGTATGAACATGCACATGCTAATGGGTAAACTGTTGGATGTGATATTTTATCCATGCAAATTATGGATGCAACTTTTTTGGCCAAGGAACCCATATCCGATCCACAGTTTAGAATTCACATTGCATCAATCTATTTAATTGTTTGTCTATACAAATGTGTACCGGTGAAAGTTCGAGCTGCATCTACAAAGGCCTAAGTTTTCACCAAGTGCCATAGCAAGTCTTCAGTTTTCTTTCTGACACTTCATGATTCTTAATTAAATTTCACAATAAGCATTTAAATACCAGCAAGTTTAACACTTAAATCATCTCAAGTTACTCTGATTTCTATCTTTGTACATAACTTTTAGCTTTTAAAAATAATAATGTTAATCTTGTACACAGCATTGATAGATCTTTGGTCAGAGGAAATTCCTAAATTTGGTAGAAAATGTAATTTAGTATTCAATGTCCTCTTTCCTCTATCTAGTACTCTCCTATTATCCTCTTTCCCATCTCATCCCTTCATAGTCAAATTTTATTTCTTAACTAATTAACTTAACTTTCCAGGGTCAAATCCACATGAACATAAAAGAATAACTGCAAAGGAGGGAGGATAAATGAAATTGAATTGAAAGATAAAGCAAAGCACATGTCATATATATATATATATATATAGAAGTCTTCATCATCACAGTCCAGAAACATTTAGTATAAAAGGTTAACTGTCTTATACTTAATGTTTCTGGACTGTGATGTTGAAGACTTCTATATATATATATATATAACAAAACAAGACAGTTAACTTTTTATACTTAATGTTTCTGGATATATATATAAAACAAAACAAGACAGTTAACCTTTTATACTTAATGTTTCTGGACTGTGATGATGAAGATCAGAAGTAGACTTGTTTTTACCTTGTGGTTCTGCTTAAGAGATCGCAAGCATTCTCTCATTTGCTCTTGCTTTGTGGCAGGCCTAACAGGCAACATGCTCTGCAAAACATTCATAAAATATGGTAGTAACACATAACGAATGACTTACATCAAGTCCATATTTATTCATCCAACCTTTTTCTCCTCCACAACAGGTGCAGAAGGTTTTACAGTTGCAGGATCTTCTGGTGGCAGTCCAAGCTTCCTTCTTCGTTCTGCCTGTGGGGCACCCAACTCCAGTCAGAAATAAACTAACAATGAATGGAATCATTCCAAATATAATTCGTATAACCAATGGGACATGGTAAACTGGAACAGAAAAGAGAAATTTCAAAGATACAACTCTATACCATCAACCAAATGAGATCTAGCATGTCTTGCCTTTTTCCTTTCTATAATGCATAGAGATGTGCTCCTCTTTTTAAAAACGTTTCAATTTTAATACATTAAAACCATAAGCAAATCAAGGAAAACTAGAACAAACTTGCACAGATACTTTTAACTACTACTGAAATTTCGGGGAGAAAGAAAAATGGAATAGAACAGTGGTAACCTTGTCCTCTTCCAATTTCTGACGAATTTTTTCCCTGGCTCTCTTCTCTTCCTCTTTTTCTGCCTTCCGCATGGCCATCAATCTGAGAGGGCAGAAAATCATTCAATTGTAGTAACAGGATAGGGCATTTTTTTGGTGCACAAAACCAAAAAAGAAAGATTACTAAAGAGCCCCAAAATGGTGCAACTTTGCAACCATGTACAAAAACAAAAATTTCATTTACAAGTGAATCTACAGAATCATGCCAGAAAGACACACAATACCATATCAAACACAGTGCAGGTGCAGTGAAATGGAACAAAAATAGGCAAATACAAACCGCTTTCTTTCATTTTCTTCTTCAATTCGCTTTGCTTCCAGGAGTTCCTTGCCAATTCGAATCCTCTCCTAGAAAATTGATTTCCAAAAGCACGTTACAAAAATATAGCAGATAGATCAATCAAGTCAAGGGTTTACATACAAAGATAATACAGCACAAGGAATGGCTTACGATATTATTTAGAGATAGAATTCCCAAAAACTTTACTCCAAGAGGATTTTAACATGCACAAGACTATATAAATAATTATTACTTGGCCTTAGGAAAAGCTTTGAAGAGAATAAATTCTCTGCAAATAAACAAACTATGCTTATCTCCATAGAAAATGCCGTTCACATTGCTAGCATTTTAATCTAACACATGCACTAATTGGGACCACATATCCTAAAAATGTTAGCAAGTATCAGAATGATGTGTCAAAGATTCCATGTTTGTAAGGCGAAAGTTGACTGAGAGTTACAGTGCAAGTTAGGGAAACTATAGGCACAACATGAGGTTCAAGGAAACTGCAAAACAATAATGCTCAAGTTTCACCATTCATAACTGCCGATGTAGACAGATGATGGCATGCTTTACAAAGGAATGGATAGATAACAATCACATACAAATGCATAACTTTGAGATTGCAAGTTGATACAAGAGAAAGTCATAAAGAAAATAAAGAAGCACCTTTTCCCTTTCTCTTTCCGCTATCTTCTCTTCCTCCTCTTTCTTCTTGCGTGCACGCTCCCTGTTTCAAATTCGATAAATGTTGGTTGATCGGATGTTTCATTATAGTTTAAATTATTTACAACAAAGATAAACATGGGATAAATGAATGATAAACATACACACAGTGGACCTAAAAGTCACCCAGAAAATTCAACGCTAGTTTTAGTCCTTGAAAAAAAAAAATAAAGGTACCTTCAGCAATCACATCATGCATCTTTCCTTCATGATGTTGAGAGAATAAATGATAAGAGAGAGAGAGAGAGAGAGAGAAGAGAAAACTAAATTTAATGTAAGCAAATATGACAATTAAGGCATCATAATTACATCACCTGAAATAGAAGCCAACACCAAGGACAACTGCGTTCAGGGCATTAGTCCAAACAATCAACGTCTTGATTTATCAAAATAAGATAGATCCAATTAAGCAAACACCAGTTAGTAACCCAAGACCCACACAGAATCAGATTTGCTATATTTGAGAGACTCCAATTAGTTTCCAAAGTTTCAGATTTCCAATGCACCTGAAAATTCTAGGTGCTTTTTGTCACCCCTCATATACAAACTACTTCTAAAAGCTTCTCTTTTTTAACTGAAATTAAGCAGATTTAACCAATAAAATCAAACGTTGAATGAGAAACAAAAACTGTATTGTAAGGCCAGGGTCAAACAAAAAGCAAGCAATCAAAAAAAGACAAGTTTTAAACTGATAGCCTACCCTGAACCCAACTCATTCTTTAACTGGGCCAAGGTTCAGTAACCTGCTGCAGCAGGTACAGACAAAAAACAGTATCCAGATTATCTACAAAAGCTTTGACTACTGGCCAATTAGCAACCGCAAAAAATGAAGACCGTGAAGCTTAGATATGCATTTTAATGTACCATACCTCAGTTCTTGTGCTTTTTGCTTCACTTCTTCTGGGGTCAAAGAAGGTTTAGAAGCCTCAGCATTGGAGTTGACAGGTACCTGAGCAGACAAGCAGGTCAGTAAATCAGATTAAACAAACAATTAAAGAAATGAAGAAACTTATTTCAAATCAGCAAAGAAAAAAAAAAGAACAGTAAGATGCACATATGCCAGAGGGAAAAAAAAAACATATAACACACCATGGGCATTTCATCTATGTCTGGGTCATTCTCATGCTCAACTACCCAATTTACCGCAGCCTCAAGACCGGCATTTCCTGAAAGAAACGAAAAGACAACGCTCAGAAAATTGCAAATGCTATGTGATTTGCTTATAATCAATATGAAGACACAGAGGCCAAAAATAACATGATAAGCCTCAAAGATGCCCGATGACATGGAATTCTAACGTCTGATAAGCAGATGTAAATATGACAATAGATAACATCACCAGAATAATGAAGTGCCCTGGTTGCCCTTGCTGTTGGGAAACCCATTGCTTCCAGTTCCTCAAGGATTTTTTTGTCAACCTCTGGAGCAACCATTTCTAGAGAACAAATAGCAACAGTATTAATTACATTAACTTTCAATGATCAATCTCAAGAAGTAAACAAAAATATTACAAATAAAAAGATTTTGACAAGTGCTGACACCCTATCCAAAAAAAAAAAGAAGCAATTCAAAGAACAGGTACTGAGATAGCGATGGAGTGCTAAAACAATAGGCATGATGATTTCCAAAGCTTGCAATTAAAATCTCATAGCAGAACCCTGACAGCAAAAGTGCTCTAAAAGAGGTTTTCATCGACAGTAATAGTACCTTCAGGCTGGGTACTAGTGCTTGCATCAGCAGCAGGCTCATTAGCATCCATTGGCGTCGCCTTCGGAACCTCTAAGCTTATCAGTTCTGCAGCCTCGGCGGTCTTATCCGTAAACTCAGAGTGACCTGTTCTCTTGGTGTGCAAATCGCTTTCCTTCATCACAAAATGAAACCAATAATTACAAAAAAAAAAAACATCCACAATTGAAGAAACGACAGTTATGGAAAGACAAAACGACGAGATAGAAATGGAGGATTTGTTTACTGTTTTGGAACGGCAGGGTTTGTCGCAAGTGGCGCAGACGAGATTGAGAACGGCTTCAGTGGATTCAGAGAAATTGGAGTGAGAGGTCAGCTCGGCGTGATCTTGTGCCTCTTGTACGGACCTCAATAAAGCCCCGCAGTCCCCACACTTCAATGACAATCCCGCCATTGATTTTGATTTTGATTTTGATTGATGGGCGAATCGATCAGAAAGAGAGAGACGGTGGCTCTGTCATGTGAAATTGAGTTTCTTTCCGGTTGTGTTTTTTATTTTGTGTCGCCTTTTTTATCTTTCTTTTAATTTAATCTTTCTTTTTTTATCTCCTTTATATTTCGGAACGATAATGAAGTTCACTTGTTGTTATTTATTTAAAAATATATTAAAATAATATTTTTTTAATATTTAAAAAATATTAATATTAATACATCAAAATATTTAAAAATACTAAAAAAATATTAATTTAAAAAAATTATTTAAAAATATTTTTAAATACAAAAACAAAAACTTCAAAAAATATAATAGGATCTAAGATATGCAGATAAAGAAGGACCGACCATACCTTATATTAAATAAAAAATAATAAATTAAAAGATAATATTTTATAATTAGAAGTGAAAATCGCCACGTAATCAGCATAAAATCTTGAACAAAATAAAAAAATAAATTTGCACAAAAAATATTGACGGTCAAAAATTTATCAGAAATAAATGAATGGCATTGTTGTAAATAGAAGGAAAAAAAATCCTCCCTCCAATTATAAAGCTAGCCAATGACAATGGACTTGAAGTGTTCTTCTTCTCCTTCATCTCTTTCATTTCACTCAATCTATATTCCATGGAAAGCGTGAGCTACGTAATTCCTACCAAAGAAACCAAACCAAATTAGAAAACTTTACAGAGAGATAGAGAGGGGTTGGGAGTTTGGGGGATAGAGAGAGAAAGGTTACTAATTTCAATTAAAAAAAAAAGGGAACTTCTTGGAATTTATTGCAAAATGCTTGATAAATTGGGTTAATTAGTAGTAGTAAGATGTTTATTTTCAATTAAATTCATTTTTTCTTCTTATTTTTGGTGGGGCATTGAAATTCCTCAACTGTGAAATTATAGGGTTTATGTGTTCGTGAATGAAAATGTTAATTTGTGTAATCCCTAACTAATTATGGTTAGGATAACATGATTAAGGATTAAATTAAAGAAATTAAGGTTAATCATGGGGTAATATAAAAAAAATATAAAATTATATTTAAATTACAAATTGATACTATAAAGAAGGATGATGATATATTTTAATAATTATAAAACACTTTTTATTGCTTGGCTTAAAGATATTTCCGATGACTGCATACTTGTAGAGAGAAAAGAAAGAAAAATAGGTGAGATACAAACCTTAAAATTCTGAAAAATCTCAACAATGCCACTATCAATAAACCTCAAAACTTTGTAAAATCTCAACAATGCCACTATCAATAAACCTCTAAAATTTGTGAAATCTTAAAAATGTCATCTCCCCGAGTGAAAGGAAAATATTAGTTTAATGGCTGTCATGAGCAGATAATAAAAAAGAGAAATGGGGAAAGAAAAAAAAAGACATTGTGTGCATGCATCTACGTCTATATATATATATATATATATATATATATATATATATAGAGAGAGCTTTTGCAATATATTATTTTAAAAAAAATTATTAAAAATATAATTATTACTACTACTATTATTACCATTACTATTATTATTATTATAATTATTACTATCATTATTGTTGTTGTTGAAAAAACAAAAATCATAAATTTAATTTGAAGGATAAAATTAAAAACTATTTAAACTTTGATAAAATGGCTAAGGAAAAAAACAAGAAATCAAAAGAAAAAGAACCAAATTGAAATCTTTATTATTATTGAAAAAACTAAAATCATAAAATTGATTTGAAAGATAAAAGTGAAAGTATAAAAACTTTGACAAAAGAAAATGAACAAAATAAGAAATTAAATGTAGAAGGACCAAACTGAAAAATATTATATATACAAATTAGAATTGAAGGACTAAATTGATAAATAATAAACTTTAACATAAAGAAAAAGGATAAAAATAAACAATCAAAATTAAAAAGATTGAATTGAAAAGCAATAAAAATTGGGACCATAGTGTATCTCTTTGTGTATGAAAGAGAAATAAAAAGGGAAAAAAAGGAGACAACCAGTGATAAATCAATCATCTTTAGATGACACACACCAACCATAAAAAAAAAGGACACAGCAGAGAAGAAAGTAAAACTACAAAAAATAAATTTCAACCACCAGAAGGTGTCGCACATGCTATCCAAAATGCACAACGCCTCTTACACGCCAATAACTTTTTAAATAAAAAATATTGATTAAATGTAAAATTACTTCATCACCCTTAACCAATCCAGTAATTACAAAAAAACAACCTTGAGGAAAAGACCAATACCCCTTTATACACAACCTATTTTTTTTTACTCCAATGATAATTGTGTAATTGTACTATACAATTAAAAAGAAAATTATTAGAATACCCTTGTCAAGCAATGTTAGTTTTTTTTTTTCTAGGGTTATTTTACTTTACATTAAAAGATGAATTGATAAAAACACCTTCAAAAAAATAAGTAATAACAAATAAACAATATAAAAGGACCAAAATATCCATAGACATTACTTCACTATTCTACTAAATAATAAAGTGTGTCTATGGCTATAAGGTATTCACTTTCCTTTTGTTATAATAATAATAATAATTTTTAACTCTATTTTCATAAGGAAGCACAACACTTTTAAACTCTAGTTTTTTATAGGGAAGCCTAAGGAGCCTCGACAAAAATAGGGTATCACCTTAATGTAATAGTCTGAGGGGTTGAAATTAAGAAATTAAAAGATCAGGAGGATAGCTAGGTTTGACTAAAAGTTGAGAGAGTCTTTCTGACCAATTAGCTTTTTTCATAAATTAATATCCCATGTTATATAATTAATATAATTATTTATTATTTTTCAATTTTATTTTTGATTTAAAAACCAATTCCATGAACATTAAACTTAATTTTTATATAATGATTAATAAAATAATTTTAATATCCAAACACAACCTTAATTATAAATCTCACTTTGTTAACACTTTTCTTTCAAATCTTATACCCCACCTTGAATAAACTATAATTACTGAATTTTTAAGATAATATTTATTTTTTAAAAAATTTATTTTTAACATCAACATATTAAATTAATTTAAAAATAATAATTTAAAATAAAATTAAAATTAAAAGTTTTAATAGCATCCATGGTTTGCTTCTCCATACAATAGATAAACTATAGGGACGAAATTGCCTCTTAATCTTAACCAAAAAAAGCCATCTTCTAACTACCAGTCGCCGGGTCCTCCACCTGTCATCTTTAAAACGCGTCGACGAGGAAAAGGTAAAAATCAGAAACAACAAGAACTCTCGCTCTTCTTCTTCCCCCTCCGAATTTTCCCGAGAAAATCAGATATACCCCAACCCAAGAGTCCAAGACACCAGCACTCATGATCCCCAAACCCTAATTACGCCTCTGACTACGATGATGCCAATCCATGACCTCTTATCATTAACTTCCAGAATTACTTTCTCAATCTCAGTTACAAATGGAACCAGACCGCATCCTCTCTCCAGACCCATCCACATCAAAATCAAAACCAACCGAATCGGAGAAAGAAAAATTCATCGAATGGGAAGATTACGAGCACGAAGTTGCAAGATTATGGAGTCTCTCTTCTTCTCTCAACGAATCTAAACAAAAGAAGCAAAATTTTGAACAGAAACTTCGCTCCCTTATTCAAGTAAGCCTTTGATTTTTATCATCTTCTCCATAGATTGATTGATTGATTAATTATAGTTTTTTTTAACTTTTTTCTTGGATTATTTTAGCGTTCTTGCATGAAATTAAAGAATCAATGCAAGCATTTAATTAGTTAATTAATTATTTAGTTTGTTTATTTTAATGCTTTTGAATTAAATTGGAGAAATGGATATATAAATCTTATTGATTAGCCCGCGGATTAGCGGGCCTCAATGTGGTGGGCAGGTGAAGGAGGAGGCGTTAAGTAGACTGAATAAATTGGAGGAGATGAAGGAAAGGGTGGAGGCTAGGAAATTGGTGATAGAAAGAATTAAAGGGCAATCTAAGGTTGCGGCGGAGAATTCGACAAAAGAAGAGGAGAGGCTTAGTTCGGAAGTTCGATCATTATTAGTTGCTGGCACCGCGCTTTCTTTAGCTAGTAAGCAATTGCAGGTAATTGAAATTTATATTTGATAATGTTAGAGGAGTTTTGTTTGTGTTTTTGGTAAATGTAGTCAAAAGTTTATGATTGATCACATTAGCTGTCAATGTTTATATTGTTTTGAGCTTGTTGCATGTTGTGAGTGATGCATGCACCATATAAATTGGATGATGGGCGGACTTTGTGAAATTCTAGTGTATCAGAAACTGAGGAAAGGGCCTTCATCTTGGTTGTTGAGTGCAGAAATGAAACCTTTTCATAGACATGAAACTGTGTGTTTGGTCCCTGATTAACGCTACAACACAATATCCCTAAGGTCATGATTTAAAATGCTAGTGATGCTTGGGAGAATATTGAAGGGGCACAACTTAGTTTCTCAATTGGTAGAAATGTTTTCTTTCATATTATGATAAGCAAGTTTGGCAGTAGTGCACCGGCTCCAGTGCAGATAATATTTTATTATTTTAGGGTGTTACTGATCATAGGCAACTGATTTATTATTTTTATTGTTTTGATTTCATAAGAGGGTTAGTATCAGATCCCAAATGAGTGCGAGAGTCTGGAATTGCATAATATCTCAGGCATTTGTGCGCAGTCTTAGCAAATCTGATGTGCTGAAAATGCTATTAAGAGGCGTGCTGCTTCTGCACATTTGTTTCCTATTCATAATATCTTATTTCTTGCCTCCTTTGAGGTTCAATCTACAGCAGGTTTTTCACGTTTATCTTTGTGTTCTATGTGGTGTGATATTGTGAGTATTGCTGAGAACTGATAGAAACATGATTGCTCTGAGGTTCACACCAAATTCAATGGGATGCATTATGTGGAAAGTTTAATTTATTTGCAATCCTTTGTTCATTATCAAATAAAATATGCAATATCATGAACATTAAACTTGTATGAAAAGATAAAGATGATTTAATGGTGCCCAAAAAGTTGTCTTCCAGGCCCTATGGAGTTGGACATTTAATGTTCCAAAAATGTCCTCACTTGTTGAAGCTTATCTTTGTGCATTTTATTATTTCCTTCCGCTATTACTTTGAAGGGTCTAGTCTTGGTCATATGAGGTTTATGCTGTACATCTTCTGGTCTTCGTTTTTATTCTTTGTTATTTTAATTGGGGACGTTATTTTGTATTCAATTTTTTTATTATCAGTAATTTTGGTTTGTTGCATGTTGTCTTTACATTTCCTAATTTATCCAGGAGCTCAAATCTGTCCTTTTAGTGCAATCAGCTCTGTTGAATAAATTTTTTTTTGTCTTTCGGCTTAGTCTCTGGTCAGGGCTTTTTTTATAAATACTGGCAATATTGAATGTTTGATCGTACTCATGTCAAAGGATTCAAGAAGGTCACTTGCCGGAGAAAGGGGTTATGTTCGCCTCACAAAGTTGCAGAAGAAGCTAAGACTGAGACAACAATTTATGATATCACAAGTTTCATTGCTTTATCCTATTAAGATATCAGCTGGACCTTCAGAGGAGCAGGAACTTGAATCTTTCCCAAGCAGTAGTAAATCAGGTAATGTGGACCTGATTTGACACTAAACAAAACACCATGACTTTAAGTTTTAAACAACAGCTGCGATAAAGCAGGCTGTTGATCTATCTTATAACTTTCTCTCTTTTGGTGGTTCCGACGGATACCTTTTTGCAAACCATTATGTCCACAATCTTTAGTTGTTTAGATATCATGAACATATCTTGTTGGATCTGCTATTGGTTGTTGTTTCCAAGGCTTTTGAAGCTAGGGTTTCAGATGTTAAAATATGGAATGTTTTTAAGGGTTGCCAACTGAATCAATGTGTGTGAACAGTTGTGTAAATTACTTTTAACTTTAAACAGTTCATGTTTAAACTGCTATTGGGATCTTCTGGGTCTGGACGAGTCTGAAAAATAGCTCAGAAGTCAATCACAACCCAATCACTACTCTTGGTTTGACTTCTTTAGTAATTCTACTTATATTAATTAAAAAAAATTAAGACTTTCTTGCATCTTTTTTGTACCCAGCTAATATTAACTATCTACTGGTTTTCTTTATTTTCAAATCATTTATATATGTATCACTAGTTCTGAAGCCATGCTACGTGTAAGGTATATGCTTTCATATGATTCATGGTAATTTCAAATTTAAAGATAGTAACTTCTCTTAAAATTGTGTTGCCTTAATAAGTGAAAGCAGGTCTAAGTGCTTTTTTAGTTGCTTATTAATTTTCTTTTCTCTATCAGGGAACTATGTTGGTTCTAAACCCGTTAATCAAGGATCCTTGACAATTTTAGGTCTGCATTTGACGATGACTCCCTTTACAAAGATGAGTTTTTTCACTGACAAGAAGGAGGTTCAGAGGTCTGCTAGTGCCCTCGGACACGTTGCTCATGTGTGTTATTTCTCTTTGCTCAACTATTACATTTGTTGCTAGGATTATTCTGTTGCACCTATCATGTGCCATTAACTTTCTAGGCTTCTAGCGCTGATGCATTATCAACTTCATCTGTGAGAACTATTTAAAAAGTGTGCCAGATAAGATCATAATCTGCAATGAGAACTATTATAGCATGAAACTGCATTTTCAGGGATTTTTTTTTAAATAGCTGTATTGGTACTTTCCTGGTCAACAATTAAAATGTGCTTTATTTCTGACGGTTCCCTTGCAGGCTGTTTCACTTATTGCCTCCTACACTCCTTTTCTCTCTTGCAGGCTGTTTCACTTATTGCCTCGTACTTAGAAGTTCCTTTGCGTTACTCTTTACGTTTTGGTGGTTCCAATTCCTATATTATTGATTGTGCACCTTCAGTAGAGTCATCTGATTTGTTGTCAAGTACATTGTTGACTGCAAATACAAAACCTGTTGAATTTCCCCTCTTTTTAGAAGGTCAAGATACCACGCGAGCAGCATATGCTGTATTCCTTTTAAACAAGGTAAATTATCGTTTCTGCCCTTCTTCTCCATGTTCAGAGGTCATGTCTAATATTATAATGTACTCAATCAAAATATTTTAATTCCCAGTTTTTATCTGCCCTGCTTGGATTTTCTGTTTTGAAAAGCCAAGATTGAATTTCTTTCATGTTCATGAAACTGTATCATTATGAAGGTTTCTTGCTTATTGCTGTATCTCTAGCTTGTTGGCCTTAACATACACTATGCTTTTCATCCTCTGTTGATCATTTCTCTTCATTGGTGCTGGCACCAACTGGAGAAGAAGAGGGGGATGTTACTAACTTCTTGGTTTGTGTTGAGCCAGTTGTTATCTTCAATTTTGTTTCATTCTATTGATCTTAATTCAAGGAATTCTCTTGGCAAGTCTTTGAACTCCATGAACATCATTCCCTTTTCCTTCCTGGCAATTTTTTTTTGTTTTCTCATTTTCCTGTTATTGTTTTTGGTTTCTTGCGAGGGAGAGAATTCGTGTTAGACTTTGGTTCTCAAACTATTATGTATTCTTATCTTTTATTCATTATTTTGGCTTGATTTGTTAGGTGGCATTCGTGAGGAGTTCCTCTAGATGCATAGCACATTACAATCCAGTTGAATTCTTAGCACTGTTTTTATATGCCTTCTCCCAATGATGTTAAAATTCCCATTTGGTTGTAGGATCTGGAGCAGCTTTTAAATTACATTGGTGTTAGAAGTTTAGGACCACGGCATGTATTGGCAAATTTGAAGGAGCTTACAAGGACAATTCAGTCAGCAGAATTCTTAGACTCATGATCCGATCTCCCAATCTTGACTTTAAAGTTAGTGCTTCTTTTGTAAATGGATACCTGTATTCTTACATAGGTGCGAGTTTTTGATGCAGCACCGTGTCATAGATCTTCATCTATTACCACTTTTTATTGATAAAAGCATGGTCAATATGGATTCTTTTTCTAGGAGTCATACAGTCATAGATCTTCATCTATTACCACTTCTTTTTTTTTTTTGTACACCCGTCGTTTTATGCTAAGAATTCAATTAAAGAGAGAATTTCTGTTCCGAATGAATACTGCTGTCTGCACAACTGAAGCTTTCATTCGTCTGTTTTGGAGTTCTGAGGAATATTTTGCCATCAAGTAAAATATCATGCATGATGGGAGTTATTGTCTCTTTGGACATTCTGGTGGAGGTACGCTAAACCTTAACTGGTGGGAGCAGCAATCGTAGAGTTGATTAGCTTTTTCTTGGCAAGGAGTTGTTATATCCACTGATGCCAAAACTGTCAAGGCCAGCCTTGTTTGGGGGATGCTGTCCTCATTGTCATAATCCATTTCAGCTTGTGACAAAAAAATCGAAGATGATGTTTCCAGACAAAAAAATAATTTTTTGGTAAAGGAAAATTTTCAAAAGAAAAGCAGAGATGTCAAGAAAGCTAACGGGTTGCAGTTGAATTTTTGACTGGATTTTATCGGGTCAGCTAGGTCACTTCTGGTTTTTTTTTTTTTAAACTCAACCCGGTTCCAGCCCCGGATCGACCCGTCAAGCCGGGCCGGGTTTCAAAACTATTAAAAAAACAGGCCTCCTCACTCCGACCAAAACCCAGGGAGTCCTCGTCATTAACGTTGCCATTATCAGCGGCAAAAAGCAAGAAAACCAAAGGGGCAATTCAAACTTCACCACCATCGATCTTCCTCTAGTAGTGAGATACAGTCATCATTAGTGGACAAACAAGATTGAGAGCTTGAGTCATTTGACATGCTAAAATATCGTTGGAATCAAATTTGACATGCTAAAATATCATTGGAATCAATGCCGAGCCACCAACAATAGCAGCGCGTGAAACACATGCATTGAGTAAAAAATGCAAGTGTATAGTCAGCGGTAGAATCGTAATCTCACAATTTGGCCATGGAAAACAATAATTTCATTTAGACTAGGGGCATTTCGATAAATTCTCATATCAAAATCTTATTATTTATTATTTATTTATTGTTGTTATTAAAAATGATTATATTTACATGTGTATTTATTGATATTTAAGTGAATGAAGTGTTCGTAACAGATTGTAGCGCGTTAAACTTGAGGGGTCTGAGATTCCAGGGTAATTTTAAAGAAAGATAAGGATGGTATCAATATACCATGATGGGACTGGGAGGATGGAATTGTGATTTGATTTTTGAAGATTTTCCGAGAAAAGTGTCGGTTCTAGTGCTTATCAAATCAATGCTTGAATGATTGATCGACCGTTGATTTATGTGACTGATTATTTGATTAATTATTGTCATGCACGATTACTTATTGATTTCTTAATTGACCGCGTACATGCATCTTCATGAAGTGTTTTGTCAAATAAAATCATAAACTTTGTATTTTGGTTTTGATTGTGTGGCTTCATTTTTCAATACGAGATGACTTGATGAATTTCAAGGATCGATTGCTTTATTATTTTTGCATCCCAACCATCGATACAAGATGAATTTCAAGGATTTTCGACTTCATTTCAAAATCTTGTTTGATTGATTCACCCACAAGCGGTTCATTTGACTAGTTGATTTTAAAACTTGTATTTTTTTATCGGTTTACCAATGAGTGGTTTGTTTTCAATCTATCCTTTCCAAAATATTGTGTTGAATTGGTTTACCCATGAGTGATTTGTTTTGACTAGTTGATTTCAAAACATGTGTTTTTTTTTTTAAAAAAAAAACCGGTTATAATTTAACCCTACCAAAATAAAATAATAATGATAATAATAAAATAAAATAAATAAATAAGTATTTGAGAGGGATGAAATTAAATAAAAAAAAGAGTAAGAAGACATAAATTTATTGAAAAGAAAAGGATGGGGCAAATTGAGAAAAGGCTAAACAAAAAGGATCAATGTGTAAAATTTAAAAAATTAGACTATATAAATGCTCAATTTTTTATTCTCTTGTCCTGCTAGAAACCATAAGAGTGCAGATGCATCGAAACAAAGGAGCTCCAAAACGGTCTCATTGAACTCCATTAGAGGAGAGACACGATGTTATCTTCTTTTTCTTTTTATTCGGGTGTAGAACGACTCAATTGATTTTCTGCATGAGTCGCGATGGAGAATAATATAATAATATAAACTCATTAAAAAGTTTAAAAAAAAAACTTAAAAAACAACATTGTTTTTTATTTTTAATATAAAATGACCGAAACTAAATCAAACTGAAACGAGTCGGTTGAAACCAATTTTGATTCAGTTTTGATTTTATTTTTTATATTTTATAAAATTTCAATATAATTATTTTTATAAATAAAAACCAAACCAAACCATAAATAATCACCCGGACTGAAAATGTCTTGAAACTGCTATTCTTTCTTTTACTATACACACATTGAACCTCGTTCTATGAAAATATGCAACGAAATTCTTACACTCTGACTTCCATTTTGTATCTCCTGACAATGAGATATTTTCCACCCATTCCATGCCCCCTAGTTTTCATTGATCACATACATAACAATAACTTTAGATGATGTGGTGTTTGAGAGTGACGTGATTGCTTTTTTCTTTTCTTTTTTTATATACAAATTATTTAATAAATAAAACATCACCATCGAAAGCAAGTTATATATTTTTTTTCCTCGTATTTTCATATAGGATAAAAATCAAAGCATGAGAATTAAAGGACACATTGGAGTTTTGATGACGATACCTCAGCTATCAGCACTGTTGAGAAGATATCGTTCAGAAGAATCAGTAGACACCAAGACAGGCCATTGAAGGATGATTGAGTGGGCCACAAGCAGTGATGTTTCTCCTTCTCAGATAGAATGAGAGCACAGCATGATGGATGATAGCACGAAAACCAGAGAATAGATTGGTCATGCAACTTCAGTTGGGAAATCAAATATTTGTATGTAAATATTTTGAGTTTCTTTTACTAAAATAAAAAACCCCTCTTCTTGGGAATGAAACAATATTTTGAAGTCTATCCTTTCCATTTATGTAGTTCCTCAGCACTCAGCAGCATCAGACAACAATAACTCTTCTCGGGTATCAATCGACATACTTGCATCTCATAAATAACTGCTAAAGAGCTCTTGTGACTGACAGAATGCATGCCACTGGATAAATTGCCAGTGACCGGTTAGAATAAATACTTGCGCGGTTGCAACATTATCTTCACCGCTAGTCGCCATCTCAATCAAAGTACTCATCAGCATCCTTCTGTTTCTTTTTACAGCACCCTCCATTTAGAGGATCTCAGGAATATCAATTGGCTAAAACTAAAAGCATATAGAGTGGATCCATCAACATAAGAAGCCAGTTTACATCAGTCCTCATCATAGCCACCTCCATCCATTTCACCATCTTCTAAGTCATTGTCCTCTGCTTGTTCTTCATCAGCATGTTCCCGATGTACATCCATGAGCTCATTAATCTCCATGTCCTCTGTGTCTAGTCCATCTGGTAGTGATCTCTCCACCTTCATGGAGTTGAGATTTGAGTCACTGAAAAATGAAGAGTATGGTTTCGAGACCTACAAGAGTAAGACTAGCTTTGTTAGCTGGACCTACAGGCCAAAGTAATTTTGCCATCAGAAATATTTCAAATTTCATAATTTGTTCACTGTCAAAAAAAAAAAAGGAAAAGGAAAAGAACCCACATGAATGAAAGAAGGAAACACTAGGAGAAAAGGAAAAGAGATTTAAAAGAACAAGGGAAAATAATAGAAACAAATGGGTGTCCACCTTGAATAGAACATTTCTCTTCTCGGCACTTTCCACAAGGTTGTTCCAATGCTCATCATTCCTCAAAGTTGATGCTGACCCTACGACCTAAAACACAAATCAATGCTTAGGTTGTATGAGAAGGTGAACGAAGAAATTTATCAATACATCCCTTGAAATAACAAGACTACTATATCGGACAAATACCCTACCAGGACAGCAGACTTAGCGCGAGTGATACCAACGTTCATTCGCCGGGCATCAGATACAAACCCAATCCTTCTATCATCATTTGACCTAACACATGAGAATATTGCGACATCCTTTTCTCGACCCTGGCAAGTGAAGGTGTTTCACATTTATGAGTTAGTCTTGTATTGTTTTGTAGAATTCATTATTTGTTTCTTTCAAGTGATATTTGGGTTAACCAGACCAAATATTGGTCCTTCCACTGAGTCATTATAGTTACTACCAGTTCAGGGCTGAATATCGTGATCAGAATTTTTAACTGCTCTTCTAAAGTTCCAGTAAAAGAATGCATAGTGTTGCCTATAGATACATCTCTGCAAAAGTACATCTCTCTTTTTGCAGAGAACATATATAGTCAACATGCCTGCCAGATAAAAGATTACGCAGTTCCATCTAGCAAATAAATAAAAACTAGAAATAGATGATAACATATGACCATTCCGAGACCAAATCAATAGCTTTATTAGTGGACAAACCTATTTACCTGGAAACCATCAACAGTTTGAATATCCACAAATTTTTTGGACTCCTGCCCAAAAGCATCCCGAAATCGATCCTGGAAAAGCTTGACTTGGTGTCTATAGGGTGATATAATTGCAAACTGTGAGCTCGACCTAAGCTCTGGATACATGGTCACCAGTTTATGATACAGGAGTAGCACAAATTCAACTTCATCAACATTCACCCAGGACCCACTTCCAGAAGGCTGAGATTCTTTCCCTTCATGTACATCAAAGAAGCAAAACGGACCAAAGCAGTGATACTGATGCCAATCACGTGTTGTCCTTCTCTCAAGATCATCTGCATCCTGCAGTGCCTCAGCATAAAATTCACTTGAAGGAAAGCTCCTTATCTGTTGGGCAACATGTAAATGGAGTCAGATAGCTGATACATCTTTTCTTGCGAAAAAAATTAAATTAGAGGGAAGAGAATACAGATCATAGTTTTAAAATCGTAATTGTGGATTGTTGCCTATCACATGCATAAAATAATGGTCGAGGACAATGTTGTAATGAATGCATCAGCAACTCTTAATAAAATAATATTCACATATTTTTTGAAGTTCTATCAAATAAACATGATAATAACGCTTCTAATAATTCCATTTTTTTTTTTATAATACACTTCTAATGTATTATCAAAAACAAAAAAGTATATTTTAACTAATAATTTAATATCATATAAAAAATTGTAATGTATTATAACTTAAAATTCATGTTACCAATACAAAATAAAGTATTTTAAAGTATATACTTTAACTGTTAAACTAAAATGATAAGACATGTGCCAAACACAAATATGTGAAATAAATAAATAAAGTTGAGTTAAAAATGACCTCAATTAGTTGTATTCAGGAGTGTATCTCTTACAAGCACATAATTCACCTTTTGAATTGACTCGGTAAAATAATCAAAAGGAAGTCTGTGATTGAGTGAAAATGGTGGAGTGTTGAATTAAAAGACAAAGATGAGCCTAGAGAGAGGAGAAAAAAGATAATTGAGTATGAGCGTAGCATACTACTAGTACATCCATAGAAGTTGGAATTGCTTCTTTTGTGTAGCATCTTGAAAATAAGCACAAACGGAAGTCAAACACTGAAAACTATCAAGGCCCTTTTTTGAAAATAACAGACGTTATCTTCAAAATAACAGCCATATGACCGTTACAGTTACATAACACAATTTGACCGATAAATGCCATTACACCCTCAATAACAGTAAAAAAATAAAAAGAAAAAAGAAACGCCACTATTTGAATCCATTAAATAACTCCCATTACAGCATATAACAACCTTTATTCAAAACTATGATACAGATTACTACATGAATAACACAACACCTCTGGTACGATGTTGATAGATAGTGTCCTATACCATGTCAACAAGTCGATTTGGGTGGTTTAGATTCTACAAAGACTGGATTCTTCTCTTAACATGTTTTTGAAATAGGGAACAATTGGACTGTAGAAAAACATTGTGTGAAAAATCATATATCTAACTTAGTGTGCAATAAATTTAAGTTGAACGAAATTAAGTGCATGAAAAAATTTCACACAATTAAATCAATTGATGAACAATAGCATCACAAGTTTAAAAATTTTCTCAATAACAGACTTCATAGTACTTGCCATGAACTAATGAGGTCAAAGTCTAAAAAGAAATGCCACTATGCTAGGCTTAAAGCTTATATTAATTACTCTGACAACATTAAAAACAGATCCAGCCAAACATGTTCAGTTTATCAAAGTTGAGTAAAAGATGCTAATTAGCATTCTTTCCAGTGGTGGTTTGATAATGAACTTCAATTTTAAAAATCTGATATGTTGCAATTGTTATCATAACCATAAAACTTAAGTTCTTCACAGCATTTATTGAGATTCTCAACTGACCTCTGGATGCATACGATACTGCATCTTCAGCATATTTACTGGATAACCAGCTCTTTGAAACCTTTCAAACAAACTCGTGCCATAGCTTTAATTTTAAAAATGAGAGAGAGATTAAATATTTTAATCCAATTATCAATGTTAATGCAATGATATGAAACAATAACAGAGAGAATATATCACTACCCAAATTTCCCAGCAGTGGGAGAAATTACAGTGGCTGGGAGTTGAACTGGATCACCAACCTGAAACAAAAAGTTAAGTGAGTCTGACAGCTATTCATAACACCCTTCCCTATTTTCTAAAGCAAAAACAGGATACTATCAGAACTGTCAAATTGTCCAATAATTGCTTAATAGTGGTATGGATTTTAGAAACCTGCAATATTTTATAGCACAATGAATCACGCATGAAGATATCAAGTCAAACTAAAATCACAAAGGTGATGTCAGAAAAATACCAGAAATACTTGTTTGCATCCATTGACCAATGGCACCAGAGTTGCTGGTTCGATCTGTTTAAGGGTAATATCACAAACCCAAGTGAGTAACAACTGCATCTCAGTACGTCAACATTAACAAAAAAAATAAAATTGCAAGATGATTATAAACTGGGAAAAGCTATCTTTTGAGCAACAGAAGCACGGACTAGCATGTACACTGTAAAGCAGCCCACATGTGAAGTATAATTGATGGTGCCACATATCAAAATGAATGAACCTGAATGCTACAGTCAACTAGTCAAGCCACACCTTCATGCTTACGTTTCCTTTCATTTTCGACGCCTCTAATTTCATGAAATGCGATGTCATGCTTGAGATATCAATTGCCATGTGCAACATAAGTTTCCATCTACCTAACATATTACCCATCCTAGCATTTTGTCTATGCTATAGATGCATCATATGATTTGTGTGTTAACACAATTACTTCAACACCCTTTAATTCAAAAGTTCGTAAGGTTCACAAGAAAATCCAAGTAATAACTCATTGATCTTGATATCATTGTTTAAAAAAGGAACACCACAAGTAACATTTCTAACACAAGATGAGTCTTGAACCAGCTGATCACCACTTACTTGAATATCTTTTTACATTTCCATTAAATCTGAGAGCTTCCGTGCATTTAATTTTTGTGAATTCAATTCATAACAGTCTTAAAGGCACCCACTGCATATGACTAACAAGAATGAAGGAGATGATGAACACTTACAGCTTGGGCAGCTTCATCTATAATAACAACATCAAAACCATGGTTCAATTTACTAAAAAGTGCCGAACCACTGAAGCTGAGGGTGGAAAAGACCTGCCAATACAGAAAAATTACTAAGGGAGTTTACATGATGCTAGATTCCACTTTCAAGACAGTTGGATTTACATACAATTACAGATTCCTCTAGAATAGCAGCACGGATACTGTCTGTATCCCCTCCTGCAGTTCTATGTTTCTGTTTATCAGAAGCTGATTCACCTTGTTTTTGTTTCACCTGAAGGAGAAATCAGTGATATCAACCTTCAAAATAGCACACAGTGGAAGTATCTAGCAGTGATATGCTGTATCAAGAATATAGAGTTTTGACATAGACCTTTTCTTGCCAAAGTGAGTTCTTAAACTTCATGGATTACTTATATGATATGTAGATCATATGACATGAATAATGAAATGCAATTTGTTTTTCCTTGGAAATAGGTGAGGCACTATGCATATGATATGCTGTATCAAGAATATAAAGTTTTGCATAGACCTCTTTCTTGCAAATGTGAGTTCTTAAACTTCATGGATTATTATTTGATATGTAGATCACACGACATATAAACAATGAAGTGCAATTTGTTTTCCTATTCAATAGGTGGTCCACCATAGATGCATACATTGATAGACTTTTATAATTTATCCACCAAATTGTAAGAGAAAAGGTAAACCAAATATAATGATTACTAGTTCATGATCAGGAATTGGAAGGTATTATATTGATTTAATCACATTAATAATCCCAATATTTGGCAAACATATAATTCCCACTTACTATCCTTTTATGATTTCATAGATCGTTGACTTTATTAATTAGCTTTGGTTTCACTGCACTGGTTGATCTGTTGCATCAACCAAGTATTTGAAAATATCTTGTAACTAGATTAAATCATTCCAAAAATTTGTTCTGGAATAATGGATTAGCAAAAGGTTCTATTGAAATCCTCGTAACTTCCTCTTTCAAATGCACACAAAATCCTTTGTTTGGCAATCTAATTTAAGACATCTAGATATTGCAAAATTGTGGGAGAACAGTACTAACAAAAACAAGAATAGCAACAAAGTTCTTCGTTATGCAATCCAAATAAAGGACACCAGGATAATTGTAACACCATGCGCGAATAAATAGTAACAAAAATAAGAATTGCGACAATAACAGGTGTTTGTTATGAGGCCAAGACATACAAGGTTATCCATGCAGACTGACTGGACAGAATGATGAGCTTTAAGACCAATCCGCACAATTTTAGGATTATATGAACGGACATTTTCATCATGAACACCTGCAAAAAAACAAAAAGAACAGTTTGTTTTAGAATGACAATCAAAGAGTTGAATATAATTTGTACATGAGCACGTGCGAGCAGAGCACTATCCTATCCACAACCTTCATTTCTCAGATTAGGGTATGTGCATGGATCTAGGGGTCAGGCATATCAAATTTACATTTTAGGATAACAAACTCTGCCTGAAAGTACCCACATTTTGGAAGAGGATAAGAGGGATGCACAGCATCTGCACAGAAAAACTAAACAAGTAGCCACAGTTTAATTACAACGCCCTGTTCCTAATAATATTTCATCATCTTAATTCATGACGATCAATGGTATACTTCAAAAAGATCATTTCACAATCACAACCCAAATCTCTCACATCAAACTTTTGGCTCACCCTTTCAAGAACAAAGGGCTAGTGACTCCGAAGATGCTGGGTGCTTAGTTTCCACACTAACACAGATCCCATATGTCCTGTCAATATCAGTTTCCCAGGTGTAGATGCAAAGTGCAAGCAACAGATTCAACAACCCATCCATCAATTACACGCAATCCTTGAAAATTGTAGCATTTCTCTAAACATAAATACAGTAGATGACATCTAAAACACCTGATTTCCACGAAGAATCTTTCCCTCCAAATACTCAAAAGGAAACTCAATAGATTACCCATCCTACTTGAATTACCCATTGAGAAGATGGTAACCATCAACAAATTTGACACCAAACATGGAATCACCCATGAACCCCTTTCAGTAGCAAATAATCCATCCAACAGTCATTCCCCACTACTGAGTACAGTAAGAAATGATGACTCTGAAACCCTCACTTTGATAGCACATTAAATAAATATTAGGATACTAGTCATTGAGCACATCCAGTTGAAAAACTATGAGAACAAATGGAAAATAATTGATCAAAGCTTCTCAGGCAGTCAGAAACATAAACATGGTAAGAACAAACATGGACAGATCAGACATAGCATTCTTTCTTTGAAAGTAAAGAAGAAAAATGAACTTGGCATCAGCAGTTTATGTTGGGTATTGGGAACCACGCTAATCACCAGGTGGCTCCAGAACAGAATAATGATGACCAGAGACCAGCTGGAAGAAGAATAATTTAACTACCAAGTTGCAGGATGCTTTTCAGAACAGCTATAGGCTAGTTTTGACTTTTTCCTCATAGAATAGAGCTTTTGGCATTTTGGAATATGAAGTATGAAAAAGTGATGATAAGATGGTTGCGCTAGGAAAAGAGTAAAAAAACTAAAAATGGATACAGGGGATGATACTATCAAAGGCTTACTTTTTGCCTTTTACATATTGAAGATTGAATCGAATGGCCAATAATAAATGGAATCAATCTTGAGCTGGACAAGTAGAAAACTTAGTTTCTTATTATCAAAAAAAAAAAAAAAAGTTGGTTTCTTAAGAACCAACAGAGAACATAGCCTTGGATAAAAGGTGGAATGGAGGAAAAGTTTGAGGGGCAACCCCAACTTGTTTAAGACAATTTCCTCTGGTTAATTCAATGAAAACACTAAAATTCCATCATTGGTTTAAAAGTCTAAGATAATGAAACAAGATTTAATTTTATCAGTCCTGCATCATTAATAATTTGTTTTTATTTTCTAAGATAACTCAGGATCCAGCGTATCCAGGAAGGAACTGCTACCACACTTAACTTCCTTTACAAGATAATGAAATAGGAAAACATTATTGTCCCTGCATCACTAATATTTTTATTCAGGATCCAGTGTATCCAATACGTAACTACTACCACACTCAACTTCCTTTACAATCACATGAACCTTGGACAAGTCCTACATTGCCTTGATGTCTTCATAAATCAATGGAGCTAATGAAAGAATGATAAAATTCAAAATGGACAGAACAAAAAACCAGAACATCACCAATAATTGTGTCGTGCCAAAAGGAAGCAAACATAATGAAATACAGACTTGCAAGTGTGGAACACATACCTGTCTTGAGAAGGCGCAACACTATTTCATCTAGAGCAGAGTTTGATGGGGCACATACCAACACACGTACATGATATTTGCGACTGGAAGCAATGACTTCTGGTTTCTGCAGAGGTTAAGTTTGAATTTAGAACGTGCAGATCTTACAAGAACATAATTGTACAATGTGAAAATTCAACTTACAAAATCATTTCCACTGGTAGGGAAAAAACCATCATCACCATCTTTAGGCATGTTCTTATCTCTCGGATTGTTACCAGTCCACCATGGAGAAGCTCGTGCCCAATGATTGTACCTGCAAATTATACAACTTTCATGGTTCAGTAGGAATCAAAAGTTGTCTTTCTCATTCTATTGAGCTTTTAAAAATCCAACAAGTTCAAAATAAAATGGACTACAAGACTGTTAAACTCCAGGGAAAAAAAAAATTAATACACTGCAAGACAGTTAAAAAGGTAAGCAGATCACATGTGTAAAACTAAGAAAACAACTGGCACATACTTTTCTTGAATTGGTAGTTCTGACCCGCGTTTAGCTTCATGCAACCCAGCCCTGCATAAGAGAATAACAAAGTAAACTTATATTTCCATAAGCAAAAGAATCTTTTACAGATAGGAAACCATGGGGTACCATACCCGTCATATAGAACATAACATCAATGCATACGAAAAACACAATGAAATTATCTCGCATCATCTACACCGTCAACACTCCCAAGTATATTTTGTTTTTCTATTGACAATTAAAATAAGGATGACTCATCTCCTGCAATCACACTTTTGTTAATTTTTTCAACAACAAAACACCAAAAACAATCATTAACTGACTTGCAAATTTCATTTCTCTCAAAAGGCATTCCAATCTTAGTGAGCCATATCATCCAAATACCATCAAATGCGAAATCATTAATTGAAGGCATCCTAGCCACTCACTCGCAAAAAAAGCTTCATATAGAAATTAAAAACAACTTTTATAGTTTTGTTTCTCTATCACGATCCCATCAATTCTGCTTTGCTTATGAAATAGTGTTTCCTATGATAATGTGCTGTTTTCTGCAATAAATCTAGTTTCTGTTGCCTACTTTAAGCCTGATAGCAAGAGATTTCTTTCTCCAGGCAGGTATGAATCCATACATCATAAAATTGTGGTTGAGGTGGGGGGCTAGAATGTGCGGTTTTGGTTCCGAGGGGGGCATTTTGTAAGAGTATCTTTAAAAAAAAATTACAGCCAAAGATGATTTATGGGAGCTAGGACCATTCCTGGATTTGTTTCTATCTTCAAAAGATCTCCAATTCAAAAACTTGAAACAACCTTTTACCACTTCTCACTGAGACCACTCAAACTTCACTTTGATTGAGTAAACTCATTTCAGTTATGCACTTCCCTTTACCTAACTCCTGAAAGCTTCCAACTTTGAAGCTAGATGTTATTCCTCCTTCACAGATATCACAAAGTGATAGAACATAGAATCATCCCTGAACCTTGACCAATTGTTTCTAAGAAAAAAACAGCAAAGGAAGACCCAATAAAGCATATATGTTCAAAAAGTAAAGGAAGTGCCTTATGAACAATCTTCCATCCAAAAACGTACAAGTTCCATGAATCTCTATGTGAAACTCAGACCATCCCATCTTTGATCAAGTTCACCAGGCACAACACATAATAAACCTCTAGAAGGCTGCTCTATCAGATCATAAACATGAAAAAAAAAAAAAAAAAACAACAGAAACCATTTCAATTTTTTGGTCCCCAAAACCAAAATCTGGCTAAAAGTAATAGTCAAAGTGCCATTGGTCCCAAAAAAAATAAATCCCATGCCACTAGTAGCTAGACAAATTGTTTGATTTGATTTAGGACACCAGTAAATTTGAATAACAAAAGCAGGATACGTGAGTGTCACGCGTCTTCCACTCAACTTTTCCTCCCGAAAGTATTATAAAATGATAAGAAAAATGAAAACAAAAGATGAAAAGGGACTTAATTTTTTTGTTTGATGAAAAAAATAAAATAAAAGTTTTGACTGATAGCTACTACACCCACTACATCACTCCAAGGCCAAACACTGAGCATAGGCAGGATAAGAATTTAAAATCATTTGGGAAATACAAACAATAGGCAGCATACAAGGACAATGGGAAGTTCAGAAAAGAATAGTCCATAAAAGTGGATCCCAACAAGGTGTTTGATGTAATTTTTGGAAAGTAGGAGATGGATGCTTGGACTTGTCAACACATAAAATTTGAGATTTTAAAACAGGAAGAAATACAAATTTTAACAACTTTAGAATCTCCATTATATTTACCGTTAACTGAACTTTTAAACAAGGGAATGCCAAAAGGAGAAACTCATATTTTAATGAAGCACATGATCTTTCAAGACAAAAGATTTTTCACTTTTCCTTGTAGAGTTCAACAGGTTCAGAATTCAAAAGGGCTAAAGAAAGACAAAGCCAGTAATATGCATGCTGTAACGGATAACTAACAATGCTAGAGTGATTAGTTCAAATAAACTATAGAGAGACAACAATCCTTTAAAGACTAAGCAAATGCTCTAAACAGCAAAATGGTCCTGTTCCTTCTCTGGCAAGCCATAGTTTTCCTAAAAATTGATGAGACTTGTCCTTTCCGTCTTACAACTCGATTTCATCTAATTTTTACCAAAAATAACATAAACATAATCATAAGACCTCCATAAACCAACTTCAACCACAAAATCCATTGTGATTAAGTACTAAACGACAAAAATTAAGCCTAAGATCACCAACCATTTGTAACGTTCACCCATCAATCTATCTTTTCCAGTAAAATCAATACTCAAAAATCCATAACCAATTAAATTGTGATGTTAAAAGTCCGATCCATAGTCATTTGCAGCTATTACCTCAACTCTCTCTCTCCTCCTCCTCCCTAACAGAACTTTCTCTCTCCAAAAGGCTACAGAATTGGGAACTTGATTAATACTTTCGTGTGGTCTCACTTTTTCGTTTATCTTTTTCTTTCATTTTGTATTTTCATCAAATAAAATAAATTAAAACTTTTCCCCTTTTTTAGTGAACATTTGATTTTCACATGACCAGCTTCGATTAACAATTGAGTGGAACCCTAGTTGGATTCAATGGTAGATTAAATCAAATCAAACAACTTGTGAAGGAATCACTAGAGTAATTTGTTCTGTTTACGAACAACTAATGGCATTTTGACCTGATAGTTCAGGAGGTTGGGTACCTTTCATCCCAAAAATTTAGCACATTTGACCATTCTTCATCTCCATGATACCCCAATTAGTTTGAGCAGCATCCCTCCCACAACACCCTTTATCAGTCAAAAACATCACAACCATTATTCTTCAATCTCCATGAACTTCTATTCACCCCTAAATAAACATTGACGAACCATAAGGTAAATGCAAATGGCAGATCGGTTGCATTACAAATTGCTCAAGACAACAGCAAATGGTTAAAACGTAAAATTGATGCCAAAATTGTATAATTTATTAAAAATGAGAAGCAAATGATTAAAAGATCCATAAAAGCAAATACAAGTCAGAAAAATTCTCACATGGTGTGCACTCTTGTTGGAGTTGCATGCAAAATTGCACTAAGAAGAGCGAGGATAGTTTGTGTCTTCCCGGTTCCAGGAGGACCCTAGAAAAACATAAATGACTCACAAAGGTTATATAAATACGTAATGAAAGGAATTGTGATTATAATGCCTTCGAGTTTATGAAGGAATACGATAAGATTTTCCATACATTAAGTGTAAGTACTTATTAAAGATGACTTTTTACAAATATATAGTACTCTAAAATAACATGGTACTTTCATCACACTTTATTGTTAGTAATTATGGCAATTACAGTGAAATTAGTTAAATTACGAAATGATAAGATTAACTTCCACAGCACAATAAGTAAACATACTTAATAGTTTGTAATGTTATGAATTGAATGGTATTCTATTCCTTTTTCAAGGAATAATACTTGTTGAATTGCAGTTGTATAATATCATTCAACACGCAGCACAATTACAGAGTGATGAAATGTTTTTTTTCAGCAAAATAAGTAAACCCACTAAAATTTTGTAACTTGAAGTAACTATAATCACAACCTTCTAGTAATCATAGAAAAGTCCCAATGTCAAATTGTAACTAGCATCGAAACTTGATAAAATACATGTGACTTCAACATGATATTATATTTTATCAAATAACTCCTAACATAGAAGTTCAATATAGTTCGTAAATTGAATGGCTGCCACTATTTTAAGCAACCATAAGATGAAGAAAGGAAAGGGATCAGAATAAACACACGATAGAGAGACAAATCAGACCTGTATCAAGACAAAGGCTTTGCGCAATAGACCAGCCTGCAGGAAAAAAAAAATGTTACTTTAGATGAATAGATAGATAGATATGTATCTTTTGGAGGGGAAAAATCAAGTACCTTAATGCACACATTTTAACCATTCAAAAATAAGTAGTGGGATCCACCGTATATCTATATATCCTTAGAATATCATTAAAAGGATTAGTTATCAGCTCATGTTAAAGAGATTTGGGCTATGATTTTGTTTCCTGTGTTATTTTACAGTTGCTGCCAAAATATAGGTGTTTTGTCATAGAAATCTGGAATGCGAAGCTGTTTGTGAGAAGATTTGTATCTTCTTCATCATGTTCTCTTTTAGTTGATTTGTATTTAGAGAAATGAAAGAGTATTTGAAGAGCACAAAAATTCTAAGAATGATATATCTCTGCACAGACTTTTTTATAGTTTTGGAACATACAAAGCACTGAATTCACGTTATATTAATGAGCCACTCATTGAACATAAAAGGTGTTCAGCTGTTTCTAGTTTTGTTTGTGTGCTTTCAATGTACATGACATGGTGCATCACACATTAGAGAGAAAAGGATTGAAAAAAGTATTTTCTAAAATATAAGCAATTTGTAGAATGAATTTACTTGTGTAACTAGAGGGAGAAGAAGTAAAATTGATCGGCATTACAGTGTTAGCATAAACTCACATCAATTGCTTCCATTTGTGACTTATTAAGACTTCCTTGAAAATGTTCAGACAGAGGTTGGGAAACTTTCCATGCCTGGTCTTCAGAACCGGAACTTTTATCAGCAGCTGTTAGTATTAAATCCTTGAAAGGAAGAGAGCCAATTGACCGCAAAGCAAAGTATTCACGAGAGATTGTTGATAGGCTGCATATCTGCAGAATGTAAAGCATGCATCAGAGAACCTAATACAATTATGATAACAAATAACTTCAAGGCTGTTGTTTCCATTTAGTGTACCACACTTTATACATGGATTGCTATGTTTAGGAAGAAAATCCTCACAGCTGGGACAGAACGATAGGGAAAGAAAAGGAAAAAGAAACATATTAGCATTGACCTATATGTGAATCCAGCAGCTTGATGCAATATGATACTAAAGCATGATTCTACACAATCAAGAATGGTGAAATTACTAACTTTATTCTACAGCAAAAGTGGGCATGGATGTGTATCAAATCAACTATTCAACAATTAAACTCAATTAAATTCTGAATTCAACAAAAAACCATTTGATAGGAAAGCTATATATCAAATGTTATTTCAACACACATATCTATAACATTAAGCCCGGCATAAGTCCCTAAATTTACTTAACCCAAAGTTTACCAAAGAGCAAACCAACCATCAATGTCAGAAATCAAATAAATTAGGAGGCAATCTGTTCTCTTTTTCTTTCTTTCTTTGGTTTTTTCCACTTATTGATGGTAATACACTTTGAAACAAACCAACTACATGTATATAGCTCTATGCATAAACATGTACATGCAGTTACTTAAACAAGAGATATGGAATGTCCTCCTATTACAAGCAAACCAATGAACAAGAGAAATAAAAAAATGAATTCTAACTTCTTGTCTTAAAATTTAATAATGATGAATGAAGGTCAATATGTGAAATTCTAGAAACATGCATTGAAACTTTCAATTGCCAGGAGGAGGATTAAACAAGTACACAAGCAGTTAAACTGGTGCCCACAAATTGGATGGCAATTGCAAATGGATAAAGCAATATAGCTGCAAAGACTTTTCAGATGAAAGTAAAAGCACATGAATCAAATCGATATGTGAAGCTTGAATTTATACAGCAAGAACAACAAAGCCGCAACACCAAACTAGTTGGGGCTGGCTATATTGATCCTTTTACACCATTTCACATGATTAGCAGCTCTGGATTTATATTAAAAAAAAATCACCAAAGAAAATACCCATGTCTTGTTCCATCACAAGCAAAACACACAAGCATCATTTTTAAAAATCTACATGTTTATTACTAACAAGCATTCATTTTTTTTTCTATTTACCCAATCCTTCCACTTTGGTGAGTTATATTCAGTTGCAAAGAAGCATTATTTACTTTTAATGCACATATTTTTCTTCAATGAATGATTGCAGAGAAAATAGTAAATGCCACCCATCTGGTTATGGAAAAAGGTTACCTTTACACTAAACAAGCGTTTCTCATGCAGCAATCCAGGAGAAGTAATCAAACCATGCATCTTCAACAGTCTTGTACGAGATTCAATAACATCTGTATTTAAATTCATGACCTCCCCAGCTAAAAACATTCTAAGTCTAAGAAGGTTATGTTGGCGTTGCTCAACCAAGGCAAATGCGTAGACCTGGGGGAATTTTCCACCACCCTCTTTAAACTGCAACAAGCAACAATCTACATAGTCATAACTGAGCCTAGCATAGCATAACCGTCCATGAGCAAGTCACATTCTTGCATATAAAAGGAAATCAATGATAATAAAAGGTGTAAGAAACTGTCAATTGGCTGCTCATTAAAATACCTGATCTTCTGAAAGCAGCAAAAGATCATTTTGTACTATTTTCTCGCCTTCATCATCTCCATAAGTAACTGAAGGCAAAAGAAATCCCTCTGACTCATTGCATTCCACTACAAGTCTCAGAACCCATTCTGTCACTGCAGCACCCCAATACATTATGTAAAATCATCACTTTAAGTTTGATTTTAGCACTATTGAAACAAGGTAGGCACTAACAAACATCAAAAAATTGAAAAAAGGCCAAATTTTCCAAATAACAGGAAGAAAACAAAAACCTTCTTCGTCATCCTTCTTTTGAATAATCTGAGCTTTAACTTCTTCAAATAAAAGGGGCTCGAAAGTAGCAAGATAATCATCAACATCTTTGTACGTATTCTTTACTTGTCTTAAACCCGAACCACCTCGCTTGCCACGCTCTTTTTTCTGTTTCTGCTTTCAAAAAGAAGAATATAAGAAAACTCATTACTTAAAACATATGCATTCATGGAATCATTACAGATTGAAGTGAAAGAGAAATACATCAGCTTCTGTGAGGAGACCAAAATAGTCCCAGCCGAGAATAATTTTGCAAAAACGAACAAAGGATGCTTCTTCTTCTTCCCGAAGCCTATCTTTATCCACTGCCATCTTTTATCCTGACAGACATTCAATATCACAAAACCCATATTCAATTCATCCATTCAAGACTTTGACACAAACTCTTCTTGTCCATGAATGAAAATCCAATGAAAAGGGACCTCAAATAAATAAATAAATAAATAAGCAAAAATTCCCTACCCTTTACAGAGAAAAAGGAAGAAGAATGGGCTGCCGGTGGCGCAACTCGCCGGCCACGAGGGTTCTGCGAAAGGGACTGAGTGACTGAGGGAGAGGGAGAGGGTTTAACAAAGGCAAAAAACCTAAATATTTTCCTATATTTCTGTTACTTATTTTTTCACCCCAATAGTTTTTACATTTGACAATTAAACCTTATACTCTCTGTTTTTGTCCAATTGCACCCCTAGTAATACATATAGTGTTTTTTTTAACTTTCTACCGCTAAACAATCTTGGAATTAAATTTTACGCCCTTAATTACTCTTCCAATACTTCACGCTAGATTTTTTGCCCGTGTGATATGGTGGTATAGTTTTAAAAATTAATTTTTATTTAGTTTTATTATAAAGAAAATAGATATTTTTCAAAGAAAGAAAACTAATTAAAATCTAAAAACATTTTATTAATATTTTTTTTATAAAAACATGTCTTTTTGTTAGAAGCATGTTTTTATAATAAAAAAATTAAAGGCCAATAAAATAAATATTCATAAGAATTTAAATCATTTGAATTAAACAAGAAAAAATGTATCTCTTAAATCAAAACTCTCTTTTCTTATTTATTTTTATTTTTATAAAAATATAATTTTATGAAGATCATTGCTTTTAAAATAGAAATTTATCATAATTTAAAAAAATTAATAAGAAAATAAAAATAAACCATGACTCCATAATTTATATATGCTAAGAGAAAAATAAAAAAAACAATTAATATGAAAAAAAATATATGAGAAATTATAATAAAAATAAAAAATATTTTACTCTTGTTTAATATTTATAAGCATATTTTTTTATAAATCTTGCAAATTAGGTTCATGTATAATAATTCATAAAATTATTATAAAAAAATATAATTTTATTTAAAAATATGATAAATTTAGATAATATTTAAAATATCATTTTATTTATAATAATTTTAAAAGAAAAAACACACTTTAAAACAAAAAAATAATATGAAATGAGGTCAAGTGTGGATTGCCTCCACACTTGGCCTAGAAAGAGCCCGTTTGGCTACGCAGCTGCAACTGCGTTTTAATTAAAACGCAGTTTGCAGCCGTTTGATTAAAAAAAAAGTGATATACTGTTCATGGGGTCCACTTGTTTTTTCATTGGAAACACAGTTAAAAAACAACGATTTCTTGCTTTTCTTGCACTGTTCATGTTAATTGCACTGTTCAATGAACAGTACAATTAACATGAATTGTGTATAGTGATACACTGTTCATGTGAACAGTGCAAAAGAATTGTATTCACTTAAAAATAGTGAACAGTGCAATTCTCTGCATTGTTCACTTGCACTGCGTGAACCTTCTTTTTTTTTTTAGTGTGTTATTTTTTTAATATTTTTTTTAAAAAAACTTGTTTCGAATGAATTTTATACCTGATAATATTTTATCTAATTTTATTACACACTAAAAAAATTATGGAAACTGTAGTTCTTGTCGGATGTATTTCGTACGTAATGGAATTATAGATGGTTTCATGGAATAATAAAAAATATTTTATATAAAGTATGATTTATTTCATGATGTAATAACAATAGTTAAATCCATAATATTTAAATTAAAAATTATCAATATTAATATATATTTTTTAAAATTATTTTATAACCTCAATTTTAAAAACATTATTAATCAAATATATTAAACTATTTTTTCTTCAACCTCAATTTCAACCACAATTTTAACCAAACACCTATTTTTTCAAATCAATTTTAACTAAAAATATATTTTATAAAACAATATTTTTCAAATCACAACCACAACAGCTACTGCAATACCAAACACACTAAAAAAAACTCATGTCTAGGTAGACTGTGTTTAGCCATCTATGGCCAGAAAGTAGAGGTTTTAGGCCTTTAGAACTAAATCATTTAATTTTCAAACTTGTTTTAATTTAAAAATATCTTAAAAAAATTCTAGAAACTCCAGTAAATTCATCTCTAACACGAGTTTAGATTTTTTTTTAATAAAATAAAAACTTTAAACCATTTCCATAAAATTTTACTATTTAAAACCAATTTATTGACATCAAAATTAACTTTTATCATTACTATAATGTGGTTGATCAAATATTTGTTTCTTCCGATGATCTTTTTTCTTCTCATGTAACATATAAATCTCAAAACATAAACATAATAAGATTTAGGATATAAACATAAAATTCTCAAATAATAAGAACAAAATAAATAAAGATAAAACTGTAATTTTTAATGCCTCTTAAACATTAAAAATCAAATGCCTAATTTTTTTTAAAAATTTTATTCTTATTCTTTCAGTTTTTTATAAAAAAAACTTTTTTTTTTCATGAAATTGATGTGTAATTCACAAAAGAAACACTCTAAAAAACCTTACGCATGCAATAGAATGTAAATAAAAGTGAATTATAATATATAAATCGATGCAAACATCAATGCTTTGAAACAGAACCCATACTAAAAGTGAATTATATTTTAGTTTTTTTTTTAATGTCTAATAGGTCTAGCTTAAAATATAAACGTCAAATTATAAGGGTTTTGTCATTACTAAATTCTTTTTTGTAATATTTTTTTTTATGAGAAGGTGCGGTAACTATTATGATTTAAAATGTTTTTTATTTATAAATATATTAAAATAATATTATTTTTTATGTTTTAAAAATAATTTTTAATATTAGTATATTAAAATTATCTGAAGATATAAAAATATTAAAAAAAATACAATATCAACACTAAATTCCATCAACTAACTTATCTACCAATCCAAATATTATCTCTATCCTTTTAGTTCAATCCCTAGAAGTCATTGTAGATTAAATAGATTTTATTGATATTTATATTGATTCAAATATTTTTTATCGGTATTTATACTATTATTTTATCTACAAGAATTTTACTAACACAAGTTTAACATATATTTTATTTATATTAGTTGATTTTATGATATACTGACACATGTTAACATATATTTTATTTATATTCGTAGATTTTATGATAGGAACACATGTTATAATACATGAATAACCAATAAATATATATTTACAATTACTTAAAAATATATGGATAACACAGCTAGTACTTATTGTTGTCAGCAAGTTTCATATATTTTTTTATTTCTAACATGGTAGGGATAGTTGAGCCAAATCAATCGCAATTTATTGTTTAGAAATGAAGGTGCAAAGAGGCCCAGATGAACAGGCGAACGCTACAAAGATAGCAGAGCACTAGAGAAACACCACAGCTAAAAACAGAAGGAAAAAAGTTCGATACAGAATTGCTTGCACTGCAAATCTCCAAAGAAGCACAGAAAATACTTGCTAATCAAGATTCATAAACGTGATCCCTACATATCAACTTTGATCAGAACCGCATATCTCAAAAGCAAATTACAAGCAGCTATACTGGCTCCATGTCATCGCCCTGAAGATCAGCAGTGTCGAAGGCCAAGTGATTTGTGATAGTTTCTAGCATATACTTCAATCCACCTACTTCTTAGACTGTCGCGATATTCAGTCAGCTCTGCTATTTTCTGTTGCAAGCGCGTTCTTAAGATGGGCAGTGCCTGCTGTGTATCTTTATGGAATATGTCAAGAACCTCAACTCCCTGATCACCATATAAGCGTTCGATACACCTCTGGAAGCTAATTGGACTCCCGTTTCTCTCTTCATTTTGGACAGTGACTCCTCCCAGTTCCTCTGCGTATATATCAGCTGATTTAAACCATTCCAATAACATGTTCAACTCAAATTGTTCATCTTCACATTCAAACAAGTTGTTTTCATACTGATTTAGACGCCTGTTCTTAAAGGAGTTGCCCCGCACTCTTGAAGACACGGATATTACCTCATCATTCAGTACTTGGGATTTATGTCTCTTCGTATTGTTCCTATGTTCTTCAGGGAGGATTAGATATCCAGGAGTGCACTTTGCACACGTAGAGAGATCAAGTTCTTCAATCGGTTTATTCCTACGCCTCTCCCTCCTTTTGTCCTTCTCTTTGCATACCCTTACTTCAAGTGCACCTAAACTCTCACAATTCTTCCAGAATTGAAGGAACTCGCCCATCAGATCAGGATAATTTCCTATCAAACTGGAAACCATATCTTCTAATTCTGCCCTTTCAACTTTTCCCTTGCTGTAAGCAAAGAAAAGCTTTAAGAATTTCTTGTAACTCACCTCACAAGAAAGACTCTTCTTAACGTTCTCTAAGAAGCCAATTCCTTCTCCAATCTGTTCTGAGACACTTCCAGATCCATTTGCCTTGACAAATTTTCTTTCTTGATCAGTCTTTGGGCAAACTTTCCGTTTTTCAGGAGTCCTTTTCTGCTGCTCATCAACCCTACTTTTGGTGAGGTCTGAAGATTGCAAATCTGGAAGGCGATAAGTCAATGGCTTTGCTTCAGTAATTGCCATAAATTTAAGAAACTCTTCTTGCAAATCAGGATGGCCTTCGGTTAGGCTGAGACCAGAATCACAGACGTCAACCCACTTCCTAGACCCTTTCTTATAAAACCTGAAAATTTTCAAGAATTCTTCGTAGTCGTCCGCACCACACTTGATCCTCAGCTTGTTTACAAAATCCGTGGCCTCTCGAAATCCGTTTGTCTTACTTGCCGTGTCTGCAACTGTTTCCTCCTTCTCCTCATCATTAAGGCTACAGCCACTTTCTTCAGACTCGTCTGCCCTAACAATTTCCATTTCGCGATCTTCAATATTTTCAGGACTGCTTTTCTCTTGTTCATCAACCTCACTGTTGGTGAGGTCTGCAGATTGCAAATCTGGAAGATGATAGGCCAACGGTTTTGCTTCAAAAAGTGGCATAAATCTACGAACGTCCTCTAGCAAATCAGGACGGCCTTCGGTTAGCTTAGGAGAAAAATCGTAGACATCAGCCAACACCCTAGACCCTTCCTTGAACAAGTTCAAATTCTCCTCATAACCATCCTCACCACATTCGATCCTCGGCTTGTTTAGAGAATCCATAGCATCTAGAAATCCGCTTTTCTTACTCTCCTCAGTTTCCTTCTTCTCCACATCATCAAGGCTGATTTGACGGCAAGGCGGCATTAAGGAGTTGTACCCATCAATCAAGTCATTATAACCTCCAAGGATTGCCTTAATTCGTTCTTGGAAATCTTGAGGCGTCCCTGCCACTGCACCATCACGTGCAGCTTCTGAAATGATGGCATCTTCCGCGATCCTGATAAGGCTGCGGATTTTTTTCTCAGGCTGGTCATGTTGAAACCGGGCTTTCACTTTCTTGACATAGTTTATGAAAGGGTCAACTTCTTCCGGAGGTTGCTGAGAGAACATGAAATGGATGTAATCTTCACTGTAATCTCCGCATCTCTTCATCTCTCTTAGGCTTTAGAGAGGAAGAGAAATAAAACAAATTAACAAGTAACTGAGATAGACTGCACGTAGTTCTTGGCGAAAGATTCTATATAGTGGTCATTAATCCTTTTCCTCAACGTTTTAGGATGCTTGTGAAAATTAAAAGTTAGAAGTATATGATCACAAATCCTTTTCCAATTAGGATTTAAAGTAGAACTAAATTCTATCTGAAGAGATAAATCATAGGCGAATTCGGATTTGGCTATGAACCCTTTGGTCTTTCCGATCAGGGATCATCATCTCTAGGTTCTGCCACTGTTATCATTTAGTTCCTCATTGAAGCTGCTATTTCTTGGCAATTTTGAAGCTGAGGGGAATTTTAATTTTGTGTTTTCGATGCTTATGATATATGAATATATTGTCAGGGGTTGTTAATTGTGTTTAAATGTAAATATGATCATCCTCAATCTGATCTAATATACTGAATAAAAGTGCTATAATATCATATAAACTTTACTATTATATCAAATAATCACAACTTAAAAGCATTTAAACTCTTCAATTTCTTACATGTAAGCCCGGGTTTAAAATCAGTAAACTAATGTTAAATGGGGAGATTCTCAGGAAAAAAATAATAAATAAATTAAGAGGGAAAATTTATATAATTCGGGATGAAAATTTTAATTAAATCAATTTAAGTCTAGAGTAGATAAAGTAATAAACCAGTATGTGAAATGTCAGTCCAGAAAGAAAAAAATCGCGTAAGCTTTCAATCAGATAAAAAAGATTATTTAGAGGAAATCTTTATTGATTTGAGGTGAAAATATTTAGAAGTAAATAATAATAAAAATAGAGTGGGGTTCTAAATAAACTAATGTATGATTTTATGCATGAATAACATTGATCATCAGTATAAGCCCCATATATAATGACGCATTTTGTAACCAAAAATTGTGAAAACCCTCAAGAAAACTTTATTATGATTAGGGGTGAAAATTCCACTACACCATTAAACAGTTTTACCGACGGAATAATAATTCCGTTGGTGTAAGACACACAATTCGTTGGAAAATTTTTTACCGATAGCATCACCGATGAAATCCGTCTGTCGAAATATTGATCGTCGGTAATTCCCATTTATGTCGCTACTTCTTTCGAGAAAAAAACACCAACGGTCTTACAGACGAACAAAGCGCGCCAAAAAAAAATTCCCGCTAAAACTTTACCGACGAAATTATTTTGTTTGTATTTCCACCAGTAAATCATTGACGGCCAATCCGTCGGTGATTGTGACATGGGCAGTAAATATTTCAGAACTCTCTGTAAAATACTGATGGATAGAGTCCGTCGGTATTGTCAACGGTAAATCACCAACGGAATAACGCCGTTGATGATTGTGGCATGGGCAGTAAATGTTTTTCAATTCTCTGTCTAATATCGACGGCCTTATTCCGTCTGTAAGGCCATCGATATTTATTTAAAAATATTAAAAAAATTATTTAGAATAAATAATTTTTTTAAAAAATATTATATTGATTAATATTAAAAAAACTAATTAACCAAATAAAATTGTATTAAACATTAAAAATATAAAAATAATATTAAATAATAATCATCCAAATATTCATTACAAATTTAATGTGTTTCAAAAACAAAATTAAACTAGAATAACGCGGAGGAGGAGGAGGAGTAGGTTGGTTGTTCCCGGGACCGTGTGGCCAAAAAGGGGTTGCACATGTATCATCACCCATCTTTGATCTAATGTCCATGACCATTTGATGGAGCTATTCATAATCCGTCGAGAGTCGTTCATATTGTTGTTTCAAAGCCATGAACTCCTCAAACTGGGTGCTCGATAATAATGGAGAGCTCCCAACGGTTGAGACACTCTGGGCCGCCCGCAAGTTTTCGGCCATAGTGTTGGAGAGCCCATATACCCGATTTTTATTGGGTTCACCAGACGATCCTACCTCCATCCACAAATCCGGATCAAAACCCGGATGGGTCGAAGGATCGTCCTCATATCTCTCCCTCAACTAGCTATTATAGGTCTCCTGAAATTATTTTAAAAAATCATCATATTCAATTCAAGAAAATAATAACTTATGAAATTAAATAATTGAACGAACATATCACGAAGTGTTGAGCACGGTTGTCCACGAACTGTTGCACCCCCTTTTGGCAGTCTTCACTCCGCACGTGCGTCTTGACAAACAACTCCATTGGGCTCAGCTCACGTCCAAAAGACGTAGCCTGTAAGAAAAAAATTGTTGCAAGTTAAATATATTTATAAGCAACAACAAATTAATTAACAATATATTTCATTTAAATTAATATTACTATTTGCTTCGCATGTGCACTGAACGGAATGGAGCCGCCGGTGTGCGTGGTCATCGAACCATGAATTTGTCGATTTCGATTGTCGACATCAAACTGTGAGCGTCGTGCAAACCGCTCAGATGTCACGTGCTCAATATATTACGTCTATATATCCCAAGAGATGAATGGCGGTTTGAATTCCCGCCAAACCGCCATCTCATTCCAGCCTTTTAGACCGTTATCTCTTGCATATCTTTTTGCTTTTTTTTTGTGTCATACCAAAAATCACGCAACCTACTTCCATAGTAACAAATTAGAATTTAGAACATAAAATTATAAAATAAAAAATTATATTATTTTCGATGTTACCTAGTTGCCGCGTGATTTTCCCATACCCTCCCCTTACAACATTGTTGTTTCAGTATCCCACTCAAATTTGTGTTATGTATAAATAATTCATTTAAAATAAAAATAGTACAAGATATAAAATTATAAAAATAATTTATGAAAAATAAGCTGGAAATTAGAAGTTAACACCTACCTGAAATCATCAAAACCATGCATCGATATTAGGTCTCCACTCAGGATGCCTGGAAACCTGACTCCATTGAAATAATGGAATCCCCATCGACAATTTAAACACCGATGTTATTGTCTGAGCAGCCTCAATGTTTGTGAACCTGAAATTAAATTAAATTAATAAAATTTTAATTAGTTGTTAATAAATTATTTTATAAGTATATAAAAAAACTAAAACATAAACAAACTAACATTGAAAGGTCATTCTTCCAATGTGCCTGGTACTTACGGATGAATTGACCCCGCTGTGAAACCGCGCTAGAAGAGGCAGCATCACAAGTTGGTGCATGTGCCTCTTCTTGATCAGCACCTAAGGATAAGTCATCCTCGTTGCTAGAAGAACCGTATGCTGACGACGTGCTGTTGATTTCATTCTACACATCTACATAAATTTATACGAATAATGACATAATTAAATTCGATTATTTAAAAAAAATTCAGCAACACCTCCCCTATACTGGAGATTACCCACAGTTTTTTCAAACCTGCAAATATTTACAATAACCACAAACCATTTGACTCCATTGGAAAATCTTATATACAACCTAACATCTATAGAAATATCTATACAAATTCATAAATAACAATTAAAATTAATCGAAATAATAAAAAACATAACAAGCAATAATATAATAAAATTAAGATAAAATAATTAAATTTAATTATATATTTCAATTAACATTTTTAAGGTAAATTCAACAATAACAATTCAAATTTAATAAAATTTTCAATTATTATGGCAATACAAACAATAAAATAAATTGAACAAATAAAAAGAAAAAACTAAAGACTTTAGAAATGAAAAATGTTTACCTTAATAGTGTATTGATTTCAAGATTTTATCTACGAACAATACACAAAACAAAAAACAAAAAAAAAATAATCATAACTAAAATAAAAAAAAGAGTAAAAAAATACAAAGATAAAGAAATGAGAATACATACCTTTTAATATGTTGAAAACTACAATCAAAACATTAAAAATTCGCACCAATTCTTGCAAAAACAAACACAAACACAAACGGAGAGGAGAAGAGAAGATGAAATGAGGAACAGATAAAAAAATGAACAATAGAGGGGGAGCTGGGTTTTATACAACAATTTTACCGACGGCTTTACCAAAAGAAATTAGAATAATATTTTCATGGTGGTGGCATTAAATTTTAGTCGGTATATTTTGAATTTCACATTAAAATTTTAAAAGTCCCTCCAAAATTTTCAAAATCCGTCAGCACATTCGTTGGTATAGAGGTGTCAGAGCACGCGCATTGGAATTTGCAGCGGCCATTAGTGATTCCATCGATATCTGCACCGACCAACCTAGCACTTGACAGTTGCACGCACCTCTATGATGATATACTGATGATCTGTCTGTCGGAAACAACGTCGGTGATTGTGGCATGGACAGTAAATATTTTGCAATTCTTGGTAAAATATCGACAAACGGTTTCCGTCAGTATGGACGTCGGTATTTGTGGCAAATGCAGTAAATATTTTGTAACTCTCGGTAAAATACTGAGGACGGTTTCCATCAGTTTGGACATTGGTATTTGTGTCATACTTTTACATATTTTGTTTAGATTGCCTATTTATCCTCATGCGCAAACGCTTAAATTGCAATCTTACCACACAACACAATAACAACAGTAAACAATTATAAAATAAATATTTCATTTTCCAAAATAACATCCATAATATTATATTATAAAAAAAAGGCTTTACACTTTCATGTTCTGATCATATTTAGTCAGAATTTTCCTCTTCGTCATCAATTGAATTGTTATCAGCTCCATCGCACTCTTCAATGTGGTTATCATCATCTTCATCGACATTTGCTAGTCCACTAGAGCTCAAAACAACATTCAACTCCTTTGCGTCAACATTAACAAGACTATCATCGAAAACATGAAAATTCAAATTTTCTTCTAAGTCAATCAAAGGAGCAACTCGATATGGTTCAACCAACTCACTAACTTGAAAAACTTCATCTGTCACACTTATGTGTTCGTTCTCATCCTGAACAACCTTGACTTGACCCCTAGGTTTTGTTTTTAAAACTGATAACCAATCAACTCTGGATTAGTCCTTTCTAAAGGAAGGGGTGTATGTGTAATAAACTTGTTGGCATTGCTTTGCGAAAACAAATACATCGTTTACATTGCGGAGTCTAGCTTTTGAGTTGATTTCAATGAGACCATAGTGAGGATTTACTCTGATTCCTCTATCAATTATGTCATACCAATAGCATTTGAATAAAAACTCTATTATGCTCGCTATGATATTGCAATTCGATGACCTCTTCTAATTTCTCATAGTAGTCAACTTCAAACTCATTATAAGTCGATCCCTTAATACAAACACCACTGTTGTATGTCTTTCTTCCATGTCCGTATTCTTTAGTACGAAACACATCCATTGACAAAATACTCGTTATAGCACTTGACTTTTCTTTCAGGGCTCAAGCTTAGTAAAAATAGTGAAATAGCAGCACTACCTCCTATTTGATAAACCTTGTATATTAAATACAACAATAATAAATAAACAGACATTCTGTAATATAGATGTACAGTTACATTGCAAGAGATAATGAGTTTATGATAGGACTTACATGTGTTCTAAACCACGTGGCAAATTATTCATCTTGTAATTGAAAGATTTGAGATTCGGTCATCTGTGAGTTATTGGACAGTAAATATCGTCGATGTTGCCTACAAAGTTGTTTCAAATTATATGAGTTTATGATACCACAATATATAAATAGTACACTCTTGATAAAGTTTAGGTAGTACATCTACTTACTTAATAAAAGGCCTCAGCTCATCACAGTTAAATAGAACATAATTGTGTGCTTGTCTGAACTTTATTTCGGGCAAATATCTTCCCCTTACAATATTTTTAAGTGTGGGTCGTCCAGGATTGGAGAATATTGATAAGTTCTCACATAAAGGCACTTCACCACCATCATCATTGATGAGGACACCGAACCAAAAACATTGTTTACGCACGCGTATGATCATAGACGATGGAGGATAGCCCAAACCATTAAGAAATTGGGCTTTAACTTATGTTTTTTTGGCTTAATTTATATGAACTTTTAGTTAAGGTTTATTAATTTGGTTTTATTTGTTAGGTTTGATTTAATTATTGTTTGGTATTTTATTTAGTGGGCCATAAGCTCAAACGCTTGTTCTAGTTAGGGTTTTAGTATTTATATCCTACTTTTCTAAATGTTAGACAATTTTGATGATTAATGAAAATATTGCAGACTTTGCATATCTCCAATCCCCTTTCTTCTCTTTCTTTGATCTCAGCTTTTTCTCTAAAAGCTTCTTTCTTTTCTTACTTTAATTCTTATTATTTATTATCCCGCATCCAAATCTGACTGAGAGTCTGCCCTAAAAACAGTGACCCCTAGGACCCAATAAAGGTGTAGGTCAATTCTTCAACATGTCATAAGTGATAGAATATAGCTAGGATGGTTAGATATCGTACAAAACCAACTCAGAATTAGAGCCTACGTTCGAACAAAAAATTATGACAACAGCAGAATTAGTTTTTTAGTGTAAATTTTGAGGGATCTATCCAACCTTAAAAACAAGATAACTAAGGAACGAATTTAGCATTATAAAGACCCCTAGTCAGTCTAAGAAAACTAATGATTTTGGCAGCAAAGGGGGAAGGATACAGAGAGCAGAAAACAACTCAAATAGGGTTCGAAAAAAATATTTCTTTCTTTTTCGTTTTTATCAATTTTCTAGCAAACATGAGCTACACTCGGTTCAAAACAGGTATACACCATCTCCAGCACGTGGGGTCCAAAATTAAGTAACAACAGTTCTGATTAGAAAAAAAACCAACAGTAACAACCAGATTTACACTGTTCATCTTCTCCACCAGTAAACCGCCGCCGCAAAGCACACCACCTTCACTAGAGGGCAAGTTGGGTGTCCCCAGTAACAACCATCAAAACCCACCCGCTCTCCACGCCACCTACATCACCAGCAGCAGATCAGTGGGTTACAATAATCATAGCCCATGCCACCATCACCAACCAACCCAGACAACAACCCGCAGCCACAACAGGTCGCCCACACCAGCAGCAGTAGATCTTCGTCGGCGACGGCTCATCAACCAACTCATCCTCTCCCTGCCATCGATGGGTTGGACATCCAGCCACCACTTGCGCCACAAGAAACCCACAGAGCCACACCGAGTTGTTGTCTCCATAGTAAATTTGTCTTCAGCCTCTCGCACCATCCAGTGGCACCAGCAGCAAAAGGAATCGAAAATCACAGAAGATAAAGGAAACTCAGCAAAGAGATTGTAGCACAGAAGACATTGGAGGCAAAATTAATTAACCCTACCACGTCATCCGCCACGTCAGCTCTCTAGAACCACGTCATCAACCACATCAGCAGTCTAGAGCCATACTAGTTCAGGCAGCCACGCCACGTCAGCATGGAGCTCCATGTCATCGCATGTTGCCACGTCAGCTGGCACGTAATTTGAGGTCCATCCGTGATCAATTTAAATCTTGGTTGGTAAATTACTCTACTCTTCAATTTGTTGATTTTACCTTTTTGGTATTGCACTTGGTATTCAAAATTATCATTAATATTACTTTTGTGCCAAAAAAAAGAGAAAAAAATCATAAAAAATCTCACCGAGAATTTTTAATTGTTAATTTTTGTTCATTAACCTCTTTCATTAGTGATAGCTAATATCTTATTCTATTTGATAATTATGAGTTCTTGCTTGTGACATTGTGTTTGATTAATCATTTACACTTAAGAATCTAGTATTACATGCTTACAATTTTATTAGTGTAATTTGTTCTTGATTAATCTCCATATTTAAGAGAGAAAAAATTAGTTTTATTTTTGTTTTGTGATTTTACATGTAAGAACCATTTGTGATCTCAATTCCATTTATAAGTTAGTGTTGCATGCATTTGTGTCATAATCATCTAGTGTCCAAGCTTAAGTTTACACTTACTGTAGACTCAATCGTTAGTGATACTCTTACGACCATTTAAAGAGAACTGCAAACTTAGAGGTGATCAACATGTTTAGAAGAATCGAGCCCCAATAAGGTTTTCAAATAAGGCACTCAAAGACCAATAAATATCACAAGAATAATCATTATGGACAAGTTCACTCTGAACGCCACCAATATGACTATCATTTAGGTTACTCTAAACACGATTACTTTGATGAGCGAGTCTTGAGTCCTAACAAAATAAAAGCCCCCACTTTTGACGGTCGTCATGACCCTTGGATATTTGATATGTGGATTCGTGATATGGATAGATTCTTTGAGTGGCATAACTTGTCTGATAATAGAAAAGTTAGATTTGCTAAGATGAAACTGATTAATAAAGCCAAAATTTATTGGAGAGATGTTGAGGATTGTTTAGAGATGAGAGGTAAACCTTCTATAACTGATTGGATCAAAATGAAACAAAAACTTCTGGAGAAGTACCTACCCCAGTCTTATAGGAATAAACTCTTAGACCAATGGAACAATCTAAGACGAGGGAATAAGTCTATTAATGAGTATATAACGCAGTTTAACGATTACATGATTAGATGTGCCATAAGAGAGAATGAAGCCATGACTTTGTGTAGATTTTGTAAAGGCTTAAATGATGAAAGAATGAAGCCATGACTTTGTGTAGATTTTGTAAAGGCTTAAATAATGATCTTAGAAAAGAAGTTGTATTTCAAGGTGTATCTACCCTTAACCAAGCTTATACCTTAGTTCAAGATTACAAGTTGGTCACGAAGAATCAGTGGATGAATTGTCAGGGCTCTTATAATATCCCTACTAGGTCCAAATTTAGAAGTAGTGATTCTTTGTTAGGTGCTCCACCCTACAGACCTAATCCTAGTAGCGCCTAACTTTGTAAGAAAGATAAGGGCAAACGAGTATTCAATGAAGTGTCTAAGGTGAGTTCAAAGGTTAAGTGTATTAATTGTTTAGGTTTTGGTCATATCTCTTTAGATTGTACCTCTAAACCCTTAGTCATCCAAAAACATAAGGATATAGGTAAAGAGAAATATTGTAGTATTGAAGTGTATGAGCCTAATCTTGAGGATTTTAGTGACTTAGATGACGAGGATGTGGAAGAAGAGAGACCCAACACAATAAGTCCACATGAGCTTGAGAATGAGGTTAAGAAAGAGTCTGATATGTCTGCTTTAATGGTAGAGAAAGTTTTAGGGAACTCTTCAGTAGAATTGCCTATAGACATAAGTATGGTCTTAGAATAGTCTTATGATATTAGTCCTCCTAAATTACCTGATTCCTCACCCCATATGCTTGGTGTCCAGCACATCATAAGTTTAGAGCAACATATTGAACTTCTTGACCCCTTACCTCGTGCACGTGATAAGGAAGATGGAGATAATCGTAGTTTACTTGATTATATCCATACCATATCTACACATGTTTCAAACAATGTTTGTCTCATTCCACACCCTCAATCATTTAGTGTTCATAGTTACAAACCTAAGAAGCCTATAGAACACCTTCCCATATCTCCTTACGATAGGATGTCTAAGTCAGCTGAGTCATTACCATGTAGAGTTCATAATTTGCATATAGAGATCATGAAACAAATTCAAGCAAGTAATGAACAATACAAATTTCGAGCTGATTTACTTAAGTATCATGATGCACTTAATGTTATAGATTATTTCATGATACAGATTAGACCTGAACGGTGTCTTTTGGAAACCGATCATAAATTACAAGTAAGTAGTGCCAGACCATTCAAAATGTTGCAAATGATTAAATCAAATAATTATGTCATTAAATTGCCTTTAAACTTTGATATTAGCTCTACTTTTAACATGAAAGACCTCAATATTTATAAAATACAACTTATCCCTGATGCTTTTTTTGATACCCCTACCTCATCATCCATATCTTTGGCACAAAAGGAACATATTAATGCTACTTTGAATGCAGAAGTTGTTTTTACCCGGGATGATGAACTTCAGCAAATCCCAGTATATGGGCTCGACGACCAGATTCAGACTATACTTGGATTATCAAAGAGACATCAGAACAGCTTGATCATTATCTTTGAGAGCATTATCGGATCCACCTTGACCTATACTTGACGGGGTCGAGTTCTTCCAACCCTAGGAGAATTGATGGGGACACCGAACCAGAAACATTGTTTACGCACACGTATGATCATAGACGATGGAGGATAGCCCAAACCATTGAGAAATTAGGCTTTAACTTATGTTTTTGGGCTTAATTTATATGAACTTTTAGTTAAGGTTTATTAATTTGGTTTTATTTGTTGGGTTTGATTTAATTATTGTTGGGTATTTTATTTAGTGGGCCATAAGCCCAAACGCTTGTTCTAGTTAGGGTTTTAGTATTTATATCCTACTTTCTAAATGTTAGACAATTTTGATGATTAATGAAAATATTGCAGACTTTGCATATCTCCAATCCCCTTTCTTCTCTTTCTTTGCTTTCTTTTCTCAGCTCCCTCTCTAAAAGCTTCTTTCTTTTCTTGCTTTAATTCTTATTATTTATTGTCCCGCATCAATCATGCTGTGGAACACATTTGATTCTCGTTCTCAAATGAGGTTCAAAAAAATACGAGATAAATGTTGAGATCTCCTCAACAATATAGCCTCACATATTGAAGCTTTTGGCAACAAATCACGAAAAGTTAATGGAATGAGTGTTTGCATAAACATGTTGCAGTCATGACTCTTCATTCCATATAATCTGCATTCCTCCATATTAACCAGCCTTGATATTTTCGAGGCATGTCCATTGGGAAAACACAAGCTCTTAAGCCATTTGTAAACTAGTAGTTGTGCATTTTTCTCTAACACAAAGCTTGCTCTAGGTTTTGTGACCCGTGACCCATCAAAAACCAACTCCATATTTTTTCGGTTACAGAACAATGCTACATACAATCTAGCATTGATGTTGTCCTTTGTCTTCCCCTTCACATCCATGACGATCTTGATTGGTCTTGAAAACATTGGCAAGAAATGATGGTGACAATAAAAAAAGAAGCTTTACCTTCGTTTGTTAGTATGAATGCCTTGTTGTTTTCCATACAGTATGGACATGCTAGTTTTCCATGGGTGCTCCAACCAGAAACCATTTCATAAGCTGGGAAATCATTGATAGTCCATATCAAAGCCGCTCTCATTACAAAATTATGTTTCCTTGATATATCATAAGTCAAAACTCCGGAGGACCATAACTGCGTCAACTCATCAATCAATGGTCAAAGTCAAACATCTATATTCTAGCCCGAACTGCTTGGAACTGGTATGATCATAGATAAAAATATGAACTCCGACCTCATACACATCCCTGGCGGCAAGTTATAAACTGTCAGTATGACCGACCAACAAGAATAAGAAGCAGCAAATGACCCGAATAGGTTGAATCTGCCTGTACATAACCTAAGATGCATGTTCCTTGATTCAGTTGAAAAGTGAAGATGCACACTGTTAAAGTGTTTCCATGCTTCGTCGTTAGAAGGATGCACCATCACTCCATCAACCATATTATTTGATTGGTGCCATGTCATGTGTTCAGCAGTCTTTGGTGACATGAATAACCTCTGCAATTTAGGTGTGGTTGGGAAGTATCTAAGTTTCTTATATGCCACGAGATTCTTTCCCATGCCAGTTCTGGGTTTGTAACGGGAATGCCCCTATGTCATGCACTCGGTCAGCTCAACATTTTTAAGATAGTAAATCATGCAGAAGTTAAAGCACATGTCAATTTTATGGTATCCTAAACTGAGGGGTTCCATCATGGACTTAGCAGCATATAAGTTCTCTTTAAGCTTGTTCCCTTCAGGTAAAATGCTTCTCGTCCATTCCATAATTTTGTCATAACTGGCCTCACTCAACCCATGATTTGACTTGATGGTGAACACTTATGCTACGACCGATAATTTACTATGGTTCGTGCACCCATCCCATAATGGTTTGTCAAAATCTTTCAACAAATCAAAAAACCCTGCTGCATCTGTATTAGGTTCTTCTTCTACGATTGGACATTGACTGACATTACCTTGATTCATTCTCATTGCATCCATAACCATATTTTTGTAAGGATTACTGTTGTCATTTACAACTTCATGCACGTTGCTAGCACTAGAAGTTGACCCAACCACCCTTTCTACCATGCTCTCATTAGGAACAAATAGTTCTCCGTGTGTATACTAACATAGGTAATCCTCCATGAACCATTTGGTTAGAAGATGCATCGTTGCAACATCTAGATGCAGAAACTTTTTATTTTTACACTTCCTGTATAGACACCTAATACTGCAATTAGTAAAATTCCTCGGAATAGATGTTGTGAAATTAATAAAACCCTAAACCCCATTACAATAATTCATCCTCCATTATCCTTGAGGTGAGTCTTGATACATCCATGAACGATCATCCATGATTTCTATCGAACCTCTATAAAATTAAGATGACAACATATATTAATTAACTATATTACGTAAATAAATTTGCAAAAATATTGGTTTACCCCGACATTATCCAACAAACTAAAAAAACACTTATGTTAAATATTCATTATTAATTATCAACGTCTATACAAATTTATACATTTATAAATTTACGGAAATCACAACTCTGTAATAGAATTGATAAAAATTAAAACAGACTCGTTAAACAAGCTATTATTTATTTCATCACAACACATCTAATTCGGTGTAATTCAAACAAAGTTTCAACAATTTACAAACAAATACAATTTGCCAAAATCTAAAACAAACTATAATAACTACAAAATTATACATTGATACTACAACTTTCTTTGACAAATAACAATAAAACAAGTCTATACGTTAACAAAATACATATACTAAAAAAAATAAAAATAATAAAATTGACATTTAAATGGTAAAATTAAAAAGGATAGATTTACTTACAAAAAATAATAAAATCCACAATAAATCAGACAACAGATGTTGTGACCACGTACAAAAGTATAAGAAAGATGAGTGCTTGTGTTAAGAAGAGGGGGATATTTTTAGGGGGGCTGGGTGGTTGTTTGCAGTTTGGGAGGGGAGATTGGGATGGGGAAGAAGAAGGAGAAATAAAGGAGGAAAGAGTCGGCAGAGTATGGAATCACCGATGGACTCGTCCTGTCGGTAATTTTGATGGTGAATGGGTCATGTCATTGTACGAAAATCTCGGTTTGAATCCCTCGACCATTCCATCTGTAAAATCATCTGAAAAAATTCCACGTCATCAAATTGTTTCTTTGATTCAAAATTCTATATTTTCCATCAGCAATTCGGTCGGTAGATACCGACGGAATCTATGCTGTCGGTAATTATTACTGACAACAAAAGGTCTATCGGTATAGACTAATAAAATTAGAGACACTATTATATCCGTCAGTAAAAATTACCGATAAAATATTGTCGTTGGTAATTCCGTTGGTTTTCAATGATTTTCTGGTAGTGTTCCTAATGGATTAGTTTAAAAATATTAACGAAACGAGTAATAAGACGGTGCATAAAAACTACCAGGTAAAATAAAATAAAAATAGCATGTGCACAAGTAATAATGGCTATTCATGAATTGGTTGAACCATGTTTAAGTAATCGTTATTCAGAGTTGGATGTTCATAATATGTTGCAATGTGCTTCATCATGCATATTGTCGCATATGTGCAACATCATGACGATCATCCTCCCTATTGTAACCTAATTTTGGCCCATTGGCTTTTTAATTTAATTTTACAGGGTTTAAAATGTAAAATTAAAATATCAGAGATTTATTTCGATGAAAAATATGATTTGTCAACTTGCGTGAAAACTAGGAACTACAATGTACTTTTGTCATTCTATCATTATCTTCATGATAATGATAGTTATTTGCCTTTAAATTTGATTCTTAATCAAATTTGAACTTCAAAAAAGAGAATGTGTTTGATTGAAACTTTGTTTCTCACACGCGAAAGGACTTTGGCACTATAAATACTGATTTTAGTGATGCAAAAGAGGAGGAGAGAAGATAAAAAAAACCCTAGAAGGGAACAAACACAAAAAATCCTAAAAGGAGGCTATTACAAGAGAGAACAAAAAAAAAAAACCAAGAACAGAGGGAGGAGAGACTGAAAAGAGGAGGAGGAGAGCATTCTCCAGTCGGTGCTTGCACTGTTACCTTCATCTTCGCCTTTGGCTTCACCAGGTAAAGTCTTCTTCTTCTCTCTGTTTCTGTGTAATTGTTGTAAGAAAACAGTGCGAAGGTAATTAGTGGGTCGGATCCGGGCTTTAGGCCCAGCCGGCCCAAATTATGTTTATTAACGGTGTGTTTGGCAAAACACACCCTTGTGCCTTGTCCATAATTTTTATGTCCATTTTAGTTTGATATTTGGCCAAATGAGCCCCTTTTCGATATCAAAAAATTCCAAAAATATTTGAGGATCTTTATTGATTTATTTGTGGGCGCCTCGAACTTTGATTTATTTTTTTTCTTTGTGCATTGTATTTTTTTTTAGTTATGTGCTAAATCGGTGGCCTATTATTGTTAAATGCAAATCTGTCATGCAATGTCTTTTTCATCTAAAAAGAGCAAATAATAATAAAGGATAAACAAGAAAAAATAACATAGAAAATTTCTTCTTCAAATTTATTTTTTTGCGAAAATATTTACTAACACTAGAGTCAGGAGTATCGTATTTTTTAAATTTGTGCGATATTTACCAATGCAGAGTTGGAAATATTCATAGGAATTGTTCAGTGATGCCAGAGTCAGGAACATGAAAGGAAGAATAAAAAAGGGAAAAATAAAAACAAATTCTTAGCAATTTTAGACAAAACCAGCAAAGCAGCCTGCCTCAGGTAGGATGCATAGGGAGTGATAGCATCTTCCCTTTTTGTTTAACCAGTCCCGTACCATATAATCTCTGTTGACCAGTTAGGGTTTCTAGTGACATAATACTAGGTGGCGACTCCTTGAACAATACTGTTTCACCCAAAGAACAAGATGCCATATATCTGTTCTTTTTCCACTATCCAGATAATTTTTTAATGGGTCATTGTGATGTCTAGGTGTGACAGAATGACGACTCCGCTGGGGACTTTAGGACTAAGCTTTGTATTTGTCTTTTTATTGCTAAACAATATTTGTCGTACCGTTTTTTTCCCTTGTTGTGGTTATATTGAGTTTATCAAGTTTTATTTGTTTTTGCTCTTTTTACTGTTTTAACATGCATAGTTATTCATGTTTATCATGCATATATATTGGATATGGATCTAAGGCCTTCACACATCACTCATCTCATTTTTAAAATATGCATGATATCAACTTTAAGATAAGTGGAGGAGTAACGACACCCCAATGGCTTTAGCCTAGGTAAGGCTCGCGAACTATCCAACTCTCGCATGATTGTTTGCTCGACAGTGGTCGATATGCCGAACTAATATTACTCAGGGTCTCTATCTTCACGCTACTTGAAAACCTCATATCAACCTTTCAAGGACGATCACTGAGCATGCGAAAGACCTTTGAGACTAGATAACAAAATTACCCTAATGCATTTAATGATCAGAACCTACCTTTTAGGTTGATCCCTGCGTAATTTCACTAAGATAAGCTTAAATGTGTAAGCATCCTTATTACAAGGCTTTCGGGTAACATAATGACTATTATTCTTAAGATAACAACTGTTGAGTATGGACTCGAGTCTGGATCCTTGCAAATGACTGAGGGAGACTGCCCTAGACTGGATGTCGGTAAGATACCGCTACTCAAAGACATTAGATGCATAATGAAAGACACCAAGAATGTGGCTGAAAGCTCGGATGACAAAACGCTAAACAGATCTCCTCTCGGCATTGTAATGAATATCGGATTCGGATCTGACCACACATTTAAAGAATAGCGATCATTATGTCACCTCCTAAAAGGTGAATCCATACCTAATATGTTGTATTCATCTTCATGCATGTTTGAACATACAAATTATGAACTATCATAATACCGCACACCAGGTGAAATATAGGTCCCCCATACCTATAACACTCGACTGTAAAAAAAAAAAGACAAATGAAAATGAAGAAAAAAGCCTAGTTAGAAGCCCAACACCGAAAAAAGATGGAAAGTCTTAGAGAAGAAGCGCAAGGCTTACTAGCCTACTCGAACAGGCCTTGAGATCTAAACCTGAAGAAGCAAAATTTACAACTCAGCCTCAACCTATGCTCGCAAATCCATAGAATCTGAGGGCAAATTAGGTGTCTCAACAGGCTATGTATTCCCAATTTGCTTAACCAGCATATCCCATAAGAATGTCATCTACCATTGACCTTACAAAGAAGGAATCTCAAAAGAACAGGATGGTAAAGGAAGATGGTCTGGACAAATGAGTTGCCCTGGAACAAAGGCTGATGGCATTCGAGGGATCTAGCCTACATGACTATATAAAGGTTGCTAAGATGTGTTTGGTACCTAACATAGTCATTCCTAAGAAGTTTAGGGTGCCAGGGTTTGTCAAATATATAAGAACTTAATACCCTATAACTCATCTCAAGGGATACTATAACAAAATGGCTGAGGTGGTCTATGACGAGAAACTGTTGATTCACTTCTTTCAAGACAGTTTGAGTGACGTTGCCCTTACTTGGTATATGCAATTGGACAATACCAAGATAAAAAAAAAAAATGGAAGGACTTAGTTGATGCCTTCATTAGGCAGTATAAGTTCAATATGGATGTGGGCCATGATAGATCAAACTTGCAAGCTATGTAAAAGGACAACAAGGAGTCCATAAGAGAATACACTCAAAGGTGGCTTGAGACTACCACACAAGTTAATCCTCCTTTATTGGAAAAGGAGATGATCAATTTGTTTGTCAATACTTTCAAGGCCCCGTACTTTAAATACCTGGTTGGCCGTTCTGCAAAATATTTTTCTGACCTGGTTGCTATAGCTGAGAGGATCGAACAAGCTATCAATTTAGGAAGGGTTGCTGACTCGACTGAGAAGAAAACATTTCACTAGGAAAAAGAAAGAAACCAAGGTTCACAATGTGAAAGGTGGTTACAAAAACGAGAGAAAGAGCCATCAAAACAAAGACATCTAGAGGTCACTCGTCCTAAAGACGAAGCTACAGTGTCACTAAGCCAATACTGGTCTATGTGTGACCTCAACTGACTATTGGAAAGGTGCCCCTGTCAAGGAATTCAAAGGAGAGGGATGGTTGGAAGATTCCAGAAATTCCAATCGATGATTACTAAGTGTTTAGCCCTTTTATGTGTAACCTTGCTAGTATAAATCTTTGTTTTTGTCCTTTAATTGTGTCTCTTCCTTTGATTTACAACCAAAAAATCAGTTTTCCTATTGGAGTTTTGAAAAATTGAACTTGCATTTTGATTTCAAAAATAATTTGGTGTTTATTTAAAACAATATTTATGACATTCTACTTGTAGAATAACACATGAATCAAGCAACTCCTTCATTGAGGTGACAAAACTCTGAACCAAAATGCACGAATAGAAAATGAACTATCATACTCACACCATGACTCTTGAGACATGTGTTTTAAATGTATGGATAATGGTATGTAGTGAACTCATTGCTCATAGACTCACGAAATGCATCTTTTTGCAAAGACCAAACCATCACATTGGATAAGGCCAAAGTTTATTGATCTTAACTGCTTGCATTTGAAATGAGTAAAGGCTATCTTTGTTATTCTTTTCACATTCTAAAAAGTATATCCCTTGTAGTCCTTTTTTGAGCCTGAATAATTTTTATTTCATAAAAAAACCCGACTAGGATCACATCCCACACTAGGGGCAAGTGACAATTTCAAGGAGAAAAGATGAAAAAACTGTGAAAAAACCGTGAGAAAGCCGAAAAGGCAAAAGAGCCCAAGAAACTCAATGAATAGGGGGCATGCCCAGATCACAAGAAAGAGTGATAACCAAGATAAAGTGAGTATGTCATAGCAAAGCAATGAAAAAACAAATCAAAGAAGAGCGGTAAAAGAAAAGATGAATGACACAAAGAGTCAAACTGCTGATAGTGATCCTTAGTCTTTGAAACCTTGAAACACTCTTTGAGCCTTATGAATCCTTTTCTTTCATAGCCAAAAACCACAACCTACATTACATACCTGTAAAAGTCCTTTCTAATCAAGCAAGCAAACAACCTGGATTAATAAGCAATGCTCTTAAAATGCAAAGAGTACTTCTTTATTAGAGTCGTGACATTGAGAACAAGCTATTCATTATTACTCATGTTGATAACATAAGTGTTCAAAAAAAGACAAGTTTTTCTCAAACAAAACCTCGAGCTTTTTCTCGAGTCCTTCACTTTGGAAACCCATAAGAAACAAAAGGTCACTCATGATGTACTTTCACCAAATACAATATCGCCAAATACAAGAGCAAACATCACTTTTCCAAGAAAAAACCAAGTTGCAAGATTTCAAAAGCAAACGCTTTTAAATTTACATCAAAACAATTTTTGTTTTCAAAATGCAAGATCAAGATTTCAAGATTCATTCTGGACAAATATTCCTTCACTAAACTGAAAATAGGAGAAATGTGAAAATGGTCGCTTAAAAGACCATTATTTGGCAGAGTTGTTGACAAAGCACACCTAAGGGCAATGACTAGTACAAGGGGGTAACATTATGTTTAGAAGAAAAAATTGATCCTTTCCAAAAAAAGAGATGAACATTTCCTTAAACAAGATAATGGGGCATCTTGATTTATAAAAGGCAGCTTGATTCTTCTAGCAAGTGACAACAACTGTTTTTAAAAGTGAGACGGGGATTAATGAATGATCCTCTCAAATTATTTGATGAGATGAAAAATGTAACAGCTCGGCTTTTACAATCCCAAAACAATAGTAATTTTTTTTTGTATTTGACACACATCGTGTCGGTAATCGGCGAACATGTTCCCTTCACATCATCAATATATAATCCATACATCAACAACAATCAACATTTCATTTAAAAGTGAAACTTACATAAACTTATAATATTATGTTTGCATGATTAGAAGTTCGCATTTAAAATATATATGCATAATCATAAGTTTGTATTCTATCCTACAAATAGTCATCACGAATTTAATCTAAAAGGATCTAAATATAGTTATACATTCATTACATTGATTCATATAAAATACATCATGATTTAGAATGCAACTACATGATTCCTTGCAAAAGTAGGTTCCCATGTAGCGGGTTTCCTAGGCACCTTGTTGGTATGACGTCCCTACTGCAGTACAAAACATTTACAATAATGCAATTACTTAATAATAATAATAATAATAACAACAACAATAAGAAAATGGTCTGGCAGTTTAACGAAGCATTAACATTATCTCATGTTTGAAGCGTGACATTTGTAGTTCCTTCATGTTCTTGGTATACATAACTTGTAGTATATATATATACACCAATTCTTGCAATCAACTATAATCTTAAATCCAACCATTCTTTTAAGACATCATTTGTCGAGGTTAACTATTCACTCACCCCGGCCATCCCCTTCGAATTCCATCAGCCAAAACTAATGAACCGTTTGTCCTGGTCATCCCTTTGGATGCCATTAGCCGAAGCTAATCGTTCATTTATTCTGGTCATCCATTCGGATGCTATTAGCCGAAGCTAATCAATCGTTTGTCCCGGTCATCCCTTCAGATGCCATTAGCCGAAGCTAATCAATCGTTTGTCGTCGAAGCTAATCAATTGTTTGTCCCGGTCATCCCTTCGGATGCCATTAGCCGAAGCTAATCATTCGTTTGTCCCGGTCATCCCTTCGGATGCCATTAGCCAAAGCTAATCATTCGTTTGTCGCCGAAGCTAATCATTCGTTTGTCCCGGTCATCCCTTCGGATGCTATTAGCCGAAGCTAATCATTCGTTTGTCCCGGTCATCTATTCGGATGCCATTAGCCGAAGCTAATCAATCATTTATCAACATTTAAGCATTTGGCAATCTGATATCTGAATTAACACAATACGACAACGTTCATGATAAGGTATTTCAATGTTCAAGGTCATCTCTTCAGATGCCTTTAGCTGAAGCTAATCGTTCATTTGTTAACATTTAAGCATTTGATAGTCTGGTATTTGAATTAACACAATACAGTAATATTCATGATAAAGTATTTTCATTATTCAACATTATTTAAAAGGAAGGTGAAAGTCACCTACCTGCAGTAGAAGCTCTACTTGTGCTCCCCTGTTGCTGCTGTTGCACCACACCGGTGGTCCCTCCTACAGTCACAGACTCATCTCATAAATTTTCTTCATTCAAGGATATGTTTTATAATAATCATATCAATAGCTAATAAATCTTTCTTTCAATCATTTCTTTTTTATATCTTACGTTTTTCTCATTACACCTATTAATGTTGTCATCCTTTATCCAACCGTAGTTATCATTCCTTTAGGCCAATATTATAGAGAATTCATATTCATCCATTACTCATATGTTACTTTCTTATGCATGTTCATTTCCTCATAATAACATACATACATATATCATGTATATTTTCAGAGTTAGTATCTCAATGTGCAAGTGTTCGTATGACTCAATTCCTTTATATAGTATTCACGTGAAAGTCTACTGTTACTGTCTAACTTTGAGCTGTTACAGTCCAATTTCAAACATATCTTGTCTCTAACTTTGAATCATTCTTCGTTTGACTTTGAACTGTTACTGTTTGACTTTTCCAACTGTTACTGTCTGACTTTGAACCGTTACTGTTTGACTTTTCCAACCATAACTGTTTGACTTTGAACCGTTACTGTTTGACTTTTCCAACTGTTACTGTCTGACTTTGAATCGTTACTGTTTGACTTTTCCAACCGTAACTGTTTGACTTTGAGCCATTACTGTTTGACTTTTCCAACTGTTACTGTCTGACTTTGAACCGTTACTGTTTGACTTTGAACCGTTACTGTTTGACTTTTCCAACTGTTACCGTCTGACTTTGAACTGTTACTGTTTGACTTTTCCAACTGTTACCGTTTGACTTTGAACTGTTACTGTCTGACTTTTCCAACTGTTACTGTCTGACTTTGAACCGTTACTGTTTGACTTTTTCAATCGTTACTGTTTGACTTTGAACCGTTACTGTTTGACTTTTCCAACCATTACTGTTTGACTTTTCCAACCGTTATTGCTTGACTTTGAACTGTTACTGTTTAGACATTTGAACTGTTACTATCTACATTTTGAACTGTTACTGTCTAGACATTTGAACTGTTATTATTTACATATTGAACTGTTACTGTCCAACTGTTATTATCTAGACATTGAATTGTTACTGTCTGAACATTCATCAGATTTTTAACTATATCTAGACTTATAGAACTCTGTTTCAAGCGAGATTAGTCTCATTGGAAAGCTAATACACGAGGTTACAAGTTCTTTGAAGGAAGGAGAACCCAGTTCTGTCTTTGAGATAGTCAAAATTGCTCATCAACAAACACTACCCTGCAGGGTCTGTCAAGATCCAATCTCGGTTGATGACCCATAGCTGGGGTTCTACAGCTCCATATTGAGCAAGACCAATTTCTTAGTTAGCTAACATCTAAAACTACAATTACTATGAGAAACTTGATCTTAATTCTCTTATCCTTCTACTCGAATTCTCTCCAAATGTTAGGAGACGAATCTGTCCAGATTCATCAACCTTTCCATTTACACACAACATCCACAATTTAACTCTTTCTCTATCATCTCAACCCCTGGTCATATCACATATCGTTTAAGACTGTAAAAAAAAAAAGAATATCTTTATAAGAGCCAATTTATCTTATTTATTTCAATCTTCCCTCTTAACGTCAAAATAAAACATTCTTGTCGATTTTACAAACTTTCTGAACAATATTCTTCTAAACACAATCATTGACACAGTTCTTATAAACCATAAATAACAAACGAATAATATTCCAAACAATCTATACTATCAAGTTATAATGCATTATTATAAGTATAACATATCCAAATATTAACTTCATCAAATCGTGAAATTTCCAGAAATATGGGTTTAACCGAACTGACCTCAAACTTGCAGACCTACCGTGCGAGATATACAACTTCTATACCAAATGTTTGTTTCAGATCTCCACTGTTCAGAATCTAGACAAAATCAGGAAGAACAACATATCCAAGTTATAGCCTAATCCAACGGTGGCCGAAGGAGATGACAGACAACAAAGAAGACTGTCCAGAAGTGTATTTTCCCAAATATTTTCCTCCCTCAATATGTCTCAAACGGGGACCGATATAGAAAATCCCTATGGTGAAAATGTACATGACATGGATAAGAACAACATACCCGAATATCGTGCTGATCCAACGGTGGAAGGTGGAGTTATAGCTGTCGGTTGATTTACCATCAATATATCTTCTCTCCAGCCTCTCTCTAAACCCTCTCCTACTCTTGCCAGTCACTCCAAGACAGAAAATAGAATGATATTTATATTTCTAACATCTTGTTAATTGCACATTTATACCCACCCCTTTTTATCATTTATACATAAACTCCCAACCTTCTGTTATTTGAATATTGACCTCTCTTGATCTTACGTATTCATTTTGTCCTCACAAATGTTTTCTTTTCAATGATTTAGTACTATACTCACTTTTCATTTCATTGATTTCACTATTTTTTTTTTATCTTGATTAGGTTTTTTTAATTTAATTTAACCTATTTTACTATTGGTTAAATTTCTCATCTTTTAAATACTCAGAAAAATTATAACCGAGGGTTTACAAAAAATCTCTAGCAAGCAAGTGGGTTACGATGGGCACCATAAAGGCTAAGTTGTGTCAACGAATCTGGGAAGAGACTTACATGGGCCAACTCGAGTAGGCTAGAAGCTAAACGATGAAGGTGACCCAAATCAGAGACAACAAGTCGTCATCAATCAAGCAAACAAGAAGATTGAGAAGAAATGAGGGCCTATATTTCAAATCAGGTAAATATACAAGCATATCATCTAAACTTTGAGACATTGGACAACGAGTTTTGCAAACTTCGTAAGAGAAATCTTTGACGAGATCCATCAAATGGAGGGCCACTTTGAAAGGGCCAAGTTTGAAATCGCTTTTGGAAAATTTTCACCTTAGAGAAATTTTAACCTGGGTAGGCCGCCCACGAGAATTAGGCAGCAAAAAAAAATCTTTTTATATTTTTCCACTATCTTTTCTCAACCATCCAAGGTAGTGTGTTTCCTAACCCCACCTCTTTCGAGCACGCTTTTGAGCCTTCGCTTCCTTCCGAGTGCGCTTTTGAGCCCTTGCTTCTTTCCGAGCGCGCTTTTGAGCCCTCGCTTCCTTCCGAGCGCGTCTTTGAGCCCACAACCATTTAAAGTAGTGTGTTTCTTAACCCTACCCCCTTTCGAGCGCCCTTCGAGCCTTCGACCATTCTTTCGAGTGCGTCTTTGAGCCCTCGCTTCCTTTCGAGCGCGCCTTAGAGCTCGCAACCATTTAAGGTAGTGCGTTTCCTAACTCTACCCTCTTTCGAACGCGCCTTTGAGCCCTCGACCATTCTTTTGAGTGCGCCTTCGAGCCCTCGAACATCCTTTTGAGTGCGCCTTAAAGCCCTCATTTTCCTTTCTCTTTTTACTTGGGTAGGTCACCCATCACAATGAGACCCTTTCTTTTTTTACTTGGGTAGGTCACTCATTACAATGAGACTACTTGTAAAAAAAAAAATATCTCTTTGTATTTTCACCATCGGGCCGGTCGCTTGGAAAAATGAGAACACTTGCGAAATCCTTTGCGATTCTTCTTCCTATCGGGCAGGTCGCCTGGAACAATTAGACCACTCGCGAAACCCTTTTCGCGTTTTATTCTTCATCAGGCAGGTCACCTGGCAAAATGAGACCACTTGCGAAATCCTTCGCGTTGCTTCTTCCTATCGGGCAGGTCGCCTAGAACAATTAGACAACTCACGAAACCCTTTTCGCGTTTTATTCTTCATTTTGCAGGTCACCTGAAAAAATGAGACCACTCGCGAAATCCTTCGCGATTCTTCTTCCTATCGGGCAGGTTGCCTGGAACAATTAGACCACTCGCGAAACCCTTTTTGCATTTTATTCTTTATCAGGCAGGTCACCTGGAAAAATAAGACCACTTGCGAAATCCTTTGTGTTGCTTCTTCCTATCGGGCAGGTTTCCTAGAACAATTAGACCACTCGCGAAACCCTTTTCGCATTTTATTCTTCATCGGGCAAGTCACTTGGAAAAACGAGACCACTTGCGAAATCATTCGCGTTGCTTCTTCCTATCGGGCAGGTCACCTAGAACAATTAGACCACTTGCGAAACCCTTTTCGCATTTTATTCTTCATTTTGCAGGTCACCTGGAAAAATGAGACCACTCACGAAATCCTTCACGTTGCTTCTTCCTATCGGGTAGGTTGCCTGGAACAATTAGACCACTCGCGAAACCCTTTTCGCGTTTTATTCTTCATCGGGCAGGTCGCCTGGGAAAATGAGACCACTCGCGAAATCCTTCGCGATTCTTCTTCCTATCAGGCAGGTCGCCTGGGAAAATGAGACCACTCGCGAAATCCTTCGCGATTCTTCTTCCTATCAGGCAGGTCACCTGGAAAAATGAGACCACTCGCGAAATCCTTCGCGTTGCTTTTTCCTATCAGGCAGGTCGCCTGGAACAATTAGACCATTTAAAAAAACCCAAAAAAATCAATAAAGAAAAAGAGAAAAAAGGAAAAGAGGAAGGGTTTTCACAATTATTCTTCTTTACAAAACTTACTATACAAAGTCAAAAGAAAATTAATTTTCTAATGCCTTTGCATCGTAAGCATTGTAAAAAAGGGGCAACTGTTGTAACCTAATTTTGGCCCATTGGCTTTTTAATTTAATTTTACAGGGTTTAAAATGTAAAATTAAAAGATCAGAGATTTATTTCGATGAAAAGTGTGATTTGTCAACTTGCGTGAAAACTAGGGACTACAATGTACTTTTGTCATTCTATCATTATCTTCAAGATAATCCATATCTTGAAGATAATCCCTATCTTCAAGATAATGATAGTTATCCGCCTTTAAATTTGATTCTTAATCAAATTCAAACTTCAAAAAGAGAATGAGTTTGATTGAAACTTTGTTTTCCACACGCAAAGGGACTCTGACACTATAAATACATACCTCAGTGATGCAAAAGAGAAGGAGGAGAGAAGATAAAAAAAAACCCTAGAAGGGAACAAACACAAAAAACCCCAAGAGGAGGTCATTACAAGAGAGAACCAAAAAAAAAAAAAACCAAGAACAGAGGGAGGAGAGACTAAAAAGAGGAGGAGGAGAGCATTCTCCAGTCGGTGCCTGCACTTTTACCTTCGTCTTCGCCTTTGGCTTCACCAGGTAAAGTCTTCTTGTTCTCTATGTTTTTGTGTAATTGTTGCAAGAAAACAGTGTGAAGGTAATTAGTGGGTCGGATCCGGGCTTTAGGCCCAGTCGGCCCAAATTATGTTTATTAAGGGTGTGTTTGGCAAAACATACCCTTGTGCCTTGACCATAATTTTTATGTCCATTTTAGTTTGATATTTGGCCAAATTAGCCCCTTTTCGATATCAAAAAGTTTCAAAAATATTTGGGGATCTTTGTTGATTTATTTGTGGGCCCCTCACACTTTGATTTATTTTTTTTCTTTGTGTTTTGTATTTTTTTTCTTAAGTTATGTGCTCAATCGGTGGCCTATTATTGTTAAATGCAAATATGTCATGCAATATATATATTTTTTATTTCCATCTAAGAAGTGAAAATAATAATAAAGGATAAACAAGAAAGAATGACATAGAAAATTCTTTTTCAAATTTATTTTTTTTGCGAAAATATTCACTGACGCTAGAGTCAGGAGTATCGTATTTTTTGGATTTGCGCGATATATACCAACGCCAAAGTTGGAATTGTTCACTAATTTCTCTCTCTCTCTCTCTCTCTATATATATATATATATATATATATATAGAGAGAGAGAGAGAGAGAGAGAACGGGGGTGTGTGGAGAGTTTGGCTTTCCTCGAAAATATTGAAAACAAAACAATAGATGATTTTTTGGTCAAAATCCAGTCTTACCCAAGCATAAAAAGAAGGTATTAATAAAGCTTCCAAAACGTCTGGATTTTGAAAACAAAAAAATATAGTTTATTATTTTGTTTTCAATAAAATATTGATATATTTCAAAAAATCAAGAAAATAGTCACATTAAAAAGTAAAAAAAATCCTAAAAAATTATTGGAAAGACCAGAATTCAAGCAATCATAAATAGTTTGATTGATTGGTGTAATGTAACTGGTTTGGTTTACATAAACCACGTTTTCAAAATAATTGAAACATTACCTTTATTTTCTTGCTTTATAATTGTTTTATAATTTCTTACTTGAATAATCATGATTTTGATTAAAAAAGAAAAGAGGATAAAAAATTAGGTTATGATACATAGTTTGTCATGATGTCCCCTGCAACGAGGGGTAAGGATTCGGGAAAATCAATTGACTGCTTAAAATTTATGACATGTGTTTCGTACTTAAAAGTTTATTTTTATCAATGTTTTATATTATCATTTTGCACTTGAAATATTAATAACTCCTTAACTAGAGTATGTTTTATAATAATATGTCTAATAATATAAGATACCTTTAATTTATGGTAAATGTTCATCTTAAATGCAAGCCTATCACATAAATCAAAGGATTGATTGATGAGTTTAACTACTGAAATTGAGAAGACAAAGAGAGGGCTAAGCTTAGAAAAGAAATGCTGGTTCAGTCCAAACTGGAACACCATTCGATTATTGAATCATAAATGGAGCTATAGAACTTGGATTTAGGTCTGGTTTATATGTATGGAATGCTAAGACATAGGCCTAAAACTTTTATGAAGAGTCCAAGATTTAAAAGTGCCATTTTCGAGTTCAAATGGTAGCAACAACGGAGAAATCAAAATCTGTCCTACAACCCAGATACTGTTCAGTGTTCAGCCCATAACTCAAGTTCTAAAAGTCCAAATGCGCCGATTCTTGTTTTGTTGGAAAGCTGAGACAATTTTCCAGAACTTTCATGAAAATTATCTGTTCAAATTCTGATGTTAGCAATGATGTTTTGTTCAGATAAGAAGATAAGGATTGTCACCAAGTCAAGATGTGGTCACCCACTCAACAATTAGTCATCAAATCAATAGTTCTGAATTTTGGCCTATAAAAGGAGGCATTTTCCATGCATTTAGGCATCTTGGTTTTTAGATCAAGATCATTTCCTTACTTGCTTTCTTGTTTTGTAGTTTTAATGTTCTACTTTTATTTCATGTTATAGTTTCATTAATTTTTTATTTATGCCTTTCATTTCCTTTACTATACTTATGTAATTATGTTCTCATCTTATTTATTTATGTTTCTCTTCTTCATAATATTTAGCTAAGTTTAATATATCAAGGTGAAAAGGTTTCACTAATGGTGTTAGGATATGTTTAATATAAACTTAATATGGACTTCAATGCTTACATCCAAGAAAGTTTGCTATTAACATGTCTTATCATTTTCATCTTATTAATTCTTAATACCTTACTTGTTAAATGGTTAATCTAGATTTGTGTTGTATAACACTTGGTATTATAAATGCTTGATCCTTCATAGCCAACTGTATGGTATAACCGATACCTGTGCTATGAAAGAAACTTGATTTGTTGTTAACATAAATTAACATCATGAATACTTGACAACATTTACAAGTATTAACATTATTCGAATAAGATAACTAATTTAATCATGTTAATAATTTATAATCCGATTGGAACCTCCTTTGTGTGTGGTTTCCAGTTGAGTAATAGAAAAAAATTTGTTCTATACTTGATTGAAATACCATTAGTGGATCCTCTAACCTTAGCAGTTGTTTTATCCTTCTTTAATCCTTACATCAATATCCTATAAAATTCTCATAAACTCTTTGTTTTATTATATATATATATATATTATTTGTAATTTATATAGTTCACCTCCCTATGGTTAGACCCTGGTCTTGCCGGATTATTTATTATTTCGACACTCTTGCACTAGGGATAAGACATCAATCTTTTGATTGTGTCAACATGCTAAATGTCAAGTATAAGAGGCAATATGTTAGTGAATTTATGAGGTTTCTTAAAATCTATGACATGTTGAATGTCAATTACAAGGGGTAAAGAATTAACAAGCTTATAGTGATATTTTTCTTAAAACTTTTCCAACACCGCACTTGCTTCTTTATGTAATTATATTAGAGAGTCTCCTGAAACTTCTTCTACAACTAAAAAAGACTCAATATAGTCTTCATTATCCTCATTTTAAAACTCTTTTGGATTCATTATGTTAACCATAATTACCTTCTCAGGTGGTTTCACTAAGGAGTTTTTTTGAAATTTCATTTTTCAACTAAACCACACATAATAAGCTCTTCATTAACCTCATTCTCAAACTCATTATGTTGTTATTATTCTTTCATATTCTCCTTTTTGTTGTTCTTATAGATAGGTTTTGATGGCAATCCAACAAGGTGGATTTATCTACCTTTAAAAATTTAATCAATCATATATGATGGTGTCATTTATCAATGACTACTCAAAATGACATGTTCGATATCTATTGAAATCACATCACATAAAATCTCATCATGATAGTCTGGAAATTTAATAGAGAATAAACATCTCTCATTAACTATTATGAAAGTATTATTAATACATGACACATTATATGACTTAAGATGAAGAACATATTTTAGGCCTAAATGAGCTACAATATAAAACTTTCATTATCAATAATTATCTTGCAACTTTTATCCCCCCCACTTAATATATGTGTGAAAATAACAGTCATCCTCTAATCTTCAGTTTCTTAGATTGTATCAAGGCATATTTAATTATATCCAACCTAGTCATCCCGAACTCTATGGTGTTTTACTCATTAATGGTTTTAAGACATCATTCAAGGTCGAGTACATGGTAGTTGTAAAGGAAAAACACATTAACAAAAAAAATTATTTCATTTTTTTTATTGTGGATTTTAATCAAGATTAGAATACACTATGAAAATTGTAAGCATGCATTGCTTACTTGGTGTACATAAAACATAAATGGGAGACATAAAAAATAAGCAGATTTGCTTATTCGATGTCACAAATCTTTAAACAAAATTTAACTAAGACAAGAATGTTGACACTACTAAGGGTTGGGGTGACTGGATTTGTGAGTATGGAGGAGGGGATTTGTTGTTTATGTTGTGAAGAAGAAGACCAAGGAGAAGAAGGGAAAATATTTTCAGTTATAACACTTTTAAATTTACTAATGAAGCTTCTGATGGAAAATGACAACAAAATATTTCCATTAATATTTTTGTCTAAGTATAATGATGTGTCATATTACGGATGAAATTACCGACATAATAATTATTGATTTTTATTATGTCAATAATGACCAACGACTCAAATCAGTCGGTAACTTCCTTGATAATTTTTGATGAAAAATATCTGTCACTATTTCCATCAGACATTACCGTTGAAAAATATCATTGCTTTGGCCAATTTTATGGCAGTGGCTGTTGTTGAATTTCAATATGTGAGGATTTCGCTCAAACTTTAATTGGACTTGATGACTCACTTGTGTTGACGACAATTGTTGTATGTAAGATGGATATTCGATTCATGGACATGGATAGGTTACAAATGTACCAAGAGAACGTGAATCTCATTGATACCATCCATCCCACAAGATGAAAAATCGAATTATCACAACATGCAATTCATCAAAGATCCACTGGTTAGCAATGCTGAGGCCTCTAAATTTACCAACGCTGTTACTCATTTGAAAAAACAAATCCAAACTCTGCAAAATAGAAGTTGGGTACTTCATAAAACAACAGCCATTGTGAACAGGTTGATGAATGCATTGAAGAAGAAATTGGATAAAGCTTGTTAGAGCAGACGAAGATCGTGCTGGCAAAAGAAGAACATGATTCTGCTGATGAAGAAGGCAGAGCAACGGGTCTTATACGAAAAGATTGTGAAGTTTTACAAACTAATTAAAGATTCTATCTTTTGAGGAGTTCAAAGGCATGGATTATTACATTATTGACTTTGTTTTTCCTTTCGAATTCAGGATTGTAGTTAAGAAGTCTGTCTTATTACCAACATATAAGAGGTATGAAGTACGAAAGTTTTTGTTTAGGATATGGAGTGCGTGGAAATTCATGGAGTTTTTCCTCCTTTACACTTTCAAACTCGAGATCAAGTGTTTTTTTCAATTAAATTAAAAAAGGATATTTGAAAATATAATAATAATTATTATTTAAAAATGGATTAAAATAATATTTTTTTTATTTTTTAAAAATTATTTTTGACATCAACTTATTAACACATCAAAATTATCTGAAAACATAAATAAATTAATTTAAAACTAATAAAAAATTTAATTTTTTTAAAATATTTTTAAAACATAAAAATAAATAAATTAATAAAAACAGATGGAGAATAAAAGGAAATAATGAAATTAGTATTTATTTATTTATAAGTTTTAAAATAGTATGACTATTTTATATTTACGTGATTTTGTACTTCTATCCTACATCAATCCTCGTGTTTTGTTGTTTTTAGCTCTCTTGTCCTACATCGCCTGCTGCTTTATGATTTCCTTGTTTTCCTGACAACAAAATTAATGCTAACTTCTTATAAACCTTAAATGTTTTATTGGCCAGATAGAACCTTTTCACATGTGCCAGTGCTCCGAGACTCTGTGGAGCATTTGAAGCTTAACACTCCAATGTTTGTGTCATATCCCTACCTGACTCACAGGTCAGTTCTCCTTTATCGCTGTACATTTACATGCACCAGTCCAGTCTTATCATCTGACTATGTGTTTGGTATTCTATTATTATTATTATTATTATTATTATTATTATTATTATAGTTTTAAAAAAATTATTTTATAAAAATTATTTTTAATTAAAATTAATTTTTTAAAAAATATTTAGTTAAAACTATAATTGAAATTAAGATTAAATAAAAAATAGTTTAATGTATTTGGTTAAAAAAATACTTTTTAAATTGAGATTATAAAATAATTAAAAAATATATATATATTAATATTAATAATTTTTAATTTAAATATTATAGATTTCACTATTGTTATTGAAATAAATAATATTGATACCAAATTTTTTTTATTATTTCATTAAACTATGTGCAATGTCATTACATATGAAATCTATCCAACAATTAAATACTAGTTTTTCGAGTAAAATACATTTTTTTTAAAAAAAATTACAATTTCAATACATACAAAAATTATTCGACAAGAACTATAGTTTTCATGATTTTTTGAGCGTATAATAAAATTAGATAAAATATTATCAGGAATAAAATTAAAATTACAGTACGAGTAAATTTAATTCACCTCAAATTAATTTTTTTAGAAAACAAAAAAAATTATTGTTCACGATTAACTGCATTGGTTTTTTTTCAAGGAAAAAAAACTAAACTTTTCTCACTGGTTTTGTTTTTTTAAAAAAAACTGAACAATGCGACTTTTTAAAAAAAACTGAACAATGCGACATTAGAGTATGACTTTACTATTCAGTGAACAATGGAGCCATTGTTCCTGAAAAATACTCATGAAATGCTGCGTCTTCAATCCTACGGTTGGGCAGCAAAAATAAATGGGTCTTACCAAGCAAAATCAGTTTTGCTTATTTTACTAAACACTGATATGTGTGGCTGCGGGTGAGGTTCACCCGCAGCTAAATTACCAAACAATGTCTAAATGCTATACAGTATACACCCCCTCTCCATACCTTGCAGGCTTGCATGGATTTTATGACTTGGATACCTATACCTCCGCCTCGGACTCCATTTCATGACTTGCAAAACTATGCATTTTCTGTCGAAAATATAAGCTGCCTTGGATGATTTTACTAAGTTTTTGACACTGAACATAAAACTTAAAATGTTATAAAAAAAAAGCGAATACAAATACCAGACGAGCTGTTCTCCTTCCTCCCGCTGCCAAGGGACACCAACATATGTGTGTGACAGTTCTTGTTTTCTCTTGAACTCATTCTCTAAAAGAACTGCAAGTCACCACAGAAGGAGCACATTGATATTCTCTGTCATGAACAACCAAATACTACTACAAGATGTTTGCAGCAATACGATGTTAAAAGCCCATCATAACTAAAGCAAACTTTTGGACCCAATCGGAAAATTCTTCCTAGTTAACAACAGGCATGCATCATGGGATATTTCCTGAGTGTTTGGTCTCTGTCAGAGGGTTCGAATGATTTTTTTCACCGCCATCATCTAATTACTAGGCCCGATATGCATTATCTCTTCTTCACTGATCTCAACATTACCTCTACGTAATCTAAACAACTCTATTGCGGTAGCAGATAATTTCCAAGGGCGTCCAATGTACAAAACCAAGAGCCTTTTGCACCCCTCTCTCAAAGCTTGCAACCCAAGATCACACAGATTTCGACAACGATTGACATGAAGTTTCTCCAATTTATTGCAATTGATCCCAATAGATTGCCATCCTGCAATCCTTACCCCATGGCACAATGCCACATTCCATTCTTGAAGCAATGGGCACCCCCTCGCTATTGCCGCAATGGACTCATCACCAACAGTCCTGCACAGCCAAAGATTGAGAATCTTAAGCCTTGTGGCAAAACCTGCACCTATCACTGCCAATGTATCTCCACTACGGCACCGGTTTACACGAGAAACATTCAAATACTCAAGACCACCTCCACTTACAATCCCCATAATGCCTTCTGGATCAAGGTTACAAGAATCAGCATCTATATGAGTTAAAGTTGGTGTACACCCTTTAAACCCTGTACCATTCACTCCGCTGCAATGTGATATCTTAACTGCCTCTAGATGACAGCAAGATTGAGAGAGAGCTCTCAGCCCACCGTCAGAAACAAGTGAGCAGTATGAGAGATTTATGTGCTTCAAGGCTGAGCAACCATTAGCTAAAGTTTCTAACCCAGCATCAGTAATATTGCATCGATAGAGACTAACAGCCTCTAGGGAGGAGCAACCAGCGGCAACCAGTGAAAGTCCATTGTCAGTGATTCCAAAACAACAGTCCAGATTAAGATGAAGCAGCTTTGAAGGATAGGATTGCAAAAAGGTTAAGCATGAATCAGGCAGCTCCGAGCAACCAGAGAGGGACAAATAGTGTAAATGCTGAAAACGGGTGAGCAGCCTATGGAGATGGTAGGAACTAACAACAAGCCCCCTTTGAGATAACGAAGAAGCGTTGGGGAGGGCCAATGAACTATGAAATTGTAAGGACCGACGATGTGTGTTTTGAATATTAAGCCAGCGATGACAAGTCAAACCAAACGATTCATGATCAGTACAGACAAGAAACTGAAAAACAATAGACAGGCAATCATCGGGTAGGAGCATGATAGAGGTGCGAGTATAACTCAAAGGTTCTTCCATGATAACTTTGTTAGAACTCTTCTGAAGGCTGTAGAACCTCGATCTTTAGCGTATCTTTTTTATAAGCTGAGCTAGATGAGTTGGGAGATTCAAAACTACATAGAGCAGGTGAATCGCCGTATCCATAGCCTACATGAACCCCAAATTTACGATAAAGAAGTTACTTTTTGAACGATAATGATCCGGGACACAAGAAGATAGTTTACCTCATCAACCTGTGTGAATTGACTAAGGTCAACAGAAAGGAAGGAGATATAAACCTTCTTTCTAGATTCTTGACATCAGGTGATTCGACTAAAAGATGTTAAATTCAAGGGGTATCCACAAGAGCCACAGCTGCAAAGGAGAAAAACCAGTAAACTGGAATGGAGAAAAACCATCAATAAAAGCATCATTAAGAGAAACATAAAGATAATTAAGAATGTGTTTTTCTAAGGCTTTGTGTTTGCCGTGGATACAACCCTCAACAGTACAAACTCCACAGTACAAAACACAAGACACAAGAGCGTTTGTTACGGGTACAACCCTCCACAGTTATTTGCTTTTCGTGGTGACCAAAAGCCCCACCACTAAAAACAAAAACACAGAAACTTAGAAAAACACACTTTAAATGCACTTTATAAACAAGCTTTCTAGTATGAATGATAGAAATTCCCACAACTTCACAGGCTCAAGGTTAGTGATAAAAATGAACACCGAAGTTTAACAACATCTCAGCTAGGAATTTCATCAGACACCTAATACCCAGAAAAATAATAATTAAACATTCATCTTTGAAACCAATCACATAATTGGAGGAGGTGCAGATACTGGCAGCATCTAAATTAGTTTGGGTGGTACTTGTGATGAAAACAGAAGTCTCCAATGATTTTGGTGCGAACATCAATCACTAGATCAGAAACCGCCCAATATCAAAAACAAGAACAAAAACAAAAAAAAAAACACCTAATTGTCAAAAAGAAGAAGAAGCAAATGATTCGAACCCGAGCAGGTCACCAATAATCAAATAATTCGAAATAAAAGGAACAAAAGTTTCTAACAAAATTATAGAAAAATTACCGAGCGATTTGAAAGCCTGGTAACTGAGAAGACAGGATGACTTGTTGACATAAGAAAAAACAGATACAAGAAAAGATGTAAAATGATTGAAGAAGATATCCTGCCCCGATTCGAATAAAGAGTGCAGCCAAGTCAGGCAGGTACAGAATTTCTCCTCTCCATTTAGAGCGTGTTTGGCACTGTGGTTGCGGGTGCTTTTCAAATAGCTTTTCGTGCCGAAATACATGCCAATAATATTTTTTTATTTTTTAAAAATTATTTTTGACATCAGCACATCAAAACGATCCAAAAAGTACAAATCGCACTCAATTTTAGCAAAAAAAAAAATCACATTTGCACGAAACACAGGTACAAACACAGTACCAAACGTTCCCTTAATAGATAGGTGGCCCACAGCGAGTTTATCTTCTTTTTTCATAGTAAAAAAATATCAAGAAGAAGCAAATTGTTTTTAAGCCGACGTACCTAAACTCCCCACCTTTCCGAATCAGCCGAGCGTGTTTGGGAGTATGATTGCGGGTGCTTTTCAAATAATTTTTCATGTTAAAATGCATGTCAATGATATTTTTTTATTTTTTAAAAGTCATTTTTAACATCAACACATCAAAACGATCCAAAACGTACAAATCATATTAAATTTTAGCAAAAAAAAAATTTCAAATTTTTTGAGAACACAGCCGCAGCCGCGTTCCCAAACGTTACCATGAATTTAAAAAGAGGGTAGCGTCCGCCTTCAGTTCATGAAATAAGTAAATTAGTATTAAAAATAGTGTTATTTCACTTTCACCGAAATTCCGACTCAAGTCGAGGGTCTTCTTTCCCTCCACCAAGCTCATTTTCTTGATTGTTGTATCATTAGATAGTAGATATGAAAAGTGAGAATCTCGTTAATTTATTTATATGTGTTACTAATTAGATAGCGAGACATTTAGCTATTTTAAAAGAGTCATAGTTATTCTTGTTGTTTACCCGCGCTTGGTTGAATTTTTTCACTTTGATATTTGGAGCACTGGACAGAAATTACTGTAATAACCCGGCTTTTTAAAGTCAAAACAACGGTAATAGTTTTTTTTAAAACCATGATATCATTTTGGGAATTGATAAACCGGTTTCCACTTGTTATCGAGGTATAATCCATATACAAAATATCAATCAACATTTTATTACAAACAGTTCTTCCATATACATATAATATTACGTTTGCATGATTACAAGTTCACATTATAATATACGTACATAATCATAAGTTTGCATTCATGTACTACTAATAGACATCACGTATTTAAACAAAAGTATTAAATAACAGTTATATATTTAGTACACTTTGTTCATACAAAATACTTTGTAATTTAAAATGCGACTACATGATTCTTTGCAAAAATAGGTTCTCATGTAATGGGGTGCATTTATGATTATTTACTTGATATCCAAAAATATTAAAAATCAATGAAAAAAAAGGTTGAGTTAAACTTGACGAACCTGCTGAATTCACAATTCAAGATATAATATCGGGATAACTCAATAAAAAAAAGTAAATAAAATCAAAATACCAATTTCCAAAAAAAAAATTAAAAAACAAAATTTCTTCAAGTATTGCCTCATATTAAATGTTAGGCGATGCAATAAAAAATTTAATTTAATAAAAAAAAATTCGGGCCAACAATTTTTTTTCATCATAGAAAAGATATCAAGACAATGCAAACTCTGTAAACTCATGTTCAACTCTCAAGCTCGCAATCAATTAAATTCTTGACCCGGGCTTAACCTAGGAGCTCAACACCTAAAAAATTAAATGTTGGATGGTGAAATTAATTAATTCAATTCAATTTAAAAACAAAATTTCTTTAGGAAAGCTAAATTTAACAAAAAAAAACCAACGTGACCTATGTTATTTTCAAATTGACAAAAAAATCTCATAGAAAACGAATAATAAAATAATAGAATGGTAAAGGGTGGAAAAAAAGCTTTTAAAAAAGAAAAAAAACCATGGAACCCATGTCCGTGTCAATTTCATAAACCAGAGTTAATCTCTTAAACCCGTAAATCATTAAATTCTAGACCCGAGCTCAACTAAGAAAAACACATGTCCAATTAAATATTGGAGGATAAAAAAAAATCAATCTAAAAAAATCTTGCAAGGTCAAAAAATACAATAATAAAAGAATGATAAATTTGCCAAAAAAAATTGCAAAAACTATTAAAAAATAGCAATTAAAAGAATAAAAACCAAATTTGATAGATGAAAATACCTATTGGGGTGAAATTGAAAACAAATCTTAATTCAATAAGGTATTCTTAATAAATAAAAAATTGCAATAGAGAGAATAACAATGGAATTGAAGAAACTCAATTTCATAAATTATTTAAAATTTTAAAAATTGTAATGAAAAGAATAAGGATGAAATTTTAAGTACACAAACATTAGGAGTTGATTTGATTTTTCTCAAGGTTAGCACGAAAATTGACTAAGAGAGAGAGAGAAAAAGAAGAAAAACAAAATATCACACGTGCCACTCTAGCCACCATCGAGTTAGACGCACCGCTTATTCATGGAGGGGACACTGAGATGTTTGACCATCACGCACCTGGGATAACCCTACTCAAAGAAAGGTGGAAAAAATGACAACACTCAAGGGTTAATAATTTAATGGCAAATGATAAAACCGAATAAAAAAATCAATTTAAAAAAACCTGAGTCAACTCATATTAACTCAACTAACTTACGACCCGAGATATGAGATGAGGATAACCTCACAAAAAGAAAAATAGAAGAAATCACAAAACTCAAGGCCTAATAAGTCATTGTTAAATTATGAAAATGAAAAAAAAATTCTAAAAAGAATGTTTTTAAAAAATGACCAAATTCAAACCATGTAAATCATTGAAACTGGTGGCTGCGTCATGAGACTGAGAATACTATGTAAAAGGCAAACATGAAAAAATTACAAAGCAAAATTCTCAATTATAAAAAAATCATAAAAAATAAACAATGAGGACTAAATCTTGAACAAAAAATAATTGAAAGAAACTAATCAAGGATTAAATTGAAAACAAAATAAATAAATAAAGGATAAAAAAAAAGCAATGAAAAAAATGAGGACCAAAATTTAAAAAAAATAAATTAAGATTCTAAAAGATAAAATAAAAAAATAAATAGAAATTAAAATTGAAATGGAGCATGAAAAAAAAATGAGGACCAAAATTTTAAAAAAAATTCTAAAAGCAAAATTCTTAAGGATAAAAAAATATCAATCACAAGAATAAGGACTAAGTTGGATACAAAAATTAAATCAAATTAAATATGGAGGGATGAAATTGAAAAAACAAAAACTTCAAGAAGCATTAAAATAAAAACAAATAGAAATCAAAAGAATGAGGATCAAACCTAAAACAAATACAAAGTGGAGGGGCACAACTGAATTTTTAAAGGTCTGTCATGAATACCAAGACATAGAAGAGAGAAAATAGGGGTAGGATAAAAAAACATTCATCGCCGCTAAACCGCCGCCCACCTTGCCAAATGCGCTGCCCAAACAGCTGTGCCACAATCTTATGCATCAAATAACATGACAATCAGGTTTTTTTTGCCACCGGAAGTGTCCTCACGTGCCTCTGTAACAACATGGAGGGGTTTGATGCGCTAACGTGTGCATGGTCTGTGTCAGTATATTTTACTGATATATTAATATTTTAATAAGTCAAATTACAAAAAAGAGCTCAATGACATATAATTATTACAAAAAATAAACCATAAGACAGAGACAAAAATGTTCTCTGAAGTCATTCTTAAATTTTTAAAAGTCAAAGGTTAAATGTGTAATTATATTGTGCAAAAACAATATTAAGACAAATAAACCCCTCTCTGCAAGGTCATTTTTTAAACAGACAAGGGTATAAACGTTATTTCACTATGTTAATAAATAGAAAAAAGAAAAAAAACCCTTAATTAAAGACCATTTTTTTTAGATTTCAAGGGCAAAAGAGTATATTTATTGTGCATTTTCAAAGTTGAATGACAAAATTATGCCTAATCAATCAACAAATGACATTTGTATCACTTGGAAAAGATGATTTTACCTCTAATACTAAGGCAATTATTAAAAGCAATGAAGGGAAAAATAATCATTACACTGCATGAATCCACAATGATTCTCCTCACATGCTATAGGAAAAAGCTGAGCCCTTTTAGGTTTTTTTTGCAACTAGATTGGATATTTACGCTACACAGGGATTAAAAAATTTTAAAACATAAAAATTTAAATCTTAATAAATTCATTAATATTATTATTAAATTTTAAAATATAGTTATTTTGAATTTTTTTTCATCAGCATAAATTTTTTTATTAATTTATATAAACCCTTAACTTAAACATTGGTAAAATAATGTTAAATAAGGTAATTCTCAATTGAAAAATAGTGAATTAAGAGTAAAATTTGTTATGATTTGGGATAAAAATACCTATTAAATTAATTTAAATCTCGAATGCAATAAATATAACAAATCGGTAAGCGAAATGTTAGCCAATGAAAAATCATTTAAAACCCCCAATCGAGTAAAATAATTATTTAAGGAAAATGTTTGTGCCAACAGGGGAGAAAATCCTTAGAAAAATATAATGAAACTCCAAATAAATGAATGCATGAATTTACACGGGAATAATATTGACTATCGATATAAGACTCGTATATAATCATCTAAATCTTAATCGAGAGTGGTGAAGATTATGAGGGAATCATTGTGATTGGAAATGAAAAGTCTTGGTAAGTTGCTGTGAAAATCCTAAATAGATTAAAGAATAAATTTGGGCATGAAAATATCGATAGTTAGGGTAAACTCGTGCTGAATGGAGAAAATTTAAATAAAAAATTTTCATAATAAGATTAAAGAAATCTTTAGTACGAATGGTGATGAAAAATTTTGATAGGAAACCGGGATGAAATAATAAAAATTTCTAGTACGCAAAAAATACTGACAAATAAGGATTTGATAAAAATAACACATAGATAATTAACGAGTGGCATTTTGATAATTATAAGCAATGAACCCCTTCCTTTTTACAGGTCGACTTGTAGTTTATCCATAAAAAAAAGGAAGGAGAGTTCTTCAATTTTCTTTTTCTTCTCTTGATTATTTGGGGAGAGTTTGTTGAGGGATAAACAAAGTGTTGATACACAACATTGCAAGACACCTATATTTTTTTCGATATTGAAAAATAAATTATTTTAGGGGAAATAAAGATTTTATTGGAGTCGCCATCTAGTAATTTAAGGGAACTAGAAATCCCAAATTAGACACTAATCTCAAATATTCAGAGCTTATGATTATGGGAAGGTAGACACCACCCTTAAAACATCATTTCAAGTGAAAGGTTACCCTTACTTGTGTTTTCTCTAATTTTATTTAAATGCTATAAAATTCTGAGCTTATTTGCAACTTATTTTTGAGGGTTAACATCAATCCCTAAAAATAAGAGACATGTCAAAAAATGACATCAGTCCTTAAAAATAGAAGATTCATCAAAATATTGATGTTTAACCCTAAAAAGAAGAGTTATGTTCAAGTTGAAAAACAATAGGCAAAATGCATATTTGCTTTTAAAAATTCTACATCGATCCTTTTTTTACGTGTAGACAAATAATGTTTATCCCTAAAAAGAAAGATTATGTTGGAATAGCTATAAAATCATCATAACCCATATTTGAGAATTGAACTTTAGACCTGCACACGATGACTAGATAAATTAGGTGTTGGACCTATGTTGTCATTGTTTTTTATATTTATTTCAGTTATTTTACAAATACAAGTATAGAAGAACAAATAAAATACCTCTAAAGTCCCCAAAATTAGTTGAGTGTCACTTTAAAGGAAAAAGACTGAAATACCTTTGAACTTCCTTGGAAACTATAAAAATACCCCTGGTGGCGCGTTTAACTCCCGAGTGGCCATTGTTGGAGGGGTTGAATTTTTTGGCGGGATTTCGGGCCACAAATGGCAGATTCTAGTAGATCTCGGTGAGAAGATTCTGATGGTGGTGGTGTTTGTCGTTAATGGTTGATGAGAGAGAATTAATGGTTTGAAGCTTTAAGTGGCCGAAGATGTATCAGCCTTTTTCCAGCGAGATCTGACGTCAACGATGATGAAGACAACCTAGGGTTTGCTCATGATGAGTAGAGGAGTCTTTATGTGGTGGTTTCGCCGTGACATATGACTTGAGTCTGGAGATTTGATGAGAGAGAGAGAGAGTCATCGGTGAGGAGTGAGGGCCTCTAGGGTTTGCTACGATATGAATGCGATCACGATAATCTGGTGCACCTAGAGCTTGTGGACCGCTGTATCACTTCTAGATAAATTAGGTGTTGGAATTGATAAATTGGTTGTAGTTGGGTTGATTTGAAAATTGATCTTACGGTCCTGATTAATAGATATTTTTGCTTCGGTGTGATAAGATACATTGTATGTTTGGTATACCGGGTGACTTGACAAGATAGGATCAAATGATAGATTGCTAAAGAGTTGTGATGTATTTGGGTTTTAATCCAGTGTGTAGGCCCTATTTGACATATGAATGGTTTGCACTGGCTTTGTGCTCAGTATACACTACAAGAGACATGAATTATCTTGAAGAAAATTTCACCTACACTAACTGCTCTATTGAAAAAAAGACTTTTACATTATTATTTTTTGTTGTATCATATATATATATATATATATATATATATATATATATATATATATGAGTAAAACTAAAAACTCAAATCAATATTAGAAAAGGACCTTTTTCAATTGCTAAAAATCAATTTTGATTAACAAAAAATTAATTTCAAACACTGAAAAATATTTTTCAACTAGTATAAACCCAGTGGATTTGGTTTTGACCAAAAATAACAATTTTGACCTAAAATGGCTTGAAATTCATTTTTTTTTATCCTAGTCGACATGGTTTGACTCGTATTGACCTAGAGAACCTGATTTTGACCAAAATTATTTTTCAAGCGACCTGCCCAAGTGCTGAAAAATATGAAGATTTTTTAGTTGGTTTAATTCTCATAGGCGACCTACCCAAGTGATAAACATGAAAGTGTTTTCTACATTGATCTTATTTTCGAAGTGACCTACTTGTTTGTGAAATAAATAAAAGTGATTTCAACATTGGTTTTGTAAAATACATGAATGTGATTTTAACATTGATCTTATTTCCACATGACCAACCTGTTTGTGAAATAGATGAAAGTGATTTCAATATTGGTTTTGTTTCCCAAATGACCAACCTGTTTCTGAAATATATGAAAGTGATTTCAACATTGGTTTTGTTCTCAATGGCAACCTGCCTAGGTGAGAAATATAAAGAGTTTCAGGTTGGTCTCATTCTCATGAGCGACCTGCTAACTGTTGTAGAAATGACTATTATAGGATATGACTTGAAATGTCCCAATTGCATGGTTGAGTCTAAAACTTCATAATGGTAAAGCTAGTTTTTTTTGTGATTACTTGGTTAATTTCCTAAGCTCTTTGGACAAAATAATCCTTTCTTCTAGAAAGTGGGGTACTGTTGGTTTCATGGTCAATACAAGCTTCTAAAGGAAGTCATACATGTGCGACTGAGATTTGATTTGTACATGGATCCCAAAGATGATGAAAGCTTCTCAAGGAAGTCCTACACGTACGGTTAGGATCTGAGGTGTATGATGATCTCATAGATGACAAAAGCTTCTCAAGAAAGTTGGCTCGTAGAGGACAATAACTTCTCAAGGAAGTTATACATGTACGATTAAGATCTGAGCTTTCATTAAATGATGACAGGAGTAAATCCTCTATAAATCACACAACATTTAGCATAAGTCATCACCAACATCCCAACTTCCTACATTTTCATTACTTCCAAAGTTCTTGACTTTTGAAGCTTTAATCATGTCTTTCTTTTCTTCCAATGCTAACCCAAACCCTATCCTTATAGTAGAGCCTGTAGTTTAGTGCAGTCCCTTTAAAGTGAATGGTCGTCCAGTTACAATAGAGGGCATTGTAATGGGAAATGAAGATATTATAGTGCTCGTTGCTAGAGACATGGTTTTTCTCTGTAATAAAACAATGATAACGACCATGACTGATATTGAAGTGGTTAATCAGTCACTTACTCTTAGTATCAGAGCCATTTCATCCCTAGTAAGTATGATAGAACATCTTCATTGAATGCTCGGATTCATGACCTCTATCATAAAAAAATGACTTGGAGAGGAGAACCAAGAATTGAGTGTGCGTGTTGATATCTGAAGGGACTATCTCAACATGTGACACCATGAGTTTGAGGAAGAGATAGAGTAGATGCATAAACAATTTGAGGAATTATGTTGCATGATTAATCATTATAATGGAAATGTCTTTAATCATCCTTATATTGTTTAACCTTTGTACTTATAAACCCTTTTTTCATGAAAGAAAATCCATCTTTCTTCTGTCTTCATTTATGACCTTTTCCTTTGTAGAATTGTCATATTTGATGTAAATTAGAAGAATTTTAATTATTAGAGTCTCTTTGGATTCCATTAGGGATTTTTTTATGAAATTTTTGCAAAACAAATGTACAATGCTCGTGGGGTTAGATGACATGCAATACATCTTACCTGGTTTTGAAATATAGATCCCTATTCATCTTGTTTGAGGATCTTGATCTTTTTAACGAGATATTTTGATTCACATGACCTTCAAATTTACTCAAGCTAATTCATGATGGTCATTTCTTTAGGATAAACTTTGTTTGGGTTCCTAATTATCACTACACCCTTCTTCATTGGTCACTTTGTTGAGAGCATTAGTTGCCTCTGGCCAGACATTGTTCTATTTGCAACATCCCCACTAATAAGGATTCTTAACCAATTTATTTGGTCAATATATGAAGATTATCCTGTTTCACCTAGGATTTTCATATATATTTTACCGAAATTTCTATATTTCTTTATTGGAGATGTATTCGTTATTCTGTTGTCTAACAGATCATATTATGAGAGTCAACAATCTCATTTCACAGATACTGTAAATCATATTGTTTCATTTCTCATGCTGGAAGAAGTCTACATTTTTATCATGTGTATTTTTCACTAGGAAAAAAAATTCTTTATTCCGTTGGAGACGTGTTGACTGCTTTTCTACCTTATAGGTAGAATTAATTGCCTAATTTCATTTTCTCTTTTGCTCTTATTGTCATCCAAATCTTTGATTTTCTGACAGTGTTTTTTAGTTTGTTTTTCATCGTTTTTTTTCCATGCATTCATTTTTTTGACAAAAAAAACCTTGTCCAAAAATGATTTTTCAAAAGATCTATTTTGTTCTTAAAAACCAAAACTCTCAATGTTTGTTTACTAACAATGTTCATTCAACTCTCTAAGGATTTATGTCAAATCTTTTAGTAAAACTAATCTTGGATGAATGTAAGTGATAAAACGACCTTCTAATTTGATTTTCAAAGTGTTTAAGCAATTACTTGAATGTATTCTAAGAGAAAAGAAACAATATGCCTTTATTTTTTCAAAAATAGTGAGTAGTTATTTGATATGCCACGACTCTTTATGGAAAAATGTCTCTCATTTTAAGAACACTGTTTATTGGTCTATATTGCTTACTTGATTAAAATGGACTTCAAAGGCACATAATGTAGGTTATGACGCAAGGCTATAAAAGAAAGAGTACTTTATTAGCTCAAAAGAGTGTTTTAGGGTTTAAGGACTATATGTCACTATTATCTTATCATATAGTCTTTTATTTTGCTATCTTGACAATCAAAAGGATACCAAATATTTCAAATTACAAACTTTTTTTTTACTCCCATATTTGTTGGGCATTCTTTCAATTGTTTGGAATTTTGCTGGATTCTTTGTTGTCAAATTTCATAAGTTCACATGCCTTCAAGGCTATTTCCATAATCATTTCTCTCTCTTTGCCCCTAGTGTAGGGTATGATCTTAGTCAGAGTTCTTATGAAAAAAGCTTTAAGTAGGCTCAGCTCAAATTAGAACTACAAAGGATAATTTTTTAAAAAGTGAAAGAAATATCAAAGGTGGCCTTTCCTTATTTCAAACAAGATCAGTTAAAACCAATAAACTTTGTCCACATCCAGCGTAATTGTTTGTATTTGCAAGAGACCATGTTTTGTGAGTCCATACCAAGCAAATTTACTACCAACCATTATTCATACAGATAAAATATAGCTCCAAGACATAATTTTGAGTGATAGTTTTTATATTTTCAAGTTTTGAATCGTTTGGTCATCTCTTTCAAAGTAGTTGATTAGAATATTATTCCAAACAAATCACTGATTTATTTTCTTGAATTCACAAAAAAAATCAGTTCTTTTAAAATCTTATTTAAGAAAAAGAATTCTCATGTAAAAAAAAACAGTTTGAAAAATCAAATTGTTAAGCTATTGAGATCATGCATGGGTTCTTTGGTGATTTATATGCAAAGAGAATTTCCTAGCCAAAACTTCATTTTATTGATCTAAATTGGATGAACACATTATACATGATACTTTTTCATAGAATCAGAGTTTACAGGCCTAGGTAGATCATCTCCATCCATCCTGGTCAACAATAAAGCCCCTCCGAAAAATGTCTTCTTCAGTACATATGAGCCCTCATAATTTGATGCCCAGTTGCTTCAGTCTTTATTTGGTAATAATAAGATTTTTCTTTGTATAAGATCCCCTTATTTGAGTTCTTTTGGTCAAACCTTCTAGTCATATGCTTTGGCCATTCTTTTTTGATATAGTTGGTGATGACAAATTGTAGCCAACCTCTTTCCACTTATCATGTTTAGTTGCTCATATCTCACTTTAGCCGATTTAGCTTTTTCTAATTCAGATTCTATCAGCACTCTCAAAGATGGAATTTTCACTCCCAAAGGCATTACCGCTTCTATCCCAAATACCAATAAGTAAGGTGCAGCTCCAGTAGATGTCATTACTATCGTGCGATATGCATGAAAAGCAAAGGGAATCATCATATGAAAAGTAAAGTGACCACCATCTTTTGGATAATCTTTTGGATATTTTTGTTTGTAGCCTCGACATCACCATTCATCTTTGGTTAGTAGAGAGACGAGTTTGAATGTTTAATTTTCCACTTTGCACACAACTCTATGATTATCTTTCCATTAAAATTTAGAGCATTATTGGTCACTGTCTTCTCAAATGAACCATACTGACATATCAACTTTTCTCAATGAAACGCTTGACCACTTTTTAAGTCACATAAGCATAAGAGCTGGCTTTCATCCACTTTGTAAAGTAATCAATGGCTACTAAGATAAATTGATGCTTATTGTTGGCCTTCAGGTTGATTGACTCAATCACATCTATTCCCTACATTGCAAATGGCTGTGGTGATGTCATATTAAGCAAAGAAGCTGGATGTGCATTTATCTTATCATTATGTACTAGATATTTATGGCATTTTCTGACATGATCTATGCATCCTTTCTCTATAGTCATCTAGAAGTACCCAGATCGTTGGATTTATATAGCCATCATATGCCTATTTGTATAAATTGCACAAATTTCTTCATGAATTTCTTGCAGTACTACCTTGGTTTTGATTTCATCTAGACATCTCCGTAAAGTTCCATTGAATGACCTTTTATATAGGATTTCTCCATCTAGATAAAATTTCATGGCTAACCTTCTTAAGGTATCCATATCTACTTTAGATGCCCCTAAAGGATACTTTTGATATTGGATAAACCGTTTGATATCATAAAACCATGGGTTCCATCCATTTCTCCTTCAATTAAACAACAATAAACTAGAAAAATTCTGATCTCAATACAAATTGGTTATATCCTAATTTCGTAATTAGTTTTAGCCATAAAACCTAAAATTGCCAATGCATCAACAAATTGGTTTTTGTCTCTTTCTATGTGGGTAAAATATATTTCGTCATACCCTCAGTTAGTTTAGGAGATATTCTTGATAGGGTCTCAGTTTTTCTTCATCCATCTACCATCCTCCTTTCACTTAACATATTATCAACATTAAATCCCCATAAACATCAAGCTTCTTTATTTTCATCTCTAAAACAGCTTCTAATATAAGGATACAAGCCTCATATTCAGCAATATTATTAGTACATTCAAACCTCAATTTGATTGAGATGGAATATTACTTTTTATAAGGCGAGATTATCATAGCCTCTACCCTGTTGCCATATATATTTATTGTACCATCAAAATATATGATCCACCAATAATTTTTCTCTTTTTTGTTCTTTTACTATTAACACATCCTCGTCCGGAAAGTCAAATTTCAAAGGCTTATAATCTTCGATAGCATTATTTGTTAAATGATCAATAATTGCACTTCCTTTCATATATTTTCTTGTCTTGTATACAATGTCATACTCAGCCAACATTATTTGCCTTCTTGCTATTCGGCTTAACATGTAGGGTTTCTTAAAGATGTATTTAGGATGATCCGTTTTTTAGATCAACCAGGTGGTATAATACAACATATATTTTTGAAGATGCTTCATACTCTATACAATGACATAACATAACTTCTCAATCATAGTATATTTGGATTCACATTCGGTAAACTTCCTACTCAGATAGTAGATAGGTTGCTCCTTTCTTCCAGACTCATCATGTTATCTCAGCACATAACCCATTGCTACAACAATTATTGTCAAATATAGGATTAAAGGTCTTTTAGGCACAAGTGACACTAACAAAGGTGAATTCTGTAAATATTATTCTATTTTATTAAAAGCCTCTTCAAAATCTTCGTCCCATATACCAGGATTTTTTTTCCAGAGTAATCAGAAGATTGGCTCACAGGTTGCTATTAATTGAGATATGAACTGAGTGATGTAATTTAAACGTCTTAAGAAGCTTCCTACTTTTTTCTCAGTTTTAGGAACTTTCATAGCCTGAATTGCTTTCGCTTTATCAGAATCAACCTCTATTCCTTTATTGCTTATCATAAATTTTAACAACTTCTCAAACTTCACCCCATATAAACACTTTATAGGATTTAACTTCAATTGATACTTTCTCAGTCTGTGAAATAACTTTATTAGAATCTGGACATGATCTTTTTCCTTTTTAGATTTGTCAATCATATCATCCACGTACACTTCAATATCTTTATGTATCATATCATGGAAGAGTGTCACCATTATCCTTGGATAAGTGGCTTTGACATTCTTCAACTTAAATGGCATCACTTTGTAGCAGAATGTTTCCCATGTGATAAAAATGGTCTTCTTCTTATCTTCTTTGACCATCTTAATGTGGTTATACCTAAAGAATCCATCCATAAAGGAATAAGTTAAGCTTCTAGCAGCATTGTTTATCATGAAGTCTATGTGAGGCAAATGAAAATCATCATTTGAACTAACTTTGTTTAGATCTCTAAAATCTATACATACTATGATTTTGTCATCCTTTTTGGTATTACCAGTATAGATACCCATTGAGGATATTTAACAACTTTTAGGAAACCAACATCTTACTATTTTTTTATATCTGCCTTAACTTTGAGTAAAATATCAAGGCGAGTTCTTCTTAATTTTCTGTTTAACAAGTTTACACTCTTTTATCAAAGGCACTTTGTGTACAATAACATCAATGTCTAAACCAAGCATATCTGCATAAGACCAGGCAAACACATCCATATAATCTTATAGGAGTGAGGTTAGACTACCTTTTTCTTTTGTGGTAATCAGAATTCCTATCTTTAGCTCTCTTTTGTCTTACTTGGTGCCTACATTTATCACCTTTAACTCTTCTTTTGTAGGTTTCCAAGCATGCTCAAACTGCTCTACTAGTTTAGGAAACTCTCTTATATAATCTTCTTCCCATTCTTCTTCTTTCATTGCAATCACATACTTATCATAGTCTGGCCATTCATTTCCAGTGCAATATGTTTGTGGATTTGTGGAGGATTCACTTTTAGAATTTATGAAAGCAAAAAACATTTTTAGTGTAAGAGTATTGTAGATAAAAAAAATTGTTGAAGAAAATGCATGATCTCATCAATATTTTAAAAGTTAGCTTAATAATTAAGAAAAAAAGCCTCATTTTGAGCCAAGATTTCCAACTAGGTGCAAAAACACAAAGTAATTTATAATGCAAAGCATACAAAAGCAAACAAAAGTGGACATTTAATCATTACTATTTTAAAATAATTAGGGCTTTCTCAATCTCCTAATTCTAGAATACTTCATCAATTGAAAGCTTCTACACAAAGGTTTTGGCTGGAGGTTTTTCAGAGAATGGACAGTTAACTGAGGCAACAATTCATCTTCTTTCATTGTTTTTGGCTTATTATTACAGTTCTTGTCCTTTTCTTCATCTACATTGTTGACATCCATAGCAGCAAGCTTTTATCCCAAGACTTCCATCGTGTTTTTAGGTTTTATTATATATAAGTCATCAATGGTCAACACCACCACTACCATCGAAATCCGCTCACATAAATCTACTAGAAGCTGCAATTTATGGCCCAAAATCTCGCCAAAAAATTTCACCCCTCCAACAGTGGGTGCACGTGAGCTAAATGTGCCACTAGGGGTATTTTTGTATTTTCTAGGGAAGTTCAAGGGTATTTCAGTCTTTTTCCTATAAAGTGACACTCAGGTAATTTTGAGGACTTTTAGGCATAGTTTTTAGACCCGGCTTGATCCAAGGCTCGAGTTCTGGGTTTTGACCGGGTCGCCCGGGTCAATTCTTTTTTTTTTTAAAATCAAAACGACATCGTTTTAGTAAAAAAAAAGTCAACGGGTTGCAACCAGGTTTTTGACCGGGTCAACCGGGTTGCCGGGTCATGTCGGGTTTTTCCTTTCCTTATTTTTTCTTCACCCCGGCCCGGTTCCAGCCCCGAGTCGACCCGCCGGGCCAAGCCGAGTTTCAAAACTATGATTTGAGGTGTGTTTTATTTGTCTTTTATACTTGTATTTGTATTTTTTATATATATTTTGTAAAATATCCGAAATAAATATATATATAAAAAAGAATAATGAGGCGGGTCGAACTCTCAGTTTATCTCGTTGTCGTGCATGCGTCTAAGTCCAATTCTCAAATATAGTTTATGCTTTTTTTTTTTAGCTATTACAACATAAATTTTTTTTTTTCATATATAAACGTTATTCGTTGACACGTTTTGTTTTTTTTTTTAAAATCGATGTCAAAATTTTAAAAACAATAGCATTAGAATCGTGCTTATTTTTTATTTTTTTGCAACTCCGACATAATTCTCTTTTTAGAGTTAAATGTCAATATTTTGATGAGTCATAATTTTAAAGATTGATGTTAATTTTTGACATGCCTTCTATTTCAGGGACTAGTACTAACCCTAAAAAATCAAATTACAAATAAGCTGGTTCTCTTTAGTTCAGACTGCCACCCATCATCCCTTGCATTCCCCATAGCAGCAGATCATGGTTACTTGCTATTCATTTATCAAATCCTCCTGTACAGATACATTTCATATATTGATGAGAAGCTCTGATGCAGTTGAAGAACACTTTGGGGTTTTGGGCTGTTTATTGTTGCTCCTGAAAGGACTTGAAATTACAAATGGAATATCATTGTGCAGTTGTGTGATTTTACATCTATTTATGCGTATTGTTAATGAATTTTAATATTTTATGCAGTCCATTGAGTGTGGTGTTCTGTCATTTGTTCTTTTCATTGCAGGATGGGCGTTGTGTCGATATAAGATCAAGACTCATGCCTCTCTATCAAGGCTCATGGATGAGTATACTGAGAGAAGGGGAACGTAAGGTCATAGCTTGCGGTTTTTCTACAATGGAAAGCGTATTACCAAAAGACATACAGCCAAGGTGACATTCTTCTTCTGCCCTTCAACCTTTTCTTCTTTTTTCAAGAAATATTTTCCGACTAACTCAATTATTGTCCTGGAAGTTCTTTTCCGTTAGTGAAATTACTAGAACCGATAAGAATTGCAGATAATGTTGGTAAAGGTCCCTTTGAAACAAGAGAACTGATTCATGATTTTCAGGATGTTCAAGATTTGTTTTTGATTCAAGATTATCGTTGCTAGATTACTTCCTCTTCTTTGATAACATTAAAGAGTAACTCAATATCAAAAGAAAAACAAAAAAGGCAATTGCAAGCATTTGTGGATGAGTTAACTTCAAGTAAATCGAAAACTTTGGCTGCATGGGCACCAACGAGCTTCGTTGTACTTGAAGTTTGATTTGGTGCTTATGCTTTTATCTTTTATTACCGCAAATAATGTTGATTTTCATTTATTCTGGTTCTTTTCAGTTCGGTGATTCTCTTCTAAATTTTGATTTGCATGTGTAGCTTGGACTAGAAAATGGGGAACAAATTGATGGCATGTTGCAGATGTTAGGAAATTGTCATTATTGTGGCAAATGCCCCACTTCCACTTTATACAAGTGGAACAACTCATCACCCATTTGGCACAAAGTAGAAGCACATGTTGTGACATAATTGGTGCCATGTTTTATGGCTTTCATGTCCCATCAATGTTGATAAATGTGCTGGAGGAGCTTACCATTGTTGCCTATAAATAGAGGCATTATTTGGAGAGCATGTTGAGTGAGTGTGAGGAGAATAAGAGAGAAGAGAAGAAGAGAGTGGCTGCAATGCAATAGCTACAAGTGCAACAGTGAGAGCAATGAGAGTAGAGTAGAGTAGATGTGATCATCTTCCTCCATGTATCTATGTTGTTCCCTTTCTTTATCTCTAATAATATCGACTTTTCCCGTGGATGTAGGCGATTTGCCGAACCACGTAATATTGTGTCAGTGTGCTAAGCTTTCAATGGGCAATAATCAGAACATCACCGGTCAAAATCCCCAGATACCAATTGTTGGGGATTCGGACTTGTGATGTTCTGATAGTTGCTAATTGAAGGCTTAACACACCGACACACAATATTTAACGTGGTTTGGCAAACCGCCTACATCCACGGGAAAGGTCCATATTATTAGAGATAAAGAAAGGATACAATACACATACATGAAGAAGGAGGATCACATCCACTCTACTCAACTCCCATCTCTCATTGCTGAACTTGCAGCCCTTCTCTTTCTCTCTCATGTGTTTCTCTCACACTATCTCACTTTGCTCTTCAAAATTATGTCTCTTTTATAGGCATTAATGGTAAGTTTCTCCAGCACATTTGTCAACATTGATGGGACAAGAAAGCCATAAAACATGGCACCAATTATTAAACAAAATGTGCTTCCATTTTGTACCAAGTGGATGATGAGTTATTCCACTTGTAGAAAGTGGTTGTAGAAAGTGGAAGTGGAGTATTTGCCACAAATTAGCAATTTCCTAACAGCAGATGCATGGAGGGGGTTGCAAGATCTTCTAAATTCCTACTGGCTTAGTGAAGTCAGTTCAGTTTCTGTCAAATTTGTACCCAGTCATCTCCAGTACTTTGTTTTAAGACATGGAGAGCTGGATAGGTTCTTCAACTTGCATTATGGCATAACATGATTTGATGTTTGAACTATCTGTGGATCATCAATGGAAATGAATCAGTAATTTTCTCAGGTGCGATTGCAACTAACCATCTTCCTGTTCTACTCGCCTGATCATTCTTGTTTCCTATGTTATTCTGCAATGATGACTTAATACTTCTGTTATACTGATCATATTACATGTGATTGCTCTGTGTACCATTTGTGTCCTCTGAAAGATTGGATGTTGCCTGCACGTAATTGTGCAGTAGCGAAAACATTGAAGAAAACTGTGTTCAGTGTTCATAAGCGAGCAGTAATCTTGTGATGGGAATAGGAATACGAAGAGTTGTTGATTTTGCTTGTCAAAGAACCTTCATATTGCAAATAGGATGATGAAATTAAGACATACAGAGTCACTCTGTTCACGTCGAATCAGACTCAATTTAGTGTCATCTCAGGGTGAGCTTAACTGTTTGGACGGAGATTTCCTCGGACCGTCTTTCATTCTTCATCAGCTATTGTGCCTTGCTGGTTTTTCTAATCCATTCACAGGCACCCTTGCCGGAAACGGGCTTGAGTTGACTGAGTCGACTGACCATTTTCAATCATTAAGAAAGCTGTTAAAGGAAGTCCAAGCCGAACTTCAGCTAAATTTACTAGTGAATCGCCTGAAGAAAGATATCAATAACCAGACAATCAATGAATGCATTGAACTGAAAAAATCTTACACCTCAGAGAACATCTGAGAGGAAGTTTCATGACCCTCATGTGTGTGTAACCAGAATCCATGGTATGCCCACCATTCTAAACCTGCACCTTTATATGCTCATCATTCACATACACATCATAAATGTGTGCCGAAGGAACAAGATTTCTCAAGAAATGAAACAATGATACTCATGTGACTTCGTTTTCATTTTCCTCCACATTTACAGGTTCGTGAAAGATACAAAGGAAGAAAATGACACTTAATTACAAAGAAACCTAAGACAGACAGTAGCTGGAAAAAATATCAATATACTGTCAAATGGATAATTTCTCCTCGTATTGCATCAAATTTCTCTATTAATATGTTATCACTCGGAATAGCATAAACCTTAATGCTTTACCAAAAGAAAATGCAAATCAATGTGTTTAGATTTTTACAGGGAATCCGAAATCTACCTCAAGGAACAAGGACTCAGGTTCCAAGACCAGCCTGAAAAATTATGTAGCTTTTACAGGGTCATGAAAGATATCAGGGATTTAAGAGATGAGTTCTCAGGGAGACTGAAAAACGTACCTGACCATGTCTTGGCAAGATTGAAGGCAATTCTTGAAGGCCACTGTGACCTGATACGAGGGTTCAACATTTTCTTGCCGCCCTCGCATCGTTTTAGCGTTTATGATGATGATGAAGACAATGGCAGTGAGGCAGCAGAGGTAGGGGAGGAGGAGGATAAGATGGAAGCTGCGGCAGCTTTAGCAGAGAGAACAAAAATACTACCTGGATTTGAAGGTGCTCACGATTTTACAAAGAAGCTGAGGATGCGTGGCAAGAAGGTTTGGGAAGATTTTGCGAAGATTTTAAGAAATGCCAAGGACATTAGTGATCTCTTCAGATGTATTGTTGCGCTGTGCGGAGACGATGCTGATTTACTAGAGTGTTTTTATAGAGTTATGTGAGCTTGTGAAGCACCTTCATCAGTAGCATCTCAAAGTCCAGATTCTCGAGATAAAGATGTGAAAAACAGCGGAGCAGAACTAATTAAGGCTGGTGAAGAGCGGAAGAAGCAGCATCCTGAAAAGATTGAGGTCGCTCAAGGGAACGATAAGGAAAGAAATTTTGTGAGAGGATTTGCAGTGAAACCAGGTGAACACGTAGTAAAAAAGCTCCTGCATGATGGATTTTTGCTTTTCGAGAACTTTCGAAAGAAGCTAACGTGTGAGATCAGCTGTTACACTTTATTAAAGATGTTTTTCTATTATATCAATGGAAGGATTGGCAAGTATGAATGGAAAGAAAGTATAGTTGCTATGATTAGAAAGCATCCTGACCTCATGGATGAGTTCCAGCGTTATGTTTCGGTCTTTGAGAATGTTCAGGTATCCAGGAGTGAGGTTGAGGAAGAGGATGAAGTGCAGAGGATTGAAACAAGGGGATCTCAGGACAGAAAGATGGAAAAGTATCCCAATAAGTCAATTCGACTTGATCTCTCTCGGTGCAAAAAGTGTACTCCTAGTTATCGATATCTTCCAAAAGACTATCGTGTTCCTTCTAAACACAACGCAATGCTACCCGAACTGAAGGTGTTGAATGATCGAATTTTATTGGTGCTTTCAGGATCCAAGTACTTCTCCACTAGAAAGAGCAATGAAAGTGAGAAAATCATGCTTGAATGTGAAGATAATAGATATGAGATGGACATGCTAATTAGTTGGTTTAGTTCAGCTGTTGAATATGCAGAAGAATTGGAAAAGGGCATCGATGATAATGAAATGGAAAAGGGGAATCGGAAGATCTTTCTATGGTGTCTTGAACGTTTATATGGTGATCAGGGTCTTGAGGTACTTCACATACTAAATGTTGATCCTCAACATGCACTGCCTCTCCTAAAAGTTCATTTGGAACAAAAACTGAAGGAGTTAAAAGAATATAAAGATGAACTTGGTAGGATTTGAGCGGATGCATATGCTAGATATTAGTATAAATCATTAGGCAGTCCAGATAGTTCAACAAAAATCAGAGATATATGCAAAGAAACCAAGCAAACAGCTAGATTAGAAGAGAAATCTGAAGGAAAGTTACTTGACCCCCATAACCAAAATCCCTGAAACACCATGGGATCAATTTAATCCCTCATCCTTAATCCTAGCCACTCTTCTCTTGAACATTTAAGCTGGTAATTATTCAATGTTGAGAAATACTACTGCATTCTTCCAATTGATAATATGATACTAGAAATATTAGTTCCAGGTCACATGTTATAGATTTGTCTTCCTACAGTTTCTAATAACATGGTGTTTCTTGATCAACTTTTTATCATGTTCTTCATGACAATTACACAGAATATCATTCTGCAGAATGCAGAAGTAGAAACCTGTGTGCAGTCCACTCCCATCTCCAGTTTTTCCATCGACTCCTCTTATTATGGAAATAACATCCTCTGATCACTCAGTATACAACCATATCGAAGTCGTGTAAGATTCATATAGACATCAGACGTAGCACTTTGAGGAGACTGTTTTGATATTTTTGTGATTTGTCCCAAACCAAAAGAATATTTTCCATGGCTCTAGCAAGGCCAATACTTTCACTTCAGCTCCAACGCCATTCAAGCTACCACCACCAATTCCTCCTCCAGAGAGTACAAAGTATGCCATAGAAAGACTATGCATTCAATACATGCAATAAATAATTGTTAAGGGAGCATCCGAAAGCATGATTAGGCTCATGTAAATGTAAAACCTCTAAAGCTTCCTGACTACTAGCAACATGTAAAGAACAAGGGCCTGCCTGCGACCTGTTGTCAATGTAGTGTAGCTGGCTTGTTTTCTTTATTTCTTATTTGCTATTCTCTCCAGTCTAGATTAAAGAATGCAGTTTTTCCAAGTCCTAACAGAAATAGTTTCAAATTTTGCTTGATCTGTCACAAATATGAGCGTTGAAAGACCAAATTAACCTGTTATTATCTCATGGATTATCGCTTAATTATCACAATTTTGTTTCTAAACAAAGTTTTTGATCCCCATCTAAAATAATCGTTCCTGAGCTGGTTTCGACATTTTCGTTGTTCATAGTGCAGGTTGCTAAAGACTTAAGTAATGGAAATTGGGTAGTGCAGGTTGCTAAAGACTTAAGTAGCTAGGGATGAAAAATTACACTTCAGATTAAAAAATTATGCTAAAATGACTGATATGAATGTGCTGAACACAAATGAAAATTCTGACAAGCTAGACACACCAGTGCAAACTCTAGAGAACTTATCCTGTCTACATTACTCACTCAACTTCATTTCAGCACACATGCAGCCACTTTCCATATGAAAGTAGTGTATCTGTGCGGATAAGCATGAGCTCAACAATGGAGCAGTCTACTTCCGAAGTATCAAGAACCAAGATTTTTTAAAAGTTTTGGAAGATGTGCATTGGTCAGGTTAGTGATCTGTCTGATCCGATGCTTCTTGTTCTTAATCTTTTTCTTTGAGGAAATGCCCTGAAACTGGTCTGCTTCCCTCCTCTTTGCAGTTTTGGTAGCTGGCTTCATCCCATTCTTTTAGAGATCCTTCTCAATGTCAAGCATATCACGAGGCAGTTCAATCCATCGAAAGAGCTTGTTCATGTTTGATTTGGGGTCATTTGGGTAGGCGATATCATCCTGAGATTTGAAGTTTGATAGCATCCAAATCTAGCCTGCAGCTTTTAAAGCTTGGAAAAGGAGTGATTTTCAGAAATCTGATTACGAGGAATTAAACCCAAGACATTCTGTGATGAACTTTTGCTTACTACCCCTTCTTATCATCATAGTACCTTGCAGTCAAGACAAGAGTAGGAACCACTCAGAGTCATTGGCTACACATTCTGTTAATATATAAGTCCTGTAGTCAATCCAATCGATTGTTACTCATGATATTAACTTTATCCATAATTTAACATATTTAATTTTAAAAAAGATTTTATTTATTTTTAATATTCATCAAATTTTTGATTAATAAATCTAATATTTAATATTTTTAAATATTCTAGATGAATACTCTATTAAGACTAATATTAATTAGAGCTTACAATTTAATAATGCTCACAAAGAGTTTAATAAAATAGACTACAACTACAGAGACTCTAAGCAGATTTGATCATGATAAACAGGATGGAGTGCGTAGCCTTCAGAAGTTCTAATTAACAACAATGATTCACCATGGAAAAATGATAATAATATTATTATACATAAGAAATCCAAAAATAGATAACACAAAATATCCAGAAATTCCATTCAACCATGCACGTGAAAATTACAAAGAAAAAGGAATCATCTGGCTTGTCAAATGATTTTTAATAAACTCGAGAGACTAATTCATCCCATAACTTTTCATGATCATCACGCCAATGTTTAAGCTCCTCTAATTTCTGCTTCAAGCGATGCCTTAAGATAGGCAGTGCATGCTGGGGATTTTTGTCGAAAACATCAAGCACCTCAAGGCCTTGATCATTATATAAACGTTCAACACATCTTAGGAAGTGAATCCTCTTCCCCTTTGTAACTTTCCCTTCATCGTTGCCATCCCCCAGTTCCTCTGCATACTCAACAGCTGATTTAAACCAAGTAAATAGCATGTCTATCTCATCTCTATCATCTTTACATTGAACCATGATTTGCTGTCGCTGATTTTGGCTCCTGATGTTAGAGGAATAGTCTTCAGTTCTTGAGGCAACAGAAACCAACTCATCATTCAAGACCTGGGATTCATGTTTTGCTCTCTTTCGGTCCCTTCTTTCACATCTCCTTGATTCTTGCATATTCTTGCATTTTACCATGAAATCATTGAGCTCATCCATGAGATCAGAATGATTTCCAATCATAGTAGCAACCATAGTTTTCCATTCACTCTCTCCAAACTTCTCCTTCGTATAATAAAAGAGAAGCTTCAAGAATCTCTCATAACGGAAATTGCAAGACAACCTCTCCTTAACTTTGCCAAAGAAGCAAAGTCCATCACTCATACACTTTTCTATGACACTCTCACCACCTCCCGATACAACTCCCCCGGCCTTGTTGACAAAATTTCTTTTCTTATGATCATTCTCTTCAACAACCTCAAGATTTTCAGAATGCTTCTGCTCCTTGACAGCCTTCACCAGCACTGCTCTTTTGTTGTTAACATCCAAACCTTGGGAATATGGCACATGATACGCCAAAGGGATTGATTTAGAAGCAGGCAAAAATCTATAAAACCCCTGGAGCAAATCAGGTTCATCTGCCAATAACGCAAGGGCATCCCTATAGACATAATCGGGGTTCCCGCTCCCATTTTTGAGTGGAAATAAAGTCCTCAGGAAGGCTTCATAGAAATCCATGCCACGCAATATCCTCACTTTCTTGAAAAAATCCAAAGCATCTTTGAGTCCAGGTTCTTTTTCCTCTGCTGCATCCGCCTCATTTTCCTCCTCCTCGTCATCCAGGCTAAGCTGATGTGAAGGTGGCAAAAAAGAGTTAAAGTCACGTAGCAGATCATCATGACCTTCAAAGATTGCCGCTATTCTGTCTAGGGTATCGTCGGGTATGTCTTTTAGTCGACCAGATTGATCTCTGTCAGTATGACCAATGATATCTGCCATGACCGTTTTAAAGCCCTGTATATTTTCAGGCTGATCCTGAAACCTGGCACTCAGCTTGTTCAAGTAGATCGTAGCATAGTTATCGTTACACTCTCTCTTTCTCTTCATCTTCTTTTGTAATTTGTGGACAGCGGCGCCATCACCTTGCCCCGGAAGTGTTTCAAGTTCAGATGAAATCTTCGCATTTTGATTGATGCAGGAACTGGTGGTTGTACAGGCTGGAAGGACAGTAGGATGAAAGAGTGGAATCTTGTAGGTGGTTTTGGGTGCATCAAGATCATGGAGATTCAATGTGAAATTGAATTGCACAGGCTCCATAGAAAATTTTCAACCAAGGAGATGGAAGGTCTTAAAATCTGGAGTGCCTAGGACATAGAGAATGAGATAAATACTGTCACAAGCAAACCTTATAAGCAAAGTTTTTGCTTGTTTATCAAGCAACTTTTCTCCTTTTCAATTCGGATTCCTGCCCCTATAATTAAGGACTTGATTCGGAAGACGTCATATTTTCTCAGAATCCGTATTCGATAAGGATTGTGATTATGCATGGTAAATCCAAATCCGATTCAAAACATGATATAAGCAATGCATAAGAGAGGACATAATATCCGTGAAAACAAGAACAAATAAGAACTTTGAAGCGATTAAAGATAGGGTAATATCTTTCCTCGAGTCTAACAATATGGAAGCAGAAACTTCAACAATGAGGCATCTGATCACAGAACGCTTTGAGAACCATGAATATGTGTACGAGGATTTCCACAGTGAGTTCGATTTGTACAAACAAGGGAATAAGAGCAGGCATGACTTCTACTGCGACATGGCCACTCTTTTTCATGGTCATCAGGATTTGATGGCAGCACTCAAAACACTCCTGACAGGTTCCACAGAGAATTAATCATTCAGCAGAGAACATGAAGAACTCTTTTGGATGATATTTGTAATTTCTATGGATGGTGGCAAAATTATTTGGAACATGAGCTATATTAATTAATTAACAACGTTATTTTTAAGGTAGAGGGTTTTTATTAATTACAGGTTTTTATATTTTCTTTATGCCTCGAACAAAAGTAAGACTATGATTTGAACATCCCTATTCTTGGTGAAATATTTATTTTCTTAAGTTACTCTGTCTTTGGTGTGCTCTAACATGCTTAGGATTTAGTAGTGGTTCAATGCACAGATTTAGAAGGAATTGCAGTTCTCAGTTATGTGTGCATTTGCTTAATGTGGGCGAGACTAGAAGAAAAAGAAACACAAAGGTAGCCTACTAATAAATAGAATGATGTTAAAAAAAAATTGATAGTAGATATTGCACTCAAAGGATGTATCAGAACCCCTTTTAACAGCTGAGCGCATGCAGTCGATGTTCTTAGACTAGCTGCTTCGAGTGAATATTCTTCACATGAGAGATCCTGCAAGATAGCCTAATGGAATTGGTGATGAAGCAACTGTTTATTTAAAAATTATAAATATTTAGTTAATTATTGATGATTTATCAATTTAATATTTGATTTTCACCAACAGAATATTCTATCGGTTATTAAGCTGTATTTCCATCAATTTATAAATAATTGACAGATTCACCGACGGAAACTGAAGCATCTACTTGGTTGTCAAGAGATAGAGCAGAAGAAGTAGAGGTAGAAGAAGAAGAAGAAGAAGCGGGTGAACACAGAGAAAGCGTGGGAAGAATGACCGAAAGAAAAGGAATTGATTCAATATTATTTCAGGCATGCATCTGTTGCGATATAATACTATTATATATACAGTGGAGCGTAACAACCAGCTCGTGACTTCTTCCCTTTCCACGTGACTTATAACTGAATTGTAACAGAATTATAAACTCTATAAAATGCACCGTTTTGGACTTAATGACTTACTCTAAACGCACCGTTCTAACAACTGTTTAATTTTGAATTTCCCCCGTGTGAACTTATAGCTAGTTGTTGTCCTGCAACAGAAACCTATCGTCGATGAGTTTCTTGTCGGTGATATATAATGAATATGTTTGTTCTCCCATGCTTATTTTTTCTATGATTGTTTATTTTAATTGCTATAGCGGACTCTAAGTTATTATTGCAGACAATCTATTGCTAAGTTTGATATCAAAACCGGAGTTGTGGTATGTGAACTTGTGAAACAGCTGAGTTTAATAATTATGGCGGATCTACGTTATTAATCTTAGGGAGAACAGTCAATCAAATCAAACATAGACTGCAGATAGTTATGTTTTCTTGATTAATCAACTTATCTAGTTCATAAGGCTGCCATTGAATTAAATTACTAGTGCGGACACTGTGGTTCTTTGATGGTTAGGGTTAGTTATACGGCGGATTCGTTAACTAGCCAATGTTAAGAAGAGATAAATATTCAGAATATAAATTGATGTTTCGTTTCCATGATCAGTTCTGATTTCTGTAGGTGGATATGTGCTTGCGACCAAGGTTTGTTCTCTTGATAATTTTCTGATTTTATTAAATTTCGCTTGATAGTTTTCTGTTTTCTTTTGCTTTAGCCTAGATAACGTCCAAACCCCCCCAAATTGCATATCATCTAGCATAAAAATATGACTTGAACCTTCCTCGTAGGATCGACCCCTTACTTGCTCTGTACTATCTTGTGTATTGTGTTTCAAGCTAGGGTAATTAATTTGTTCGACTGTGACATCGCAACAAATTTTGGCGCCGTTGTCGGGGAGGTAATTTTAGTTGATTCTTGTGCTTGAACTGTTATTTTTATTTGCTGTGATTCAAAAAAAAAAGAGAGAAACATAATTTTTGCTTGCGGCGGTACTGTTCACTTACGGCAACGGTATTGTTCAAAACAGATTTTTTTATTGGAATTAGGTATCTTCCTTTTGTTTCCTGAAGGCAAATGATGTTCTGAACAGGACTAATGGGAAGCCACTAGCCCTACCCATGGCTAATGCACGACAACAAACACTCAAGGAGCTTGCTGCTCCTAACGTGGAAAATCACCATCGCGCGTAAAAACATCGACAATAATGTAAACTTTGAGTTCAAATCTGGTTTTATACATTTGCTACCAACATTTAATGGTCTTGCAGGAGAAGATCCTCATACTCATCTCAAGGAGTTCCATATGGTTTGTGTTGGCATGAAACCAAACAGAGTTGATGAAGAACATGTTAAGTTGAAAGCTTTCCCTTTCTCTTTAAAAGGGGCAGCAAAGGCATGGCTTTTCTCCATTTTCCCAGGTTCAATTGGAACTTGGAATGGCATGAAGAAGATCTTCCTTGAAAAGTATTTTCCAGCATCTCGAGTCGCCAACATAAGGAAAGAAATATGTGGGATTCGGCAATCTCATAGAGAGACTCTCTGAATATTGGGAAAGATTTGAGCAACTCTGCATTCAATGTCCTCATCATCAAATACTCAATAAGCTACTCATTCAATATTTCTATAAAGGATTGATGCCTATGACCGTAGTATCATTGATGCTGTAAGTGGAGGGGTATTGGTAGATAAGACACCCGAGGCTGCACGCCAATTGATCTCAAGCATGGTAGCCAACTCAAAACAGTTTGGCACCCGTGGAGACTTCTCAAACAAATGAGTAAATGAGATAAGTATTTCTAACCTTGAGAATAAAGTTAATGATCTTACTTCTCTTATGTGTTATTTGGCTTGTGGCAATGTACAGCAGGTGAAAGTTTGTAGCATATGCTCCTTACAAGGATATGCTTCAGATATGTGCCCAACAATACAAGAAGATTACATTGAACAAGCTAATGCAGTTGATGGAGCATTCAATGGACAACCTCAGCGTAAGTATGATCCTTTTTCCCACACGTACAATCCTGGATGGAGAGATCATCCCAACCTACGGTATGGGAACCAGCCTCAACAAGGCAATCAAGGCTAACAATTCCATCCCCATGGATTTCAGCCCCAACAGAATTATCAAACAAGACAACTGATTAATACTTAAAAATGCATTTTTATCAAGGTTTTATATCATCATTTTGCACTTGAATTATCAATAACTCCATAACTAAAACATGTTTTATAATAACAAGTCTGATACCATAAGATACCTTTAATTTATGGTAAATGTTCATCTTAAATGTAGGCATATCATATAAATGAAAGGATTGATTGATGAGTTTAAGTACAAAAATTGAAAGGACAAAGAGAGGGCCAAACTTAGAAAAGAGATGCTGGTTCAGTCCAAACTGGAACACTGTTCGGTAATTGGGTCATATCTGGAGTAGATCTTGGATTTAGGTCTGCCTTATATGGATGGAAAGTTAAGATATAGGCCTAAAACTTTCATGGGAATCCAAGATTTAAAAAGACCGTTTTCAAGTCCAAATTATAGCAACAACAGAGAAGTCTGAATCTGTCCTGCAGCCCAGACATTGTTTAGTGTTCAGCCCATATATCGAGTTCTAGAAATCCAAATGACCTCAAATTTTTTTTCCTGGAAAGCTAAAACAATTTCCTAGAACTTTCATGATTCAAGTCTGTTCAAATTATGACGTTATCAATGACGTTTTTTGCAGTCAAGAAAATAAGGATTGTTACCAAGTTAAGATGTGGCCACCCACTCAACAATTAGTCAACAAATCAATAGTTCTGAATTTTGGCCTATTAAAAGAGGCATTTGCCATGTATTTAGGCATCTTGATTTTCAGATCAAGATCATGCTCTTGCTTTCTCTCTTTATTTTGTAATGCTTAAATTTTGCTTGTATTAATCTCTTACTTATGCTTTTCATTTCCTTTCCTTGTTTATTTATGTTTCTCTCTTTCATTATGTTTAGCCAAGTTTATCATGTCAAGGTGAAAAGGTTACACTAATGGTGTAAGAATAAGTATAATATAAACTCAACATGGACCTTAATGTTTGATACTAACATATTTTATATTTGTTATCTTGTTCACTTTTAATATTTTGCTTGTTAAATGGTTAATCTAAATTTATGTTGTATAACCCTTGGTATAACAAATACTTGGCACTTTCATAGCCCAACCGTATTGTATAACCGATACCTGTGCTATGAAAGGAACTTGATTTGTTATTAACATAAGTTATAATCATGAATACCTGACAACATTTACAAGTATTAGCATTATTCGAATAAGATAACTAATGTAATCATGTTAACAATTTATAATCTAATTGGAACCTCCTTTGTGTGTGGTTTCCAGTTGAGTAATAAAAAGAGTTTATACTATACTTGTTTGAAATACCATTAGTGGATCCTCTGACCTTGACAATTGTTTTCATCATTGTTTAATCCTTATATCAATATCACATCTCAAAGCTCTCTTTATTATTACTATTATTGTTATTGGTGTTGTTGTTGTTGTTGTTGTTATTTATAATTTATACAATTAACCTCCCTGTGGTTCGACCCCGGTCTTGCTGGGTTATTTATTACTTTGACACTCCTGCAGTTGAGAGAAGACATAAATATTTTGGTCGTGTCAATAACCCCCTCCATTCACAAACTCCAACGTTATGGGGTCGTCATCCAGTGATGATCTTCGTGAGATGATGAAAACTTTTACTTCTAACACTGTGACCTTGCAACAAAATGTCATGTCTTTTCAACAGGAAACAAGGTCAAGTATTCACAACTTGGAAAAGCAAATGGGGTAAGTAGCTTCAAGTGTAGGGAAATTGGAGGCACAAATGAATGGAAAATTGCCCTCCCAAGCTTTGAATCCAAAATAGAATGTTAGTGCAATAATGCTGCGAAATGAGAAAGAACTTGAAAGACAAAGGTCGAAACAGATTAAGATGGAGGAAGAAGAAGAGATAGAAACCGAATTGAGTACAAAGAAGAAACATCCTTCTCCTTCCCAAACTGAAACAACGACCAACACTCCAAAGGTAATTCCTCACTCAATGAATTCCAATTTTAAAACAATTCCACCCTTTCCTGTGAGTTCTTCTAGGTTAAAGAAAGAAGACAAAGAAAAAGAGATTTTAGAGGTTTTCAAGAAAGTAGAACTCAACATTCCTTTGCTTGATGCTATCAAGCAAATTCCCAAATATGCTAAATTTTTAAAGGAGTTGTGTACTACCAAGAGAGCTTTCAAACTAAAAGGTCATGAAATGGTAAGTATGGGTGAAATTGTATCTACTGTTGTTCAAAAGAATATGCCTTTGAAGTAAAAAGACCCAGGTGCATTTACTATCCCATGTGTTATTGGTAATGCTAGTTTCAAAAGGGTCTTGTGCGATTTAGGTGCATCGATTAGTGTTATGCCCAAACATGTTTATGATTCTCTTAGTCTTGAGCCTTTGAATAAAACTAGCATTGTAATACAACTTGCGGATCGTAGTTTTGTTTACCCACTTGGTATGATAGAACATGTCCTAGTCAAGATTGATAGTTTGGTCATTCCATGCGACTTTTATATTCTTGATATGGAACATGATTCTTGTGATTCATCAAATAGCACTCCTATATTGTTTGGGAGACCATTCTTGAAAACTGCCAATACAAAGATTGATTGTGGTAAGGATATTTTGTTTATGGAAGTAGGAGATGAAAAGATTGAATTTAATTTTCTTGATGCAATGAAATATCCTTATAACAATGTTTATTCTATCACATGCTATGACCGAGTTGATAAGTGTGTGCAGCAAGTTTTTGATTTTGATTGTGAGGATGGATTCAGCGTAGCTTTGAGTTATGGCTATGATTTTACCGAGATAGAAGAGATGAAGAGGCACATATGTGTTCCCCAAAACGTGCATGAATCAGCATTGGCTTTGCAATCTTTGCAAACTGTTCCCCATGGTAATGTCTTTGTTGATTTAGTACTTTCACATAAAAAGCTTTTGCCATCTATTGTACAGGCCCCCGAGTTAGAATTGAAACCTTTGCCCGATAATTTGAAGTATGTATTCATTGGCGACAACAATACACTTCCTGTTATCATCGCAAAAGGTTTGACAAGTGCGCAAGAGGAAAAACTTGTGAAGTTGTTGTGTGATAACAAGACGGCCATTGGATGGACTTTAGCCGACATCAAGGGCATTAGTCCCTCAATGTGCATGCATCACATACTATTGGAGGACAATGCGAAACCAACAAGGAAAATGCAAAGGAGGTTGAACCCGTCTATGATGGAGGTAGTGAAAGCTAAAATTTTGAAATTGTTAGATGCAAGTGTCATTTACCCCATCACAGACAGTAAATGGGTGGCACCAATCCATGTGGTGCCTAAAAAGACTGGAATCACGTTGGTGAAAAACAAAAATGATGAACTCATCCCTACTCGCATCTCAAGTGGATGGAGAATGTGTGTTGATTACAGAAAGCTAAATCTTGCTACACACAAAGATCATTTCCTATTACCATTCATGGACCAAATGCTTGAACGCCTGGCATGTGAGTCTTTTTATTGCTTCCTTAATGGATATGGTGGATACAATCAGATTGTTATTAATCCTGAAGATCAAGAAAAGACTACATTTACATGTCTATTTGGTACATATGAATATAGGAGAATGCCTTTTGGTCTCTATAATGCACCTGCAATTTTTCAAAGATGCATGATGAGAATTTTTTCTAACTATATTGAAAAAATAATTGAGGTTTTCATGGATGATTTCACGGTGTATGGTGATTCTTTTGATAAATATCTAGAAAATTTATCTTTGATCTTGAAAAGGTGCATTGAAACTAACCTTGTCTTAAACTATGAAAAGTGTTATTTTATGGTAAAACAAGGAATAGTTCTTTGGCATGTTGTGTCTTCATGTGGATTAGAGGTTGATAAAGCTAAAATAGACATTATTTCATCATTGCCTTACCCCTCCTGTGTGAGGGAAATTCATTCTTTTCTTGGCCATGCAGGTTTCTATCGACACTTTATCAAAGATTTCTCGAAGATTACAACACCCTTGTGCAAACTATTATCCAAAGAAGTGGATTTTATGTTTGATTAAGCATATAAAGATGCCCATAATGAGCTTAAGAGGCGTGTCACATCTGCTCCTATAATCCAACCACCAAACTGGGATGAGCCTTTTGAGATAATGTTTGATGCGAGTGACTATGTAGTAGGCGTTATGCTTGGGCAAAGAATAGGGAAAAATTTGCATGTTATCGCATATGCTTCTCGTATGTTGGACAGAGCGCAATGCAATTACCATACAACTGAAAATGAACTTTTTGCAGTGGTGTTTGCTTTTGAAAAATTCAGGTCATATCTACTTGGTACAAAAGTCATTGTTTTTACTGACCATGCAGCTTTAAGGTATCTTTTGAAGAAAAAGAAGTCCAAACCAAGATTGATTAAATGGATCTTGCTTTTGCAAGAATTTGATTTTGAGATCAAAGACAAAAAGGGTGCCGAAAACCATGTGGTTGATCACTTGAGCTGACTGAGGACCGAGGATATACAAACTAAAATAATAAGAGAAACATTCCCCAATGAACAGTTGTATGTGCTACATTCCTCTACAAGACCATGGTATGTTGATTTGGTGAACTATTTAGTCACCAAAGAATTCCCTCCAAGTTTGTCTACATCCCAAAAGGACAAGTTACGAGCTGATGCTAAATATTATTTTTGGGATACTCTTTACTTGTGGAAATTTTGTGTGGATCAAGTAGTAAGGAGATGTGTACCACATGATGAATTTCATTCCATTCTCACCTTTTGTTATTCTCATTCTTGTGGTGGGCATTTTGGAGCAAAAAGAACAGCCCATAAGGTATTTGAAAGTGGTTTCTATTGGCCCTCTATTTTTAAATATGCATATCACTTCTGCAAATCATATGAGAAATGCCAAAGAACAGGTAATATCAATCATAAGAATCAAATACCTTTAATGAATATTCTTGTAAGTGAAATTTTTGATGTTTGGGGTATTGATTTTATGGGTCAATTTCCTTCTTCTTTTGGCAATCTTTATATCCTTCTTCTTTTGGCAATCTTTATATCCTTCTTGCTATTGATTATGTGTCCAAGTGGATTGAGGCGAAAGCCACACGAACTAACAATGCTAAGATTGTTTTAGATTTTGTCAGGACTCACATATTTGACAGGTTAGGAATCCCTAAAGCTATCATTAGTGATCGTGACACTCATTTTTGCAATCGTTCAATGGAAGCATTGTTACGCAAATATCATGTGACTCATCGGACTTCCACAGCATACCATCCTTAAACAAGTGGTCAAGTTGAAATTTCAAATCGAGAAATCAAGTCTATTTTGGAGAAGACAGTGCAACCTAACCGGCGAGATTGGAGTCTACGACTTAGTGATGCACTTTGGGCTTATCGGACTGCTTACAAATCACCTATAAGAATGTCACCTTATAGGATGATTTATGGAAAAGCATGTCATCTACCGGTGGAGCTTGAACACAAAGCTTTTTGGGCCATTAAAAAATGTAACATGGATTATGATGCTGCTGGGATTACAAGAAAGTTGCAATTGCAAGAGTTGGAAGAGATTCGAAATGTTGCTTACGAGAATGCAAGGATTTACAAAGAAAAGACTAAGAGTCTCCATGACCAAATGATTACAAGAAAAGAGTTTAATGTTGGAGACAAAGTCCTTCTTTATCATTTATGTTTGAAACTTTTTCCTGAAAAGTTACGCTCTCGTTGGATTGGACCATTTATTATTTCTAATGTTTTTTCTTATGGTGTAGTTGAAATTACAAGTTTAGAAACCAACAAAGTACTCAAGGTCAATGGGCATCGCTTGAAACCTTTCTATGAAGGTTGGACAGCAGAACTCATCGCTTTTGTGGAATTAGCTAAACCAATCTATGAAGAATAAGCATGCAACATGTCGAGCCAATGACATAAAACAAAAGTGCTTACTCGGAGGCAACCCAACATAAAAAGGAAAAAAAAAACAGATTTGCTTTCTTTTTCCCTTATCTTTTATTTTTCGTATTTTACTTTATTTTTGTCATTCTTCTATATTCCTTTTCTTTTATTTCAACATTGAGAACAATGTTGTGTTTTAAGTGTGGGGGTATTGGGAGAATGTTGGTTTTCTAATTTTGGTTTTCTTTGTTATTTTTCAAAAAAAAAATTATGTTTGATCTTTCAAACTCGCATTGGTTTTTAAGAATATGAGTATTATGTATGAGAATCAGTTTAGATAGATGAAGATATAAATCAAATGAATGAGGGTGCATGCAAGTTTTAATGTTTAATTGGTTTAGGGATTGACTTTGAGAATATGTCATGTTGACTTTATAGTGTTATACCAATGCAAACTTTTGAGCCTTCAACATTATATTCTTTGATTGTGCATTCTTTCAATGATATGTATCTCTAGAACTTGCTTTATATCTTGTTGAGATTACATTCGCATTACATATATACATGAAGATGATAAAGGCATTAGAAATTTTAACCACTTGAGCCAAAAAGCCAACCTAAAGCAAATTATCCTTAGTAAACCCATTTTGAGCTTGTTTATCTTTTCTTTGCTTTATCCATGTATAAGCCTTAACTTTATATATGTTTTTCTTTTCCCTTGGCCAAGGATTAGTTGAGCATATACTAGTGATATTTCATGGAATTATGGTTGGAAATTATGTGAAATGAAAGAAGAAGTGATGTTTGATGAAAACATGGGCAAAGTGGCCAAAGGTAAAAAAAAAAGAAGAAGAAAAAAGTGTTCCTTTCTGTTCTTAATATTTTATGTTAAAAAATCTTGAAATCAAAAGAAGTTAAGCATTGGTGATTAAAGATGGAAAATTTATGTGCTTTGATGGAATATCTTGTTTGAAATATCATTTTTCAGAATGCTCTACTTTCTTTGATTAGAACCTTTTCTTTTACTCTCTTTTACCTCACCTTAACCTTAGCCCCATTACAACCAGAAAATAAGACCTTTTGATTCATACATTGTTTGTAATATGTTAGTAATGGAGATGAGATTGAAGAGCAAGCTTATGATAAAACATATTCATTGATTAAATTTGAGAGATTTAAACACATAAGCCTTAAACACGTGAGTGTTGGAGTGTATATCAATGAGAGGAGCTATCACTTTGGCATGGCATAGATTTCATTTAAATCATAATGATTAATTGAGTTTTGAAGTTTGCATGTAAATAAATTCATGAGAATTTATACTCTTTATCCTTTTTTATTGTATTCTTATTTATAATGCATATATTCTTGGATATTGATGGGAGATTAGAAGATTAGTCATAGTGATTTAATTTAATTTGACTTAAATTTGATTTTACCTATCCTTTCTCGAGGACGAGCAAGAGCTAAGTGTGGGGGTATTTGATGCAACCATATTATTCGATAGTTTCACTCATATTTAACTAATGTTTTGCATATGTTATATCTATAAAATACCTTGAAATCCTTTGTTTTATGTTTTGAAGGTACTTTTGGATGAAAGATGCAAAAAGGAGTAAATTGGAGATAACTAGCAGATTTGATGTTCAGTCGATATTTTGTGCAAAGCGTGAGTTCTAGAGGTCGAAATGAAGTGATTCTAGTGGCACTAAAAATCTAACATCCATACCTTTCTGGACATCTAAGGCAGGAAAATAAAATAAGGAAGATCATGGAAATCGCAGCTTTCAAAGTCAAATTTCGCAATCTGCCAATGTTGATCTTCAGCCATTCCGATTTGAATATCTGGAGTTACAAAAGTCCAATTGATGCAAACATAATGTTTTTGGATTCCTGACTGAAATTCCTATAAACACTCAAAATTTCAGCCAAAAACAATGTCATATGATGGAGATATGATTTTCCAAAGATGACAGCTGAATTCTGCCAGCAAACAGGTTTCGTGAAGGAACATGTCCAAATTATGTTTCGAAGCATCTAAACCAGCATCCAAGTTTTTATTTCAGCAATTTAGCTCCTCTAAGTCAAAGCTTGAAGATTTAATGCAAGGTTATTTCTCCTTTTTAGGAAAATAGTTATTGAAGTACTTAAATGTAAACTGTCAACTTCAGGAAGGACTACTTTGTAAAATAGGGACTAGGGTTTTTTAGCATATAAAAAGAAAGAGAGAAGGGAAAGAGGGCAGAAAGGAGGCAGCCAGCCAAGAGGAGAAAAACGCCCCCCTCCTCTAAGAAACTCGAAATTATGCATTCTTCCTTCTTTTTGATTAGTTGTTCAACAAACATGCAAGGCTAAACACTTTTTCTTGGTTGCAAAGACATAGAAACCTTTGGATTTCAAGAACCGTGAGATTTATTTTACCTTTTCTTTTCAGTTTATATGATGAATATGTTTATTCTCCTATGCTTATTTTTCCTATGATTGTTTATTTTAATTGCTAGAGCGGACTCTAAGTTATTATTGTAGACAATCTATTGTTAAGTTTGATATCAAAACCAGAGTTGTGGTATGTGAACTTGTGAAGCACTGAGTTTAATAATTGTGGAGGATCTACGTTATTAATCTTAGGGAGAACAGTCAATCAAATCAAACATAGACTGCGGACAGTTATGTTTTCTTGATTAATCAACTTATCTAATTCTTAAGGCTGCCATTAAATTAAATTACTAGTGCGGACACCGTGGTTGTTTGATGGTTAGGGTTAGTTATACGGCAGATCCGTTAACTAACCAATGTTAAGAAGAGATAAATATTCATAATATAAATTGATGTTTCGTTTCCATGATCAGTTCTGATTTCTGTAGGTGGATGTGTGCTTGCGACCAAGGTTTTGTTCTCTTGATAATTTTCTGATTTTATTAAATTTTGCTTGATAGTTTTCTGTTTTCTTTTGCTTTAACCTAGATAACGTCCAAACCCCCCCCCCAAATTGCATATCTAGCATAAAAATGTGACTTGAACCTTCCTCATGGGATCGACCTTTTGCTTGCTCTATATTATCTTGTGTGTTGTGTTTGAAGCTAAGGTAATTAATTTGTGCGACTGCGACATCGCAACAGCGATCATTTTTCTGTTGGTAAATCCATCGATAAATATTACTAACGGGTCAACGATGGAATACTGCGATAATGTATTATGTATCACCGATAATTTTCCTAACAAAATCACTAACATTAAAATTAAGTGAATCCATTTGTCTATATCAAACAGTTCACAACTCTCTGTAATTCTCCGAAGAAAATAGGTCTATATTATTGACAGAATCACCAACAGAATCTTTATGTTCGTCGGTATTTTAGTAATTTTTTTAATACATGCTTATTTAGATCAAATAATTTAACATCAAACATTATTGAACAACAAATTTAAATTGAAGAACATATTTTATATTATTAATTTAACTGTAAAATCAATAACAAAAGTCTTTATACATTAGAAAGAAGTTGGAGGTGGAGGGAGAGGAAAATATTTTGAAGGGTGTAATTATGTGAACCTCGTGAATATAAAGATCTAAAAATACGTAACCAAATTGACTTTTCTTAAGAAAGCTAAGATCAAGTTTGATGTTGAGCTTGACACAACGATAACCTATATCGAGGCACCAAGACTATAAGTAACTGAACACTCACCCAACACCTATAAAGAGACGTGAACGAGAAGTATAGAAGACATCATAAATAAAGCTTGATTAATTCTTCGATAAGTCAAAGTAATTCAATGAAAAACTAAAAAGTATAAGCAAAACCTCACAGCCAATAATAATTGTTGAAATCAAAGTTTGTCAAAAAAATAACTACTAAAAAAAAGCTAAATAACCCTATTTATAATAAATAAAAACATCCTAAATAATAATAAAATCTAAATAAAATAAGAAAAAAAATCTTAAATCAACTCGAAAACTAATATAATTCATGCATAGTACATTATAGGCCTTATCACATTACCTTCAAAATTATAGGCTCATGTAAATGTAAAACCTCTAAAGCATTGTGAGGGAAAATTTTAAATAGTTTATTGAATTTAAAGTGCTAATAAAAACTTCCTGACTACTAGCAACATGTAAAGAACAAGGGCCTGCCTGCGACCTGTTGTCAATGTAGTGTAGCTGGCTTGTTTTCTTTATTTCTTATTTGCTATTCCCTCCAGTCTAGATTAAAGATTGCATTTTTTCCAAGTCCTAACAGAAATAGTTTCAAATTTTGCTTGATCTGTCACAAATATGAGCGTTGAAAGACCAAATTAACCTGTTATTATCTCATGGATTATCGCTTAATTATCACAATTTTGTTTCTAAACAAAGTTCTTTTGATCCCCATCTAAAATAATCGTTCCTGAGCTGGTTTCGACATTTTCGTTGTTCATAGTGCAGGTTGCTAAAGACTTAAGTAATGGAAATTGTGTAGTGCAGGTTGCTAAAGACTCAAGTAGCTAGGGATGAAAAATTACACTTCAGATTAAAAAATTAAAATGACTGATATGAATGTGCTGAACACAAATGAAAATTCTGACAAGCTAGACACACCAGTGCAAACTCTAGAGAACTTATCCTGTCTACATTACTCACTCAACTTCATTTCAGCACACATGCAGCCACTTTCCATATGAAAGTAGTGTATCTGTGCGGATAAGCATGAGCTCAACAATGGAGCAGTCTACTTCCGAAGTATCAAGAACCAAGATTTTTAAAAAGTTTTGGAAGATGTGCATTGGTCAGGTTAGTGATCTGTCTGATCCGATGCTTCTTGTTCTTAATCTTTTTCTTTGAGGAAATGCCCTGAAACTGGTCTGCTGCCCTCCTCTTTGCAGTTGTGGTAGCTGGCTTCATCCCATTCATTTAGAGATCCTTCTCAATGTCAAGCATATCACGAGGCAGTTCAATCCATCGAAAGAGCTTGTTCATGTTTGATTTGGGGTCATTTGGGTAGGCAATATCATCCTGAGAATCGAAGTTTGATAGCATCCAAATCTAGCCTGCAGCTTTTAAAGCTTGGAAAAGGAGTGATTTTCAGAAATATGATTATGAGGAATTAAACCGAAGACATTCTGTGATGAACTTTTGCTTACTACCCCTTCTTATCATCATATAGTACCTTGCAGTCAAGACAAGAGTAGGAACCACTCAGAGACATTGGCTACACATTCTGTTAATAATGCTCACAAAGAGCTTAATAAAATAGACTAAGCGTGTTTGGCAGTGTGGTTGCGGGTGCTTTTCAAATAACTTTTCGTGCCAAAATGCATGTCAATGATGTTTTTTTATTTTTTAAAAATCATTTTTAATATCAGCACATCAAAACGATTCAAAACGTACAAACCATATTAAATTTTAGCAAAAAAAAATTCAAATTTTTTGGGAACGCCGCCGCAGCCGCGTTCCCAAACGTTACCACTACAGAGACTCTAAGCAGATTTGATCATGATAAACAGGATGGAGTGCATAGCCTTCAGAAGTTCTAATTAACAACAATGATTCACCATGGAAAAATGATAATAATATTATTATACATAAGAAATCCAAAAATAGATAACACAAAATATCCAGAAATTCCATTCAACCATGCACGTGAAAATTACAAAGAAAAAGGAATCATCTGGCTTGTCAAATGATTTTTAATAAACTCGAGAGACTACTTCATCCCATAACTTTTCATGATCATCACGCCAATGTTTAAGCTCCTCTAATTTCTGCTTCAAGCGATGCCTTAAGATAGGCAGTGCATGCTGGGGATTTTTGTCGAAAACATCAAGCACCTCAAGGCCTTGATCATTATATAAACGTTCAACACATCTTAGGAAGTGAATCCTCTTCCCCTTTGTAACTTTCCCATCATCGTTGCCATCCCCCAGTTCCTCTGCATACTCAACAGCTGATTTAAACCAAGTAAATAGCATGTCTATCTCATCTCTATCATCTTTACATTGAACCATGATTTGCTGTCGCTGATTTTGGCTCCTTATGTTAGAGGAACAGTCTTCAGTTCTTGAGGCAACAGAAACCAACTCATCATTCAAGACCTGGGATTCATGTTTTGCTCTCTTTCGGTCCCTTCTTTCACATCTCCTTGATTCTTGCATATTCTTGCATTTTACCATGAAATCATTGAGCTCATCCATGAGATCAGAATGATTTCCAATCATAGTAGCAACCATAGTTTTCCATTCACTCTCTCCAAACTTCTCCTTCGTATAATAAAAGAGAAGCTTCAAGAATCTCTCATAACGGAAATTGCAAGACAACCTCTCCTTAACTTTGCCAAAGAAGCAAAGTCCATCACTCATACACTTTTCTATGACACTCTCACCACCTCCCGATACAACTCCCCCGGCCTTGTTGACAAAATTTCTTTTCTTATGATCATTCTCTTCAACAACCTCAAGATTTTCAGAATGCTTCTGCTCCTTGACAGCCTTCACCAGCACTGCTCTTTTGTTGTTAACATCCAAACCTTGGGAATATGGCACATGATACGCCAAAGGGATTGATTTAGAAGCAGGCAAAAATCTATAAAACCCCTGGAGCAAATCAGGTTCATCTGCCAATAACGCAAGGGCATCCCTATAGACATAATCGGGGTTCCCGTTCCCATTTTTGAGTGGAAATAAAGTCCTCAGGAAGGCTTCATAGAAATCCATGCCACGCAATATCCTCACTTTCTTGAAAAAATCCAAAGCATCTTTGAGTCCAGGTTCTTTTTCCTCTGCTGCATCCGCCTCATTTTCCTCCTCCTCGTCATCCAGGCTAAGCTGATGTGAAGGTGGCAAAAAAGAATTAAAGTCACGTAGCAGATCATCATGACCTTCAAAGATTGCCGCTATTCTGTCTAGGGTATCGTCGGGTATGTCTTTTAGTCGACCAGATTGATCTCTGTCAGTATGACCAATGATATCTGCCATGACCGTTTTAAAGCCCTGTATATTTTCAGGCTGATCCTGAAACCTGGCACTCAGCTTGTTCAAGTAGATCGTAGCATAGTTATCGTTACACTCTCTCTTTCTCTTCATCTTCTTTTGTAATTTGTGGACAGCGGCGCCATCACCTTGCCCCGGAAGTGTTTCAAGTTCAGATGAAATCTTCGCATTTTGATTGATGCAGGAACTGGTGGTTGTACAGGCTGGAAGGACAGTAGGATGAAAGAGTGGAATCTTGTAGGTGGTTTTGGGTGCATCAAGATCATGGAGATTCAATGTGAAATTGAATTGCACAGGCTCCATAGAAAATTTTCAACCAAGGAGATGGAAGGTCTTAAAATCTGGAGTGCCTAGGACATAGAGAATGAGATAAATACTGTCACAAGCAAACCTTATAAGCAAAGTTTTTGCTTGTTTATCAAGCAACTTTTCTCCTTTTCAATTCGGATTCCTGCCCCTATAATTAAGGACTTGATTCGGAAGACGTCATATTTTCTCAGAATCCGTATTCGATAAGGATTGTGATTATGCATGGTAAATCCAAATCCGATTCAAAACATGATATAAGCAATGCATAAGAGAGGACATAATATCCGTGAAAACATGAACAAATAAGAACTTTGAAGCGATTAAAGATAGGGTAATATCTTTCCTCGAGTCTAACAATATGGAAGCAGAAACTTCAACAATGAGGCATCTGATCACAGAACGCTTTGAGAACCATGAATATGTGTACGAGGATTTCCACAGTGAGTTCGATTTGTACAAACAAGGGAATAAGAGCAGGCATGACTTCTACTGCGACATGGCCACTCTTTTTCATGGTCATCAGGATTTGATGGCAGCACTCAAAACACTCCTGACAGGTTCCACAGAGAATTAATCATTCAGCAGAGAACATGAAGAACTCTTTTGGATGATATTTGTAATTTCTATGGATGGTGGCAAAATTATTTGGAATATGAGCTATATTAATTAATTAACAACGTTATTTTTAAGGTAGAGAGTGTTTATTAATTACAGGTTTTTATATTTTCTTTATGCCTCGAACAAAAGTAAGAGACCGTTTATTTACGCGTTAAAAGTTGTGTTTAAAGTAAAACGTAGGAGCTAAGTATTTGGTAAAGGAAAAATCATTGATTACTATTCATGAGCCCCATCAATTTTTGTGTTTGAAACACGGGATTAAAAGAAGTAGCTGAAAGCTGCTTTTCTTGCACTGTTCATGTAAGTGCACTGTTTATTGAACAGTGCAATTAACATGAATAGTGTGCATTAGTACACTGTTCATGCGAACAGTGCAAGAGAATTGCACTGTTCACATGCACTACGGTTTTTTTTTGTAAGTTTTTTAATATTTTTTTAAAAAAATTAGTTTAAAATGAATTTATACCTGATAATATTTTATCTAATTTTATTATACACTAAAAAAATTATGGAAACTGTAGTTCTTGTCGGATGTATTTTGTACGTAATGGAATTGTAGATGGCTTTATGGAATAATAAAAAATATTTTATATTAAATATGATTTATTTCATGATATAATAGCAATAGTTAAATTCACAATATTTAAATTAAAAATCATCAATATTACTATATATTTTTTAAAATTATTTTATAACCTTAATTTCAAAAACATTATTAACCAAACACATTAAACTACTTTTTGTTCAACATCAATTTCAATCACAGTTTAACCAAACACTTATTTTTTCAAACCAACCTCAATTAAAAGTACTTTTTATAAAACAATTTTTTTCAAACCACAACCATAATAACTACCGCAATACCAAACACACTCTAAGAATATGATTTGAACATGCAGTCGATGATTTATCAGAACCCCTTTTAACAGCTGAGCGCATGCAGTCGATGTTCTTAGACTAGCTGCTTCAAGTGAATATTCTTCACATGAGAGATCCTGCAAGATAGCCTAATGGAATTAGTGATGAAGCAACTGTTTATTCAAAAATTATAAATATTTAGTTAATTATTGATGATTTATCAATTTAATATTTGATTTTCACCAACGAAATATTCCATTAGTTATTAAGGTGTATTTCCATCAATTTATAAATCTTTGATAGATTCACTGATGGAAACCTATCGTTGATGAGTTGCTTGTTGGTGATATCAAGTTCGTCAATAATTTTGCTAGTGAAGTTACTTACTAACAAAAACACCAATAAAATATATATGTGCCAAGAAAATATTTGGCGATTATTTTTCTGTTGATAAATCCATCGATAAATATTACTAATGGGTCAACGATGGAATACTACGGTAATGTATTATGTATCACCGATGATTTTCCTAACAGAATCATTGACATTAAAATTAAATCAGTGAATCCATTTGTCTATATCAAATAGTTCACAACTCTCTATAATTCTCCGAAGAAAATAGGTCTACATTGTTGACGGAATCACTAACAGAATCTTTATGTTCGTCGGTATTTTAGTAATTTTTTTAATACATGCTTATTTTGATCAAATAATTTAACATCAAACATTATTAAACAACAAATTTAAATTGAAGAACACATTTATATTATTAATTTAACTGTAAAATCAATTACAAAAGTCTTTATACAATAGAAAGAAGTTGGAGGTGGAGGGAGAGGAAAATATTTTGGAGGTTTGTAATTATATGAACCTCGTGAATATAAAGATCTAAAAATACTTAGCCAAATTGACTTTTCCTAAGAAAGCTAAGATCAAGTTTGATGTTGAGCTTGACACAACGATAACCTATGTCGAGGCACTAAGGCTATAAATAACCGAACCCTTACCCAACACCTATAAAGAGACGTGAACGAGAAGTATAGAAGACATCATAAAGCTTGGTTAATTCTTCGATAAGTCAAAGTAATTCAATGAAAAACTAAAATGTATGAGCAAAACCTCACACACAATAATAATTGTTGAAATCAAAGTTTGTCAAAAAAAAACTACTAAAAAAAAAGCTAAATAACCCTATTTATAATAGGTAAAAAATCCTAAATAATAATAAAAATTTAAATAAAATAAGAAAAAGAATCCTAAATCAACTCGGAAACTAATATAATTCATGCATAGTAACTTATAGGCCTTATCATAAGACCTTCATGATATCCAATTACCTTAAAATTTTAACCCAATATAGAACAATACCTCTGAAAACTTTTGGTAAAGTTTCAGCCTGATCCAACAGTCGAATAGAATATTATGCTTGTTAGAAGAAGAAAAAAACTATGTACTAGAAAAAATAAGCTTCTAATTGCCAAAATTAATTAACTAGTGAAGTAGATGGATCAGGCCCCTCTTATACATAGGTTAAATTGATTAAGATCTGATCATTATTTCCTGAAGATGTAGCCTCCTTGAAATTCACATTTGCCCAAATACTCTAAATAAGCTCATTAGATACATCCTTGACCTTATGTGCCATTGATCTTGTAATTGTCCCAATTGAAACTTGCAATGGATTTTTTTGTGTAGTCTTGATCGTATCACATAAAGAGTAGGATAATGATTCAACATGTATGCCATCATTTGCTCCAATTTATTCTTACTTTGTTCTTCGTGTTGTGCATCAAGTTCAACCCTCATATTGGCCATCACAACAACAATTTATTCTTAAATCAACTCCTAAACAGCTACTAGTGGGATAACTCGAGCTGGATTGTGGGATGTCTATGGTCAAGAAACTATAGCCTGCCTCATATCTCGACCGTCATCATAGAAATCATTGTTATTAAACCCAGACTGGCCCAGTGGTTCGACACGGTGGCTGAACCGATCCGGGTAAGATAAAAGACCAGATAGTGCAACAACCCGGCAAAATTCGGGCAACCTGGCAGGTCGACCCATTACCCGAGTGAACCCGGACGAGACCCAGTTTTTTTTTCTTTCAAATGTGGTTTTTCTCCTATACCCCTCTTATTTCATATTTTTTTAGTTGGTTATTAACACTTTTTAAAGTTTACTATATAAATACTAGAAAAATATTTTATTTTTTCAAAGTGGGATTTGAAACCTTTTAATATATATACTCTATGTTCCCAAGAAAAAAGTTATTTTTTCAATGCGGGATTTAAAGCCATTTCGTATATATACTCTATGTTCACAAGAAAAAAGTTATGTTTTTTCAATATGAGATAAAAAAAAAAACTTTTTGATTTTAATACGTCAACTTAAAAGGATAACATAATATCTTTTCAATATGGGATTTGAAACCCTTTAATATATTTACTCTATGTTCACAAGAAAAAAAGTTATGTTTTTTCAATGTGGGATAAAAAAAAATTAGTTTAAATATTTCAACTTAAAAGGATAACATAATATCTTTTCAATGTGGGATAAAAAAAATTAAATATTCTTTTAAACTTCATTATTTACAACATATATAGTCTCTATTCACATTGATTGTTTTTTAATTTTTTCATATGAAATATTAAAATTGTAAATATTTTTTAAAATTTTCTTGGGTTGACCCATGAAACCTGGGACCCGGCTCCTTGGCCGGGTCAACCACCGGGTCGGATTTGATAACTATGATAGAAATAACTCAATTCCTATTGGACCAACCGATTACTTCAACCTCTAATTAGAACTCCAAATCATATTCTAGATGGGTTGAAGGGTCCTCTATGTGTTTTGCATGCATGCTAGTGTTATATATTTTCTACATAAAAAATCAAAGATATCGAAAAAAAACCATTTATTCAAAAAAATATTCAAAATGTTTCAAAGTTTACCTACAACAAATGCCTATGCTTGGCTATCCATGAATCATTGCACCATTTTTTATCTATCCTTCTTCCTCGTATGCGTTTCCATACATAACTTTATTGGAGTTGGCTCATGTCTAATTTGTGTAGCTTACAAAATAAATCATTAATTAAAATTTGACATAAATAATCACTAACATTTAAAGAAATATACGTAAAAATAAAGCAAACTCTTACCACGTGTTTTGCATGGTTGATAAAAGGAAGCGATTTGCTGGTATGCTTACTAATGAAACAATGAGTCTCCTTATTTCTGCTTAAGGACTTCCTCCATGACCACCTCCTAAAACCCTCTAATGTCAAGAACTCTAGATATCTCTTCAAATTACTGTTAGTGATGTGACAAGGTCAAAATTCTTTCGTGCCTCAAAGTCATCTGACTTGGCTCTTCTCTTAGCATAGGTGTATGCGTCATACCAAAAATCGTGCAATTTAATTCAAAAATTCATTAAACAAAAGAAATATAATGAAAAAAAGGATTATAATTTCACAAATATATATATATATATATAGACAGACACACACTTCACACGTTAAAATCGTGCACCCTATTAAGCTATTTCACCATCATGAAGTTGCATCATGAATCCATCCAAAGCATCATGTGAATGACGTCATGTCATGTGCTTGGCTATCTTCAAAGAAATAAATAACATTTGCAGCTTAAGAGTGATCCGAGAGTATCTTAGTTTTTTATATGAGACAAATTTCCTTTATCTACTAGTATTGGGTTTATACACGCATACCTACAAGCTTTGCACTCGATTAAATTTGCATTTTTATTATAATACAACATGCAAAAGTTTGGTTACATATTAATTTTTTTGTATCTTAAGCCAAGGGTTTTATCATCGATTTTAAAGTTTAAAAGTTTTCTTTTTATGTATTTTCTTCAGGTAAAATGCTTTTTTTTCTCATTTGATGATGGTGTCATAGTCAGTCTCACTTAACTTATAATCTAACTTGAAGGTAAACACTCATGCAATGATTAATAATTTACTATGATTTGTGCATCCATATTTGGTTTTTCATCGACACTTAAATCTTCACCTGAATAACCATGATTCACTCTCATTGCTTCCATCATTATTCTTATATAATGATTACTATTATCATCTACAACTTCATATATGTTGCTACAACTAGATGTTGTGCCAACAATCCTTTCTAATATGGTCTTGTTAGGAACATAGGATTCTCCGAGTGCAAACAAACACAAGTATTTCTATAAGAATTGATTTTTAGAAGACATCATCACAATATCTGAATGGTGAAACATTTTTATTTTTACACTTCATATATGGATATATAATTACTCCTTCACTAATATTCTTTGGATTCAACAATGCAAAACTAATAAAACTCTCAACCCTTTTTACAATAATCTTCCCTATACAACCATTGGGATGAATCTCGATACATCAAAAAACATTGATCCATTACTTAAAAAACCTATATAGAATATTGATGACAACATTTATTAATAATATAACCATCAATTCAAACTTCAAGTTTGTTAATTAAAAATGAATTCATTATCTAATAATCAATTATCATTTGTATAAAAATTCAATATTGCATCAAAATATAAACTAAATAAATCAAATTAACAAAAATTAATTGGTGCCCAACTAATTATGCATCATTTGTTCAATTTAAACTTATTCAATCTAAATTAATACCATTTAATTGTTATGAATTCGACACAAAAAAAGTTTTCCTAAAATTCACAACTTAACAATAAAACTAACAAAATATGATCTATACCCATTAAATCACCTATCAATTCTTCTAGCATAACAACTTAAGTTACAAAATCAAACTCAATTTCATTAAATTATTAACAAATTTAATTTTCCTCAAA